>CM060255.1:30610402-31276652 GCA_030684275.1 Acipenser oxyrinchus oxyrinchus | reverse complement strand
GTACCGACAGACTGGAAAATAGCAAACATAATACCGATCCACAAAAAGGGAGACAAAACCGAACCAGGTAACTACAGACCAATGAGCCTGACTTCTATTATACGTAAACTTATGGAAACTATAATAAGATCTAAAATGGAAAATTACCTATATGGTAACAATATCCTGGGAGACAGCCAGCATGGTTTTAGGAAAGGGAGATCATGTCTAACTAACCTACTTGACTTTTTTTAGGATGCAAGATTGAAAATGGATAACTGCAAAGCATACGACATGGTTTATTTAGATTTCCAGAAAGCTTTTGACAAAGTCCCGCATAAAAGATTAATTCTCAAACTGAACGCAGTAGGGATTCAAGGAAATGCATACACATGGATTAGGGAGTGGTTAACAGGTAGAAAACAGAAAGTACTGATTAGAGGAGAAACCTCAAAATGGAGTGAGGTAACCAGTGGTGTACCACAGGGAACAGTATTAGGTCCTCTGCTATTCCTAATCTACATTAATGATTTAGATTCTGGTATAGTAAGCAAACTTGTTAAATTTGCAGACGACACAAAAATAGGAGGAGTGGCAAACACTGTTGCAGCAGCAAAGGTCATTCAAAATGATCTAGACGGCATTCAGAATTGGGCAGACACATGGCAAATGAAATTTAATAGAGAAAAGTGTAAAGTATTGCATGGGCAATAAAATGTGCATTATAAATATCACATGGGAGATGCTGAAATTGAAGAAGGAACTATGAAAAGACCTAGGAGTTTATGTTGACTCAGAAATGTCTTCATCTAGACAATGTGGGAAGCTATAAAAAGGCTAACAAGATGCTTGGATATATTGTGAGAAGTGCTGAATTTAAATCAAGGGAAGTAATGTTAAAACTCTACAATGCATTAGTAAGACCTCACCTAGAATATTGTGTTCAGTTCTGGTCACCTCGTTACAAAAAGGATATTGCTGCTCTAGAAAGAGTGCAAAGAAGAGCAACCAGAATTATCCCGGGTTTAAAAGGCATGTCGTATGCAGACAGGCTAAAAGAATTGAATCTATTCAGTCTTGAACAAAGAAGACTACGAGGTGATCTGATTCAAACATTCAAAATCCTAAAAGGTATAGACAATGTCAACCCAGGGGACTTCTTTGACCTGAATAAAGAAATAAGGACCAGGGGTCACAAATGGAGATTAGATAAAGGGGCATTCAGAACAGAAAATAGGAGGCACTTTTTTCACAAAGAATTGTGAGGGTCTGGAACCAACTCCCCAGTAATGTTGTTGAAGCTGACACCCTGGGATCCTTCAAGAAGCTGCTTGATGAGATTCTGGGATCAATAAGCTACTAACAACCAAACGAGCAAGATGGGCCGAATGGCCTCCTCTCGTTTGTGAACTTTCTTATGTTCTTACAGGCTCCCTCTGCTGGAGTAGTCCTGTAACACAGGTAAATACAAGACAGACTCCCTCTGCCGCAGTAGTCCTGTAACACAGGTGAGTACAAGATGGGTCCTCTTTACAGAAGACTCCCAGGAACACAATTGAGATGACCCCCAGACGTCCAGAGAAGTGAACCCAGATAAAACAAGTTATATCTGGGCTGTGGGGAGGAACCCCTGCAGCCAACTCCTGGTCGTCCTCAGAAGCAAATTATGTCCCACCTAAAAGCAAGTGTCCATTTTTCCTGTGTAAAGCATATACAATGTGTCTTGTATCTGTATTATAATAAACAGTGTCTTGCACATCCCGTCTAATGAATCCGTTCTTTCTGGTTATTATTCACTATCCCAGTATCGCGTGAATAATCCAATACACCCTCTGGTCGTAAAGCATTAAACTAAATACCCTGCGGTTGTGACGGCGCACAACCGCACCACGCGGAATACCGCGGACCTCTTTTAAATTGCTGAGAGGTCAAATAAGCTTTAACTAGCACCACGACCAAAGAAAAATAAATAAACTTACACAAAACAAAAGGCTACCTCACCAAGAGGAAAATCGTACGCCGTTTAAACTAAATACTATATCAAAATACAAACGATCACTTTACCTTATGTTGTTCTAACAACACACTCCAAAATCACAGGCTTTTTCTCTGCAGAACAACAGGGCGGCGTTCCCCACGATCACACAACCCCCGATTGTTCTGCCCTGCTTCCTTTAAACCCAGTAACCCCGCACCCCCAATTAGTTGGCACTCTGGTTTCTGGGTTGTGTTGTCTCTCCCCTAACGCCGCCATTTCTTAAAGGCAACATTACCCCATCCTCACAATATATATATATATATATATATATATATATATATATATATATATATATATATATATATATATATATATATCATGTGTGTGTGTGTGTCATATCCCTAAATCATGGAAAGATCTAAAATTGCAAATGTTGCTTGCTAAAACAATTTTCTTTTTTTTTTTGTCAAGTTTCAGTGTGAAGCATTTAAACATTACATTTGTAATTTTCAAAGTAAGGCAAGAATATTAAACAGAAAATACTTATATGAATTGGATTTTGCAGCACAAAAATCGGGGGTGGGGGTGGGGGTGGGGGAGATATAGGACAGTAGGACAGCTGGTAATGTATGACTAATGCATTAAAAATAACTAGTAAAATAACAAAATATACTCTTACAAGTATCCCATGTATTAGGGCACTTGTATAAAACATGGTATAATACATTATAAAATTAAAATGTGTACCTCAAAATGGTTCTGCCATTTGTTTATCCAGGACTTTAAGGCACCATTGAAGCACTCTGTATGAAAAGGTTAAACACTCTTAGGTCCGCCCACATGTTATTTAACGCGCTGGTGCGTTCATGTTTGAAGCCTTTTTACTCAGGCATCGTAAAAGACAACCCTACATGCATATCTATGGAAAGAGGAAATTTGGGTCTTTCAAACACCGCCCTCCTTGAAGCTTTTATGTGACGCGTGCCCTCAGTACACCTCTTAAAAATGCAAACATTTTTTATTTTATTACAATTTCTACAGTTGGACAACTGTATCTGTACCTGTATTTGATCTCATCAATAGTGAATATAAAGTAAATTACAATTTATGACTTTGAAGCAACAATAACATGTTGCTAACAAAAACATTTCTATCTTAATTGTATTTTTGATTTGCACAATGTTTCCCTTCTCTTTGTAATTTTTTTTCTTAAATTTTTATTCTCATATTTTTCAATACATTAAAATCAAATCCAAAGCTGTTTTATGGGGTGGGAAAAAAAAAACTGATTATGAACAGACTTTCGAAATCGAAGGCTGTTTGCACCTGACAATGATTCCTCATGTCGTTATCTGAATTCCATCTGCATGAGTGCCACTGTGATGTTCTCCTGCCCTCTGTCTGCTCTCATGAGCCTGGGGCAACCTTCAAAACAAGTTCAAGCATTTTAAGTTATGTTTATTTTAGAAAAAAAAAAAATATATATTAAAAATGACTACATTAATTAAGAAAGGTATTGCTAAGAACTACAATGTTGGACATTTTTAATCCTTATACTGTATGTTACGCCTTTCAATATTTTTTTTTCCTTTAATCAAAATAATTTCTATTTAACATGTTATTTTGGTGTTTTGTTTCTTTTATCATACACTTTTTCATTAACGAAAGAGCTACACAAATAAGGTGGTTATATTTACCTGTGATCAGCAAGTGAGCTATATTGTCTGTCTTTTATGAAGCTATTATAAGGCCTTAATGCAATACAAACATATTAGCGTAGAAAATGCATCCAGAAAACGGTTTGAGGTTCCAGCTTTAATCCAGATCAGATACCGAGAAAACCTATTTGGATAAAGATTTAAAAAACATAGGTTACATAAATATAGATTGATAGATTATAGATACCGGTAGATGCATGGATGGATACATACATAGACTGGAGAAAGATTTTTATCAAAGATTTGAAAAATATAATTGGTTACATTAATGTTTAAATAAAGGTAGAGATAGAAAATCAGATAGAGACAACAAAATGAAAAAAATTATTTTAAAAGCATGTATTTTTTGTTGTACTCATTTTCAAAGCACTTCTATCTTTGATCTGCATTTATATTTATTATTTTCACATACCTATCAATGCAAATGTGAATCCAAATTCCATAAATGGGCAGCAGTATGGAGTAGTGGTTAGGGCTCTGGACTCTTGACTGGAGGATTGTGAGTTCAATCCCAGGTAGGGGACACTGCTGATGTACCCTTGAGCAAGGTACTTTACCTAGATTGCTCCAGTAAAAACCCAACTGTTAAATGGGTAATTGTATGTAAAAAATAATGTAATTGTATGTAAAAATAGTGTGATATCTTGTAACAATTGTAAGTCGCCCTGGATAAGGGTGTCTGCTAAGAAATAAATTAATAATAACAATAATTGTAAGTCGCCCTAGATAAGGGTGTCTGCTAAGAAATAAAAAATTAGTTTTTTTTAAAAAAAATTATTTCCTGCAACATGAATACAGATTCAATGATCTTTTTGATTCTTTGCTATATACCCTTCTTATAATATGATACTCAGTACTTACCATCCATATGCCAGCTGTCATTGGGTCCGTGACTACAGTAATTCCTACTTTCTATTCTTTTTCTTCCTGCACGACGTCTCCAGCTCCCTCATACATTCATGGACATCATCTCTATAAAAATAAGGTTATTTATATACATTATACAGTGCCCAAACTAAATATCAGAGACTACGACATATGAGAGAATACCCCTAACAGCTGTAATTGCAGATGGAGGTGGACCGATCCACTATTAGTGGTATTCTCTAACATTTTGTACTATCAAATGTTTTGTTAGGGCAATGTATATATATATATATATATATATATATATATATATATATATATATATATATATATATACACACACTGTATGTATATATATATATTATTTATTTATTTATTTCTTAGCAGACGCCCTTATCTAGGGCAACTTATGTGTATATACAGTATGTGTCTGTTTATGTGTGATTCATAATGTTTGCTTCATTTTTCATTAATTATATCTAAAACAAAGAAATTAAACTCTTTTGAGACATAATTTAATAAGTACCATTATGTGTAAAGAAAAAAAAAAACTAACAAAATACCTTATTAAACAAAGATGTCAAAAGGAAAAATAACAAAAAGATCCTAACATAAGTATTTGTCAGGGAGCTATCTATTAATGTACAGACAATGATAAATACCTGTAGCAAGGCCGGAGACCCTTTCCATCCCTTATTCTCCTGTGCATTGCTCGAATACCTTTGGCTGGTGACCAATGTTTTTCATTCTGGAATAGAGAGAAATTACATTATTCATCATCATCATCGTCAGCATTTTTCAATCCACTGCTGGGTGAAGGCCTCCCCAAGATTCGCATTATATATGTATATACACACATATACATACAATTCAAATAATGTGTTTTGTAAATCACAGTTTAAAGGGTTTTTTACATAGATAGGAAACCAAATGAATATCTCTACAGCCTGAAGTATTGCAGGCAGTGGTCTGTGGTCACTTCTTCGTCTCAATCCCATTGTTTTAAGAATTCTTCTCAGATGCCTCTCTCTTAAAACAGTAAACATAACTTAAGGTTGGCATTAATGACATAGGTGAAACAGAAGACTAATCTTAGGGAGGAGTGTTGGAATATTAAAGATTAAATGTTATTTTTTGTTGAAGGTGAATGGTTATTGATTAGTGGTAGGTGAAAGATTGCACTGTAGTATTAACTGTATTTACTTAAAACAAATATACTGTATTGTCACTAACTTGTTTTATCAAAATGAGATGGTAAACTATACATCAATAAACTTGTGTTGATAGAAATCATATGACCGATCACAAACTTAAGTGTTAATCTTAGTATGTAGTATAAATGTACTTTCAACAACCTTGTTGATAATTCAAATGTATAAAATAGTTCATTAATATATTATGCTGTGATAGAGAGAGAAAGGATCGATGCTGTAAATCTCCCTCCCGATTAGAAAGGGCGCTGTGTAAGGGGGAAGGTAAGCTGTCTCCTAAATCTGCCACCTCGGTGGTAGGTGGAAACCGGAAGGTGACCATATTAGGAGGGGCGTGTAGCTGCATGTACTCAGGACGATTCCATTGCAGTCAACTGCGGGGCAGCCCTCTATTGGTGAAACCATGGCGACGCGTTGACTGCAGGGAGGAGTTTGCTGGATACAAAGGGGAAGCAGCTACGTCAGTTCCTCCTCTTGTGCTGAGAAACTGAGCCACCAGCCGGAGCGTTGTGTTTTTTGGATTACGTGTTGTTTGTTGTGTGTTTTCAGAGGCGGAGTAGGAGCGCGGGACTGCAGCCACGGAGCCAGTTCCAGATCATAGAGCACTACCTTCCCTTCACCAACATCAGCACACCCCGTGTGGATTACAAAGCACTTTCATGCACAGGACACTCGGGATTTCATTGTGGACACTTTGTTTGTTTTTGTATTTTTGGTTTGTCAGCCAGCTGTGTTCCCCCCAATACCCTCTCAGGTAAAGGGGAGGTTTATTTTAATAAACACAGTTGTTTTTGTGGGAGAAATACTGTTTCAGGACGGTTATTTATTCACACACCACTCGCATCCGTCACATATGCACAAAAGTAAGATAAGAAATTGAAATAACTTACAACATTTTGTGACCACGGGCTTCAAGCATTCTCACCATCAAAATGACCTAGACAGCATTCAGAACTGGGCAGACACATGGCAAATTACATTTAATAGAGAAAAGTGTAAAGTATTTACATACAATTACCCATTTATACAGTTGGGTTTTTACTAGAGCAATCTAGGTAAAGTACCTTGCTCAAGGGTACAGCAGCAGTGTCCCCACCTGGAATTGAACCCACAACCTTCTGGTTAAGAGTCCAGAGCCCTAACCACTACTCCACTCTGCTGTACTTTCAAATTAATGCATAACACATTTAACTATACTAACTCACGGTGTTAACGTACGTTTGTGTACCTATATTAATATAGGCCTACTTCATTTGTGCATTTTTATTTTCTTTTAAATCATAGTACTCACTGGTCTCTCTAGCAAGTAAAACTGTACTGTTAAATTTCTGTCCAGCTATTCCAGTATAACCGTAAAAAGGGGTCGAGGGGGGGTGAGGATTGAGTCGAGGAGGGGTGAGGATTGACTGAAGGAGGGGTGGGGATTGAGTCAAGGAGGGGTGAGGTCTGATGTCTGACGATTGAGTCGAGGAGGGGTGAGGATTGTCGAGGAGGGGTGAGGTCTGATGTCTGACGATTGAGTCGAAGAGGGGTGAGGAATGAGTCAAGGAGGGGTGAGGATTGAATCGAGGAGGGGTGAGGATTGAGTCGAGGAGGGATGAGGTCTGATGTCTGACGATTGAGTCAAGGAGGGGTGAGGATTGAGTCGAGGAGGGGTGAGGATTGACTCAAGGAGGGGTGACATCTGAGGATGTCCTAAAATGGACACCACACTAGTAGTCATATTTTAGCCCCATACATATATGCCATTACTGCCGTTTTCTTTGGTACGATTTCATAAGAGAGTTTATAAAATGTTCTATATATGAGCTACCTGAGCCCCTGTGTTATAGTTACTGTATTTTACTTCTTAAACTGAGTATTGGATGCCTGTAAATGTTTACAAGTTGAACAAGACAATGTTCAATCATTTGTTACAAGTTCTAAAACTTAATCAAAAGTCAGCTTTAAACCTCCCACTATCATATATATCAAATAATGGGCATGGTTTATGATATACTTTCCCTTAAAGCTCAAATTTGTATATTTGTGGGATTATAGTGTAGTATTATCATGGACATACTAGACCTCCTACAGGTGCTCTCAAAAGTATTCACCCCCCTTGGACTTTTCCACATTTTATTGTGTTACAACATGGAATCAAAATGGATTTAATTAGGAGTTTTTGCCGCTTATCAACACAAAAAAGTCCATAATGTCAAAGTGAAAAATAAAATCTGCAAATTGTTCTAAATTAATTACAAATACAAAACAGAAAATAATTGATTGCATAAGTATTCACCCCCTTGAGTCAATAGGAGGCTTTGTGGTCCAGTGGTTAAAGTAAAGGGCTTGTAACCAGGAGGTCCCCGGTTCAAATCCCACCTCAGCCACTGACTCATTGTGTGACCCTGAGCAAGTCATTTAACCTCCTTGTGCAACATCTTTCGGGTGATGCATAGTTCACACACCCTAATCTCTGTAAGTCGCCTTGGATAAAGGCGTCTGCTAAATAAACAAATAATAATAATATTTGGTAGAGGCACCTTTGGCAGCAATTACAGCCATGAGTCTATTTGGATAAGTCTCTACCAGCTTTGCACATCTGGACACTGCAATTTTTGCCCATTCTTCTTTGCAAAATTGCTCAAGCTCCGTCAAGTTGGATGGGGACCTTTGGTGAACAGCAATGTTCAACTCTTTCCACATATTCTCAATTGGATTGAGGTCCAGGCTTTGACTGGGCCACTCCAGGACATTGACATTTTTGTTTTTAAGCCACTCCATTGTGGCTTTGGCTGTATGTTTGGGGTCATTGCCCTGCTGGAAGATGAATCTTCTCCCAAGTCCCAGGTCTCTTGCAGACTTCAGCAGGTTTTCCTCCAGGATTTCTCTGTACTTTGCTGCATCCATTTTGCCCTCTATCTTCACAAGCTTTCCAGGCCCTGACGCAGAGAAGCATCCCCATAGCATGATGTTGCCACCACCATGCTTCACGGTAGGGATGGTGTTCTCATGATGATGTGCGGTGTTAGGCTTGCGCCAAACATAGCCCTTAGCGTTGAGGCCAAAAAGCTCTATTTTGGTCTCATCAAACCATAGAATCTTCTTCCACTTGGTCTCAGAGTCTCCCACATGCCTTCTGGCAAACTCTAGTCGAGATTTGATGTGAGTTTTTTTCAAATGGCTTTCTTTTTGCCACTCTCCCATAAAGGCCAGTTTTGTGAAGCACCCGGGCTATTGTTGCCGTATGCACAGTGTCTCCCAGCTCAGCCGTGGAAGACTGTATCTCCTTTAGAGTTGCCGTAGGCCTCTTGGTGGCCTCCCTGACTAGTGCCCTTCTCGCCCGGATACTCAGTTTTTGAGGACGGCCTGTTGTAGACAGATTCACAGTTGTTCCATATTCTCTCCATTTCTTAATAATGGACTTTACTGTGCTCCGGGGGATATTCAATGCCTTGGAAATGTTCTTATATCCTACCCCTGATTGGTGCTTTTGAAGAACCTTATTCCAGATTTGCTTTGAATGTTCCTTCGTCTTCATGATGTAGTTTTTGTTAGGAAATGTACTAACCAACTGTGGGACCTCCCAGAGACAGGTGTATTTAACCTGAAATCAGGTGAAACACCTTAATTGCACACAGGTGGACTCCATTCAACTAATTATGTGACTTCTAAAGACAATTGGTTGCACCAGAGCTTATTTAGGTGTGTCATAGCAAAGGGGGTGAATACTTATGCAATCAATTATTTTCTGTTTTATATTTGTAATTAATTTAGAACAATTTGTAGATTTTATTTTTCACATTGACATTATGGACTTTTTTGTGTTGATTTGTGGCAAAAACTCCTAATTAAATCCATTTTGATTCCATGTTGTAACATAATAAAATGTGGAAATGTCCAAGGGGGGTGAATACTTTTGAGAGCCACTGTATATTTCTTGTTGGTGGTGGATGACTAATTTTTCTTATCCCATATGTTGTTGTTTTGTGTTTCTTGATTCATTTTCTGTATTGAATTTTATTCAGTCATTGTTTTTCATCTCAGGACAGTTTCATCATTAGGGACATCAGCTGTGGGATGCTTGGGTATTCACTTGCTGCGGCTTTCTTGTGAACCTCCAGTTTGACAAGTACAACACAATTGTGAAAGCAATTATCCATGCTTACCTGGGTCTATCATCCTTTTTTTCTTGCCTGTGCTTTATCAGACATTGTGATTTTCCCAGCGGGTAATCTAATTTCCCTCACTTTCCTGGTGGAAGAATGTTTGGTTAGAAAATGTATTCTCCTAAAGATTTACTTGAAATATGAAAAATTCTTGATTGATCCAACACATTTATCAAAACCTGTTTAAGGCCATTGAATGGTTTTCTTGGCTCTTTCCGGAGAAAAAACGACAAGAGACCTGTTTTTTACATCTTTTTGATGATGTCGGACAGGGTCCGACATTGGACCGGAAAGGGAAAATTGCAATGTCGGACCAGGTCCGGCATAGACCACAAAGGGTTAACCCCAACGGACAAACAAAGTGAGCAAAAAACTCATTAGAGGCAGCACAGCCACCAAACACCTATAAACATAATATAATAATAATAATATTAATAATAATTAGGGTTGTGCCGAGCAACGAGCACAAACAAATATTCATAACATGTATGGAAATTTGGTAAAACCCAAGTAATTTTGTTATTGTTATTCAGAGAAAAAAAGGATTCTATCAGCTCTTGGTTCCAATACAGAAGTGGCGACTATTAATCTCAAGTCTAGAGTTTAGAGAACCAATCTGGGGGAGGACGGATCATTAGCATAGCAGACTTTGAGCTACACCACATCTCAGTCCTCCATTACGCAGAAAATTCCTACATACATCCACTTTGAAAAAGGGATTTCATAAGGATATGCTTTCCAAAAACCCACATTATTTAAAACATGTTTTCATATTATGTACTGTATATTTGGGAATTTTTGCCTTTTTTCAAGGTTATTCATTATGTCTGTGTGCACATGTCCTTGAAACTAATTTTGTTTTCATTTATCAAAGAAAAAAGTGACACATTCTTTTTAAAATATTTTTGTGTGTGTGTTGGTATTTCAGTCGTTTGCTGTGTTTTTTTACGGACTGTATGGGTTATAGATTTACTATTTCTCTGTCTTTGTCTCAGCAGGGGGTAAAACTGTGTGGCTACTTCATGCTTTTAATGCATTTTATTTAAAAACAAAGCAATAATATGTCTTGTCTGTATTATTTTTTGTTTCTTGCTGTATAAAAAAAAGGTCCGGAGACTGAGATGGCCATTGCAAAATGTTGATTTTGTGGTCAATTAACCATTTCTTTGTGGATTTTGATGTGTGCTTGGGGTCATTGTCTTGCTGGAAGATACACTTGCGGCCAAGTTTCAGCCTCCTGGCAGAGGCAACCAGGTTTTTGGCTAAAATATCCTGGTACTGGGTAGAGTTTGCGACCTTAACAAGGGCCCCAGGACCAGTGAAAGCAAAACAGCCCCATAACATCAATGATCCACCACCATATTTTACAGTAGGTATGAGGTTCTTTTCTGCACACGCATCATTCTTTCGACACCAAACCCACCACTGGTGCACGTGGCCAAAGAGCTCTATTTTCATCTCATCTGTCCATAGCACCCGGTTCCAATCGAAATGCCAATGCCGTTTAGCAAACTCCAGGTGCTTACATTTGTTGGTTGCTCTCAATAAAGGCTTTTTTCTGGCAACCCTTCCAAATAGCCTATTGGCATGGAGGCGGCGTCTAATTGTAGATTTGGAGACTTGGTGACCCCAAGATGCAACCAAGTTCTGTAATTCTCCAACTGTAGCCCTTGGATTTGCCTTTACCATCTGCCTCACTGTGCGTGGGGGCAAGATACACTTGCGTCCTCTACCAGGCAAGTTTACCACTGTTCTAGTGGTTTTGAACTGCTTAATTATTGCCCTAATAGTGGTAAGTGGAATATATTTAGTTTTTTAGCTATTGTTTTGTACCCATTGCATGATTTATGAAGGTCAACAACCATTTGTCTCTTTACATTTGTGAGTTCTTTGCCTTTCCCCATGGTGATGGAAGACAAATGGATTTCATATGCGTGTTACCTCATTTTTATACCCCAGTGAAACAGGAAGCCATGGAAGGCCACAATACAGTTCCTTAAGACTGAGATTAACTTAAAGAAGTAGAATGTTAATGCAGATTTAATTTTGTTTGATTTTATTTAGAAGAATCTTTAGGGGTGCCAATAATTCTTTTTGAGAATTTTTTATTACTTGTTCATAAAAAACATTTTCTCTGAGCAATTGTATTAGAATAAAAGAATATGGTCTTCCCATATATTTGAGCATAAAATATAGCTGATTACTTGTGTGTTTATTTTCTACAGCCTTTTTTGCTCATCTTTATCAAGGGTGCCAAAAATTTTGGATAATTTTGTAGGTGACTGTATGTGTGTATATATATATATATATATATATATATATATATATATATATATATATATATATATATATATATATATACACATTACTGAACAATTATTCTTTACATAGATTATACTATAATGCAATTTATGCAACTGTGATGAGATAGTTGAGGTAAATTAAGGATAATACACAAACATTTGTGGTATGTTTTAAAGAAGGGCTCCAACATTTTTTTTAAAATACGCACTTAAAACAGGTACTAAGAGTATAACTAGAAGAATTAGTTGTGCAATTATAAAATTGCTATATTCAGCCAAAGTGCGCACCTAATTGCACTTAGGCACATATGTGATTTCCTTTAATTCAGTGCTTAATTTGTGATCATACCATAATTTATGTTCACAATTCCTATATTCAAAACACCACTGGTATTACGCAGTCAGCCATGTGCTGTCAGGGTCGGCGCAAGGATTTTTGCCGTCCTAGGCAAACAAAATTTTGCCGCCCTCCCTTTTCGGGTGATTCTCACCAAATCTTGTCTGTTTGTGTTTTTCATGTCCAAAAATGAAAAAGACTTTTTCCACCAACAATTTATGTTAAATGCTTGGAACAAAGTCTCAAGTATATTATGCAAGTACATTTTATAATTCAAATACTTTAATTTTGTATTTATTTTAACATTTTATGTGATTAAGCAAAACAAAATCTCATTACCGTAACCAATTCATTTTTACATTAAAAACATAGAATTATATATTTCTTTGGCAATTTTGTGATAAAATTGCTTATAACAAGTTATTTTCTTAAACATATCAACAACTATTCATGTAATTTTAAATAAATATAAAAAATATCCACACTTTTGTCTCATTACCGTAATATGACAGATTTATCAGATGTCTTCTTTTGTTTTACTTACTTGTTTAATTATGGATATTAAAATACACATATATTGATGTAGAGGAAATCATTTGTATAATACATTTTCCTTGCCAATTTCATATTAGTTTTTAAAACATTACCTCTATTTTAAAAATAATAGCCTGTTGCGGTAATGATATAAATGTGACGGAGGATGAGATGATATATTACGGTAATGAGTTCAATATACATTTGACTATTTTAGGAATTTTAATGTCTCTAAATTATTCAGTGATGTTACACACGTGACTTTTTAAAAATAAATGGCAAATAGACAAGAGCTCTGTGAGATATGTGAGATTTATTATATATATATATATATATATATATATATATATAAAAATATATATATATACACACACACACACAGTGCCATGAAAAAGTATTTCCCCCCTGTCTGATTTTCTGCATTATTGCATATTTTTGACACTGAATGTTATCAGATCTTCAACCAAAACCTAATATTAGATAAAAGGGACCCTGAGTGAACAAATAACACAAAGATTTGATACATATTTAATTTATTTATGCAACACCCAATGCTCCCGTGTGAAAAAGTAAATCGCCCCCTTAGACTCAATAACTGGTTACGCCACCTTTAGCAGCAATAACTGCAACCAATCGCTTCCTGTAGTTATTGATTAGTCTCTCACAGCGCCATGGAGGAATTTTGGCCCACTCCTCCATGCAGAACTGCTTCAACTCAGTGACATTTGTGGGTTTTCGAGCATGAACTGCTCGTTTCAGGTCCTGCCACAACATCTCAATGGGGTTTAGGTCTGGACTTTGAGTAGGCCATTCCAAAACTTTAAATTTCTTGTTCTTCAACCATTCTGATGTAGACTTGCTTGTGTGTTTCTGATCATTGTCTTGAAGCATGACCCAGCTGCGCTTCAGCTTTAGCTCACGGACGGATGGCCTGACATTCTCCTGTAGAATTCTCTGATAAAGAGCAGAATTCATGGTTCCTTCAATGATGGCAAGGCGTCCAGGTCCTGATGCAGCAAAGCATCCCCAAACCATGACACTACCACCACCATGCTTGACCGTTGGTATGAGGTTCTTACTGTGGAATCCAGTGTTTGGTTTTCGCCAGACATAACGGAGGCCATTACGGCCAAAAAGTTCCACTTTTGACTCATCTGTCCATAGAACATTGTTCCAGAACTCTTGAGGATCATCCAGGTGCTTTTTGGAAAACTTGGGACGAGAATTCATGTTCTTCTTAGTGAGCAATCCCATTTTTAACCAGTGTCTTTCTGATGGTGGAGTCATGAACACTGACCTTAGCTGAGGCGAGAGAGGCCTGCAGACCCCTGGATGTTGTTCTAGGGTTCTTTGTGACTTCCTGGATGATTTTATGCCTTGCTCTTGGAGAGATTTTGGCAGGATGGCCACTCCTGGGAAGATTCACTACTGTCCCAAACTTTCTCCATTTGGACAATATGGCTCTGACTGTGGTTCGGTGGAGCCCCCGAGCCTTAGAAATGGCTTTGTAACCCTTTTCCAGACTGATCAACAACTTTTTTCCGGAGGTCTTTTTCCGAATTTCTTTTGTTCGTGGCATGATGTGCACTAGAACCCATGTGCTGACAACTTCACTCTGATGGTGAGGGCCAAAGTCAGATTTATATTGGGCAAGGCTGGCCCAAATCAGGCCTGGTTGTTAACCAAAGTACTCAAACAGCTGACCCTAATTATCCCTTTAATTGAGTTGAGTTAACTAGGGGGGGGGCAGTAACTTTTTCACACCTGAAGATTGCATGTTTGATTACCTTGCACACCAAATAAATGAAAGAAGCACCAAGCTTTGGTGTTATTTTTTCTCTCAGACTCCCTCTATATATTACTACAACACACAAAAAATCTGACCAAATACAATGTGAAATACTTTTTCACTGCACTGTATATATAGAGACTGATATGAAAACCTTTATCTTTAAATAGAAAATGTCTTCCTTTCTGAAACTACCTTTCTCTTTCCTTTATTCTGTATTCCTCTAAAAGCTCAGCACTACTGCTTCTGAACCCTTGCTCGTGCAACTGCTCTCTTTCTTACACTGTCTGTCAATCTAAACAAAACAATGTTTTTAATGCCTAAATTTAAAAAAGCTAAAAAAATAAATAATTCACCAATAATCTATGATGCGATGTATATATAATACTATAAATACAAATGTTTTGTATAATATGCCTTATAGTTACCATTACCGTAATTCTACCTCTCATTACTGTAACGGGTCTCATAACTGACATGGTAATGAGAAATGAGTGTAACGGTAAAGAGAAGGCCTACCTTAATTCTGTAAATAAAATGTGTCAGCCACTTTGAGACATTTTTACTTTGAAACCTCAGGCTTTTTTATGGCTTTTCTATAGCCAATTAATTTTTTCTTAAATCCTAATTAATTTCTTATATTTTACAAATTACAGTAATGAGATTCAAAACTGTAAAACATAGGATATACCAAGGTAAACTGTGAATTTAAAAGAAAAAGACAGAGCACATGTTCTCACATTGTGTCCATCTTGAAGCTTTCCTCCTTGCTGGAGCATCATGGGTAAATAAAACTTGATTTAAATACTTCCTGGATTCTCTGGAGAAACTTGAACAATTGTTACGGTAATGAGACAAATTGCTTCGGACACGTAGTTTTTCTCCAAAAAAATACATTTTTATTTACTAATAGCAAAGAATTGTCCTTCTCCTTTGCAATGATTATATTTTTTTGTTACAATTATGCATTCTTAAAAAGTTATCCACCACGGACATGGTTTTACAGCCAGTTGGTGAGAATCACCCTTTGACTCTTTTTTTAAAACTGTGTGTGTGTCATATATATATATATATATATATATATATATATATATATATATATATATATGTGTGTGACAGGATGACAGAGGTTGAGACTCAGAGACAGTGTGAAAAGTTCAAAATAAAGCTTTTTAATATACAAAAATACAAAATAAACCGGCACGAGGGACAAACAAAAAAGGTTTTAAACAGAAATAATAGACAATAAGCACAAAACAAAACTTTCAAAATAAGGCTTCCAGGCTGGGTGTTGCCTTCACTGGAGTCAAAAATAAAAAGAACAGCACACACAAAAACCACTCTTGCTTCCTCTCCTTCTAGAACTCTCTCTCCATGGGAGGCTGAGGCCTCCTTTTATGCCAGGTGGCTGAGTGTTTAATTGGATAATTGATTGATTGATTGCTCCCACCTGACGCAATCAACCTGGGCAGGGAGGAGAATTTAACCCCATCCCTGCCAGTATTTACAAGGGCAGAGCCCTGCTCTGCCACAATTTATATAAAATAAATTATTATTATTATTTTATTTCTTAGCAGACGCCCTTACCCAGGGCGACTTACAGTCGTAAACAAAAAAATACATTTCAAGAATCACAGTACAAGTATTAATACAATTAAGTGCAAGATAAAATACAATGACTTCAGTTCTAGTAAGTACAAGTATATGACAAAATACGATTCAATATCGGAGCAGATAACAGTGTAAGTGATAGTTACATCAGGATACGATTAAATGCAAAATACTACAGATTGAATAACACTTGTGGCAGATTACAGTACAGTACTCTGTAAAGTACAGGATTAAATGCAGTAAAATAGGGTGCAGATAAGTGCAAGTAAAGCGCATTAAGGAAGAGTGATAAAGTGTCTTAGTGAACCGCTGTGTTGGAAGTGAAACAAGACTCAGGGAGACCAGATGGGATTCCAAATTTGCTGCTTTTAATTACTGCAATAAATAAAATAATATAATAGCGAATCCCTGTTTGGGCCGGGGTTCACGCCAAATCAATAAATAAAAATAACTCCCTTGCTCTCTCTGCTCTTCCTCTCACTTTTCTCTTTTCTTTCACTCTCGTTCTCGCCCACTCACCCACCCACCACACACATACTCCATACACACACTAACGCACGCACACACATACACACACTAACGGCATGCCACGTACCCTTACAGTACACAGAACACTAAACGAGACACAACAAACAAGACACACAAGACAAACAACACAATGTCCAGGACGATTATTATTATTTATTATTATTTTATTATTTATTTCTTAGCAGATGCCCTTATCCAGGGCGACTTACAATTGTTACAAGATATCACATTATACATTATCTCACATTATAATGATATCACTTTTTTTTTTTTGTACATACAATTCCCCATTTATACAGTTGGGTTTTTACTGGAGCAATCTAGGTAAAGTACCTTGCTCAAGGGTACAGCAGCAGTGTCCCCCAGCTGGGATTGAACCTATGACCCTCCGGTCAAGAGTGCAGAGCCCTAACCACTACTCAACGCTGATGCCATCGCCAGAAGTTACATTTATATATATATATATATATATATATATATATATATATATATATATATATATATATATATAATATAATTATTGTACACCAGATTATGTTTTTTTTTTTTTTTTTACATTGTTACAAAACAATATACAACTATATACAATCACTGGTTACAAACGGCAGTGACATCTACTGTCAGCTCTACAATGGAAAGCTTAGAGTTATAAATAACAATTTATACAGGATACGCAGGTTACTTCAAACACATTGTATTTTCATTATACCTTATTTGTACAGTTCCGTATTGCGTTCCTTAACTACTATAAAACTGGTATCTAACGTGTAAGTTAGTGATCATATAATCATGCACATCAATTCCTCTGGTACTTTTTTCTATAGGCAGATCCTTGACTTAAGAATTAACTTTAAATAATTAAACAATCTTTCCCGATGTGTTATGAAAATGCTTAAATGGCGCACAACCAGGGGTCCTGGGTGTGCGGCAAATGAAACCCAATAATGCCCCGCACCGTTTGAATACACTTTGCTTAGCAACGGGCTCAACAGCCACGAGCCTGTTCCCAGGGGAGACCAGATTTCACGTGACACCGCACCGGCATGATCACCCCGCCCCCCCAGCGTTCCCGTACTTCCAGATTTAGGACTACACCACTGCTCATGATATGGTACCATAACATCAGCACTAAGTTTTGCAGAACAAGAAACAGTGATCTAAGATGTTGAACATTTTACGATTAAAGAAATATGAAGTATAAAATGTAATTATGTACCATTTTAGCTGCCCCCTTCAATTTGCCGCCTTAGGTGGCCGCCTGTTCTGCCTATATGGTTATGTGTGCCATAGCCTCAGCCAGTTTCTTGTTCCTCTAAACAGGAGAGCTGATCAATATTTCAGTTTCCCCACCTCACCAGAGCAATGAGGGAGTTTTATCAAATTGCCAGATTCCCTTTGGTCCTGGGAGCAATTGACTGCACGCAATCAAAGCACCACCTGGAAGGGACAAGGATGTCTTTGTCAATCGCAAAGGCTTCCATTCCCTTAACATGCAGGTGGTGTGCAGTGCAAAGTGTAAGATAACTAATGTGGCTGCCAGATTCCTAGGGTCCTGTCATGACTCCTTCATATGGCAACAGTCTGATTTATGCAGAATATTTGCTGAACAAGAGATTACAGGTGGTTCCTTCCTCTCCTACAGAGGAGCTTTATAATGAGTCCCACAAAGTTACACATTCAGTTATTGAGCAAACTTTTGGCTTGTTAAAAATGCGCTTCAGATGTCTGGACAGATCGGGGGCTCGCAACAGTAGAAGCCACAGAAAGCATGCAAGATTTTCCTGGCATGTTGTATCCTACACAATATAAAGAAATGTGATAGTCCATATTAATATTTGGGATGTATGGTACTTTCAATGGAGAGATATTGAGCACAGAGTTTAGGTGGGGTATTTTGGAATGCAGGGTCTGTTTACAAAAATATGTTTATTGCTGATACATATGCCAGCAAACCAATACATATGCCACATTAAACCAATAGATATGCCAGCGAACCAATAGATATGCCAGCAAACCAATACATATCCCACAGCAAACCAATACATATGCCACATTAAACCAATACATATGCCACTGAACCAATGCATATGCCATTGAACCAATACATACAGTATGCCAGCAAACCAATATGAAACCAATATGCCGTCCACCAAAACTCAGTGACCAGGTAAGGAGGACATTAGTCAGAGAAGCAACCAAGATGCCAATGGTAACTCTGAAGGAGCTGGAGAGATCCACAGCTGAGATGGGAGAAACCGTCCATGGGACAACTATAACCCGGACGCTCCACAATGCTGGGCTTTATGGAAGAGTGGCTGAAAAAAACCCATATCAAATCCCGTTTGGATTTTGCCAAAAGGCATGTGGGAGACACAGCAAACATGTGGAAAAAGGTTCTCTGGTCTGATGAGACCAAAATTGAACATTTTGGCCTTAGCGCAAAACGCTATGTGTGGCGCAAAGCCAACACTGCTCATCACCCTGAGAACACCATCCCCACGGAGAAGCATGGTGGTGGCAGCATCATGTTATGGGGATGCTTTTCATCGGCAGGGACTGGGAAACTGGTCAGGATTGAGGGCAAGATGGATGGAGCCAAATACAGGGAAATTCTAGAGGAAAACCTGTTTCAGTCTGCAAGAGACCTGGGACTGGGGCGGAGGTTCACCTTCCAGCAGGACAATGACCCTAAACACACAGCCAAAGCTACACTGGAGTGGTTTAAAAACAAGAACCTGAATGTCTTAGAATGGCCCAGTCAAAGCCCAGACCTCAATCCAATTGAGAATCTGTGGCAAGACTTGAAAATTGCTGTTCACCAACGGTCCCCATCCAACTTGACAGAGCTTGAGCAATTTTGCCAAGAAGAATGGGCAAAAATTGCAGGATCCAGATGTGCAAAGCTGGTAGAGACTTACCCAAAAAGACTCACAGGTGTAATTCCTGCCAAAGGTGCTTCTACCAAGTATTGACTCAGGGGGGTGAATACTTATGCAACCAACAAATGTCTTTTTTTTTTTTTGTTTAATTAACTTTTGTGTCACAATAAAAAATATTTTGCACCTTCAAAGTGTTAAGTATGTTGTGTAAATCAAATGGTAAAAATCCCCATTGAATCCATTTTAATTCCAGGTTGTAACACTACAAAATGTGGAAAAGTCCAAGGGGGGTGAATACTTATGCAAGGCATTGTAATACTTCAGATTTGCAATCGGTTTGCATACATGGAGGAAACACGATTCCTTGACCTACTAAATTCTGACAATTTTGCTACGATGAATAGGGAATTCGATTTCCAGATGAGGCATTCTTTGACATGGATCACTTAAAAACAGAGTTGCATGTTTTTTACTAGGACAGGGAGCTGCAAGGCAAGAGTGTCAAAATTGCAGATCTGCTGCGGTACTACAAAGATCACGGTCTTGACAAAGCCATTCACCAGCTTTACAAGATCATTTCCTTAATAATGCCAATAATCGCAATTTTCCCTTTCCGGTCCAATGTCGGACCCTGTCCGACATCATCAAAAAGACGCAAAAAACAGGTCTCTAGTCGCTTTTTCTCCGGAAAAAGCCGAGAAAACCATTCAATGGCCAAGTGAGACTGATAGGAGCCGAGTGAAGCCGAAAAAGGGGGGTGTATCTCATGAATACTGATAGACCCGACACCACATAGATAACACGGACATACACAAACAAGATAGCTGCTTCCACATCCAGCGCTCAGAGAATATCACAGACATTTGCAGAGCTTTTTGAGATGTTATAGTAATAAAATAACGACTTGGATCGCATTATTGAGGAGTTTGGTGTTAAAACGAGTGATCAAGAGATGATTTATCGGTATGTACTATTATTACGAGTTATTTGAAAAATATAGCGAACGAGGGGTGGAGCTGCAGTACTGAGTGTCCTGTTGATATGCAGGGCCTTTTAAACCTGTTTTACTGTGAAAAAAAAATACTTTTAAACAGCGCGTCTAGAATAAACTGCGCGTGTGAAAATAAAATGGACCTGACGCGCCTGACATGCGCTGAATAAATGGACCGCAAAGGGTTAGTAATGGACTTTACTGTGCTCCGGGGGATATTCAATGCCTTATAAATGTTCTTATATCCTACCCCTGATTGGTGCTTTTGAAGAACCTTATTCCGGATTTGTTTTGAATGTTCCTTCGTCTTCATGATGTAGTTTTTGTTAGGAAATGTACTAACCAACTGTGGGACCTCCCAGAGACAGGTGTATTTAACCTGAAATCAGGTGAAACACCTTAATTGCACACAGGTGGACTCCATTCAACTAATTATGTGACTTCTAAAGACAATTGGTTGCACCAGAGCTTACTTAGGTGTGTCATAGCAAAGGGGGTGAATACTTATGCAATCAATTATTTTCTGTTTTATATTTGTAATTAATTTAAAACAATTTGTAGATTTTATTTTTCACTTCGACATTATGGACTTTTTTGTGTTGATCAGTGGCAAAAACTCCTAATTAAATCCATTTTGATTCCATGTTGTAACACAATAAAATGTGGAAAAGTCCAAGGGGGGCGAATACTTTTGAGAGCCACTGAATAGTATATATATATATATATATATATATATATATATATATATATATATATATATATATATATATATATATATATATATATATCAGTACTGTGCAAAAGTTTTAGGCAGGTGTGAAAAATGCTGTAAAGTAAGAATGCTTTCAAAAATAGACATGTTAATAGATTATATTTATCAATTAACTAAATGCAAAGTGAGTGAACAGAAGAAAAATCTAAATCAAATCCATATTTGGTGTGACAACCCTTTGCCTTCAAAACAGCATCAATTCTTCTAGGTACACTTGCACAAAGTCAGGGATTTTGTAGGCATATAGTCAGGTGTATGATTAAACAATTATACCAAACAGGTGATAATGATCATCAATTCAATATGTAGGTTGAAACACAATCATTAACTGAAACAGAAACAGCTGAGTAGGAGGAATAAAATTGGGTGAGGAACAGCCAAACTCAGCTAACAAGGTGAGGTTGCTGAAGACAGTTTGCTGTCAAAAGTCATACACCATGGCAAGACTGAGCACAGCAACAAGACACAGGGTAGTTATACTGCATCAGCAAGGTCTCTCCCAGGCAGAAATTTCAAGGCAGACAGGGGTTTCCAGATGTGCTGTCCAAGCTCTTTTGAAGAAGCACAAAGAAGCGGCAACGCTGAGGACCGTAGATGCAGTGGTCGACCAAGGAAACTTACTGCAGCAGATGAAAGACACATTATGCTTATTTCCCTTCGCAATCGGAAGATGTCCAGCAGTGCCATCAGCTCAGAACTGGCAGAAAACAGTGGGACCCTGGTACACCCATCTACTGTCCGGAGAAGTCTGGTCAGAAGTGACCTTCATGGAAGACTTGCGGCCAAAAGCCATACCTCCGACGTGGAAACAAGGCCAAGCGACTCAACTATGCACGAAAACACAGGAACTGGGGTGCAGAAAAATGGCAACAGGTGCTCTGGACTGATGAGTCAAAATGTGAAATATTTGGCTGTAGCAGAAGGCAGTTTGTTCGCCGAAGGGCTGGAGAGCATACACGAATGAGTGTCTGCAGGCAACAGTGAAGCATGGTGGAGGTTCCTTGCAAGTTTGGGGCTGCATTTCTGCAAATGGAGTTGGGGATTTGGTCAGAATTAATGGTCTCCTCAATGCTGAGAAGTACAGGCAGATACTTATCCATCATGCAATACCATCAGGGAGGCATCTGATTGGCCCCAAATTTATTCTGCAGCATGACAACGACCCCAAACATACAGTGAAAGTCATAAAGAACTATCTTTAGCGTAAAGAAGAACAAGGAGTCCTGGAAGTGATGGTATGGCCCCACAGAGCCCTGATCTCAACATCATCGAGTCTGTCTGGGATTACATGAAGAGAGAGAAGCAACTGAGGCTGCCTAAATCCACAGAAGAACTGTGGTTAGTTCTCCAAGATGTTTGGGCCAACCTACCTGCCGAGTTCCTTCAAAAACTGTGTGCAAGTTTACCTAGAAGAATTGATGCTTGATGCTGTTTTGAAGGCAAAGGGTGGTCACACCAAATATGGATTTGATTTAGATTTTTCTTCTGTTCACTCACTTTGCATTTAGTTAATTGATAAATATAATCTATTAACATGTCTATTTTGAAAGCATTCTTACTTTACAGCATTTTTTCACACCTGCCTAAAACTTTTGCACAGTACTGTATATATATATATATATATATATATATATATATATATATATATATATATATATATATATATATATATATATATATCTATAGTGAAAGTGTAGTCCTGGGGGAAAAAAAGGACTACATCTCCCAGAAGGTCACAGGCTGAAAAGCCTTCATTTGTTTAATTGTTTAATTTATTTTTGTTAATTGTTTTATTAGTGATTATCCCCTGCACCTGGTGATCATTGTAAATTAGAGCCAGGTGCAGGGTATAAAAGGAAAGCAGCCAGTCTGTTCTGGGCTTCTGTGTGGGGAGCCCGCTTGTTAGTGTGCATAAGCATATGAAAAGAAAAGGTAGTGTAAAGCTGTCTGATTTTGTTTTGTTTGAATGTTTTGTTTTTGTGTTACAGGTAAACAGCTTAGCTGTCCTGTCTTATAGTTAGGTTCCCGTGTTGTGTTTAGTTAGTGCTCAAGAAAGAGCTAGGTGTTTGTTTTGTTTTTGTTTTCGTCATTATTAAAAATAGCACAAGAGCGCTTTGAAAATCAATTTCTGTGTCCTGGGTCGGTATTTTTAAAGGGGCAAAGAACCCGAAGAGTGACATTTTATTACAATATATACTCACACTCTGTATATATAAAAACCCAACTCCCTCACAATGTGCCTCCTCTGTGTGTCAAGTGACCAGTTGGGGCTCTGACATCAGCCAGGTCATGTAAATATGGGGAAGAGTGTGCAGGGTTAGGGGGGCATTGCTCTGCTGTGGAAAAGAGCTCTATTTAGAAATGATAACACATTCTCTGCAACACACAGCAAAGGAGAAGTACCTATGTTTTGCCGTACAATAATGCAATTATCCCTGGCTTAAATACAACTGAAAAATAAATAATGTATTTAACTATACATCCTGGCTATAAATTGAGTGTTCTATCATATCCACCAATACCATATCCACGTGATTCCAACTAAAGCAATGTAGTATTTTTGTATCTGGGTGAGGCGATACTGGTAATACAAACGGATATGTGAAGGCTGTCTGCTTAGTCACATTGTAAAATAATAGTTGGACTGGAAAACTGTTTCATGACTTAGCATTTATATAAAGAAATTATGTTTCTGCACATGTTTTGAACTTGCAATTATAACATGATGACAATAGGTGAAATCACACACTGATTATATGCTTAAAATATATGCCATCGCCAAGATAACATTATTTCACTGTTTTCTAATTTGCAGACATTCTATGTTGCTAGCTTCTCCCATGTAATTAACTGATCAAGTGCTTGAACACTAGCTTTAAGTAAACCAGCAGTTGCTGTCTTTGTTCTATTTGTAGTTATTTCAAGAGACAATATGGTATATGAATTGGCCATATAAGTCTTTGTGTCAAAACAGATACTCATTATGTCCAACATAGCCATTTAAATAATGACTTCTATGTGATCTTTTATACACTCCATAAAATAAAGTTTTTGCTCCATCTATTCTACACTCTCCCACCACAAACCCAGTTTACTACTTGACCACCTTGAGGTTGCCCCTCCTGCCCTCTCCTCCTTCTCTCCTCTCTCCATTGCTGATGTCTTCGGCTTACTGTTGAAATCAACTACTGCCACATGCCCCCGGGACCCCTGGCCGACTAACCTTGTCCGTCTCTGTGCTTCTCATCTTGCTTCTTCCATTATGCACACTCTCAACCTGTCCCTGAACTCTGGCTCAGTTGCTACTGCTCTTAAGCTTGCCCGAGTTACACCTGTACCCAGTGGCGATTCGTGGCTTGAAAAACGGTTGGGGCAAATCAAAGTGTACACAAATACAGTGTTGTGCAAAATAAAAAAAAAATCAGTTTAGAACACATCCGATTAAAAACAAAAAAGGAAATACAAAGCAAAGGACTTTGCTTTGTAAATTTGAAATTGAAATCTGATGCGCATCAGATTTCAATTTCACATAATGATTATAAATAAAAATAACTATATATAATTTAATTTGTACTCATGGTTGTTCATTTTTGTTAACTAAAATTTTGTGTTCAAAACAAAGCAAACCATTTTATTTAATTTCACAAATCCTGACCAATTTAATTACCGTATGACTGGCGCAGGACTGCCGGTGGTACCTAATCTTGTGGAGGTTCAGGGGAGGAGGGAGTCGTGCACATAGTTGCATTAACTACATTGTATAACTACAGCCCCTTAAAAAATAATGTACGAAGAGCTGATCCAAAAAAAAAAAAAAAGTGGTCTCACACTGCACTGACATTCGCGAGCCTATCAGGCTTTGTTGAATAATCAGATTCAACAATAATCAGAATGAAAACCGTACATTTACCGGTCCATCTCCAAGACCTGGATGGACTTGGTTACCGTCCCTTGATGAAGCTGGCTGCACAATCCGTGAAGAAATGATAATCTTACTAGTAGGCTGGCCGCTGGAGTGGTCAGGTAAGATACGTCGTGAGGCGAGTGCATTCTACGTAAATACATCAGCTACTCATTACTTAGGAGATGTCCTCTACCCCGTCTATGTGTGTAGTAGCTAGGCTACATAGGCTATACAGTAATCATAGCCTATACGTTACATGCATCTGTGTGTGGGGTTGAAAGAGTGCAGCTTGCTTATGTATTCTCATTGGCTGACAGCAACGCGGTAAATCAAAAGTCAGCGCCCCGCGTGGCGTGACCGCCCTGCGTCCTGTGTGAACACACAGGTAGACTTTAATGGGAAGCGAAAAAATATAACAATATTGTAATTTCTTTATTTCTTACACGTTTCAGTGTGAACGATCCTAACGCAGTGGCTAAGCCACTACCTGGCAGAAATCTTGGGGGGCACGTGACCAGGCTGCCCCCCTTACACGTCGCCACTGCCGGTACCCCCCCTTGACCCGGCTGACTTATCTAATTTCCGTCCCATCTCCAATCTCACAGTACTGAAACTGCTCTGCTCCGGATTGTGAAAGATCTCCTTCTCAATGCTAATGCTGGTGCTCCCTCTGTGCTTGTCCTCCTTGACCTAACAGCCGCTTTTGACACCATAGATCATGGCATTCTTCTTGACCGCATTCAGAAGTATGCTGGGATCTCTGGAACCTATTTCTCTTGGATGTCCTCTTACCTATCCAGAAGCATGCAGTCTGTTTTCTATGCTGGATTGTGACAGGATGGTTTGCCGTGCGCAGGTGTGGTGACGTCACAGACCAGGAATACAAACCAAAACAAGTAATGGCAGTGCAAAACTGGAGCGCAACAGCACTCAGTGTTTTATTAATAAAACAAACAGTTCAAACAAAACAAAACATTACAAACCAAAAAGGCGCGTTGCCCAAACAAACAGAAATAAACAAATAAGTATTGTGCTGGTGTATAAACCAGCACGCTTAGCAATTGTTTATATTTTAATAACTCTCTCTTTGCTCGCTCTCCCGTAATCTCCTCTGTACACTCTCCCCGAGGGTAGAGAGCTGCAGGCTTTTATATTCTGGCCAAGGGGTTAACTAGCTGTTAATTATCTTATTACCCCTCGGCCATAGTCTGCACGGGTTTAGTAAGGATCTTGCGACTGTCAGATAGTTAAATAATTAGTAGCTGATCAGCCACACATCCTCACGAGGTTTAATAATCAAAACACAAAATAATAACAAATAATGGTGGCGGCTTTCATCCACGCCGCAAACAATAATAATAATATTAATAAATTACAAAAATAGCGCACAATATATGTAGGGACGGGGCTCCCTGTCACATGGATGCAGTAGTGTTGCAAACCAAGTTACTTGTGGTGTCCCCCAAGGATTTGTTCTTGGGCCCCTTCTCTTCAATATCTACATGCTTCCCTTGGGTCACCTCATCCGTCAAAACAGCCTCATGTTTCATTCCTTTGCTGACGACAACCAGCTATACTTAAAACTCGACCCTGGAAGCCCCTCTGCCATGGTCCGGCTCTCGGCTTGCATTCAAGACATTGAGGCCTGGATGTCTGCCAATTTTCTTCAGCTGAAAACTATATGGTGGTCTCGTGGCACAAACCGACTGCTGCTAGTTCAGAATGCTGCTGCCAGGATCCTTACCAGATGTAAAAAACGTGATCACATCACCCCCCGTCTTGCCCATCTGCACTGGCTACCTGTAAAGTTCAGGACTACTTTCAAAACTCTCCTGTTCACCTACAATGCCCTTCATCACATAGGTCCTGTGTAACTCCTCAACTTGCTGACCTGATATGTCCCTGCCCGCAAGCTGAGGTCCTCCGACTCTGGCCTGCTTGTTATCCCCAAGCAAAAGTGCACCATTCTTGGAGAACGTTCATTTAGCTTCATGGCTCCGACTCTTTGGAACTCTCTCCCAGCTTTGGTGCGTGATGCGCCCACCGACGCTTGCTTTAAATCAACTCAAGACCCACCTGTTCTCTCTTGCTTTCCATGCTCTTTAAGCCTGATATCTGCTATTAGCTGCTGTGTTGCTGCTACTATTTAATGTATTATGCACTTTTATTTTTACTGTATAGCATGTATATATCTCTGTATTTAAAGTATTATGGATTTTCTTATTGTTACTGCATCTTGTAAAGCGCTTTGTGATGGTAGTCCACTATGAAAGGCGCTATATAAAATTAAAATTGGTTGATTGTATAATTTTGCACACAACTACTGCCCATGATTGCCTTTGTATGGATGTACTGAGAAATTAAGCTATAACTATACCTGAAATAAGTAATTAGCATTTCTGATTCGATTTACACCTTTTATAGTCTACAATACATCTTTGGTTCTATAAACAAATGCATTTGTTTTGTGTGTGAATTAAATAACAAGGATTGATAGAAGTGTTGTTTATCCTCTAATGTAGCTTCATTAATTATAGTGGTGTTTTAGGAAAAATTAGATTTATACATGTGAATTTGGTTTAAGAAAATAGAAAAATATTATGCAATTCAGCCTTAGTGTTTACTTTATTGCGTAAATACATTTCCGTACATAATTTTTGATCCTGTAATGAAAAATAGAGTTAGCTGGAACCAAATCACCCAGATTTTGAGCCCCTCCCCCTCATTATCATGCAATCATTCTAAGCCTAAGCAACTCTACTTATGCCAATGTCACCTTGTGGCAGGATGGCTTGCAGTGGTGAGATGTGGTGACGTCACGGACCAGGAAGTACCAGAATCAAAACAATGGATGGGCGGGTGAAACTGAACGCAACGGCATTCAGCTGATTTTATTAAATAATAAATAAACAAAAGGTTTAAACAAAACGAAACAAACACAAAACAAAAAGGCGCGATGGCCAAACAAATAAACAGAAACAAGTATATTTAAATATAGCAATTGTTTTTCGCTTTCCTTGCTCGCTCTCCCATGTTCTCCCGTACTCTCCTTTGTACACTCTTCTCCCCGCAGCACGAACAGCTGCAGGTTCTTATACTCTGGCCGAGGGGTTAACTAGCTGTTAATTATCTTATTACCCCTCGGCCACAGTCTGCACGAGTTTAGTAAGGATGCGTGACTGTCAGCTAGTTAAATAATCAGTAGCTGATCAGCCACGCATCCTCACAAGATTTTTAAAATATAAAAACAACAACAAATACACGGCGCTTTGAACTGCGCCGCAAACAAAAATACAAATAATAATAAATAAATATATAGGGGCGGGACACTCCGCCACACATGCCCTCCCTTGTGCGCAGCACACATGACCTTTTCGGCCACCTCCCCTCTTAGTCCCCAAAGCCCCGGCTAGCAGTCCCAGCCCAGGAACAGGGGCAGCAACGGGCCAAAGGTGGCGGCCACAGTGGGATATCCTCCTCCCACCCAAACAGCCCTAGCGTTCCGGTGGACAGCGCACAGGCCGGTCCCTCCGGCCAAGAAAATTTTGGGGGTGGTCTCCAGACCTCCCCCACATTCTTCATGGCTGGCAGCTCCCCTCCGTGGGGCTCCGGCCACCCATTCTCCTGCAGCAAAATTGTTGCGGGGGGAGCTGGTCTCCTGACCTCCCCCCCCTTCTTCATGGCCGGCAGCTCCCCTTCATGGGGCTCCGGCCACAGTATTTCCTGCCGCATGGCAGGACTGGTAGCGACCCCAGGCGGACCCACCGGAGGCGAACTCGGGAGGGGAGCCCGTGGCCATGGAGGCGGCAGCGGGAGCTCGACTTCTCCCTCGTACCCTGTAACTGGTGGTTCTCCAGGCGATGCGGAGCAACAGGCAGCACCAGGCGATGCGGAGCCACAGGCAGCCCCAGGCGATGCATGGCAGACATCCTTGGGCGGTGTGAGGCAGGCATCCTTGGGTGGTGGGAGGCAGGCATCCTTGGGCGGTGCGAGGCAGGGCAGGAGCAGTCCTTCCCATGACGGTGGAGGTGGAACCAGCAGGTATTCACTCTCTGCTGGTGGAGGTGGAACCAGCAGGTATTCACCCTCTGCTGGTGGAGGTGGAGATGGAACCAGCAGGTATTCACCCTCTGCTGGTGGAGGTGGGAGGGGCAAACAGTTCTCCCACGGCGGCTGAGGCGGAACCAGCAGGCATTCACCCTCTGCTGGTGGAGCTGGGAGCGGTAAGCAGTCCTCCCACGGCGGTTGAGGCGGAACCAGCAGGTATTCACCCTCTGCTGGTGGAGGTGGGAGGGGCAAGCAATCCTCCCACGGCGGTTGAGGTGGAACCAGCAGGAATTCACCCTCTGCTGGTGGAGCTGGGAGCGGTAAGCAGTCCTCCCATGGCATTCACCCTCTGCTGGTGCAGGTGGCGGGGGCAGAGGCAGCTCCTGCTTCTCTGCTCCTGGCGGTGGATGTGGCGGAGGCAGAGGCAGCTCCTGCTGCTCTGCTCCTGGCGGTGGAGGTGGCGGAGGCAGAGGCAGCTCCCGCTGCTCTGCTCCTGCTGGTGGAAGCGGTGAAGGTGGCGGAGACAGAGGCAGCAGGTATTCTTCCTCTGCTGCTGGAGGCCTGGGTGCTGGATGCACAGGCTCCCCCCTCTGGGCGCTGGATGCACGCTTCCCCTTCTGGGCTGGATGCTCGCTCTCCCCCTTCTGGGCTGGATACTGCTCTCCCCCTTCTGGGCGCTGGATGCTCGCTCTCCCCTTCTGGGCTGGATGCTCGCGCTCCCCTTCCGGGCGCTGTAGCCTGTTTCTTCGCCTTCTTGGCACCGCCCTGCCTTCCCTTCTTCGGTACCAGCAGTTCCACCTCCTGCCATGGAGGGGGTTGGTCGGGTGCTTTGTGCCCGACCTTGCCGACGGCAAAGCACCACTCCTCCCCTTTGAGGCAGGTGAGGCAGGTTTCCTGATCCACCTGCGGCGATGGTATGGCCTTCAGGTGGATCCACTCCTCTGCAGTCTCCACCTCACCTCGATCAAAGGCCTGCACAAAGAGGGGGTCTTCATATGGGCACACCTCAGGGAGGTGCCCATACTCCAGGCAGGCGAGGCACCATGTAGCCCCTCCTTCCTTCAACTCCCTCTGATACTCATGCCTCCTCTCCATGTAGGCATCCACTTTATCCATTTTTTTTTTTCCAAACACAAAACACTTTTCAAAAAACAAAAAAAAACAAAAAAAAACGTCCTTTTCTTTCCTGGTCCGGCTCTTGGAGGCGTTGTTTGTCCCACGCAGGACACCATATGTGGCAGGATGGCTTGCAGTGGTGAGGTGTGGTGACGTCATGGACCAGGAAGTACCAGAACCAAAACAATGGATGGGCGGGTGAAACTGAACGCAACGGCGTTCAGCTGATTTTATTAAAAAATAAATAAACAAAAGGTTTAAACAAAACGAATCAAACACGTGCGATGGCCAAACAAATAAACAGAAACAAGTATATTTAAATATAGCAATTGTTTTTCGCTCTCCTTGCTCGCTCTCCCGTGTTCTCCCGTACTCTCCTCTGTACAATCTTCTCCCCGCAGCACGAACAGCTGCAGGTTCTTATACTCTGGCCGAGGGGTTAACTAGCTGTTAATTATCTTATTATCCCTCGGCCACAGTCTGCACGAGTTTAGTAAGGATGCGTGACTGTCAGCTAGTTAAATAATCAGTAGTAGCTGATCAGCCACGCATCCTCACAAGGTTTTTAAAATATAAAAACAACAACAAATACACGGCGCTTTGAACTGCGCCGCAAACAAAAATACAAATAATAATAAATAAATATATAGGGGCGGGACACTCCGCCACACACCTCCAGCAAATTGGTTTAAACGTTACCAACACATTTTCTTGGAAAACTTGATTGTATTTCTGGAAAGAGAATCTGGCCACAAATCAAGACATCATATCCAAGCACCATAAAAACTCTGTGTAGCTTGCATTCATGTCGCTTCTTTTTTGTTTTCGCCTCTTAGTCACGGTGAGGCCAAACAGAGAGACAGACGTCTTTAGAGGAAGGGCTACCCTCAGCCATGGATTCCCTAAGGTTTTTCCTTACCTGAGTGCCGAGCGGTTCGTATTTAGTTTCTGCAGGGTTAGTGGCAGGCCAGAGAGGCCAGGTTCTCTCACAGTGCATTTCATGCGCAGGGGGCGGGCCCATGTTTCAGCTGCTTACTTTTCATTCATCCTTTTCCTATTTATGGGGGTAGGTGGCATTGCACCACTGTAGTATTAACTATTCATCATTTTATTCCAGTCATGGCTTGGCGGCTTTCTCTTTTGGAGGGAGGTGGCCCTCGAGCCACTTCCTATCCACGGCACTAGACTACATAATGTCATCGTGATTTTGCTAGTTGGCCAACATTGCGCATAACTGTCAGCACCCATGGACAAGGTCCCCGGCCAAATTCATTATCATCATTAATTTGTCTGTTCAATTGCAATTTCAATCATCCACATTGCAGATTCTCCATACTGAATGGAAAACTTGGTTGTAGTTCTGGAATGAGAATGTGCCCACTGATTAACACATCATATCCAAGCACCATTTAAGCACCTGAATTAATATGATTATCAATATATTTGTACTCTACACTGATACCAACATTGTTCCCTTAACCAGACAATAATAAAAATAATACAGGACCCTTTATTTACAAGTGTAGAACTCCATGTAACATGACTGCAGTCAGACAACTTGTCACCTGCCTCTGAAAACTCTCAAGATCAGTAAATTAATGATTGATGTCAAGCTCTGCACTCACACACACACACACAGGATGCAAATGAAACAAACAAAAAAAAAGTCCACTGGACTGTTGTCTATTGATTTGAAGAATCACAGCTATCCTTGAGTGGCAGTTTAGTTACTGAAAAAACAAATCAATTACATTCAATAATCGATTACTCTCAAGCTGCTCTAATTTGACAAGGGCATACGCACCCTTTCCCGGAGCTCCTTATCATGTGTATGCATTATGCAGAGTTACAGGTGTTCCAAAATGCAAAACCAAAGATTAGTCCTTGAGCAGCAGAAGCAGTATGTTTTAGATGTACAGTCGTCTTTTTCTTGTCTTAGCTTACTTGTCCATGATTTGTGGTGGATTCTGACCTGGTATCTGAACTGAGCTAGGAATGTATTAAAATGGTTAAGGACCCCTTATGCCACACATAACATCCCTACAGAAGTGATTACATAATCCTAAAAAAAAGTCCCATCCTACTAGCATACACATGTTAGGTGATTCTGTGGTAGCTACACAAGTGGGTTCCCTTATCAAACATGTGTTTACTTATAAGTATTTAAAATGACCATACCTCTTTCAAATACCTCCCCAGATCAACAACCTAGTTTTGATGTTAGTTTATTTTTTACACTGCTTAGCAACTGTGGAACCTTAGAAACACTTAAATGTTCTGGGAAAAAAAAATATATTTGGACAACTTTTGTACATTTAAGCATTAATCACAGACATGGATATCATCAGCTGGTAGATAATGGCCTAAGGGCGTGGTTGGATACATGTTAGTATTAAAATGTTTATACTATAGTGATGTCATTTTATGCACTTGCCAGTTGGTCCCACACATGCTATTAAAGCATGTAAGATGACACTGTAGGGACTCTAAAATAACAAAAAAGAAACATATATATATATTTGACAAAATATCTAAACATGCCATTTAAAATAGCATCAATGACTTCCTTGTCATCCCTAAATGGTTAGATAATCCGTTCTCAACCACCCCTACAGGTCATTAAGATGAACAAGCCACATACTCTATTTTTAAAGTCAGCTCGTAAGGTATTCCAGAACTTCAAGCTTTCATTTTGATAAATTTACCTAAAGGAAAGGGCAACACACACTGTCAGCTAATGAGACATGCACCTAAATGTATTTATGAGCTAAAGCTTAAAATCGTTTATTAATATGTTCTGTACTTTCTGGAGTTTTTCAATATGGTACACAGTTCTGTGATTCAACATTGCCATCCGGTGGTGATTCCGTTTCAGAACAGCAATCTAACATGGCAATATTTATGGTCAAGATCTACTTTTTTATGGCAGGTGCTGTATAGTCACTTAGCCTTTGATTGTGTAATGAAATATTAACAAAGGTGTTTCTTGCAGTTGTACTTTAACTAAGAAAACTATAATGTGATTTAGATACTACTTTTACTGTTTTTGTAACAATACAGGAATATATTTTGAAATGCATTTCTGCATTCTTGCCTGAAATGTAATTTTGGCCTATTTATACTTTTGCATTAGTTGTTTATTTTATTTGTAAATCACACAGCAATACATAATTATACGTCATCTTGTGTTTCTTTCTTACCGAGTTTTATAAGGAATAGTAAACACAGAAAATATGAGGACGCATGATTTAAGATGTCATTGAATTCCAGTGCTTCCCTGAGAGATAAGTGAGATAAAAAAAAGCAAAAAAAAACCATACATGCACACATACATACGTAAAAATCTATGCGTCTGGTAGTAATGATGGTTGATGGTAAATATTCTTTGCTTATGTCTTCACGGACACACTCGCTGACATCCAATTCAGTGGAAGAATTGTATGTATTTGAATTTAAATCGGAATCTGAATTCAGTATTATTACAATACTTCTTTCTCACTGAGCGATTTTCGCCGGTTTACAAACACTGTTGACATTTTGTGAATGGGTTTATTATATGTAATTCAGTCAATATCTGGCAGAGGGCGCAAAAGACCAATAAAAGTTGTTACATAAACCTAGTGTCAGACTATTATGTGATCAGGGGTTTTGTAGGCTCAGTAATTCAAGTTTAAAGTTGCAGAACGTACCGGTACGTTCGTACTCCCTGGGGACCAGAGAGCAGAGAACATACCGGTACGTTTGTACTACTCAAAGGGTTAATTTTTTAATTCGACACCATGCTTTACTTGTAACTCGACACTTATTACTGGTACTGAATGGATAAAACTATTAAAAAGACTAGTTGATAACTCTATTTGACACTTTTGTTTGATGTGACTGGAAACGGATTGATAATTCATTCATTTGCAACTACCAAGTGCAGCTGGTTACAGTATCAGTTCACAATGAGTGAGAAGCAAAAAATTAGTTCTCGTTCAATTGGCTTTAATGCTCAGGTTATTCGGGATATTATAGAAAACAAAAGTACAGTTAGTGCTGTTGCTGGCAGATTCGGGGTGCCAAGAACCACAGTGATTTTGTGGCTTAATCAGAAGGAAAAAATTATTGGTGCGGTCTCAGAAGCGAGCTTCAGTGTAAGTCGAAAAATATACAAGTTGAAGACTGTCTTTTGAATTGGATGTGAAGTGCTCATGCTAAGAATGTGCCAATTAGTGGACCAGTTTTATTAGCAAAAGCAGATCAGTTTGCTCCTGATCTGAGGGTTGAACCCCTGGTGACTGGGAAGTCTCCTGTTAAGTACACTGCAAACAAAAAGGCTTGGATAGTGAGTTCACTCTTTGAAGAATTTGTTCGAGACCTTGATCATGACATGACTTATCAAAAGCGAAAACTAGTCCTAGTCCTAGACAATTGTCCAGCCCACCCAGCAGAAACTGCAGCACTGCAATCAGTTTGTCTCCAGATGTTACCGCTGAACACAACAGCTCACACACAGCCTATAGATGCTTGCATCATCAAGAATTTCAAGACGCGTTATTGTCAGCTGATTGTGGGCCGTTTGCTGAATACAATTGATAAAAATATTGCATTCAATCCAGATATGCTTATGGCACTTAACCTTATGAAGCACGCGTGGCATCTGTTGTCAGCACATACAATTGCAAACTGTTTTAAGCACTGTGGCTTTACTGCTAGCATAGAGGGTCCCGAAGCTGACGTCACAATCTGTAACGAAAGTGATGAAGCTGCATTCAGCGATGCCATTGATCGGCTTTGTGGAGCCAGAATCTTGCCTTCGGATTGTACAGTGGATGACTACATTGCAGTTTACAGTTTGCTTTTCAGAAGAGATGACCGACAAGGACATTGTCACATCTGTAATAGCAAACGTTCTGGCGAAGAAACACTGAATGATTCGAATGCAGATGAAAATGAAACTGAAGACCGTTCCTGAACTTCCAGACCCTCCTATCAAGCCATCGCCACACTGGACATGGTTTAGATGTTTTTGGCTCAAGAGGGCATTGAAGATACTCCAAAGAGTCTCAGCTCCTTGTCAGCAGAACTTTCAAAGCGTGTTTGTTACAATATATACAGTATATATGAAGTGAAGTTGAAGTGAAATCTCTACTGAAAAACAGAATTCTTTCAGCCAGACTACCAGTTTAAACGGCATACCAAAAAGTATAAATGTAAAGCCTACTTCCATTCACATTCAATGTGAACCTGATGAAGACACGCTGGTGTCGAAACGCGTTGTTTGTTACAATCATGGTTTTAAATTAATAGATACATTTTATTAAGAAAATAAATGAGCAGGAGTTAAATAATTAATCCTTTGTGAACCTGATGAAGACACGTTGGTGTCGAAAGGCGTTGTTTGTTACAATCATGGTTTTAAATAAATAAAGATAAATTTTATTAAGAAAATAAATGAGCAGGAGTTAAATAATTAATCCTTTTGAAGAAAAATGACGAGAGTGCGACCCCGGAGGACCCCAGCGATGGACAGGTGGCGAAGACGTTGATTGGGCAGAGGGGAAAGGCTGCCAAGAGGTCTCCTCCAACCGGGTCTGAGAAGCGAGAAGGGGCAGGCCAGCATATGAGAGCGGTGGGAATGACGCAAGGAGGGGGATAGAGACGACAGCCAAACTGATAGGAGTGAGGAGATAGTAAGAGAGCAAGAGAACCACCCACTATTATTACTGAGACGGGCCCCGACTACAGCTGTGTCATTAACCCCCCCTCCCGGGAACCTTGCTGAGGGAAGTGAGAGGAAAAGAGGGAGGGAACGGACAACCTGTCGGGACAAGGGAGCGACTGACAGAGGGAAGGAGCCGGACTGGAGTGTGAGTGACGAGCCAGAGGAGTGTGTGTGTGTGTGTGTGTGTGTGTGTGTGTGTGTGTGTCTTGACCCCCCCCCCCCATACTTCTGCCTACCCTGTGCTCTTTTCATGAAATATTGAAATATTGAATTTCCCCGGGCAACACTAGTTTTTAATAAAGGTAACAATCTTATAGCGGCTGTCCTATTAAACCATTTTTATTATTATTTTAATGTTAGTAAATGTAACAAGTGTTACCTTTTCCATACTATAACCCTAATAAAGCAGATTTAAGGACCTGATATAACTCAGTCACACAAGCCCCAAGGGCAAGAGCAGCACAGTTATACGCATACTGTTTAACCACTGTGGGGTAACTCCTAAACAGCAAAATTATTAGCAATGCACAAACACGGAAACAAAAAAAACACTCTGAGATTTATAACTAAATCAACAGTTTAATATGTTGGATGAATGCGCAATGCTGGATTTTACCACAGCGTTGACCACAGCTCTGACTACAATGCACATGAGTAACTTTGCAGACACATGTTTGGCAATCATTTAAATCAACGTCGATAAACATTCAAGTTCCAAATACATATATACATCTGCAGCACACTATCAGCAATCCTTGCCAAAACAAGACAACAATTATGATTTTTACACTTTAACCTCTTTTTATGCAAGCTTAAAACCACAGTGTTCATATATATATATATATATATATATATATATATATATATATATATATATATATGAACCCGTTTTATATCATCGCGCTTAATATCATGCCCCATTTATTATTATTATCAGGATTTTTCAGAAATCACTCGCTGTACACCATAGGTTCTTTGAGAAATGACCTCTCTTAATATCATCTCACAAACCCGCTTATTGTCATGTTTTGTGCAGCCTGTCAAATGTTGCGTGGCTGAGCTTTACTAAGTAACCACAGGATAGAATTAATTTCCAATGCAACTAACAGCCAATAATTATCTCGGCTGATAAACTGACATTTTGTGCAGCCTGTCAAATGCTGTGTGGGCGTTCTTAACGGGATACAGTTTAGATACAAAGCATCAACGTCACCAATTTTTCTTTTTTAACATAGTGTTATCCACAAAAAAAAACACCAAGTACAACGCCTAATTCACGGGGCGGAGCTATGCCACCTGGTAGTGTTTATTGACAGAGTTAGTGAACATATACACAAGGAGAGAGGGGCTCCGCCTCTTCAAGGCCCAACATTTACTTGATCGATAGACACGATAAACAGGAGGGGGGCCACCGTCTTTGAGGTGACCCGACATACGAGAGGGGCACCGTCTCCGAGGTTACCCGACATACGAAGAGGCTCATGAACCGGAAAGAAAACATAAAGTTAGTATCTGTTAAAACATGGAATGCGTGGTGTTCCGCCTCTTGAAGCCCAACATAATAGAAGGGGGTTCCGTGGCTGAGGAGACCCGACAAACAGGAGAGGGGCCACCGTCTTTGAGGAGACCCGACAAACATGAGGGATGCCACCGCTTAGGGACCCTCGCATAGAGGCATCAGACCTGAAAGAAGAATCCCAAAAGAAACATACATGCAGATGGAAGGGTTTGGCCGGGGTCCCCTCTGACTCATGGAGAACCCTCCTCTATGAGGTAAATGAAGCGGAGCTTAACAAAGGGTTGGAGAAAGTGGAATCACTAACCCCCAAAAGATGGACCCCGGCTCCCGCTGGCCTTAGCGTGAAGAAGAAAAAGAGAGAACCGCCAATGCATAAGAAAAGAAAAAGAAAAACATTTAGACGAAAAGAAAACAAACACTTAACGTGACAAAGGGGTTAGTAGACTGTACCCTAATGACTATGTGAAGACCCTCTGCACAGTGGAAAGAAAAAACCCCTTCTTTTAATTTAATTTCTTAGGGGAAATCTTTGGAGGCCCAGGCAGAAAGGTCGTCCCCACTCGGACATACTAGCAATGGACTGATGTGCGGAGGATATTTCAGATGATGAAGAACGAATATAAGTTTCAACTGCTGATGAAGTCCAGCGCCCCATATTTTTAATTAAATGCTGGTTAATGTTGGCTTTTGCAGCTGAAGTAGCTGCCCCTATTCTAAATGAATGAGGAGTGTAGAATTGCGAAGGAAGACCTGCTCTGGACACCACGGTGGAAAGGTGTGTTGAAAACCAATGCCTTGATACAATGGACCTGCTTGAATTGATAAACAAAGGGTCGGAGGATGAAATGGCCTTGCGTTCTGCAATGTACTTCAACATGGACGTGAAGGGACACAGAGGAGAGTTGATCTTAGAAAGCTGAATACATTGTCCTTGCCGCAGTTGATCTGTTTTGAAATGCTAAGAAATAAGATGAAATGAGAATCTGGGATGAGCTTGAGGTCACTGCAGCGGATACCGAGAGTAGGAAAGCTGGCAATGGAAGGAACTGTATATTCAGAACATCTCAAAACCCAAAAATGCAGATAGACATATGACTTCCATAGTTAAGTCATCAAATGGAGAAAAACAGCCATGGCGGAGAATTGAAATCAAGTTACTGAGAATGTCTATAGAAATAGGCAGGCGAGCAGAAGAAGGAGCCGGAGAGCACTTGGAAATTCCTCGTAAAGGAGACGAACCTCTGGAATTGATAATAGAGTTGGGGAATTGATGGACATCAAGCGAAATTGATGCTGAATTCCTGACAAATATAGTCTGATTGTAGCTGGTGCCAGATGTAGAGAGTCCTTTGCATGCACTATGAACGCCATGATCCAGTCCTGGTTGAATGGAGTAGGATTAATCCTGCTTTGTAAACAGAAAGTTACATAACATGCCCAACCTGTAGAGTACGAGGATCTGGTAGATGGGGCAAGTGCTGATGCCATGTAATCTTGAGCTGAAATAAGAAGTTTATTAATAGTTGGATTTAGTTGAAAATCAGCTGATTGAACTGTGGCGTTGCTGCTGGATATTGCAGAGCTGTAGGCAGTAAACTGTGGAATTTGGAAATCTGTAAACGAGAAAGAGCATCAGCTGCATTATTAAAAATGCCCGGTAGGTGGCGAGCTTGTATTAAGAAATTATTAGAGACTGAAATCCATACTAGCCGACGCAGCAATTGCATTATAAGAGGGAAGAGGAACGACCTTTATTTATAATATGCACTGTAGTTGAATTATCACAGTAAAATAGTATTGATTTCTTAGACCAGAGATGACCCCATAGCTGGGCAGCTGCTACTATTGGGTATATCTCTAGCAGAGCTGTGGATTTTAGATGAGGAGATATGTTCTCGATTTCCTCAGGCCATGTACTGCAAAACCATTTATTGTTAAATAGACCTCCGAATCCCAGAGATGAGGCATCAGTAAATAAAGCCATATCGTGTGGAGCTGACATGAAATCATCATAAAACATAGAGAGACCGTTCCAGTGCTGAATAAGCGCAGACCACATTTTAATGTCTTTTCTAGCTTCTGAAGAGATATTTATATAGGAGTTCAGATTTTTGCTGTTGATGCCAGCGCTAGCAGTCGAGATATAAACGTCCTCCCTGTGGAATGATACGTATTGCGAAGTTAAAGTAACCCAGCAATGAAAGCAGTGCTCGTTTTTAATTGTTTTACTGATCTGAAATTCCTGAATGAGATAACGAATATGGTTAAGTTTAGACTCAGGCAGGCTGGCTTCAAACTTTTCTGTATCTAGAATGATTCCAAGGAATTCCAAAGAATGAAGGGGACCGATTGATTTCTCTTCTGAAAGCGAACGCCAACTTCAGAAAATAAGCTTTTAAGATTGGAAATCGCTTCTGCTGGTGCATCTGAAGGAGGAGAAATTACTAAAAATCGTCCAGCAAGTGGAGCAAGAATGGGACATGATAGACATTAAGAAGAATCCAGCATAATGCTTCCGACAGGGTATCAAATATCTTCGGGCTACTGCGGCAGCCGAAAGTCAATTGGGTGGCAAAATAAAACTTTCCTTCCCAGCATATACCAAACAGGTGACGGAGAGAAGGATGGATTGGCATTACTTTAAATGCGTCTGATATATCCGCTTTTGCTAACCAGGAACCACGACCTGCTAATTTAATTGAATGTATTGCATCTGCAATAGTGATGTAATGCAGGGAAAATTGATCTTGGGGAATTAATGAGTTAATGCTGCTGGTGCTTGACCCCGTGGTGCTGATAAATCAATAATGAGACGCTTTTTCCTGACATTTTCCTCGTGGCAATGCCGATAGGATTAATTCTATATATTGGAAAAGGAGGAGCTAGAAATGGACCGACTATAAATCCTTTTTAATTTCTTTCTCGATGAGAGACTGCACTGATTGTGGATCTTGAGTCGCTGAATAAAGATTTTTGCTTTTGAGCGAGGACGAAGGAATTTGAGTAAGACCGGTTGAAAAACCATTTTTTAATCCGTCTATCAGGTAATTAATTAAGTTACTGTCAGGATGATTCTGTAATTTACTTGATAACGCCGGGATGTTTATAGGAGTAAAGACTGTGAGCATCGGGGAAAGTCACTTGCGTTTTAAAGGGCAGATTGAATTAGAGTGAGCGTCTCCGCAATTGCTGCACATGTGTATAAAATTGCATTGCCTATTCGAACAGAAGCCAGTATTGAAATTGTTGCAGATTTGTCTTCCTCCTGAAAATCTAATACTGCGCCCGTATTTGTCTTTCCTTGTAGACTGATCGAGGGAGCTGAAGAATGTATAGGATTAGGTACTGAAGATCTGTATGAATTAGCGTGAAACTGGGTGCTTTAGAAGTTGATGCAATTGCGGCTTTAGGGCAGAGGGATGTAGTGTGAGCTGTTGAGCGCAGATCCCACATCGTTAGCTCTCAGACCACCAAAAATTCTATTAAATAGATCTGTGTCCGGTTTAGCCCAATTGATGATGTGATTATCTGCTGCCAAAATCGCTGCTGCTTTTGCAGAGAATGATTTATGATACTCAAAAACATAGTCCCCGTATCTGACAGACAGCTCCACGATATAGTATTCGTAGGAGTCCAATTCAGCTCTGCGGTTAGGATATACCGAGCATAGCACATCTCTGAATATGGAGAACGCAAGGACAAATTCCCCTAATGTAAGATTTTTAATCAGTCTGGGATCTCTGGATTTTAGAGTTACTGCCAAATCTCCACAATCCACTACTCTATGATCCAAGAATTCCGAAGTCGTCATCAATAGAGAAACAAGATTAATGTCCTTACCTTCGAGAATGTTACGTCTGATTCGTGGAGATATAGTGTGACGTCTAGCTGCAGTTGGAGAGGAGGATCCGTATGTAGATGCAGTAGCGAGGTTGAATTGTGGAGGATCTGCTTCGCTGGCTGAAATTGGGGCTGGACCAGAAGAAGCTGTAGGTGGCGCTGCAGTGTTTGATGCTGGAATTAATGACAGCGCTGAAGATTGTTTTCCCTGTTCCATAATAGACACCCTTTTATTTAGATCCGATAGTTGAGAACTGACCGAAGATAGAGTATCGGAAAATGGCTGCATAAATGATTTTATCTCTCTAAATATTTGCGAATGTTGGATTTCAATGGCTGGCTGCTGATTAGCGGTGCTAGTTGTGGGGGTGGTTAGATCCGGAATAGACTGCCTGCTGTCTGTTTTAGGATGCTGAATGGCTGGGCGCGGCTGATTATGTTTTTCGGAGGAAAAACTGGTTCTGCTGATACTGAATTGCAATAGAGAATGAAAAGAGACTCTCTATCACTCCCTGCCGGAATCGCATTACCGTTTTAAGGAGGGTTTTATCAATTTATTCATGGGCCAGTCCTTCCAAAACAATCGATCCGGAGGGCGTCCTGAGGCCGAAGTCGCTTGGATCGGCGCAGATTCGATGTTTGGGTGGCAGGAACGGTAGGCAATATTTGAACTGGAACCTGATCGGGAGCCTGATCAGATGTAACTGAAATGCCAGAAGGGGAGAAAAAACGGAGACTGGATGGGCCCTGGATTGAAGCTGGAGAAGAATGATCTGGTAATGACAGAAAATCCTGGGAATCCTCTGAATCCGATGACAACTGCTGTAAGTACTCCATTGTTGAAGTATACAAAAGTTGATGGGTCTTGAAATCGCTTAGGTTTTTTGCCAAAACGAAAAAACACAAGACAGATAGGTAGAGGTGACTAATGTTTAAATAAGGTAGATTTAATTGATGACAGCAGATGATAGGTTGTTGGTGCCTAGCTCCTCCCCCTGAACCCCACCTATAGGTTAACATTTGATAGCTCTCATCAGTCGACAATTCTTGCCTGTTTTAGATGACACAAACTTTTTCATTCCAGTTAATGACACAAAACGTTTTTGTCCTGTAGTAAACTATATGCATTTGTTTAAATGTAAATAACTAAATGTACAGTATTAAAACACTGCTCGTTAATTCACCATTAGTTTTCTTTCTTTTTTTTTCTCGCACTCTTATTGTGCTGTTATAGGCAAACGTGAAACCTGCTTTATATCACGAATTATGCCTGCACGGCAATCCTGATATACAACGGGTTCATCTGTATATATGAATCAGTGATTGGAAATCCTGGCCTGTGCTTGGTTAAAACTTCATCATAGGAGGAAAAATAGATTGAACTATTGCCCTAACATCCTTACAACACCGGTCAATAGTCTCTGTCTGTCATGTTATTAGTTCACATCACTGTCAGTTCCATCCCTTTTCAAAGGAATGCCTTTCTCACCTGCACTCTTCACAAGAGAAAATGGCTGAACACTGATTCTGTGAGTTAACAGAAACTGAATTACAAAACATACTACAAAAGATGCTCCAAACACTAAAACGTCACTGTCACCGTTTTCTGACTTCTGACTGAAATTCAAACAAATTCAGCTCAAAGGCTATATATTTTTAAAACATGTTTTAAATGGGATGACATCTGTATATTAACCTTGTATACAGATTAAACACATACAGTACTGATAACACCTTTAGTGGTTCACTGCATTACCAGATATATGCCATTAGATACTGTAGCAGGTGAAAAGGTAGGAATCCACAAACATCACTGCAATATGTCAACACCACTGTTTAGCATATTATCTAGTCATTTTTCACAGCAAACCAGAATTCCAAATACAGGAGTCACTATGATATGGCAAGCCAAATGATCATTTAGAGATATCTCAAATTAATTTATAGGTATCTAAATAATTTCCAGATATCTAAATCTTCAAATATTTAAAGATATCTGGAAATTATTTAGATATGACTTAAAATACAATTAGAGATATCTCAAAATGATTTCCAGATATCTTTAAATGTAGCTTTTAAACAAGAGATCTAAAAGAACTTCCTGTTCATTTACAGATATTTCTAAATCATTTTAAGATATCTTGAAATATGTTCCTGTTCATTTACTCATATCTCGAAATAACTTCCTGTTCATTTAGGGATATCTCTAAATGGACAGAAAGTCCATTCAAAACAGAGCATTTTCACAGGAAGTAATTTAGAGATATCTTGAAATTACTTCCTGTTCATTTCGAGATATCTCTAAATGAACAGGAAGTTATTTCGAGATATCTCTAAATGACAGTTTGGTGTAGCATGCTTGCAAAACATTATTCAAAGATGTCTATAAATCAATTTGAGATATCTCTATTTCATTTTTAGATGTCTCAAAATGAAATGAAGATATTTTCAATGGGTTTATTTACAGATGTGATGTTCTGTATTTTTGCTGATAATTTGTTTGTACATTGGGTAAAGTATTTAAGAGTTTAAGTGATCTGCTCTGACAGTTATTTATTTATTTATTTAGTTTATAATGACCCATGCCTGATGGAAATTAATATATTTAAACTTTATTTTGCAGTCAATTAATATTTTCCAGGATGGGATAGGCAAGAATGCTATTTTAGTGAGTCTCCCCTGGGACCATTTTTTAAACCTTCTTGAAGTCCCCACTTCAAACTCAGCTGCCCCTGAAAAGTCACGACCCCCCAGCACACTACACTACCATCATTGTCATGCATTTTTCTAGACTTGGAAATGGTACACATGGAGAGGGTAAGCTAGGGCCATTTTGGTTTACTAAAAAAGTGTCAATTTCAAGGGGCAAGTCAAAAAATTATCCTTTTACTGAGATTAAATATACACACTTTAATCTATACTCATGTTTTAAAAATGTGTATCACACAATAATGCAAGAGCCAAGAAAAGTTACGCTAACAACCATGATGTCAGAATATCACCCAATGCAATCAGCAGTTTAGAAAAGCATGTGCCTTGATAATAAAGCTGCTGTGCACCTCCCACAATCATGTTGCAGTGTTCATTTCGAAATATCATCATCAGGCCTACTTGTGTGCAGTGACTTTGTTCCTTTAACTTTTTTTTTAGTAATACTCTTTTTTGTTGTTGCTGTATATACCATTTTAATTGTGGGTGATGACAGGAATGCCACCATATGATCTGGGGTTTTATTAAACAACAAAATCACAGTTCAAGTCAATCATGTCATAACAAGTACATAGTTTACATCATTATAAGCACTGATTTACAGCTTAATAAAAGTGGATTTCATTCGGTCAAGAGCTTATGAGATTCTTTTTCATGCTACACTTTCCTATGGTGTGTGGTGTTAACAGTGGAAGGTGAGATTATGTCACATATATCGTACTTTCTTTGTCTGTGCTACAATTTAATCAAAGTGGTTAGTGGATTGTGCAGCATCTTGGGAATTTTGGCAGGTCTTCAGGGTTCTAGTCAACAAGTGCTTTGAAACAGTACCTTGTTTTTTTTTTATTCATGGCAAACCTTTTAGTCTATTGTCTACAGTATTCCTTGGTGAGTAAGCACTACAAAGACTAGATTTTATCCCTAAGGATTTCTCTTCTTGTTTGAGAGTCCTTGGCTTGGGCTGGATTACTGGGTTTGTGTTTTTAAAAATGAGTGTTTTCCTCTCCTATTACTAGACTTTCTCTTTTAGACTAAAGAATGGGTGATTGATTACAAGGATAATGTGGGAAAAGAGACTTAATATCATTCAATAGATTCAGCCAGAGAAAAGTCAAAAGACCTCAAGACATAAGATCCTTTGAGATTTGGGAAGTTACATTCTCCAGTCCTTTGTGTCAGATTTAGATGCTTTTTTTTTTAAAGTTCCTGTCTTATTACTGCTTGCATAAGGTCGCCGTCCATCATACCTTTCTTAACTTTTCTGCTTCAATGGAGCACTTCCTTTGTTAACTGAACAAAGGTAAACAAGAATGCATTCTTTTCTGTCTATCAGGAATACAGTATTTTGTAAAATTTCATGAACAGGCAGCGTGTGTGGTCCCACAAGCACAACAGTTTTGCCCTAGAATTATAAATAATTTCCCAATTGAAGAAACTGGGTTTAAAAGTAGGCCTATACAAAAAAAAAAACAGCTGGAGATTTAGAAACACCGTAATGGTACTTTTTATAAAAACGACTTGGAAAATGCCAGAAATCTGAATGCCTTTCTCCTTAAATGTAGCGTAGAAAATGTTGAGATACAATTTTTTTTTAAAAAAGGTTTTTAGTAAAGAGAGCACTTAGATAAACAATTAACAGACTTTTACAGCAAGTTGGTAGACCCAAGTAGTGAGTTGACACAGAGTAAACTGTCTATACATAACACTTATCACACATGAATTATTATGTCCTATTTCTTGTGTGAATGATTCAATCTTTATTTTTAACAGCTTTCATTTAAGGCAAGAGGCAAGAAGATTGGTGTTGTGTTAGTGAACTTTATAGTGAAGGCGAATGCCTAGCCAATATCGTATTGTTTTGTGTTTAACCTTTTGTTTTGGCTCCTGTGCCTTTTTCTTTGTTCTGTTTGTCTATTAAACGTGCGCCAACAGCACTTCACTGCAGTTTCTGTCTCTGTCTTTCATTCCTGCCGGTAACAGCTTGGGCCCTGACGCTATCCTGCCACCAGGAGGAACTCAACATCTTATTGCTTGTTATTTCATTTGGCAGTCTTTTACAAATGTGTTTCACTGTCCACTGGGACTTGCTGTCAATTGCAAACCCAGTATCTGAAATTTGTCACTGCTGGCATTGCAATTGATGCCTTTGCTGGCACTCAAAATTAATTAAAACATTTGCTTCTTGAAGCAATATTTCTTACTCTTGGCATTATTACTGACAATGCATGAGTTACAGATTGTACCATTCAGTACTTAAAAGTGTAGATACAGGACACAGAATGGAGAGTCACTATAACTACAAAGTCTAACTCTGTTTGAAACAATTTAAAACTATAGCTTCAATATTTTCAGATTCAACTTTATATGATGTTACAGTACTGCATATGCAGGAACTATAATATTATCTCCGGGAGAAATAATTGTGGCACTTACTTTGCAAGTCTGCCTAAATAAAAGCACCCTAAACATCCCCTCTTATTTATCAATTACCACTGTGCCTAAACTGTACATGTAGATTTCTTTATAGTGCAGTATTGCTTTTCTTTAAAAAAACAATAGTATACCATTATATATAGTAAATATGGACTGGAGAGGAGGCTAATAGTGGGAAACTATGGCCTCAGAGGGAAGAACTATAGTTACCAGCAGGGGACTATAATGTCCGAGGGGCGTTTCCCACTATGAGCTGAGGTCTGCAGTTCATTTTTGTTTTATGAATCAGTCAAGAAAGTAATGTTTTTGAAGTCCATAGTGCATAGTTATTAAAGTTTTGACTTTCTCACTGCGGCATAAAATTCTCGGAGGAGTTTATGAACATCGTATTTATTTACATCATCGAGCTGGATTTGTTTGAATTTTAGAAAGTCAGAAAACACTGAAAGCAACGTTTCTTATGACAATTTTAGTGTTTGCAGCATCTTTGTTTTGTAGTATAATTTTCTGTTATGTCACAAAATCACTGTCCATCAGGTCGAGATGTGGATTTGTCCGCCATTGTGTTTTGTTGTGTGAAGAGAGGAAGGACACTCAGCGTGATGACGTAATTTGAGAGAGTTTGTAAAAAACTATTGACGGAAACCAGCATTATATATATATATATATATATATATATATATATATATATATATATATATATATATATATATATATATATATATACAGTATATATATATATAAATATATATTGTGATGAAGCAAGATATTTCAGTTTTGTATTTTTCTTAAAAATATTTCCCAACATAAAACCAATGTCACCTTACAATAATTGATTTGGAGTTTCAGTGTTTTAAAATAGAATATCAAACAGAACGAAATTTCAATGTACCATTTGTAATTCAGTAATATTAGAGAATTGGTCAGGGGTCTGAATACTTTTGCAAGGCACTGTATATATATATATATATATATATATATATATATATATATATATATATATATATATATATATATATACTGTATATGCGAGAGAGAAAACATTATGATTGAGTAATTAATTAATGTAGATGAATAAATTAATTAATATAGCGTTATTATATTTACTATTCACATTATTAATTGCTTTAACCAAGTATTGTCAAGCCTGATTTCTTCTGGCAAGCCAAATATTATTAACTCATTACCCAGCAATGGTACGTGGTTGTTTTTTCACTTTCACGTTCATAACTTAACATTTATTTTATTGTACCTTTCTATTAAATTAACTTTTAAGTTATACTATTAAGAAACTGTAAAATATGAGCGATAACAAGCCACTAAGGGGAGCTCTTACTATATGAAGAGTAAGGCAATTATATATTTTCCAGAACAAGTGCAACATAGACTTTAGAATGCAACAATGAACAATTTAATGAGAAAACATATCACAATAAGCCAGTGTACGTATAATTCCATTGGATTTTTAAACTAACTGGCAGATTATAATGCATGTCAGCAGTTATAGTCAGAATCTTGCAGTATACAAATGCAGTTTTACACTGCTATTAGATATTTGCGTTGTATCAGTAAATTATTAAATCATTATTTTGGTACTTAAGGTACTAAAAAGCTGTGATTAAACTGAAACGGTTAACATTTGAAGGATTTTTGTATTGCTCAAAATGCATTTTTCTTTATTGTTGTAGGTGTTTTAACATTTGTCCTACATGGAAATGAAAACTGCTTGTTCAAAAGCTATGTATGATTATACTTCTGCAGTTACACTAAAGATACTAGTCAATGCACTGTAATCTTTTTAGTTCAATTTCCAACAAGTGAAAATTCACCTTGGTAGTGTTCGCTCAGCTGACACTTGGAAAAATGTAAAATAAAAAATGATTTAGACCAGGGGTTTCACAACTAGCAGAGCACGGTCCAGATTTGGACTGCCGATATTTTATCTCTTGTTTGGTCAAAGACATTTTACCATTGGAGCATCGTCATCGAATACTCAAAGTTTCGCTTTTAAATTTCCAGAGACATGCCTGAAATGGGACATACCAAGACATGCATACAGAACACAGACAGAGAGTTATTATAATATTCATATTTCAAAGTTCCATCAGGATTATTGTTTTTCACAAATTTATATGAACTTTGTTATGTGTATCAAGAATGATGTGCTTTGACATATTCTGAGTTGCAGTATTCCTTTATTATTACTGCTTTTGTACAGTACATAGTACGGTGATATCGGTTAAGTATGATGAGATCAATCAGATAAAACAAGAAATCTGCAAGACATACTATATTATCTAAGTGTTATTTGGGGATTTTATGTATTTATTGTAATGGAGGGAAAAAAAAAATTTCAGTTGGCAAATAGTGTTGTCACATTATTTCAAAAGGTTTCATTAGTCCTGTGACAGAAATACAATGATTCTTGGTTGTAAATCTCCCTCCTGACCTGTGAGGGCGCTAAGCAGCAAGAACAGAGTTCCCAGGAAGGGGGCGAGACTCCATTGCAATAACGCATTGACCTGGAAGGGAAACGATATGGCAGCCACAGATTGGAGAGACGGTTGCACTCGTTTACCAAGGGGTCATGTGTGACAGCATAAAAGGGGAGGGAGAATCGTAATCAGTTCCTTCGTTTTGGTTTGTGTAAGTAAGAGTGAGAGACCCCGTTCCTAATCCTAAAAAGTACTGTGAGTGTTTTGCTTGTTTTGTCTTTTAATTTTCTTGACTTGTCTTGCACATTACCAGACAGCTAACACAGTTCCGTAGCTGTCGCCTAGGGCCAGCACTAAGCCGGAACGGCATTTCACCAACAATCACTAAATAACCTGTATCACCCACCACGAGCACTACTGCATGCACCCAGGACTGGTGACCATGTGTGTATTATTGGGGTTCAGATATTGTGTTTATTAGTTGGGACTGCAAACTCGTTATTGTTTAACCTGTGCAGTACACATTGTTGTGTATTGCTGGGGAATTATTGTTTCGGTCACCAGACCTGGAATAAAAATAAAGTTCACTGTTCCAAACTGGATTACAAGGTTCTGTCTCTTTAATTACCACACTGCATTACTCCTGCACCTGTTCCCACTCAGCCACTTTGTCACTTTGTCACTAAGTCCATATTGGGTTTACTTGGGGATTTTAGCCTTTTTTCAAGGGTATTCCTGTCCATGTGAACACGTCGGTGAAACTCATTTTGTTTTAGTTTATCAAAGAAAAAAGTGACTAGCATATTCCTTTTAAAGGTGTTTTTGTATTTCATTGTTTTTGTGTTTTTAGGGGGACTGCATGGATTATAGTATTCATATTTCTCTGTCTTTGTTTAGGCAAGGGGTAAATACTTATTATTACTGCATGATTTCAATGCATTTTGCTAAAAGCAAAGCATTATATATTGTCCCTCCTGTAAAGGGAGAGTGCTTTTATCTTAAGGTTGGATATTTTGAGTTTCTAGGCATTTTTTTTCTTGCAGTGTCTTTAGTAGTTTGTTGTGAGATGTCTCTGATGTAGTTGTGTGTCTTGTATTTTTTTGCACTCAAAGAACCTACTGTTTAATTATACATAAAACAGTATCCTATTGCTTTTTAAAGATAGGGGGCTTTTTATCTTAACAAAGGTAAGATATAGCTCAAGTTGCTTTTGATGTTAACAAAAGTTTTTTTTTTGTGCAGTCATGTTTTTAAATTCTCCCTTTGACATCTTGTTCCACCACCTGGGATCCTGGATATCAAACAGATGATGAACCCATTGTTAAAAAAAACAAATAAGATAAAATATCCCCAAGTATTATTCCTGTAAAACACAAGACCTGTTATGCCAGTGCACAGTGTGCAATTCGGATTTCTTGATCACCCACGATGGCATAAACGATTAAGTCCAAGAGCTAGGGGTTATTTAATTAGTAGAACTGACCAAGTGTCTGAATACTATTTCTGAAAGGAGTACCTCTTATAGTGTTTGTATCAGCTAGTCTTAAGGTTCCCAGGTGGTGGAACATGATACCAGAGGCAAAGGACTTTGAGGGCTCAGTGAGTGGAATCAGGGTCAAAATCTGAATACTGTATTAGGGTTGATGTACCTTGTAATTCCTCTTCAAAATTGGTCATGTGAGGTATCCAATGAAAAATAATGTCATCAAACAGCAAATAAAGGCACATGGGCCCAAAGATTTGATATTTTGAATTATATGTTGCATATATTCAGGCACCTGGTACATTACATGCAATAGACCTGTTCACAGTTTTATTTGCCAAACAAACCAAACTTTGCAAGAAGGATGGTTAAGTATCACCTGAATCTACTTAACATGGATCAAACAGATGATGGAGTTTGTGCCAAGCTAGAGGGAGGTGTACGTAAGGCGTATGCAGCAGGGCTGAGGCCTGCCCCTGTTTTTTGTTTAATTATAAATATGGTTTGGTGGGATTTGTTTTGATTTTCTAAAGGAAAAAAATAAATAATTTTCTAAATTAAAGCTAGATGGCAGGACTTGGGGGTGAGACTTTCCACCCTGCCTAACTGAAATGAATGTGCAGCAGGTGGCCAGGTGTCAATTGAAGAACTGACAATCAATTAACCCAGAATCACTCAATCTGCGAAAACAGGAGCTATATTTGTGTTATTGGATTGAAGTCCCTCTTGTCGTTATCCATAATTTAACATAGTCGGCTACCTCTATTTTAATTCTCACCTTTTAAGTAGGCTGTTAATTATTGTAGTTCCCTTTCAATTCGAAGACAACCACCAGCAGCATTAGGTATTGGATATTCCTGCCTATTTGTAGGTATTTTCTGAGCTCTCTATACCAGAGCTGCCGATAGGCCCCTTCCTAGGATGACGCCCTCAGTCCCGCCTACCGAGGGGTTAAAACCATCATACTGAGGAAGCCATTTCTCTTTTTGCCTCTCAAAACTGTAAGGTAAGACCCTCTGTGTTGGTATCTGAGTGTATTGTGAAAAAGAGCTTCGAGTCTACTGCAGTTCCCTTGCCTTTCAGGCTGAAAGCTGTCTTGCTGCTTTCACAGAATCAGTGACTCCTGATTTAGCCTTTTTCTTTCTTTCTTCTTCAGCAACCTGCAGGCGGTTGCAGGCTGTTGCTTTTCTGTCGACTGCCTGTGCAGTATTAATTTAAAGGAGTGAGTGTTGTCGTCTTTTACAGCCTTTCACTTGTGTGGGAGCACGTCCTCCACCGGGGCTAGGCTCTGCCTTACCCCCGCTGTCGAGCGACTCAGCTGGCTGACTCAGCTGGCTGACTCACTGTGCACATCGGTGCTGCGTTACCTCTGTGCACACGATGCGCACAGTGCTTAGTGCACTCGGTGTGCACGGTGCCCGTGAGCTCGGTGCTTAGTGCACTTTCGACGTGCATGGTACTCGGTGCAGAGCGCCTCGGTGCACCCGGTGAACTCGGTGCTCAATGCACTTGACAAGCACAGGCTCGGTGCACCCGGTGAGCTCGGTGCTTAGTGCACTCGATGCGCATGGTACTCGGCGCATAGCGCATTGGTGCACCCGGTGAGCTCGGTGCTTAGTGCACTCGATGCGCATGGTACTCGGCGCATAGCGCATTGGTGCACCCGGTGAGCTCGGTGCTTAGTGCACTCGATGCGCATGGTACTCGGCGCATAGCGCATTGGTGCACCCGGTGAGCTCGGGGCTTAGTGCACTCGATGCGCATGGTACTTTATGCATAGCGCCTCGGTGCACACAGTGCTCAGTGCACCCGGTGAGCTCGGTGCTTAGTGCACTTTCGATGCGCGTAATTTTCGGCGCATAGCGCATTGGTGCACCGGTGAGCTTCGGTGCTTAGTGCACTTTCGATGCGCATGGTACTTTCGGCGCGCATAGCGCATTGGTGCACCCGGTGAGCTCTGTGCTTAGTGCACTCGATGCGCATGGTACTCGGCGCATAGCGCATTGGTGCACCCGGTGCGCTCGGTGCATAGTGCACTCGACGAGCATGGTACTTTATGCATAGCGCCTCGGTGCACACAGTGCTCAGTGCACCCGGTGCGCTCGGTGCTTAGTCCATTCGATATGCATGGTACTCAGCGCATAGCGCCTCAGTGCATTCAGTGCACACTGTGCGCTCGGTGCTTAGTGCACGTGATACGCACGGTACTCTGCGCATATTGGTGCGCGCGGTGCTTGGTACACACTGTATTCGGTGCGCTCAGTGCTCGGTGCTCTTGGTATGATAGCACCACAGTGAGCACAATACCCACTGCTCAGTGCATGCGGCGTTAGCTCCACTCGGTGCGCATGGTGCTCAGTGCACTCGGTGCGCACAGAACTCAGTGCACCTGTTGCGCATAGCACCCTGGTGCTTGGTGTGCTTAGGGTATACACTGCTCGGTGCACTCAGTGAGCATAGCACTGTGGTACACACTGGCCAATTGGTACACACAATGCTTAACGCACTCGACAACCATGACAAGCATTCCATTTCACACCTGCATGTCCTGCAAGGCGAATATACCGGCCAGCAACAAACACCTGCTCTGCGTGCGGTGCCTGGGGGTCCAACACGTCACGGAGGCCATAGGCAGCGAGGACTTCTGCGACTTGGCTGCTGCCTTTCAGCCCAGGGTGCGTCGCAATAGGCTCAGAAGGGCCATGGGGCTAGACACTCAGTCTCCCATGGCAGAGCCATCAGCACCCCTCGGAGCCCCATCCCCGCTCCTCCAGCTCTCACAGAGCCCCTCACAGGAGATCCCCTGCGCTCAAACTCCTGTGACAAGACCTCACAGTCGCTCCCCTCCCTCCAGGTGAGAAGGGTGAAGTGCTCAAAGCAGACGAGGGACATCATTTATCTTAAGGAGCAGATGGCTTAGGTCCTTGAGCCCTTGTCCAGGGAGCAAGCTCCTGCAGCACCTGTAGAGGCCCGCTACCGCCTGCACCAGATTTGGCCCCTGGGTCTCCCATGGAAGCCCAGGTCGAGCCGGAGCTGCAGCCCTTGATGGCGGAGGAGGACACGCTTTCTTTAGCGGCCTCCTGGGATTAAGACTCCTTCCCCATGGAGGTGGAGGAAGGGGAGGAGCTGGCACCGTCGACTGTGGCAGAACTTAGCTGCCTAGTTTACTGACATGCCGGTGTCATAGGAAATAAGTTGATCAAGCTCTAGAATTTAAAGGGGAGGTTCCATTGTTTCTAATGTAAACGAGCCTAGGCGAGGAAATAAGTTGACTGAGCCCAGGAAATAAGTTGACCGAGCCCAGGAAATAAGTTGATCGGATATATTAATGAACAATAAATAATTTAAAATTAATTTTGTAAGTATAATTTATATCAATTAGTAGATCGGATTTATTTGGCAGTATTCTGCTAGATAAGATGATGTGAATATCACTTTAGATCCGATATATTAGCCTAAAAAAAATGCATAATTTAAAATGACTTTTGTACGTATAATTTACATTAACATGTAGATCGGATATATTTGACAGTATTACACTAGATAAGGGAATGTGAATATCGCTGTAATATATATTAGCAGCAAATAAATAATTTAAAATGAATTGTATGATTGTAAATTTCTGATTGTGTATTTCTGTTTGTGTAACAAACGTTAACTAGCAAAATGTGTTACGTATTAACGTTATTTTGCATTTCTGGAGGTGTTTTTGTTTTAATTCCCAACCTGAGTACACGACACAATTCCTTTCTAAAAAAAACTTTCGGCTGGCTATTTGTGGTTAATTTTCTTCACGCTACCAATTTTAAAACCACAACCCTAAACCTATAACCTTTTTTAAATAAACAATTGTATGTGTAGTGTACTTTATATACTTTTTTTTTTTTAAACTAGCAGTGGTAGGCCTTCACCTGAACTGTAGTAAGGTTACAGGTATACTAATATTAAAATGTATAAACTACGACTTGCCCTGCTAATAATATTATGGATGCAGCATGTCATTATATTACTGAAACATTTTAATTTTGATTAAAGATTGACAACATTTTGGCGTGTAAAATCATTTAATATAAATAAATCTCCGCAATCACACATAAACTACATCAGATTGACATCGATGTTATAGAAGCATAAAAAGACAGAGGTTTAAAACAGTTTACCATCGAAACAGTCCTCGATCACACATTTTAAAGTTCATACGAAAAGACAGTGGCACGAACACGCACCAACATACACAGTCTAGTAAATAAAACGGCCAGATAAAAATAAAACTTATTTCCCGGTCAACTTATTTCCTACGACACCGGCATTAATGGGGCGCGCTGCACATTTTTTGCAGATCCCCTGGATGACACCGGCAGAGCCCCGTCGGTCCGTGTTTTGGATGACACGGAGAAGCTGGGCTTGGCAGGATTCCCCCAGTTAACTCCACCATGGTTAAGGCCCCGCCGGTGGGTTGATTGTCAAAGGACCCTATGTGCCCGAACCCTCAATGTAGGGTTACGGAGACACATTTAAGGAGGGCTTATGCAGTGGAAGCGCAGGTGACCCACCTTGCTAACACGGCGGGTATTCTACCACATATTTAGATGGCGTGCTCATGCGGGACCCGCTCCCAGAGCCTGTGGCCACGGAGCTCCGCCTCCTCTAGTACAATCCTCCAGATCTCTGGTCTTCAAGGGCAAGCCCTAGGCTGGAGTCTGGCAAGCCTGGTGGTAGTTCGCAGACAGCTATTGCTGTCTCAAGGGTAACTGATGCGGATAAGGTGGCGTTACTAGACGCGCCGATATCCCCAGGGCATACATTCAGTCCAGCTGTGAAGAAAATCTTATAGCGCTCCCTTCGGCAACGTGAAGCATCTCGGCAGGTGGCCGCGTTGCTCCCTCCCCGTGCTCCGGTGTGGGGTAGGTTGAGCCATTGGCAGGCCCCCCAGGCTTGTACCATTACAAGGACGGTCCCAGTGCCCACGGCCCTGCTGGGTGACCTGAGGCATTGCCTGCAGGCCACAGCACTGATGGGAAACCAAGCCTCTCCACAGAGCACGAGGAACACAAGCTGCGGTGCGTCCACGCAGCAGTGTTCCAGGAGGCAATTCCAGGGCCGTTGCCCTAGGCATCCACCTCAGAGTGCTCCGCCCCAACCTCAGCAGCCCCAGCAGAGGCCCTGAAGGCTTGCTGCCTCAGACCTACTCTTTCTCCGCACAACAACTGTGTGGTCCAGTGGTTAAAGAAAAGGGCTTGTAACCGGGAGGTCCCCGGTTCAAATCCCGGCTCACTCACTGACTCACTGTGTGACCTTGAGCAAATCAGTTAACCTCCTTGTGCTCCGTCTTTTGGGTGAGACGTTGTTGTAAGTGACTCCGCAACTGATGCATAGTCCACACACCCTAGTCTCTGTAAGTCGCCTTGGATAAAGGCGTCTGCTAAAAAAATAAAAATATATATTAGCGCGCTTGCATTTCAGACACCTGGGTGATCACTGCCATGCAAAACGGTTACGCGCTGCAGTTCTGTTTGGGACCTACCCCCTTCTGAGGAGTCACGCACACATCCGTGTTGGACCCTCTTCGGGTCTCAGTACTCAAAGGGGAAGTGGCCGCCCTGCTGTGCAAGTGAGCCATTCATCTCGTAGACCCCACCTCCTGTGGAGAGGGGTTCTGAAGATATTTTCTAGTACCCAAGAAGGACGCCAGCTTTCACCCCATCTTAGACCTAAGATTCCTTAACAAGTTCTTGAAGAAAAGGCAGTTCCAAATGCTGACTCACCGTCACATTCTCCAGTCAGTCCGGCCGGGCGACTGGTTCACGTTCCCATTCGTCCAGAGCACAGGAATACCTCTGCTTTGCCTTTCAGGGAAGCGTTTAAGAGTTTTCCATGCAGCCATTCGGCATTTCCCTGGCTCCTCGTACGTTTTCAAAGTGCGTGGACACTATCCTGGCCCCATTGCGGTTGCAGGGGATCAGAGTACTAAACTATCTGGACGACTAGCTGATTTGTGCTCAGTTGCGAGAGGGAGCAGTGGCCCACACGGCGATTGCGATGCAGCATCTGGCGAGGCTGGGCCTCAGCATCAACGATGTGAAGAGTTGGCTTATACTGGTGCAGTGCACGACGTACTTGGGGCTCCGGCTGGACTCCAGTACGATGCGTGCATAGCTGTCAGACGACAGAGAAGCAGCTATACAGGGTTGCCTCTCCCTGTTCCAACAGGGATTGAAGGTCCCCTTGGTGCGGTTCCAAAAATTGTTGGGTCTGATGACCTGCAGCCGTATCAGCCATCGAGCGGCGTTCTGCTTACACCCCAAGCGCGACAGACACCATCAGCTGAGTGTGCCTCACACGCGCTCTGCATGCCCTCTCACCTGCACAGGGGCGTGTGTATGGGAGTGGCGTTAACTCGCCAAGTGGTGATGACAGGCGCCTCCAACTTGGGTTGGGGGGCGGTCTGGAAATGCAAGGGAGTCTGCTGAACCTGGTTGGGCCATTGGACAGCGCTGCACATAAATATGCTTGAGCTGCAAGCTGTTTTCCAGGCGAGAGGTACTCTCTGGCATCCGGAACCTGGCAAGTTCCAATTATGGGTCTGGCCCCTGAACGGGACCACTGGACAGCCCTAGGGCTATCAGACGTGGTTGTGGGTACTCTGCAGAGCGCTAGGGCAGACTCCACTAGGTCGCTGTACGCCTATAAGTGGAAGTATGTCCAAAATTGGTTTCTGACTAGAAGTCATGACCCAGTTTCTTGCCCAATGCCGGTTATCTTGCAGTTTCTGCAAGAACTGCTTGATGCTGGTAGGTCACCTTCCACATTGAAGGTGTATTTAGCGGCTCTCTCTGTGTGCCATGCCACCATAGATTTGGTTTCTCTGGGTGCGACGACCCGGTTTCTCAAGGGCGCTCAGCATCTACACCATGCTAGGCGGACCGTTCTCCCCGAGTGGAGCCTTGATGTTGTACTGGAGACTCTCACGAAGGCCCCGTTTGAGCCTATACACTGCATAGTGTTGAAGCATCTGTCTATGAAGACAGCCTTCTCTTGGCTATCACCTCTGCTTAGTGGGTCAGTGAGTTGCAGACGCTGTCGGTGCACTGCTCCTGTATGCGTATTTGGGACGATGGCAGTAGAGTGTCACTGCATACAAACCCTGCTTTCCTCCCCAAGGTGATTACAGCCTTCCACATGAATCAATCTGTAGAACTGGAGTCTTTCCATCCACCTCTGTTTGCTTCAGAGAAGGATAGGAAATTGAATTTTCTCTGCCCAGTGCGGGCATTGAGCTGTTACATGGATAGGACAACAGCTCTGCGTCATACTGACCAGCTCTTTGTCTGTCATGGTATACGGACAGCCCCTCTCAAAGCAGCGACTGTCTCATTGGATTGTGGACACAGTCTCTGCAGCGTATGACAGTGCTGGCTTACCCCCAACTGGGAGAGTAGCTGCGCACTCTACTAGAGGGTTGGCTACATCTTGTGCCCTCTTCAGAGGGCCTCGCTGTCCGATATATGTATGCCAGCTAGCTGGGCTACGGCGCACACATTCTCCAGGTTTTACCAATGTGAATGTGGTAGATCCTTCCTTGCCTTCAATAGGCACGAGGGTCCTTGCACACTGCGTCCCTCGTATGCAGCCGTTCCTTCTCCCTCGCGACAGCTCTAGTGTACATAATGTTGCCTAATGTACCTAATGTTGTTGGTGGTCGTCTTCGAATTGAAAGGGAACAATAGGTTACTTACCGTAACCCTGGTTCCCTGAAAGAGAAGACGACCACTAACTGCGAGGTTGCATCGGTCGCCCTCACGGGATTTGATGCAAAAAGAGAAATGGCTTCCTCAGCATAACGGTTTTACCCCCTCGGTAGGCGGGACCCAGGGCCTCATCCCAGGAAGGGGCCTATCAGCAGCTCTGGTATAGAGAGCTCAGAAAATACCTACCAATAGGCAGGCATATCCCATACCTAATGTAGTTGGTGGTCAACTTCTGATTCAGGGAACCAGGGTTACGGTAAGTAACCTAAAGTTTTTCTTTCTCGTCTTTTGCTGGTTACATAGATCTACCGTATGTAAACTATGTTTTTTTTCTTCCAAGTACTGCACATTTTCTTGGCAGTAAAACTAAATTCAAGCTGAATAAGCATGCAAAGAATAATGACTCAAGCTTTTCACTTTGGAACAATTATTGCTCAGACTCTCAGCAGTCAGCAACGTATAACGTAATAGCTAAAATATTAACAATGGAAAGTGAGCAGAAGTGTGCACCTCAAGCAGAAATTACAATGAGACATTTCCACTCTGTTTGAGCAAGACTTATCCAGCTGGCTCCTTGCAGCTGTTACACATCGCTTTGAAATATTAACATAATTCTTCTCATGCTTTTAACAGAACCACAATTTATTGTACCTTCTCAAGTTGACAGAAACAGTCAGTTGAAATGGCAGTGTAAGTAAGAACATTTACTATGTCTGTTTATTTGGCCCGTTGCCAGCAATTTATCACCAGTCATTAACTGGTATTGTGATGCTGATCGAAACAAGACATGCACGGAATACAGTTCAACTGAATAATTTAGTCGTGCAGCTAGAGGGAATAAAGTATAGTAGGGTGTTGTTTCAGAGGTTTTGTTACAGGACAGTCCGTGTTGGTACAGTGCTGCCGGCATTGTGGTATATGATATATCTACTTTCGTAATTCTCAGAAACTGGAATGGGGTTTAAAACGACCCCACTAATATACCATATGCACATTGTAGAAAGATTACTGTCATTTCTAGAGTCAGATAAGTAAGTAGTCAGTTGCTGTTCACATATCACATATATGGTGATTTAGAACATATTATTGCACAGGAAAATTTTTAAGAAACATTACCCACAGAGTTTCCATGTTAAAAGAATGCTGCTTCTTCAGAGGCTAGCCAACTGTGAATTTAAACTTGACTGTGATATTAAGAATCCTTATGGCAATAAGCACTGGGTGGAGGACAGCATTTACAATCAGATTGTGTTCTCTGTCTTCATTCATGCTGGGATGGCTTTACCCATCAGCATAAATATGGATTAAAATCAAGAACATGCATATATTAAGTTTTGTTTTTCATCACTGAAATAAGTACTTTTAAAAAGAATACAATAATCATTTCATTATTGTGGGTAAGCTCTCAGGGCAGCCTAACTTCTTGGTATTCTGTCACAGAAGGACATGTACATTACCTAGGAAAGCATACCTTAATATACATATATATACAGTGCCGTGAAAACGTATTTGCTCCTTCTGATTTTCTGCATTTTTGCACATTTTTCACATTGTATTTGGTCAGATTTTTTTTGTGGGTTGTAGTAGTATATAGAGGGAGTCTGACAGAAAAAATGACACCAAAGTTTGGTGCTGCTTTCATTTGTGTGCAAGGTAATCAAACATGCAATCTTCAGGTGTGAAAAAGTTATTGCCCCCCATGTGATGGGGTGCCAGCTCGCCCCTATAATTTGTGTTGTTATTATTTTGTTGTTTTCATTATGTTTCATTAGAATTCTTGTGTGTTTTGTGTTGTCTGTAGAAATACTTGTTTAATTTGATTTATTTTGTTCCGTGTTTTGTTTGGTGTTTATACCTTTTGTTTGGGCCTCGTGCCTTTTTATTTTGTGGTTTTTGTCACTTAAAATATTTTTGTTTCACTGCATTTTCTGTCTCTGAGTCTTCCCTCTGCTGCTATCCTGCCACACCCCCCTAGTTAACTCAACCCAATTAAAGGGATAATTAGAGTCAGCTGTTTGAGTACTGTAATGAACCTGCTCGTCCACGGCTACTGGATTAAATATGCAATAGTGTGCTGCTGCCACCACCTTTGTTTAACCGGAGGGTCTGGTAGTTACGTATATTTATAGAATAAGGGAGAGTGTATGAAGTCACGTCACAAAGACACCAGGAACAGCAACTCAGGGCAAACCATTTATTTATATAGTTAATTAAAACAGGGCAATTAGCAATCATAAACCATACCAATAAATTAGACCAATTGAGCTGGATTAATTATTCTCTGCAAAACAGGAAACGCAAGGGGGGCAGACACACCCACTGATACAAAACATTAACAACAACAAGGTAGTTAAAAGAAAACTATAAACAGATGTTTTGTATTTTGTCACTATTTTTGTATTGAAGTATGATTTATGTTCACTAATGAATTATTGTGTTTGAGTTATTTTCTTACTCCACGGGGGTTGCAATTTCAGAAAAACCTCAGGCTAGAGTCTGTTGGGGGTGTGGTTGTAATCGCCATTTGCGTAGAGATTGTCCCTATGTGTCGGGAAACTAGAGTGGGCAGGAGAAGGGGATTGTACCCCTGCCCCCTCTGGTTTCTCTGAACAATCCCATGCTTCAATGCAATTTAGGACCCCTGGTGTCAGAGTTTTTTTAGAAGGGGAAATTGGGAATAAATCTTGTCAGTTTTTATTGGATACAGGTGCCCAGGTGTCCCTAGTTGATGCACAATTTTGGGACCGACTGTGCACTGATCAGAAGAGTAGACTAGAGCCCTGTGTGGGGCAAGTACGGACAGCTAATGGAGGGTTTTTAGAGGTTTTGGGGGTGAGTAACTTAGTCTGTAATTGATAGGTTGGTTCTACAAATTTTCAGTGGCCCGCGATCTTAATCAGACAGTGTTACTTGGGATGGACTTTTTAGTGCAATATGGTGCTGTTATTGATCTAAAAAGTAAGAGCTGTCAACTTGTGGGATGAAAATTTGATTTGATTTGTTTACACAGTGCACAAAAGGTTCGCCGTATCCGAGTACAACATAACGTTGTTATTCCCCGTAGTGAAGTAGTTATAGAGGGACATGTGGAAGGCTTACGAGGACTCAATGCTGAGGGAATGGTAGAACCTGCAGAGAACCTCTCTCGTAAATATGATGTTTTGGTTGCCCGGGTTGTAGGTAACGTCACATCTGCAGTCATGCCAATACGAGTTGCTAATTTGACTGTTGAGTCCCAGGAATTAAGGAAAGGTGTTGTTCTGGGTGATTTTGTGCCCGAGGTGGAAGTAATACAGTCTGTTTCAGCGGATGCCCTGTCTTCGCATGGAGTACCTGGATATCAGGTTACTAAACTTATTGAGGAGCTGGGTTTGGGGGAGAAGGAATTATCTGTGCAACAAATGCATATTGTCGATGAAATGGTAAAAAGACATTTTTTTTTCTTTTTAGTACAGGCGACCATGATCTGGGCAGGACTCGTCTTAATACCCACCGGGTTGATACTGTCTCCGCTCCACCAGTGAAGATGAGTCCCGCATAACAGTTCACTTTCAGGAAGAGGCAGGGCAACATCTGAAAAAAATGCTAACACATGGAATCATCCGACCATCCTGTAGTCCATGGGCTGCTCCTGTGGACTTGGTTCGAAAGAAGGATGTTGGAGTACGGTTTTGTGTTGACTATCGACGCCTGAATGAAGTAACTGTTAAAGGCGCCTTACCGGGATAGAGTGCTCGGTGTGAGCACTGGGATGACTAGTCTGTAAGAGGACTGACTTTGATGAGAAACCAGGGGAGTACTCTTTTAAATTGCTATATTATTGTTGTATTTCTACTTTGTAATCTGGGTGTTTTATTGATCTTAACCGCATTTAAATTCCAAACTGTTACACTGTATTTAAACACTGTGTGGATCTGCAGGGGACAGTCGCGCTCACTCCAATCCTTGGTGGAGGTTTATATTGTGTATTTGAGTTTGCTGTGTTATATGGTTATTGTCTACTTTGGGTTACTATTAATGGTTTGATTTATCTGTTTATAGTTTTCTTTGAACTACCTTGTTGTAGTTAATGTATTGTATTTTATCACTATTTTTGTATTGTAGTATGATTTATGTTCACTAATGAATTATTGTGTTTGAGTTATTTTCTTACTCCACGGGTTTGCAGTGGGTGTGTCTGCCCCCTTGCGTTTCCTGTTTCGCAGAGAATAATTAATCTAGCTCAATTGGTCTAATTTATTGGTATGGTTTAAGATTGCTAACTGCCCTGTTTTAATTAACTATATCAATAAATAGTTTGCCCTGAGTTGCTGTTCCTGGTGTCTTTGTGACGTGACTTCATACACTCTCCCTTATTCTATAAATATACCTAACAACCAGACCCTCCGGTTAAACAAAGGTAGTGGCAGCGGCACGCTATTGCATATTTAATCCAGTAGCCGTGAACGAGCAGGTTCATTACAGTACTTTGGTTAACAAACAGGCCTGATTTGGGCCAGCCCTGCCCAATATAAATCTGACTAACTTTATCATCAGAGTAAAGTCAGCATACAGGTTCTAGAGGCCCATCATGCCACAAACAAAAGAAATTCCTGAAGACCTCCGTTGTTGATGCCTATCAGTCTGGAAAGGGTTATAAAGCCATTTCTAAGGCTCTGGGGCTCCACCGAACCACAGTCAGAGCCATATTGTCCAAATGGAGAAAGTTTGGGACAGTAGTGAATCTTCCCAGGAGTGGCCGTCCTGCCAAAATCTCTCCAAGAGCAAGGCGTAAAATCGTCGAGGAAGTCACAAAGAACCCTAGAAAAAACCCTAGTACAAAGCTACAAATAAAAAGGTTATTTTAACATTAAATTAGTCACTGTTTTTTTTTTTTAACTGTTGCTAATTTAATTCACCAGTACTGATACATTTTGAAATGTTCTTGTTCTTTTAAGCTATTTTAGTGTATGTTATACAGTATTGGTATGTCTAATGAATTGGGAAATGGTGTTAAGTTTAACATAAGACCAAAAACAAATTATTTAGATTCCCAGTCCCTGACAGAACAAATCTTAGACCATTTTACATAAGGTAATATATTCCAACATACTATCCCTGTTTGTATCCCTGTTTAAAAATGTACCCTATGTGTATGTTTAAGCCTGATGTATCCTTTGCCTAACAAATTCTAATTATACTGAGACATTTACTGAGGTATCTAGCCTATCATTGGAATGCTGATAATTCATTCAGTCAATCTGATACAATTACAAAGTTTGGTTTGGTACTGTGACAAGGTAAAAGGACCCGGTCTCCCGACCTGGTCCATAGCAGTACTATTTGTATGTGTAGTGCTAATTTCTGTTGCTCTTCCCTTTGTCTCTCTGCAAGCCTTTGAGGCTTAATTGGCCTAATAAGCCCAGAGGCCTAGTGCAGGAGTCCTGGCATACGAAGGTTAAGGTTCCATGCTAACTCCCTGAGTGGCTCATCCAGTTAAAGCGCTGCCACTGGGAGCGCAGGAAGAGTCAATCAGCTTGGACGGTGCCAGTTCATGTCCGGGATGTGCAAAGAGGCCGAACTTTGGTGGGATGGGGGATGGGAAACTGGCAGGGATTGCTTCTCCTCATCGCGCAACAGCGAACCCTACTGGCCAGACACCGAGAACATTCAGAGTGGATAAAAAGCAGGGCTGATCTCTGTTCTTCGGGATCGGTAACTCGCCCATCTCTGCTCTGGATTGCTCGGCGTAAAAGCGAATCTGGCTTTAGGCTAGTGAGATCGGAGGATGCTCACATGCCCTCAGAACGTCTGTGTTGTGTGGGGCTCACTGCGGTGAGAAGAAAAAAACATAATTGGACATTCCAAATTGGGGGAAAATAAATTTAAAAATATTTTAAATTGGTCACTTTAAAAAAAAATTAAAAAAAAGAAAAAAAGGTCCCATGCTAAAATCACAAAGATTAGCTTTTCAGGGGACTTAATTGGCTAATTGGTAAATTTGCACAGGCAGCACTAGTTACTTGTTAGGGAGTAACTCGCTGGACTGTTTGGTCATGGTATAAAAGCTGTGAGAGAGACAAAGGGGGAAGTATTCCACAGAAGTGACTCGTGTTATGTAGGAGGTGGATGGGTAGGTGGGTGAGTGAGTTTGATTTTGTTTGTGTGTGTTTCCCTTGCCTTGCTCATCAAGGTGTAGAAGATAGCACAGTAGTTTGTTCATTCTATCTTTATGATTTGGTGAAAACTTGATCCTGCCAATAAAATAATATTTCTCTTTGAAACTGTGGCCGAACCATAGATTTGACAACGTCACGTTTGGTTCTTGTATTTATTTGGAGGTAAATATTACCATTGTAATATTTTTCTGCTCTATGTGAACAATATTTCTCCATACCAGCAGGGAATTGAACCCTATTTGCTCACTTTACAGCAGTGCTATTTCTAAAGCAGGTTACAATCTACCCCTTTACTAACTGGGGAGATACGCAATGTTTACTAGTAGCAGTAAGCGTCAGGTAATTATTGATTGTGAGGGGGACATCATTTCAAGCTTACTTTATAATTGTGTGTACACAAATATTGCAAAAACTGTTCTTTTTGGCTTGACTGAAACAGCGCACTGCGCTAGCAAATGGACATAGGTAAATTCTTTACAGTTCATTACTGTCAATATATGAAATGTCAAAGAATTCCTAAAAGGAACACTTATTGGCCACGTGTAATAGTTCAAATGAACCTTTGCTTCATTTGGTTCATGTAGGGTCGAACCAGCTAAACCTTTATTTCCATCACTACTAAAAAATACTGTTCACATTGTAAAACCCTTTTAGTCTGTAAATAGAATTCACAGAATAGCAACACATATAGAACATTAACCTGGTACATTTGTATGGTAGTTTACTATGCTTTACCAAACATCTGTATTACCATGATTTAACTATGGTTTATTAGACTTACCGTGCCTTGGTCTTTTTGTAAGGGAATGTACAGATGTCTTCAGAACTAGATTGCTAGGATTTATTCATCATAACTCACTGAATTAACAGCTGTTACACATGCTATATTAAAATGACACACATCAGGTGGTAACAAACCTTTATGACAGTGGCTGATATGTTAGCTGCATTTGTAAAGAAGCAGAAGGGAGACAGATGGAATCATGCAGCCATGCACCTTCCTTGGATAAAATCATCTCGCTTTTATATCTGATGGGAAATCAGGTACTGTAGTCCTGAAGTGCAAAACAAATCTAATCAGGGCATCATGGGGAGCCTAATAAGCAAACCATCTGGATTTGTCTTGAGCTTGAAGATGAGCTAAGTAAGCACAACGAGGAGATCTGTAATACCACCTGTAATGTAATTACTACTGCACTGGATTCAGTTATCAATTCTCCTGCAGCTACGAACCACACTCAGACAGCCTTGGGCTCTGAGTGATGGGAGTGCAACTGCTCTCTCTAACTTTTCTTTTGCATTTATTACTAATCTTTATTTCTAACTGCAGCTTTCACTTCCCTATTTTTACTCGTCTGTTCTATTTGGTTTAATTTGTCGGTATTCAAATCTATTGATCTATTATGCATCTATTTATGGTCTTATCATACCTTTAAAGTAGAAAACCAAGGTGTATGCCTGACAATAGAAATGCAGACTTGTCTCTCTTATTTTTGCCAGGGTTTTGCTTGAAAGACAGCAGACATCATCTCGGAAGGGCAGCATAATGTATTAACTCCATTCCATCAGCTGGTACTGGGGTAACTGACACATTTCACAATGTGGCAATGTCACTAAAATAAAAGAGCATTGATTCCGTAGTAATATCGTGATTTGTTGTGAGGTTATAAGGGAGAAAACACTGCGAGGGGTGCTTGGCTCTGGCAATTTAAAAACCTGGTATTCACAGGAAGTGGCCGCTCTCCATCAGCAATATGGCTTTCCAAGAACTTCTAAAGGCCCCTTAACACCACCACTCATCAGAAAACATAAATAAATGATAAATGATGTGTTGTCTTCTCTAATAGATCTCATCATACTTAACTGATCTCATCATACCTTGCTGTGTGCTGTATACAAACATTCCCCCATCACAATAAACACCCAAACAATCCCAAATAACTAGAACATTAATTATATTAAATATAACATCCAAAATTGCAATCTGCAATTTTGTTAGTTACAGTATCTCCAGGCCATTTCAATAAAACATCATTCTTTTTTAAAAACTATAGTACGTACTAGTTTTTAACACAACAGTATGTCTACTAGTGACGTTTTATCTTCCCCATCTGTACGAAACATACATGGCAACTTTTGAGGAACAGTTTATACTTAAAAAAATAAAAAATAAACACTCATTTAGTGTCAAATCACCAAAACATCAATTCCATAAAAACAAAGTGTACGATTTTCTTTTTTTTTTTTTTACTGTTGGTCATTTGAACATTTGTTGAACGACCCCATATATTTATTTCACAAAGCAATTTAAGCTCAACAGCATTCGTTTTTAAGCAGCTAAAAAATAAAAAAATGTTGCATATGTACTGGCAAACACTTTTTTTTAAACGAAAAGTTAAAAAAAAAAAAACTATTCTGCTGTTTACAAAACTGATGCTTTAGTTTAAGTCAGCCTTCATGTGTGCAAAACTTATACTTAAACAAACAAACCTCTTACCATATTTAAAAGTCACTAATTTTAGACTGCATCAAGTCTTTTTCAGGTTAAACAAATCGACCCGTTCCATCAAGGTAAGCCAATTGTTTTTATCCATTACAATGTCTCCAATTGTCTTTCGAGTGACAGTATGCCTCACTTAAGCAAGAAAACATTTGCAATGTCTTGCTTTCTTATTTTCAGGATGCATACATTCAGATTTTTTTTCTTTTGCTCTGGTGTTAAATGTAGGGTTGACTCGCCATTTTGTACTTTCTGTTTTGCTTTGGGAGCGGGAGTGTTCATGACATTGGTATGAACGTTCAGTTAACAACGAATTAGGAAAGCGAGTCAAAGGTTAACTGCATAACTGCTGTTTTAATTGGCCATGATTATTTCGCTGGCTCTACAATGAGGGAAACTACAATGCTTATATTTATGTTTGCTTGGCTTGGGAAGTTGGCAGATGGCGGACAGCGGGGCGGTATAACGCGGGACAACTGTACCATACAATGCTGTGCTGTACATCATTTACCATGATATGGACCATACCAATCTTTCCAATCATTTGTTTATTCAGATTTTACAAAGCAATATAATCAATGCTACCATTTGAATGAGGCTATACACTCCAAATTTACCAGGAACCATCCACTCCATGTTGAAACAAACTTTTATTTCATTTTTTTTACTTGGAAGTGGGTTGTTCAATACCAGGGGTGTGCAGCTTCTGCTCAGTCAGCACCAGTAAGCTAATTCATAAGGGAATAGTTGATCTATGAACACACATTTAAATGTGTCATTTTTAATACTATCCCTTATCAAGCCTGTGCACATACAATGGTGTATAGAACTGATAGGCAATTTAAGATTAGCAGTAAGCAAATATTCTCAATTTTTTTTTTTTAAATCACCAAATCATTGTCAACACAAAGAAATTTGTAGTCAAAGGAATACTGCAGAGAACTCTAGCAGTGCAGCAATAAGGGGAACATAACATAACCTGTATGTGTTTAAAAAAAAAAAAAAAATTTTAACCCATGTTTTTATGGTACAGTAAACTGATACTTTATTGGGAGCATTTCAACTGCCAGAATCCTAATAAAAGATAGATACGCTGATAATTGTAGTTTTTAGCATTCATTTACACTACCTCAAGCATGTATCAGGGTAGATAAATACATCCAAGGCATCTCTTTTATTTTGCCTGTTTCTCTGTTTTAGCCCATTCCATGAATAGTAGATCTCGGTTTAACAGAAGAGAGAAATTGTTCTGTTGGCAAACTAACTGAATGACAAAGCAGCATGTGAAACCTTTGTCATAATGAATACACCAGCATTCACCATAATTGGCAGTTTCTGATCAAAACCATGCATAACTTAAAACCAGAAAGTATACCTTTTGCAAATTGGTGGAGTGTGAGTTATAGAAGCTAATATATATATATATATATGTGACGGGTCGATACTGTCTGACCAGCAGCCAGATTCTGTGTTGGCTGGACAGCAAGATAGCCCACACACATATACACAGAAAAGAAAAAAACACTTGCAATTTAAGGTAGCTACAAAAACGAAGGTGATCAGCTTACCTTATTAGTAATTGTTCACATCATATCACCCTGTTGTTTTTGGTTAGTGCTATGAATATATAGGTTTACAAGTGTTTTAAACTATACACAAAATAAGTTCCTTTCTTGCCATTTTATTTGTTATTCGTTACAAAACCACTGCCAAAAATGAGTGACATTCCTCCTATTTCCTTTAATATGTTTGGGGATGAAACTCCAGAAAACTGGTACAACACCAACTTTCTGAGTGAAGACAACTGTCCACCTGAAAAAAAAAATACAAATAAAATAAGTGCACCAGCAACTGTCAAGAGTGGACACATAACAGTAGATGATGAACAGCTAAATGAAATAGAAGAAAAAAAGATTAAAAAACACAAAAAAAACACTACAGCATGGGCTGTTAATGTACTTAAAGATATGGACATTCATTTTAAGAAAATATGTAAAATAAATCAATAAATAAATAAACATAAGGGAATTCTATGCCAGTGCAAGAAGTTCAGCTGGGGACCAGTATTCAGTCTCCAGTTTTATAATGCTGAACTGGACTAAATCGATATTTTAACAGTAGGAGTTTTAACATCTCTGCTGCCAGCGAGTTTAAAACCAACAAGAACGTATTCCTGTCAGTCATGAAAACTCTTAGAAAAGCAGGTAACAACAAGGCCAGAGACCCCTCCCCCTCCCGAATTACCGGCCTGGATTTTAAGTGTCTGCGGGGAAACTAAGGTACTGGTAATGGTGTGCTGCGCAGCGCCACAATGCTCCAACAGAGGGGACAGACGAAAGGTAAAACAAACTTTTCGTTTCCCTAAAGAAGAAAAGACATGAAGGGAATGGGTCAGGAGGATCAAAAGAGCAGGATCTGATGGTGTGAAGCTCTGGATGCCGACACTGGGATCCAGGCTAGGTGAGGTCAGTAACGTTAGGCCCTATAGTTTATCTGCTTGCCGATCACTTTAGTACTTCCATCCAAATAAATAGAGATACCGTTATCTTCCCACACATGACTAAGAAATCCCCCATATTTTCATAATGCATGCAATAGAGGGGCGATGAACACGATCTAGCTGTGGAAGTTGATCACGAATGCAATGCAATATCTTGGACTTCTACAGACAACTCCAGCCCTGATCCATCAGAGGATGAAGCAATGGAAGTATCAGTGAGCAACTCTGAAGAATATTTAGTAAAAGAAAAAGATGAATTGATTAATAAACTCAAAGCTGAGTTAGAGAGAAAGGTAAGTGCCACATAATTTAATTGGGATTCAGTTGTTTTACTGTCATTAACAAGTGTGATGGTGGCCAAAGAACTTCTAAGTTGATCTTTGAACAAGATTAATGTTCTCTAAGTATTGTACAACTTTATGTTTTCATGTTTTTTTTTTTTTTTACAGGAATGAATTCTGGCCCAGATCCATCCAGACCTAAAACTAAAACTAAAGTTATTATAAATAGAAACCTGATTAAAAACACTTTTATAATCTTGTTCAATCTTGATATTTATGTTTTTGTCTTTACTACATCATATCCTGTATTATACTGCATTTTTAATTGATATCTATATTAAATGTTTTTATTAACTGCTATTGCCTGTATTGACTGTTTTTATTATTTATTTTGTATTTTATTTTTTTTGCCTTGAAACTATTTTAAGGTGCTATAAAGATGTATTATTATTCTAAATACATAATTGAATGTTAAGGCCTGTTTAATAAAACTAATGAAATCACACTTTGCGGTTATTGTGATTATTGATAACCCTTTTTTTTAAAGACTTCAATAATTAATAATAAATAACAAATGAAGAGAATGGGGGTTATCATATAAAGTGATGAACATGTTTCTCTTAATTTATGAAATGTTGTGAACTTAAAGCCCATGGTGAAAAGGATTTAGTACAGCTACTAACCTACTGCAGCCATTCTCAAACGGGACCATGTATACATTACACAATCACACAAAAAGTCTATTGATAAATACAACAATTTACAACATCATCTAATTTTGACAATTCATGTATTATTTTTTTTTTTTAACAAAAATATCCGAACGGTGAAATTCTATTTCTTGTCCTTAAAATCAATATATCCTGACTGCTTAGTAAAACTATAATAATAATAATAATAATATAAAGTTTGTTTTTATCCATCGTTTTTATTTCCCCGTTAGCTGTTCTGTGTAATGTAAACCTTTGATTTTTACTATTTCAGTTATTTATGCGGATGAAATTTGAAATAATGGCAAGAAACATTTCACCAGGACAAGCGTTGATAGGTAAAAGCATTATGAGTGAACTCTCAAACTCTTACTTCTGGGCTCCAGACTAGAGCTCCATTGTTAGCCCCGCCCATTTTGTGACATAACTGTCCTATCCTTCTTTATATAGTCCTAGCACATAATGAGTTCACAAACTCACTTCAAGATCCAGCTTCAGTCTCCATCTCAGCTGCTCTAATTACTTTCTTAGTGTCGTTTGAAACTCCACCCATCATCTCAGCTTGTATTCAGTGCTCCAGTTTCTAGTGAGATGGCACTTTCGATGCAGAAATTCATAATAAACTAATGTGTGCAATTTATTTTTAATAAGCGAACAATTAATTAAATTAAATTAAATTTGGGACTATATTACATTGCGGATTTATACACAATAAAAGTTTCTGGTTTTGTCTTAATGTGTTTTAATTATTTTTCTTGCCACAAATGACAGGTAGCCGTATTATAAGCGGTATAAACCACTTCGGGCCGTGTGGTTCCGATGATATAGTATTATTATTTATTTCTTAGCAGATGCCCTTATCCAGGGCGACTTACAATTGTTACAAGATATCACATTATTTTTACATACAATTACCCATTTATACACGTGGGTTTTTACTAGAGCAATTTAGGTACAGCAGTGTCCCCCACCTGGGATTGAACCCACGACCTTCTGGTCAAGAGTCCAGAGCTCTAACCACTACTCCACACTGCTGCCATATATACTGCTTCGTATAAACCACGACGGGAACCGCATTGCCCGTCGTGGTTTATACCTTGCGTATATATATATATATATATATATATATATATATATATATATATATATATATATATATATATATATATATATATATATATATACACACTACCGGTCAAAAGTTTTAGAACACCTCCATTTTTCCAGTTTTTATTGAAATTTACGCAGTTTAATGTCTCAATGTACTCTGAAATTAAAGCATAGAACAAATAAACAATTGGAGATAAAAAAGAAATCATGGAATCATTTTGTTTAACAAAATTTAATCTAAATTTTTGACTCATCAAAGTAGCCACCTTTTGCAGATATAACAGCCGAACACACTCGTGGCATTCTTTCTACAATGGAAATCAAATATTGTTCGGAAAGTTCTTCCCAACACTGTTGCAGAAGTTCCCACAAATGTGTTGCACTTGTAGGTTGCTTTGCTTTCACCCTTCTGTCCAGTTCATCCCAAACCAGCTCGATGGGGTTTAAGTCTGGAGACTGTGCTGGCCATTCCATGATTTGAAGCCTACCGTCTTGTTCTTTTCTTCTAAGGTAGTTCTGACATAGCCTGGAGGTATGTTTTGGGTCATTATCTTGCTGTAGGATGAACCCCTGACCAACTAGGCGTATACCAGAGGGTATTGCATGGCGCTGCAAAATGCTGTGGTAGCCGTTTTGGTTCAGGGTGCCACTCACTCTGTGCAAGTCGCCGACTCTGGATCCAGCAAAGAGCCCCAGACCATCACGCTTCCTCCTCCATGTTTGACAGTTGGTGTCACACACCGAGGAACCATCCTTTCGCCTACTCGACGGCGTACAAAAACCCTGCGTTATGAACCGAAGATTTCAAATTTTGATTCATCGGTCCATAAGACCTTCTTCCAGTCTTCAGTAGTCCACTGGCGGTGCTTCATGGCCCAGGCAAGCCTCTTTTTCTTATTTTGCCATCTTAGCAATGGCTTTCTTTCTGCCACTCGACCTGTTAAACCTGCAGCTCGAAGTCTTCTCTTCACAGTTGAAACTGAGACTTGCTTACTTCGACCAGTGTTAAGCTGTGCTTGAAGCTGTTGTCCAGTGAGGCGCCTATCACGCAAGCTGTTGACTCTCAGAAACTTGTCTTCTGATTCTGTTGTGGCTTTGGGTCTGCCAGACCTCTTCCTCCAGTTTCCTCCAGTTTCCAAGTGCCTTTTGATGGTGTAGGAAACTGTACTCACTGACACCTTGGCTTTCTTTGCAATTTCTCTAAAGGAAAGACCTACACTTTTAAGGGTTATAATGGTCTGTCTGTCTTCCTTTGTTAATTGCCTTTTTCTCGCCATTATGATAGCAATATACTACTTCCTGCAGTACAATACTGTCCAAATAATGCTTAAGAGGGTGTAGTAACACAGTCTGTTCCAACACTGCTTTTATACAGACAGAGGGTTTGTAAGTAATCAACAAAGTTGGGACACCTGTAGGAATTGTTAGCATCAACTTTCAAGGCTTAATTTACTTCCATTGCTGCAGAACAGCTGTAAGTTGTTAACCCATTACTTGTTCCCTGAAAAAGGCCTTTTGTATAACTCTGAAATGTACATTATTTTTCAGTTTTGGTAACCTAAACTTTTTTTAACCTCTGGCAGTTTACCGCTTACCTTTGTACCATTTCAGGTTATTCACTGGACTTGAACTGCTTAAATTTCAATAAAAACTGGAAAAATGGGGTGTTCTTACACTTTTGTGTGTATATATATATATATATATATATATATATATATATATATATATATATATATATATATACTGTATATATATATATATATACATACAGTATATATTGTGAGACAGCAGGGAGGGGGTTAATTCCTCCGTAGAGGAAAACATGTGCGTAAGGCACATTTTGGTTTTGTTTAATTTGTGTTAATTGTTTTGTTTAATTGTTTAATTGTTTTATTGTTTAATGATTACCTGCACCTGGCTATTATTGAAAATTAGAGCCAGGTGCAGGGTTTATAAGGAGAGCAGTCAGTCTGCTCTGGGTGGCTGCTGAAGAGGGTAGAAGCCCGACTGTGCTGGTGTGTGGGTACAGCCGTAATTTAAAAGAAAAAAAGGTAGAGTGAGTCCTTTTTTTTTGTGTGTGAGATTTTGCTTTGTTTTGTTACAGGTAAACAGCTTAGCTGTCCTGTCTTTAGTCTAGGTTCCTGTTTTGTTTAGTTAGTGCTAAAAGCGAGCTAGGTGTTTGTTTGTTTGTTTATTTTGGTTTTGTGTGTGTTCATTAAAAATAGCGCAACCGCGCTTTAAAAATCCATTTGTGTGTGTTGGGTCGGTGTTTTTAAAGGGGCAACGAACCGCGGAAGAGGTTCTGATCTTTTACATATGGTGGCAGCGAGTGTGGGCGCCCCTAATGACCCAAGAATGGATTTTAAAGATTTAATTGAGAGGATTATTAAAAACACCGCTGCTCAGGAGGAGCAGACAAGGAAGATGGAGAGGCAGACACAAGAGCTGGGGTTGGCCCCGTGGATAATACCGGAGCGGGAGCCAACCGAACTGGAGCTGCTGCTACAAAAGTGGGAGCTGCCGTCCCCGAGAGCCAGAGGGGTGGAGCTACTGTCCCGAGAGCCAGAGGGATGGAGCTGCCATCCCGGGAGCCAGAGGGGTGGAGCTGCTGTTACCAGAGCCCAGAGGGAGGAGCAGCCTCTTCCAAAACCATCATCCGTGCAAGTGAGTCCCGGCGTTGCGAGGGAGGTCCCCAGTCCCGCTGTCGTGGACACCTGGCGGAATGCCCAAACCTCCCTGCGCTGGACCTTGCTCCCAGGTGCAGTACAGCCAGGCACAGTCGCTTGCCTGGTCCCTTGCTCCACTCCCCTGGAATCCCAGACGCCGCTGCACAAGAGGCAGGCGCCGCTACGCTAAGGGCAGAGGTCACTAGCGTTCCCCCTGCTGATTGCTCCGCTCCCCTGCCTAGTGCTGCACTCCACCTGGAATTCCAGAGGTGCTGCGCAGGTCCACAGGCGCCGCCTCTGCCTGTCAGTCCTGGCTCCCGGTCACCGGGTCTGCATTATGGTCGCCCTGGACAAGCCGTCTGGGTCCCTCATCGCCGGTCCTGGGTCCCTCCCTGGAAACGCTGGAGGGACCAACCGACCCTCAAGCCCGCCCGTGGAAGAGGGCGAAAATTGACATTTGTGGACTTGAGGGTAGGTGGTCTTTAAGGGTGGAGGGAGGTGGCCGTTAGGCTGGCCGATGTCTTGAAAAGACATGGGGGGATGTGTGAGACAGCAGGGAGGGGGTTAATTCCTCCTTAGAGGAAAACACGTGCGTAAGGCACATTTTGGTTTTGTTTAATTTGTGTTAATTGTTTTGTTTAATTGTTTAATTGTTTTATTGTTTAATGATTACCTGCACCTGGCTATTATTGAAAATTAGAGCCAGGTGCAGGGTTTATAAGGAGAGCAGTCAGTCTGCTCTGGGCGGCTGCTGAAGAGGGTAGAAGCCCGACTGTGCTGGTGTGTGGGTACAGCCGTAATTTAAAAGAAAAAAAAGGTAGAGTGAGTCCTTTTTTGTGTGTGTGTGATTTTGTTTTGTTACAGGTAAACAGCTTAGCTGTCCTGTCTTTAGTTTAGGTTCCTGTTTTGTTTAGTTAGTGCTAAAAGCGAGCTAGGTGTTTGTTTGTTTGTTTATTTTGGTTTTGTGTGTGTTCATTAAAAATAAGCATAATCAAGGCTTTTAAAAATCCATTTGTGTGTGTTGGGTCGGTGTTTTTAAAGGGGCAACGAACCTGAAGAGGTTCGATCTTTTATAATATATATATATATATATATATATATATATATATATATATATATATATATATATATATATATATATATATATATATATATCGTCTACACAGCTCCCCGTCCTCCTTGCAACAGAGATATTCCACAGAGTACAAGCCATATGCCATACATTACTTAAAGGTCTAGTAACCAATTAGTAAAGGATCATTACAAATGTAATGGTTTGTTTGCCTTATTTAGCATAAAAATTAAGATAAATTTATTATAAACTACAGATGCTGACTTTATATAAGTAAATTGAAATCTAAGGCAGCGCTCCAGAAAAGGTTTTGGGTCTGGGAGTAACTTACCCTCGAGTTTTAACACTAAGGGAGTTAAAATGTGTTTTCATGGGGTAAAATGCAACATTACCTTGTAGTCATGAGTAATTTTGATAAATACTGTACAAACTTTAATGGTAATGGGGTAGGCATTAAAAAAGAGCATTCCATTCTAACTGCAATGCTACTTTGAACTACTGAACAAAAATGTAGTATTACAATAAAACAACTATGTGTATTCACTTTATTGATATGACTTGAAGATAAGCACATAAACAGAACTTTTATATGAAGATAGAAACAGAACTTATATTTTAACTTTAAATTCTTAAACTCAGTGAACATGTTAAAGCCATATAAAGCCATACAGATAAATACAATAAGGAAATGCATTAATAAGTTATAAAACAGTTTGTTTAATATTATAGACACCTTTTTTTAGCTTCAAATTTTTCGTATTCTAACTGTGATTGGCTGCAAAGACAACAGGGCTAGCCAGAGATTGGATAATGTTTGTTGGGTTGGTTTTTCCTGTGTACAGTTTCCTAGTATCTGAAGACATTGTATTCTGGGAGATGTAGTTGTTAGTGGACGTTTTAGGGGAGGCGCTGCAGACAAGCTGTGCATCAAAATTGCTATGCGTATTTTTATGCATTCAATTTCAATTTAGTGCATATTTCTGCTTTTATTAATGTGCAAAAACGGCAAGTACGCAGCTTATCTGGACAGCTGATCTAAGGTACGACACATTGCTGTGAGTCATTTGATTTTCAATAACCAACCTGTTCAGGATGCATATAATCTTGTATTAATTATTTGCTGATCAGTGTTATTTGATAAAAAAGGCACTAGCTGAGGTCTTGTCTTGCTCAATGAAACAATTAGCTTAAGGAGAAACAATGAATGTTTCACTAATTAAATTTAAACCAAGCAGCGTCACACCCAATGAATCCTAAACCGAACTGTTCTTATTTAATCAATTTGTCACAGATGAAATGTGTGTTGCTGTTGATACTGTGTGAAACCAAAAATATCAGGTAAACATTTTGGAGCCAGGAAATCAGATAGAATTAATGAGTTGACAGCTGAGGGGGAAAATGTTTTTTTAAAAGCCAGGGGATACACAACCATTCACTATAAACCCAATGCCTGGGAAATTATGGCTTATCTAAAACATACAACATGTCAGATTATTATAATTAATGTAACTTTTTTGTCTTGCATTACACATCACATAAATGATGCAGGGAAAGGGTAAAAAGAATGACAGTTGGAATGCCATTAGCACAGCTGGTAGAATACATATACACTCAATGTGTTCTATGTTAATGCATTGAAATTGCAGAAAAATACAAAATAAAGTGTACTTCTTTGTAGGCAAAATATAAAATATGAGAGACAGTTATTCAAACCAAGCATGATATGTACAAGTCTACTAAATTAATAACAGGACTACGATTAGGACATACATTTAATTCACCTCACCTCAAATAAAAGGTTTGTGATTTGTTCATCAGTTGTAGTCTTATATAGGCTACAAGCCTCGTGCTGTGTTCACAGTCTGTCAGAGCCCTTAGCTGTGAGATGGGAAAATTGTGGCTCACCTTATAAGGCCATTGAAAAGCATTGGATTCCCAGCTGAATTCATGAGATGGAAACGCTTGGTCACAGTTCAAGCATTCACCCAGGTTTTAAGAGTGAAATAAAAAATATTGCCTTTTCTATGATGCCTTCTGGGTTTCTATCACACTATAGCATTGTTATGTCTCCAACATAACAACTTAATGGGATAACCTGCTGGGTACCTGAAGCACAGCACTGTGATTGCAAATGGGTATGTTCTACATTTAACATTGATGTTACAAAGACCCATTGAGGCGCTTTCTTTTAAATGTAACTCAAAAATCCTCTCTAAAAAGATGAGATACGATTAGAAGATTCTCCCTTTCAAAATCAACTATATATATATATATATATATATATATATATATATATATATATATATATATATATATATATATATATATATATAATGTGTGTATAATTACATTACTGTTTTGGGTTTGTTTTATTCAGAAAATTCAGATTTTCCAAACAAACACAATATTGTTTGCTATTATGGACAGCTGGAGGAGCTGTGGTATTTTAGCTTACCGGGTTTATTGTTCTTTCTTGGCTGTGTGATGGTGTTACTTAATTGGATGGTAGCAAAGGGTCTGCTTGACCAGAGATCTATTTGGATGGGCAAAGTTCAAATGCAACCCTGAGCTTACATGTCATGCTGGTTTCAGAAACACGATTTCTTTAGTGCCAATTAGAACCATTTTATCAAAAACACAGGGCTGCATTGAAACTTGTGGCACATAAAAGCTGTTACTGTTATTTGATTAAAAGAGACATTATGCACTTCTGGTTATTTTCCTTAACGGCAGGATTAATAAATAATCATTTGTGCATTTTTTTTTATTTTTTATGCGAGCACAGCAAAAATGCGTTTTAAAAATGTAAGTTTCTTGTGTTCCTGTACCACGAAGTCTTGATCTGAAAGAAATAAGGATTCAAAGGCACATTCCTTTCATACATGTCCACCTTGCCTTGTTGAAATATAAGTAGGGATCATTGCATTATTTTAAATTATTTATTCTCATGGGTGGCAATGAGGACCATTAAATGTGATACAGGTGGAAAGCAATATAATGATTTTAAAAATGATACTGTTTTGTATTTTTGTTTTTCAAATAACACAATGTATCTTTCTGCCTTGGGCAAGAACATGAGACATGTTTTACTTTATGCCCCATACAGCATTTGCATTTGCATTATGTACACCATGGGAGAAAAGGCCCTGGGGGCCTGGATCTGCTCCACCCGCCACTTTAGCAACCTTTGATGTTTTAGGATGAATGCAAACCTATTCCTTTGAGAGCATAACTTATTCCGTCAGCTCTGTCTACAAAGCAGTTTTGAGAAATTAGATTTGTTTAATATCAATATTTAGGCAAGTATAATTATAATAAATAAAAAAGTCATATAAAAAAGATATAAATACAAAAGTCCTTTAATCAGCATGTCAGTCAGAGTATTGTTTTTAATAACAATGAAAAGCACAATTGATTTTTATTTTTAATATATTTGTACCAGTATCTGAGCAAACATTGTTTACATGTATTCAAATGCAAAAAAAGAACTGTGTCTGTGTTTACCAGAAATTACACAATTGATAGAAATGCACCGATTTACCACGTTGCCAGAATTTGCGCGACAGTAACAACTGGAAAAATAGATTTATCTGTGTGGGACTCCTACGTATTTAAAAAAAAACAAACAGAAGATAACACAGCTGCTCATGAGTACCTATTTTCTTCTGGCTGTCATAAACCTTCGGGATTTCAAACAGAGTCCAGTTTATATGAGCACACAACACAAGCTGCCAAATAGTGATCTCTACATAAAGTTGCCAGCACTGCTTCAGATTTGGGAAATGACTCAACCTCACTTTCTGGCCCAACTTGCAAAGGAAATGTCAGCATTGCATTTTCTTTTCTGTTGCGATCCTACTTTTTATTATGTGGAATGTAATATAAGAGAAATAAAACTGAATGGAAAACACCAAATTGCTCATCGACTTGTGTCTAATTCCAGAGAAGCAAGAGAAACAGCGGCACATTTCCCTGTTTGTTTACATGCCATTTTGTAGCTATGAGGTGCACTCGTGGAAGTCAGAATACAAAATGAGGCAATGATATGACGGCGGTTCTGGAAAGATTAAATAAACCAATCGTGTGTCTCAAGACACTCTTGCAATAACAAGTCACATTTGATAAGATTGAATAAACTATTTGAATATAAATTTGATGATGATGAGTTATCAGGCAGCAGTGTGGAGTAGTGGTTAGGGCTCTGGACTCTTGACCGGAGGGTCGTGTGTTCAATCCCAGGTGAGGGACACTGCTGCTGTACCCTTGAGCAAGGTACTTTATCTGGATTGCTCCAGTAAAAACCCAACTGTCTAAATGGGTAATTGTATGTAAAAAAAAAAAAAAAAAGTGATATCTATATAATGTGATATCTTGTAACAATTGTAAGTCACCCTGTAGTTCTGGGGCAGGACTGCGAGCAGTTCACAGATTGGTTGGTCCTCCCTATTGGCTAAGAAAGAGGAAGTAATTGGAGAGATCTTCCCCTTTTGCGACCCGGCATGGTATTGCCATAGATTTAAACCCTGAAAAACTAAACAGGAACGCTGGGCCGCTAAGAATGAGGGCTGGCAATGGAGGGATTCCGAGAAGTTTCAGGTGGGGGTGATTGGTGAAGAGTCTAGGGGGGAGGCCGCGGAGTCAGCGCAGGGGTCTGGCTCGGCTGCCTCCGCTCAGGACTGACCCAATCCTGAGCTGGAAGCCATGGGAGCAGATTTTTTTAGCTCGCTTGCTTGACTTCCGTCTCGAGCAAGGGCGTGATGACGTGCTGGGCAAGCTCTTTGACCAAGCAGCTGTGGTTAATGGTCGGGTGGTCGAGCCCAGACGCGCCGCCATTTACCCTCACTTTGAAATTAAGTGAGATCTTTTGTGCCATGTTGAAAAATTACCACAGATGGGGGAAGTGCGTCACCAGTTGCTCATTCCTCAGCCCTTGAAGGAGGATTTGCTGCAGCTGGCTCACACTATTCCCCTGTCTGGTCATTTGGGAAGGGACAAGACTAAAGCGAAGCTCGTGACACATTGGCTGGGGCTGGATGGTGATGTCAGGAGTTTTTGCGAACGCTGTGGTGAGTGTCAGAAGGCCAGCCCTAGAGCCGTCCCACGAGTCCGATTGATGCCATTGCCACTAGTGGAAGCTCCATTTGAGCGTATTGGAGTAGATATAGTTGGACTGCTAGAGAGGTGTGCGGCGGGATACAGACACCTATTGGTCACTTTGGATTATGCTACCCATTATCCTGAGGCCATTCCCCTCCGATCTGCGTCTGCTAAATCTGTTGCCAACGAGGTCGTGAGGGTTTTCTCCCGGGTGGGGATCCCAAGGAGATACTGACTGACCAAGTGTGACAGGATGAATGGTGCTGGCTCGCTGGCTACAGCCTCCCGTCCTCCGGCTCCTCTGTTGACACACAATAACAAACATGTAACTTCACAAAACACACATCGGCTCCGGCCGGTCGCTCTCAGTATCTCAGCGCAAGGGGAGGTACTGACGTAACTGTTTCCCCTTTGTACCCAGAAAACTCCTCCCTGTAATCAACGCGTCAACATGATTTCTCTGATAGAGGGCTGCCCCGCAGCTGACTGCAATGGAATCGTCCTGAGTACTTGCAGCTAAGTAATATGGTTACCTTCCGGTTTCCACCTATCACCGGAGTGGCAGATCTAGGAGGCAGCATACCTTCCCCCTTACACAGCGCCCTTTCTAGTTGGGAGGATTTACGGCATTGACCCTTTCTCTCTCTATCACACCAAGGCACCAACTTTATGTCCCGGCATGTCCACAGAACATGTAAACTTTTGGGGATTAAGACCATTAGGACCTCAGTTTTTTCACCCTCAGACCGATGGTCTTGTGGAGCATTTTATTAAGGCCTTCAAAAACATGTTGTGCAGATTTATTAATAGTGACGTGCGCTACTGGGATCAGCTGATTTCTCCCCTTCTGTTTGCTATCAGTGAGGCACCTCGGGCTTCTACAGGGTTTTCACCTTTCAAATTGTTGTATTGGCAAAGACCACGGGGTGTGCTTGATCTGGTCAGAGAGATGTGGGAGGAGCAGCAGGGTAATCGACCAATACTGTCCGGTATGTGTTGGACCTGCGCAAACACATACAATTTGACAATTTGCAGCAGGCTCAATGCAGATAGAAGACCCAATATAACAGAGGGGCCTGGTTACACTTGTTGCAGCCAGGGGATAAAGTGTTTCTGTTGTTGCCCAGCTCTGAGTCTAAACTTCTGGCGAAGTGACAAGGACCTTATGAGGTTACACGCTGGATTGGGACGGTGGATTATGAGATCTGCCAGCCGGTGCGACGGAGAGAAAAGCACATTTATCATGTAAACCTCTTGAAGCCCTGGTTGCAACAGGAGGCTTTGTTAGTGACGTCACAGACCTGGGACCTTTCTGTGCTGGCGAAAAAAGGGTCGGTACAGATTGCAGATAATCTGACACCAACACAGAAATGTCAGGCTCGGGTGCTGGTGGCGGAGTTTCTTGACGTGTTTTCTCCTGTCCCGGGGCAGACTCGAGTAGCCCACCATCACATTGAGATTGAGCCAGGGGCGCCAGTTCGCCAGAGGCCGTACCGCATACCTGAGCGCAAAAGGCAGGTAGTAAAGGCGGAGATTGACAAGATGCTTAGACTGGGTATAATAGAGGAGTCCCAAAGTGACTGGAACAGTCCAATTGTTTTAGTGGATAAGCCGGATGGGTCAACTCGATTTTGCATTGACTTCAGGCTACACCCCTGGTAGATGAGTTGCTGGAGCGTTTAGGCACGGCTCATTTTATGACGACACTGGATTTAATGAAGGGGTACTGGCAGATACCCTTAACCCCGGAATCCAGAGAGAGGACAGCATTTTCGACTCCCTTCGGGTTGTACCAATTTAGGACCATGCCCTTTGGGTTGCACGGATCATCAGCTACTTTCCAGCAGATGATGGATCGCATTTTGTGGCCCCATCAGCAGTACACCACTGCTTACATAGATGACGTGGTTATCCATAGTGAGGATTGGCCAAGTCATCTGTGTAAAGTAGTTGCGGTGCTGCAATATTTGTGGGAGCCTAGGCTCATTGCTAACCCAAATAAATGTGCCATTGGGAAGAGTGAGTTGGAGTATTTGGGGTATCGCATAGGGTGTCCAGATCAGACCGCTGATTGCTAAGGTGAAAGCCTTGGCTGACTGGCCAGTCCCTACGACCAAAATCCATGTGCGCTCTTTCTTGGGACTAGCGGGCTATTAGAGGAAGTTCATTCCAAGCTTCGCCACGCTCGCTACTCCCTTGACAGACCTCAACCCAAATACGGTTCAGTGGACGGAGCCGTGACAGAGAGCCTTTCTCACTCTGAAGCGAAGGCTATGTAGCAAGCCAGTGCTGTGCTGTTCTGATTTCGGTAGGCGGTTCACCTTGCAGACAGATGCGTCAGAGACAGGTCTCAGGGCAGTGTTGTCTCAGGAGGAGCGGGGAAGCGAGCACCCAGTCCTGTATATCAGCAGGAAGCTCCTTCCTCGGCGGGAAAAACTATAGTACCATCAAGAAGGAGTGTCTCACAGTAAAATGGGCAGTTGAGTCACTCTGATACTACCTCCTAGGGCGACACTTCACCCTGGTTACAGATCATGCCCCCTTAGCATGGCTTCACCAGATGAAAGATAACAAGGCCAGAATCACATGGTGGTACTGCAGCCCTATGCCTTCGCGGTAATCCACCGAGCAGGTAAACTGCATCAAAATGCAGATTTTTTCTCTCGGGAAGGCATGGTGGTGTTGGATTTTCGAATGGACCATTGGTGGAATACTGAGGGGGAGGATATGTAACAGGGGCGATCTGTGCTGACTGTCTGGCACATGTATGGTTCTGCAGGAAGAGGGCAGCAACTCGTAAGATCCGCCTGTCAGTCATGGCAATGACACGGAGAGGTGGGACGAGGGTGTGTGGTCTCTCCCTCTCTCTGAGGGTTGGAAGGCAGGTCTTGGGGGATTGCTGGGCCTATAAAATAATGCTCTGTTGTTCCTTCAGGTCTGCCCCTATAGGACGACAAACGAGCGAGAGGAAGCTCTATTGTCAGACCAAGAACGGCCGGAGAACGAAAACAAAAAGAAAGGACAAAACAAGAGAAGGAAATAAATATAGGGGTAGCAGAGATACTGTGGGCAGACCCCAAAAGTATAGACTGTAGTCTGAGGGAACGGTGGAGTGTAGGACGGAGACCTGGACCGGACGGGTAGCGACGGTTGGGGAAACACTGCAGAGTGCAGCACCTTTATTTTGTAGTTTTGTTAGTAGTGTTTTGTTTTCCCTTTTTCGTTGTGCCTTTTGTTTTCATTATTATTTTTAGCACTTGTATGTGCACTATACGTCTGTCTGTACTGGTAACCCTGTGGTCCTGATTACTGTTGTCAGTATTCAGGCCACGGACAACAGCGCCCTCTGCGGGTCAAAATAAATCAGTGCGCCTGAGCAGCATTACAAATAAAGTTCTGTCTCCTGTGTGTCAGTGAATTGCCCACCACCCTTCCACACACTCATTCTCAGCAAAGTGAAATGAAGTAAGTGAACACGCAAATGGAACACAGAACATGTGATTTGCAACCATGATATAAACAACCCTTACAGTGCAAACTTACAGTGGTACATTTACCAGCTGCTCTGATAGGCACATCCCTCAATGTCTAAAGAGTTTATGGACTGTTCATTTGCTTGGCAACAGACAGGCCTTTTCTAAGCAGATAACAAACACATCAGTTAATGGAAATGACCTACTGTACCTCAATTTAATGATGATGCTAATGTCCTTACAGCAGCTTTTAAAATGCCAAATAATAACCACTATTATAAATGTGTGCAATATCTACATTGCCAAAAGTCATTCATTACTAGAAGATTTTTTCTTCTCATAAGACAAAATTTCTCCCCTGAAGATCCGTAGGGCAAGAACTTTTTTCGTGATGAATTTCTTGTTTGCTCACGAAATGTATTCTCAGCTTGTGGTTATGCCAATTCAAGACAAAATTAACTTCAAACAAGAGATTTATTTCTTATGCTAACTAATTATTCTAATGAAAAACATTACCTGGTTTCTTGAAATAATAGATTGGTTTCTTAATTCAAGAGAACAATTTCTTGAAACAGGAAATGTATTTGTTCATTGGAGAAAATTATTCTCCCAAACGAAATTGGTTTCTAATGAAGAACATTTCTTTTCCTGCAGTGCATTTTTAAGTTTACAGTTTCACATTGAAATAACAGGTTGAGCACAGACAACTATTGATGAAATGTTGCTTAATTTTGAAAACATAGGTAAATAACAAAACTCTCTCCTGCACTCAAAAACTGTGTACTAGTGTAGTGAACAAAAGATAAAAACTATCCCATACTGAATAATGAAACAAATATTAATCACATTGTGGAAGGGTGGTGGGCAATTCACTGACACAAAGAGACAGTACTTTATTTGTAACGCTGCTCAGGCGCACTGATTTATTTTGACCGGTAGAGGGCGCTGTTGTCCGTGGACTGGATACTGACAATAGTAACCAGAACCACGGTGTTACCAATATAGGTACACAGGCAAAGGCACAACAAATGCTCGTAAATAATAATGAAAACCAAAGGCGAAAGAAAAAGGGAAACTAAAACACAGAAATAAAACTACAAACAAAAGTGCTGCTTACGCAGTGCCCCCACTGCCGCTAAGCCGGTCAGAACAGGCCTCCGTCCTACGCTCAGTTACCCTATACACTGGGATGGCAGGAGTTCCCCGTACAACTAAACACGTCCCCTCGGATACATCATTATTTCTGTTATTTATTTTCTCTTTAAATTATTTTAAGGCCGGCTGTTTTCCCCAGCCAGGCTTGCCTTGTTTTTGTTTTAAAACTGACGTCTTCTGTCAGCGTCACTGTGTGTTCCCATACACGGCCACCCGAATGCACAACCAAGCGCAGTTCTTAAGGGCCGAGCAGTCTCCCAAGGCCCGTCTCTCAGCCACTCAGAGAGAGGGAAAGCACACACACCCTCTTCCCCACCTCTCCGTGTCATCGCCATGACTGACAGGCAGATCCTACGAGATTGCTGCCCTCTACCTGCAGTAATACGCATGTGCCAGATAGTCAGTCCAGATCTCCCCTGTTACACACATAATAATGTATCTTTAAGTTTTCCATTTATTAAACCAACCAAAACACATACATTGCATATTTAACAAATTTATAAAATATAAAACAGTTACTATTTCATTAAACAAAACATGAAAAATGAATATTAACTTTATTTTAAAAAATACAGAAATTTTAAATAACTTTTTTAAATGCAAGAAAACAAGCACTATACAAATCCAGCACAAATATTCCAAACTTGTAATCACATCCACATTAGAAATAAAGAAGTACTACAAATCTGCACAATAGAGTAATAAACCTCATGGCACTATTTTGTCACGCTACCCTTTCAGGACCAAGCATTTTTCAGTGGGATGCTCCCCCAGGACCAGACGTTTTTTGGCTTTAGTTGACTCTCTTCCTATACAAATTCACTAAAAATCTATTTTATTTTTACAGTAGTGTCTTGGAAATGGTATCCTTTTTTCAGAACACTCTGAGGAACATTGCAACAATTATTATTTTATTTTTTTAAAGTTAAGTATTTTTTTATTATGTATTCTGCTTAGAGATACATGTACAGAAATGTGTTATTCTATGACCTGAGGGTCCTTACAATACCTGAAAGTTTTGTTGAAAAATATAGATGTTTGGGCAAATTACAAAACATTGTTTCACCTGAGTGATTGCAATGACATAATACACATTTATTCTCAGGGTCTTTATAAGCAATAATGGACATCAAAATAAATATTTATTAATTAAATAGTTATTCATTCCGTTATTATCAGTAATAAGGGAAAAAAAACATACCTGATTGTGGCAAAGTGGCTGCTGAGTAGAAACAGGTGCAGAGGTGATGCAGTGCAGGATTAATCACACAAAAGGAAACTGTAATCCAGTTTGGAAAAGGGGTCTTTATTTTGTAAAAATCCTGGTCTGGCGACCAAACAATAATCCTCCAGCAATACACACCAATGTGTAAAGCTCAGCAGGAAAATGATAATAAAACAAAACAAAACAAATAATAACACGTTATCCGCCCCACAATAACACTAAACACAGTCACCAGTCTGGGTGAGTGCAGTAGTGCTCGAGGTGGGTGATAACAAATAAACAGTGACTGTGGTGTTGTTGTTCCGGGTAGTGCTGGCCCAAGGCGACAGCTCCAGAGAGGTGTTAGTCGTCTAGTGAATTCACAAAAACAAAAGACAATTACTAACAGTGCTACAAACAAACAAAATACTCACAAACTATTTTTTCAATTGTTTTGGGAACTCTCCCGGTCCTTCCAGTTCCGTGCTTCTCTGAACCAAGCGAAGGAAAAGATTTACGATGCTCCGTCCCCTTTATGCTATCACGCATGACCCCTTGGTAAACGATTGCAGCTGTCTCTACAGTCTGCAGCTACTACATCGTTTCCCTTCCGGGTCAATACGTTCCTGCAACAGAGTCTCGCCTTCTTCCATACTGACCGACTTCCCAGCCCGGGGAAAGAACTGTCAGGCCAGCCCGTCCAAAGACTTCCCCTTTCGCTGCTTAGCGCCCTCACAGGTCGGGAGGGAGATTTACAATCAAAACTCATTATATTTCTGTCACACTGATATATTTAGTTCATGAAATAGTATATGCTTATATCCACTTGTTTCCTGATATTTATAAAGGTTGTATAAACATATATTAAAACACATGAGACAGAAGAAATGTTCTAATAAGTCAAATACATCAAATTTACAGTGTTTCCCCTTTTTTATTGGCTCTAAACAAGTTCCTGTGATGTTTTGTTTCTGCTTTTGTCCCTGCCAGGCTGCTGTAAACTGTCTCTGCCCTTTAGACACTAAATGCCCCTCTCAGTGACGTCACCCAAAAAAACAAAAACTATCAGGAAGTGAATTTCAGTCCCTCCCCTATCCACTGACGTGTTTCAAGCCTGTGCTGCAAAGTATGGTGGCCCTGTAAGTCATCAAAACGAAGAAACTAAGTGCTTTTTTTATCGTGTTTACACAATCGTGGTCCTAGACGCCCACTTCTGTATGATCGTGTTAACACGATCCTGGTCCTTAAAGGGTTAAACCTCCTATTGATCAATAACCCGCTTACCAGAAATTGAAATATCGACTTGTTAGCATTTCTTTAAAATCTAAATAACTCTGTGTTGCCTTCTTGCATGATGCTATGTTCTTGGGATTTATTTTCTCATCTCCAAGGAATGCTGACTCTAACCACATCATTGCTGGCCCTTCACACTTATGGTAGCAAACTAAATGGCTGCCGTTTAATAAAACTTTTTTTTTTTTTTGCTTTGTTGGATAGCCTCTTCATTTTTTTCCAGTTACTAAACGAACAAAAAAAATCCCATATTAATATGCGGGCATAAGAACTCAGGAAACAGATCAGGCATAATCTGGAGTGCCTCACTAGTATGGTTCTCTACAGTAATGAATATAGAACAGCAGGTTAAAACTGCAGCCCGGCATCAATACTACCTCCACATAAATGTTATGGATGATAAGTATTATTAGAATACTATTTCTGTACAAAATGGCAAATACACCAGGATATGTCAGAGTTTTTGTTCCAGTCAGGTCCTAAATTAGTTAATTGACCCCGAGTAGGTATAATTAACTAATTTAGGACCTGGATGAAGTAAAGATCTCGAGGGCCACCAACCTAAATTCACACTTTCACCAGATACAAGATTTTTGTTTTTAATGTACTGACCTAAAATTCACCAAAGACTTCTATCTCAGGTTCATTTAATGAGATAACGTCTGTCCCATCAAGTTCATCAGCTGAAATAAAGGCAATATGTCACGGGTGGGGTGACCAGGGGTAACCATAGTAAACCTGCTTTTAGAATTTGTAATGACTACGCCACCTTGGGTTTGGCAAGGACAAGGACCTTGATGATCGAATGTGACGGAAATATAATGAGTTCTGGTTGTACATCTCCCTCTCGACCTGTGAGGGTACTAAGTAGCGAAAGGGAAAGGCTTTGGACAGGTTGGCCTGACAGTTCATTCCCTGGGTCGAGAAGTCAGTCAGCCTGGAAAAAGGCGAGACTCCGGTGCAGGAACGTATTGACCTGGAAGGTAAACGAGGTAGCAGCTGCAGGCAATAGAGTCAGCTGCAATCGGTTACCAAGGGGTCATGCATAATTGCATAAAAGGGGCCAGAGAATTGTAAATCTTTTCCTTCGCTTGGGTTTCAGAGTTACGAGGAGACTGGAAGGATCGGGAGATATCCCCAAAATAAAATAAAGAGTTTGTGAGTTTTTTGTTGGTATTTTCTGTTTAGTTACTGCCTGTGTTTGTTTTGTTAAATAGCAAAAGACGGCTAAACACAAATCCGGAGCTGTCGCCAGGGGCCAGCACAAAGCCAGATCACCAGAGCACTTGTTTTTCACCAATAGCACGATTTCCATTACACGAGAGTAGATGTTAAAACTTCATGCTGATTTGAACTCGGCTCTCGCCAAGATAAGCACCAACTAAGACGTAGCTTCACAGTAAACTAATGTGATCCATAGGCTCGACGGTGATTCTGGCATCCCAGCATCACCCCCCTCCGTCCCCTACTCAACTCAGCCCAGCTTTCCTTTCTATTGTGCTTGAGATCCCCAGCCAGAATCTTTCTGTCTCAACCACAGCCAGTTGCTGCTCCTTTATGCTACTTCAGATAAGTTCTTCACTGTGCGACGCAACTCTTGGCCACTGAATGTGCCACAAATCCTCGACAACCCACTTCCACTGGGTAAACCCGGACTCTCCATCCTCGCTGTTCCGCTTCAGTGGCTAGTTGAGCATACCGCAGTTTCTTCCTCTCATACGCCTCATCTACAGCATCCTCCCATGGCACTGTTAACTCTACCAGGTGAACAAGGTGTACTGATCCAGACCACAAGACAATATCTGGTCGAAGGTTAGTCGTGGCAATCTCAGATGGAAAAATAAGCCATTGACCAACATCTGTCAGCATTTTCCAGTCTCTAGCAGCTTCCAGTTGTCCTGGGCAAGGATTGGTTTTAACACCTTTTCTTGGTGGTTGCCCTCCTGGGCAGAGGAATGTTGTCTTTTGTGTTTAATGTTTTGATGGAACAGGTGGCAACTTATTGGTCATGTTACGCTTGTCTTCCAATGATAAGGCCAAACATCGCAGCACCTGGTCATGGCGCCAAGTAAACCATCCTTGGCTAAGAGCCACCTTACATCCTGTCAAAATGTGCCTTAATGTTGCAGGTGATGAACACAAAGGACATGAGGGATCCTCTCCTACCCAGAGGTTTAGGTTCTGTGGTGATGGGAGAACATCATATGTTGACCTGATGAGGAAACTGATCCTGCTCTGTTTCATTGACCATAGGTCTTGCCAGCCAATCTTGCATTGTTCCACACTCTCCCATCTCATTCATTCTCCCTGCTTGGCCTGGGAAATGGCCTTTATACACCTCGCCTTCTCCTCCTGTTTTTGCACCTCATTGACTACCAGCTTCCTCTGTTGAGCTGGGGCTGCCTTGTGCCATGTAGGAGGAGCTGAACTGAGACCAAGACCCCCTCTTCCATGCTGAACTTGCCCCATAATATCACCAATTCAAAGGGCAGCCTTTGCATCCTCCACAGCTTTCTTTGCCGCCCACTTTCTTCCAGTTTCCAACACAGGTGCTGCCTCCCTTACGCATTTGTTGCGTGACTCTACTAATGTAATTTCCAGTCTGACCTTGGCGCACTTAGACTCCTCAGTTAGAGCGGACACTGGTAGCTGCAGTATTCCTTTACCATAAAGTCCCACTCTGCTGAAGCAGCATTGAACTCCCAACCATTTCCTGATGTGTGAACTGACTAAAGCTTCCAGCTTCTCTACTGTTGTCAAAGAAACCTCGTACACAGTCAGTGGCCACAGCAACCTTGGCAGTAGACCACACTGAAAGCACCAGAGTTTTAGTTTGCCTGGTAAAGCGCTGCTGTCTATCCTCTTCAACCCTTCTACTGCTTGTTGTCTAACTTCTCCCACACAAACTGTGTCCTTTAGATCCCCGTCATACCATCTCCCAAGACTCTTCACTGGCTTCTCAGACACTGTTGGTATTGCCTCACCATTAATGAAGATGCTCCTTGATTTAGTGGGCTTGAATTGCATTCATGCCCATTCAATGTTATTGCTTAATTTGCCCAATAACCAATTAGTGCAGGCTACTGTTGTAGTCATGGTTGTCATGTCATCCATATATGCTCGAATTGGTGGTAGTTGCATTCCAGAAGCCAAGCGCTGTCCTCCCACTACCCATTTTGATGACCTAATGATTATTTCTATTGCCATGGTAAAAGCCAGTGGAGAAATGGTGCATCCTGCCATTATTCCAACTTCTAGGCATTGCCATGTAGTGCTGAATTCTGAAGTTAAAAAACTAAATTGCAAATCTCCAAAGTAGGCTTTCACTAAATTTGTTATTGTCATCGGTACACTGAAAAAATCAAATGCTGCCCAAAGAAGTTCATGTGGCACTGAACCATATGCATTAGCCAAATCCAGGAATGTCACATGGAGCTCCTTCCTCTCCTTTTTAGCTGATTGAATTTGTTGCCAGATCACATTGATGTGTTCTAAGCATCCTGGGAAACCTGGAATGCCTGCTTTTTGTATTGAAGTGTCAATGAAGCAGTTCTTTAATAGGTAAGTTGACAATCTCTGAGCAATAATGCTGAAGAAATCTTGCCTTCTACGTTTATTAGGGAAATAGGGTGAAACTGACTGATGCTTGTAGAATCTTTTTCTTTAGGTATAAAGACTCCACCTGCCCGGCGCCATGCTCTTGGTACTACCTGTTTTTCCCATGCCACTTTCATCAATTTCCACAGGATTTGTAGAACTCCTGAAGCACTCTTGTACACTCTGTACGGAACTCCATTAGGCCCTGGAGATGATGAAGCCCTTGCTTTTTTCACAGCTTGCTCTACTTCTTTCCACTTAGGTGCACAGTTCTCCATTTGGTATTCTGGTGGATTGATAGGTGGGAAGGAATTGACATAGGCTCCTGCCTTTTTGAATCTGTATGTGTTTCCTCCAAATATCTCTCCAGCTCAAACTTAGATGCTTTTAGTGTGCCATTCTTCTCACTGGTGAATAACATCTTTACAAATTTGAATGGGTCTTTATAAAAGTTAGTTCTTGCACGCTCCTTCTTTTTGTAGTGTTTCTGTAGGCGCTCAGCTCTGCGCAATGTTGCAAGCTTATTTTTTATGACCCTTTGTAAGAGATTGAGTCCCTCTTTCTAACTTTGTTCTACTCTTCTCCATTGCTTCCTCAGCTGTCTCCTTTCTCTAACTAAGTGTTCAATCTCCTGCTGCCATCTAGACTTTCCAAGAAGTTTGTACTTTTTCCTTCCTTTTTTCAACTCCAAACCTCTCGCTTCCATATGCGTAGATGAGGTCCCCAAATTTATCCAGCTTCTTTTCAACTGTTCCACTTAACCTTTCCAATGCAAACCAGAGATCTGTGTTTACTGTGTCCCATGCAGTTTTCTCACAAGCTCTTGGCCATTTAACTCCAGGCTTGTGCCCGTTGAGGTTCTTTTCTCTCTTATGCTGGTTTGTCTGACCGGGTTCACAAGGATCATTAGGTTCATCACTAACTGTGGCCATGCAAGTCCTCCTCATGTCTATAACAGGGGTGCTGATATCCTGCGAACTGTGGTTTGCTTCCTGTCGCTGGATTTCATTCGACTGACTTCGTAAGAAGTACTGATCAATGCGAGGCCCTTGTCCCTTCTCCCTCAAGCATTTCATTCTCCCTTGATGAATCTTCAAACCCCTGACCGTTGTACTTCACCACAAGCACTGAGAGCACTCACTTTGGACCTGTGTTTATTGTTTGCGGGACTGCAACCCTTTTTCATGGCTGTACAATACACCTTGCTGTGTATTGCCAGCTCATTATTGTTTTCTGGCTGGTCATCAGACAGTTGGATTTCTAATCATTAAAACCTTCATTTCACCTGTACTTTGTTGTCTGTTTTTGGAATTACTGCATCCGCACTGCACCTGCTATACACCTACTACTAATTACCACTTTGCCACACCGAGTAGATAATAATTTCCCCTATGCAGGTTCTTTTTATCCCTGGGTTCCAATATACACACAGTGGATGCTTGGATAGGTAAAAACAATTTTTATTGTTTCTCAACAGGGTTAAAATGGAATCCTAAAAACCGCACAGCAACAAGTTTAAAACAACAAAAAATAGGGAAAGCCACAAAAAATAAAAACCACACCAGGCAGTCCCCTCCCGTTGGTAGTTCTCTACAAAAAGGAAAGGTTACTGTCCAAAATGGTGGATAAGCTAAAAAGATCAATCTCTGATATCTCCGGGGAGTCCCAAGAGACTCCTCTCCCGACGATCCACTTCCCTCAGCGAACCCACCGCGGACCTCACCACGCTCACCGCTCAGACCTCCAATAGCTTCGATGAACCTGGAAAGGAGCGGGGCAAAGAAAATGGCCGTAAGGAAACGTACACTCAGGTAAGTAGAATTACCACCTCTACCCCGGGGTTCTGGTTACTTCCCCTTAGCAAGTTATCTTTAAACCCTGCATGTCTCATTTCTCTCTCACAGCCGTTCCTGGAACCCCGACGTGGCACGCTGGAGACCGATGCTGGACTTCAACCCTCCGTGCTGACTAGTAAGCATCTCTGGACCCGGATGCTGGACCTCAAACCTTGGGACAACGATAAGTAGAACGCTGGCGGACCTTGAGCATGTCCTGGCAGGACTATAAAGAGATCACTCAGCCTAGGTAAATGCAAAGTACAAAAATATTTAAAAGTTAGAGCAGTTCTAGAAATGATTAAAGTGCAAATAAAATAACGTTATCTCTTCTCGCCCTCAAAGCTTTGGCCGTCTCCCGGGACAACGACCTTGACTCTACTGGGGAATGGATTGTCCAAGGAGTGCCAACCAGACACAGCAAGGCAGTTACCCAAAATAAAAATCCATTGGTTTGTAAACCAAAAAAAATGCCTTCAATGTCAATAATTCTCTACACCAACCCGTTAACACAAAAAAGTACCTCGAACACAGTCCAACAGTGGCAGGTGATAACAAAACAAAATCCCCCCAAAAAAACACAAAATCCAAAAAACAAAAATCCATACAAAAATCCTAACCAAGTCCCACTGCAACAAAGTCCCAAATAGAAAAAACTCCAAACCGGTTCCTTTGTTCCTGCAGTCAACCTTAGACTGCTCCCAAGAGTGTTCACCGTGCTGCTGTTCCTTTCCAATACTGCTGTCTCCTTGCTATTCTTCCAGATGCGTTGTGTGCTTCTTCCCAAAACACTTCTCTCCCTCTCTGGTCCATGTTCCTCCTTTTTTATAGTCAGCCCATCATTGGTTGAACTGGCAGGTAAGGCGGGACTTCCTATTAACTGTGGGGAAAGTGCTTAACGCCAGGTCACAGTGCACAGGAGAATTAGCAGCAGTTTAAAAACAACAGATTCACTAATAAAAGACACAACAAAAATACAGGCAGTTAAAAACTGTCACTTGTGACAAATACAATGTAAGGCAACCATATTTCATAAACCACCGACTTTGGCGTGTCTAAGTTAAAGACTCCGAAATTATTAACACTGACAGCCAAAAAAAAAGGCAGAAGTGATGTCACGTGACCTGACACACAAACAGATTCAGGGGTACTTCTGCAGAAAGATGTCATTTATAATACATTAAGAATATGTATGTTACAATTCTTATAATAGAATATGTTGGCAAAACTGGTTAAGATTTTTTTTTTTTTTTTTTTTTAATGAAGTCAATAGCTGAAACATTTGTTACTATGTTCTTATCATATATTTTTGAGTAAGTGTTAATAATACATGTAGTTACTGATTATGTAAAGGCTAAACAGCCACAAAAAGTCAACAGTTTTCGTGTGTTTTAGCTATTTGAGATGTTGGTTCCCTATGTTTTCCATGTAACACACTGTTAAAGAAGTTCAAAGAAACATATTTTAAAATGATTTACCATCAATATGTTTTGCGATCTCTTTGGGTCTTCATTTTTAGGGGTCAGTATAAGGACTGCCGTTTGATTGACCAATGTTGTACCATCTCCATGTTCATCCTCCTTACCTTTCTCAGCCTTGTATCTTCTGACTATATATATTCTTGCCATTTTTTCACTCTAACTGTTTTTTCCCCTTGCTCAAGCTTTTCTTCAACTTCCCTCGAGCTATGGTTGTGTCATCCACGAGTTGCAAAGTAGGTTATATAATAGGTTAAATTAGATTATTTTCTAAAAATGTCCCAGCCTTGTGACAATTATTGGGAACACAAGTAAAAAATATCTTGTACTAAGAAACTGAAGACCAAACATATTGTTATGCCGCCAAAAATTAACTTGTTGTAAGAAACTATTTCCTGTAGTAAGAAATTATAACTGTAATCAGTAAGTTTCTCACACCAAGAGAAAGAAAGATATTTTTCTTGTGCAGCTGGCATAAATCATTATTTTCTCTCATGGAAAGAAAAAAAGATTCTCCTTTCAAGAATGTCAAGAAATCACTTTTAGTAGTGCAATGCTAAAACTGCACAGAATGCAACACAAATATCAGCTATGTTTATCAGTTTTTGATTCTAATAATGTTGTATCTCTTATTTGTTTAATGGATAAGTATTTTGTCTACTTGCCTGATAAATAATGTTAACATCTGAATATTATGGCAATTTCTGTCAAATTAACTTGAAGACAGAAGATTTTGTAAACACTATTTGTTTCCTTTTCTACATGTATTTTTAACATTTATTATGGACCTTGTTTTTCTTTTATGTTTGCAAGCCAAACATAAATTGTATGCAATAAAATACAAACTGTCATGCTTTAATAATTGTTTTAACAGTATTGAGTTTCCAAGCTACTGGACTAGAATATCTGTGCTTTCATTGCAGCTGCTGACTTTTTTCTGCTTCACTTTTTTCTACATACAATATGCCAGACAAAGTCATGGTACAGTACATACTTTCTAAATAATTAAAAACGTTAGAAGAAACATTACCAGAACACAGGTTACACATGTTTAATATAAAGGGTAACTCAGTTTGTCAAAAAGGGGCATATCTGTTTAATTAAAATCACATGGACAATAGTTGAAAGCAGCACTGACACGTAAAATAATCAGCATCTCTGGTGAGCCAGAATCTGACATCATCTGCTAATCATTTTTAACTTTTCACGATAATGGAAACAAGACTGAAATTTCTCATTAATGTTATTAGTGGATACAGATTTTGTAACTGGTTGGCTACTACAAATTCAAGGACTTTAACCATAAAAGGCTAATTTGAAATTGGCCTATATGGTAGTTACTGAGAATGTCAGAATTAAAAGCTGCTTTTTTACTACAGGAGTGATAGCAGCTACATTAGTTAAGGCATTGTTTGAGGGAACTCCTGTTATTGAGATGTTAATAATATCTAACGTGACTGGATTAATGTCGTTTAGGTGGGCATTGATTAAATTAAATGCTATTCGATCAAAGAAACAAGTAGTTGGTTATATGGTGGAAGAGGTTTTGGCCAAATCTTAATGGACATATTTAAAAAAAAACAAAAAAAAACACTTCTAGGAATGTGAGTATAAACTGTGCAAGTATGGTAATCACAGCACTTGAGGGAACAGATCCCAGTTCTCTAATACCATGAACCTTATTTTGTGCATCCACAGTAGCAAACAAATGTCTTTTTTGCGACGGGCCTCAATCAGCTCAGAGGAAAATGCTTCTCTAGCAAGAAAAGGGGCAATAATATAGTTGAGATGTTGTTTCCAGATTAAATAGGGAACTTGGAGCCCTATGTTTTCCCATTGTACTTCTAGCTTTCAGCTAGTCATTTTCATTGTACAAAGGTGAGGTACTGGGCAGTGAAATCCACCTGTCAATCATGGCAATGAAACAGAGAGATTTGGTGAGGGTGTGTCGTCTCTCTCGCTCTCTGAGCGGTCGGGAGGCAGGTCTTGGGGGGGTCGCTCGATCAATAAAAGTGATGCTTTGTTGTTCCCTCGGTCTTGCCCTTTCTAGAAATAACACCAGAAGCACTGTTTGGAAACCTGGATTACAAATCATAACAGAACATCAGTGTCTGGAGAAAGAGAGAGGGGCAAGCAAGCCCGGCAGAAGAAGACAGCCACTGTACACAATCAGTGTCTTTGTTACTAAGTACCCTTAGTGGGACGTTATTAGTTTAGCTGGGGAAAGTCTGGGCAACCCTCTGAGTGTTAGTGAGAGACTAGCAAAGCATCTCTGAAACCCGAGGCGTGCCGAAGAGTGGAGGCTGTGGGACGCTGCAAGAAACAGCACTTTTTATTTGTAGTTTGGTTACTGTGTTTTATTTTACTTTTTGCTTTCAACTTTTTGTCTATTATTTTCAGCACCTGCAAGTGCACTATACCATAGATGTTGTTATGTAGCTCAATTATCTCTGGGACACTGGGACAGATGAATCAGGATTATACCACCAATTTGCATACTCAGTTTTTAACTAATTGAGGCTAGCATTTTTTTTTGTTGTTGCTTTTTTTGTGAACATTTGTTGTATAACACATTTGGGTATTTAATGAAATCATGTAGCATCTGTGAAGGGTTCACACAAAGTAGACAGTGACAAAATATGAAATGTTCTGATATAAAAATACCATGAATATTAATTATTTGATCCTCCAAATAATTTTACATTATGTTGCTACTGTTTCAGAAATAAACTGTGTAATGTTTATCACAGAAGTGTTTAAAAATGCATGTGCCATGGGTGTTTTATTATCACACAAGTTAACTTTAATTGATTACAAGTGGTGATTCATAAGTAACATATTTAGAAATTAAAGTAAACACTAAAGTCAGCACTTTCTTTAAACTTATTTAATCAATTTTAAAAATATGAAGCATTTACTGAAACAGCCGTCTTTCAAACATCAAGGTTATATTTGTTTGCATTCTCTGAGGATGCCAATTAAAAGATAACGTCAAAATAAACACCCCTATTTTGCTACAATATGTAGCAAACAGAAGGCAGTAACAACATTATAATTATACAAGTCGTTTCCAGTATATCATTTTATTAAACTGAATGTAGGTGAGGGATATGACAAAATAAATAAATGCATGGACTATCAACTGAAATATTCTGTTACAACTGACAAGTCATTTAATGAAGTAGCAGAAAAGTTGTTTGTATGTGGATGATTAGCCACTTCAAAGGGTACATTAGTGTATTTGTGACTATTATTACCAAATGAAAGACAACATTGATGTTGTCCTTACAGTTTAAAACTTTATAGTAAGTTATTTGTGGAGTTGGCCCCAAGGCATGTACCTAATTAAATGTACACATCTCACATCTAGGTATGTATTCATTAAATACAAAGTCATCAGTTAAAATGAATTAGATTATTTATTGAAATGATATCATGAATAAGGTAAACAATGACAACTGTGTGGCCCAACCTTGCTAAAAAGTAGTAGGACCACCTTAAAATGTGGAAAAAGGGGCGATTGGTGTTATACGATGCGGAGATTGGAGGCTGATACCTCCCTTTAAGTAGGATTATGGAACATGGTTCCCCAACTATGTGTAATCCAGTTTACTGACTATCAGACTATTTTGAAAATAGTGTCTGATGAGTACTGTTCAATGAGTACACTCCAAATCATATACTCATGAATACTGTAATATCACATTAGGGCAGCAGGGGTAAATATGCAGTTACTTCTATAAATACATTTAAATTCAGGACAGCTGCTTTACCAGTACAATGCTATAGAATTTATTTTGATATTCAATATTGGTATTGCCTCAACTCATAAAAGAGCTCCTCTTACGTACTGTATATTTTGCCAATTGTATGGAACACAATTCTCAACTTCGTTGTAATGCTTATTGTATGGAGAGAAAAAAAAAGAAAGTCACATACAGGGTTATGTACAGTTTGAACATTTCCCATCTATCCAGCTTTACACTTAATGAAAAAATATCATGTTTTAAATGAGTTTAGCATAAACTTGTATTCAGTTATTTTGGGGCCTGGCACCAAAGGACTAGCTAGCAGGATGGCAGGCCACAGTAAAGTTAAGGGTCATTGCATATGTTGATATCTGCCTGACACTTGCTGTGTTGCCATTGTAATTTAAAACCCCTATTGGCTAATAAATAAATAAATAAATAAAATGTGAGTGCCCGGAAGTTAAGTAGTTTCTGTGATGGTGACCTTTTCATTGTTTGATAAGGTATGCTAAGGGGAGATTTATCATTATTAACCAACCAAAAACTAATATATCTGGCAGCAGTCAAATTAATTAATTATAATAAATTAATTATAATAAATTAAATAAATTAATTAAATCAGGATGGCAGAATTCATCCACTAGCTTGGGCATGAGCTGTTAACTAGTTTCAGACGTAATGAATTGTAAACAACAATATGCGTATGTCAAATTTAGTTTCCTAAATGGCAAATGATGTGGTTTAGCGTCACAAATTCATATTAACTTAACTAATGTGAAAATATCATGTTAAAGTATGGTAGGTTTAACACAATATTTCTTATAGATGTCTTTGATAACACAGTAATCATAAAGCATGTTTATTTCATCGGCACATTTATTTTGTTTAGATGTGCTTTAGAACTGTGTCTACTTTTTATGGCAAATTTAAAACTGATTATCTCTTTTATAAATTGGAGATCCAGCTAATCAATATACAATAGAATGTGTTAAAGCTACAACATTACATTTACTTTCACTTATACCAGTACTATTAAATATTTTAAGCAAAGGTGCGGAAAATAACTGAGGATTATAATTCAAACTGGTTTTAGAAAATATTCATTATCAATCATTGCAACACATGTCTTAATGAAATCAGTGGTCCAACACACAAGGGGCTACAGAAATAAAAACACAATATGTCAAGATGTCAATAAAATGAAAATAAAAATAAAGAAAATAAAGGTAACTTTTTCACACACAACACTTGCAGCCTCTCGGTTTTCATTGTTGTCCACTCCCTGGTCGAATCTAATCACATGTAAAAATGAACAGCCTTGGACCAGTTTAAAAAAGGGTGTTTGTTAAGTTAATATGCAGGTGGCTATAATTTCTGAGAAAACAAAAGCAAAATCCATTATTGCATTGGAGCTAAACAAAACTGACAATATGCACATGTGCTTTTAAAAAACAACAACAAAAAAAAACAACGTTTTAGATGAATCATCACTGTAGGCTTTGAGAAAATGCTTTAGCTGTCCATAAATTATTGTCAAATGTTCCTATCTGTCTCTTCAACTAATTAAACAAAGTAGTATTTACCATGCTAAAGCTGTCTAAACAATTTTGTTGGATGAGTTATAAAAGAGTATGACCATTATTTGGGCCTTCAATGAATACAGGTTCCACATAAACACAAAGATAGCACTAAGACATGTTTATTTTTAGAGAATGTGCACTTGACGTGAAAAAAAAAAATTATATATATATATACAGTACTGTGCAAAAGTTTTAGGCAGGTGTGAAAAAATGCTGTAAAGTAAGAATGCTTTCAAAAATAGACATGTTAAAAGATTATATTTATCAATTAACTAAATGCAAAGTGAGTGAACAGAAGAAAAATCTAAATCAAATCCATATTTGGTGTGACCACCCTTTGCCTTCAAAACAGCATCAAGCATCAATTCTTCAAGGTACACTTGCACACAGTTTTTGAAGGAACTCGGCAGGTAGGTTGGCCCAAACATCTTGGAGAACTAGCCACAGTTCTTCTGTGGATTTAGGCAGCCTCAGTTGCTTCTCTCTCTCTTCATGTAATCCCAGACAGACTCGATGAAGTTGAGATCAGGGCTCTGTGGGGGCCGTACCATCACTTCCAGGACTCCTTGTTCTTCTTTACGCTGAAGATAGTTCTTAATGACTTTTGCTGTATGTTTGGGGTCATTGTCATGCTGCAGAATAAATTTGGGGCCAATCAGATGCCTCCCTGATGGTATTGCATGATGGATAAGTATCTGCCTGTACTTCTCAGCATTGAGGAGACCATAAATTCTGACCAAATCCCCAACTCCATTTGCAGAAATGCAGCCCCAAACTTGCAAGGAACCTCCACCATGCTTCACTGTTGCCTGCAGACACTCATTCATGTACCGCTCTCAGCCCTTCGGCGAACAAACTGCCTTCTGCTACAGCCAAATATTTCAAATTTTGACTCATCAGTCCAGAGCACCTGCTGCCATTTTTCTGCACCCCAGTTCCTGTGTTTTCGTGCATAGTTGAGTCGCTTGGCCTTGTTTCCACGTCGGAGGTATGGCTTTTTGGCCACAAGTCTTCCATGAAGGCCACTTCTGACCGTAGATTGGTGTACCAGGGTCCCACTGTTTTCTGCCAGTTCTGAGCTGATGGCACTGCTGGACATCTTCCGATTGCGAAGGGAAGTAAGCATGATGTGTCTTTCATCTGCTGCAGTAAGTTTCCTTGGCCGACCACTGCGTCTACGGTCCTCAACGTTGCCCGTTTCTTTGTGCTTCTTCAAAAGAGCTTGGACAGCACATCTGGAAACCCCTGTCTGCCTTGAAATTTCTGCCTGGGACAGACCTTGCTAATGCAGTATAACTACCTTGTGTCTTGTTGCTGTGCTCAGTCTTGCCATGGTGTATGACTTTTGACAGTAAACTGTCTTCAGCAACCTCACCTTGTTAGCTGAGTTTGGCTGTTCCTCACCCAGTTTTATTCCTCCTACACAGCTGTTTCTGTTTCAGTTAATGATTGTGTTTCAACCTACATATTGAATTGATGATCATTAGCACCTGTTTGGTATAATTGTTTAATCATACACCTGACTATATGCCTACAAAATCCCTGACTTTGTGCAAGTGTACCTAGAAGAATTGATGCTGTTTTGAAGGCAAAGGGTGGTCACACCAAATACGGATTTGATTTAGATTTTTCTTCTGTTCACTCACTTTGCATTTAGTTAATTGATTAAATATAATCTATTAACATGTCTATTTTTGAAAGCATTCTTACTTTACAGCATTTTTTCACACCTGCCTAAAACTTTTGCACAGTACTGTATATATATGTTAGACAGCAGGGAGGGGGTTAAAACCTCCCTGCAGAAAACTATCAGTTGTTAATTATTTGATTGGTGGTAATTGTAAATTAGAACCAAGTGCAGGGTATTTAAGAGGTGCAGTCAGTCTGCTCAGGACTGCTGTGGAGAAGGAAGCAGAAGGTGGTGTGTTCTGTTTCCAGGCAGTCACCCTTGTGAGTACGAAGTGGTTAGTGTGTATTCTGTTTATGACAGGTAAATGGCTTAGCCATCCTGCGGGATAGTCAGGGACCTGCATACAGTTTAGTTAGTGCTCCAAAGGAGTTAGGTGTTTGTTTGGTTTTTGTTTGTTTTGGTATTTGTTTATTAAAATTTAGTGCAACCGCGCTTGAAAATCAAGTTCTGTGTCTGGTTCAGTGTTTAAAAAGGGGCAACGAACGACAGTGAGTGACGGCCGTTTACATTTGGTGGCAGCGTGTGTGGGTGCCCCTATAACCCAGAAAAAATGGATTTTAAAGAATTGATCAATAAGATCAATAGGAATACCGTTGCTCAGAAAGAGCAGATGGAGAGATGGGAGAGAGAGCTGGGGTTGGCCCCGTTGAAAATACAGGAGCAGGAGCCGACTCAAACTGGAGCTGCTGCTCCAAAAGGGGGAGCAGATGGAGAAGCAGCGCTGTCTCCTGAGCCAGAGGGGGTGGAGCTGCCGTCCCGGGAGCCAGAGGAGGTAGAGCTGCAATACCGAGAGCCAGAGGGGATCGAGCTGCTGTCCCGAGAGCCAGAGGGGGTGGAGCTGCTGTCCCGAGAGCCGGAGGGGGTGGAGCTGCCGTCCCGAGAGCTAGAGGGGGTAGAGCTGCCATCCCGAGCGCCAGAGGAGGTGAGGAAGTTACCTCCACCACAGCCACGACCACCACCCCTGGAAACCAGTCTGGTGCTGCCGGGTACGGTCCCTTACCCTTTGTTCCTGGACACCCTGTCGGTCTGCCTAGACCTCCCCTCGCTAGACCTGTAACCCAGGAGCCTACACCATCGGCCACAGCTCTACACCTGGTTCCCCACTCCGCTCTCCCCGATCACCCAGACATCGCAGGGCTGCTGCCAGACGTCGCTAGTGCTCCCCCTGTTAGCTGCTTCGCTTCCCCTGGGTGATCGGACATCGCTACGCCGGTCACCAGGTGAAGACCTCTGCCCGCTGCTGCAGTCTCCGGTGTCCCGGCCGTCGCTACAGTTGACCCTGTCATCACGGGGGGGGGTCCCGTGTCGCCTGGTTGCGGTCCCTCCCTGGCAGCACCGGAGAGACCGACCCACCCTCAAGCCCTCCCGTGAAAAATCAGACTTGAGGGTGGGTGGTCTTTTAAGGGTGGAGGGAGGTGGCCGTCAAATGGCCGGTGTCTTGAAAAGACAAGGGGGGGGGGGGGGGAAAGACAGCAGGGAGGGGGTTAAATCCTCCCTGCAGAAAACATGTGCGTAAGCACATTTGTTTAGTTTAACCCTTTGCGGTCCAATGTCGGACCTGGTCCGACATTGCAATTATTCCTATCCAGTCCAATGTCGGACCCTGTCTGACATCATCAAAAAAAGTCATTTTTTCTCTGGAAAAAGCCGAGAAAACCATTCAATGGCCGAATGGGAGCGACAGGAGCCGAGACAAGCCGAAAAAAAGGGCGTATCTCATGAATAGTCATACTTGCCCCTGGCATCAGATAACGGCGGCCATAAGGAAACAAGCTGGCTGCAATTGCATCAGTGCTCAGAGAATATCACAGACATTTGCAGAGCTTTTTTCAGATGTTACAGTAATAAAATAATGACTTGGATTGCATTATTGAGGCGTTTGGTGATAAAACGAGTGATCAGGAGATGATTGATTGGTATGTTCGACTATTATTATTATTATTTATTTCTTAGCATATTTGAAAGTTATAGCGAACAAAAGGGTGGGGCGGGGCTGGAGATGCCTAGTGAGTGCTTTGTTGATATGCAGGGCCTTTTAAACCCGTTTGACTGTGGAAAAAAAATACTTTTAAACAGCGCATCTAAAATTAACTGTGCGTGTGAAAATAAATTGGACCTGACGCGCCTGACACGCACTTAATAAATGGACTGCAAAGGGTTAATAGTCTATTGTTTAATTTTCAGTTGTTAATTATTTGATTGTTAATTATCCCCTGCACCTGGTGGTAATTGTAAATTAGAACCAGGTGCAGGGTATTTAAGAGAGGCAGTCAGTCAGTCTGCTCAGGACTGCTGTGGAGAAGGAAACAGAAGGCGGTGTGCTGTTTCCAGGCAGTCACCCTTGTGAGGACGAAGTGGTTAGTGTGTATTCTGTTTATGACATGTAAATGGCTTAGCCGTCCTGCGGGATAGTCAGGGACCTGCATACAGTTTAGTTAGTGCTCCAAAGGAGTTAGGTGTTTGTTTGGTTTTTGTTTGTTTTGGTATTTGTATATTAAAATTTAGCGCAACCGTGCTTGAAGTTCTGTGGTCAGTGTTTAAAAAGGGGCAACAAATGACAGTGAGTGACGGCCCGTTTACAATGTATATATATATATATATATATATATATATATATATATATATATATATATATATATATATATATATATACATATACACACACAATTACAGTCTGAACTGGCCTGTGGTATAACTGGACCCACAGAAAATCTGAGAGAAAACTTAAATGAGTATATACATTTGTGACAGGGTGGCTGGGCGGTGAAGTCAGACAGAATCAGGAAGGTAAAAATACTGACACCAGGCACTGCAGTTTGAAAAGAAAGACACGGCTGGCCGCCATTTTTATTAACAAATAACAAAAACAAATAAAAGGATTGAACAAAAAAACACTGTGCTCACAGAGCAAAATAAAACAGTAAACAAAACAAATCACGAACACTACAACCGGTCAGGCTGGGCAATCGCCTTCACTGAAGCTATCCTTGGTTTAGTTTCGTTTTTAAATAAATTTCTCTCGCTCTCCGTCTCTCTGCTCACTCTCTCCTCTCTAACACCCACCCCAAGCTGGAGAGCTGCAGGCTTTTTATACAGGTGACCATCTCCCGATTTAGCAACAAATTAAATCACCTAATTAATTCGGGAGATGGCCACCTTCTGCACGAGTTTTCTAAATACTGTGTGGATGGGGCTTCCCATCCATGCTACTAAATAATAATAATAAAAACAAAGACGGCTACGCCGTCACATTTACAAAACAACAAAACAATAACAAAATACGCGGCGTGGCGCCGTCATATAAATACAATAACTAAACAAACAAACAAACAAATAAATACAAAATAACACGGGCGGAGGGGGAAACCCTGTTCTAAAATAAATAAACAAATCAATGTACAGGGCACCTCGCCTTGTTACATACCCCCCGCCCCGCCCCTTGTGCAACGCACACTTGGCCCCAACGGCCACCTCCCCCCTCAGTCTCAAAGTCCCGGAAGAGGGAAGCACAGTGTCCATGGGTGTGGCCATGGTGGAAGGTCCGCACCCCCAATTCTTCGTGGCCGACAGCTCCCTCTTCCGGGCTCCCACCACATTATCCTGCCGCGAAAGTGCAGCTGGGGAGCTGGTCTCCTGACCTCCACCCCTTCTTTGTGGCCGCCAGCTCCCTCCATGGGGCTCTGGCCACAGTGTTTCCTGCCACGAAAATGCGGCTGGGGGAGCTGGTCTCCTGACCTCCCCCTTCATGGCCGGCAGCTCCCTTCATGGGGCTCCGCCACAGTGTAGCGACCCCAGGCAAAGCAGAGCCCCGGTGACCCCAGGCGGCAGGATCCTCGACGACCCCAGGCGGCGGCAGCAGCAGCGGACCCTCGGGAGGCGACGGCAGCAGCAGCGGACCCTCGGGAGGCGACGGCAGCAGCAGCGGACCCTCGGGAGGCGACGGCAGCAGCAGCGGACCCACGGGAGGTGACGGCAGCAGCAGCGGACCGTCGGGAGGCGAACTCGGGAGGGGAGCCCCTGGCCATGGAGGCGGCAGTGGGAGCTCCACTTCTCCCTCGTACCCTGTGCAGAGCAAAAGGCAGCCCCAGGCAATGCGGAGCAACAGGCAGCCCCAGGCAATCCAGGCGTGGCATCCCTGAGCGGAACGGCCGTGGCATCCCTGAGCGGTACGAGGCAGGCATCCTTGGGCGGTGCGAGGCTGGCATCCTTGGGCGGTGCGAGGCTGGCATCCTTGGGCGCTGCGGTGCCTGTGCAAGGGCAGCTGCGGACCGCCAGGCTTCTGTTCGGGTCCGTCCTTTCGTGAAGGGAGAGGCAGCTCCTGCTCCTCTCCCTCAGGTGGTGGTGGTGGAGGCAGAGGCAGCTCCTGCTCCTCTCCCTCAGGTGGTGGTGGTGGAGGCAGAGGCAGCTCCTGCTGCTCTGCTCCTGGTGGCGGTGGCAGGCAGGGGCTCCTCCCCTTCTGGCTGCGAAGGCGGCAGGGGCTCCTCCCCTTCTGGCTGCGAAGGCGGCAGGGGCTCCTCCCCTTCTGGCTGCAGCGGGGAAACCAGGAGGCATGCTCCCTCTGCTGGTGGCGGCGATGGAGGCGGAACCAGCAGGCATGCTCCCTCTGCTGGTGGTGGCGATGGAGGCGGAACCAGCAGGCATGCTCCCTCTGCTGGTGGCGGCGATGGAGGCGGAACCAGCAGGCATGCTCCCTCTGCTGGTGGCGGCGATGGAGGCGGAACCAGCAGGTACTCTACCTCTGCTGGTGGAGGTGGGAGCGACTCGCAGTCCTCCCACGGCGATGGAGGTGGAATCAGCAGGTACTCTTCCTCTGCTGGCGGAGGTGGGAGCAGCAAGTCTTCCTCCCACGGAGGTGGAGGCGGAACCAGCAGGGATTCTCCCTCTGCTGGTGGGCTGTAGACTTTCGGCCTCCCCCCTTTTGGGCTGTGGACGCACCAGCTCCTCCCTCTTGGACTGTGGACGTTCGGCTTCCCCCCTCTTGGGCTGTGGACACACCGGCTCCTCCCTCTTGGGCTGTGGACGCACCGACTCCTCCCTCTTGGGCTGTGGACGCACCGTCTCCCACTCCAGGTCCATGTCCCCTCTCTGCCTCCTTCTCTTCACCTTCTTTTCTCCCTTGGCCTGTGGAGGTGCTCCAGCAGCCAAAACCACCCTGATGCACAGGACACCCTCCCCATTGTGTATGCTTCCAAGAAACAGGTGTCTTCATAGGGGCAGTCCCCCTGGTCATGCCCAAACTCCCTGCAGATGACACACAGGGGGGCCCCTTCAGCTCTCCACTGCTCCTGTTCTTTGTCCCAGTATGGGGGTCCCAGCTGGGTGGGGTCCCGTGACCACCATCTCCTCACACCTCTCTCCTGCTGCTGCTTCTGGCAGCTCTTCCTCCTCTTTCCTCTCATCCTCCTTCCTCACTCTCCTTTTCACTCCACAGTAATAATCAAAAAAACTGGGAAAAAAAAAAATGCAGTACCCTCTTCTGCCTGAGTCCAGGAGGCGCTGGTGATCCCAGGCTGGACACCACGTGTGACAGGGTTGTAACAAACCCAATCCTTAAGCAACGACCAATAACTATTATTTTGTGACGGAAATACAAATAAACTGCCCCGAACAATATAAATTCTCCAAAGCAGTAGGATTGAGCGACAGAACCAAGAAAAATGGCTGGGTAAGTCAGGATTGTTTACAACACATAGAAACTAGGAAGAAAGTTAAAACAGAAGGCAACACCAGAATTCAAATAGCAGATGTTATTGAATATGCATGGAATATTATATTGGTAGATAGCTGTATCAAACATTTGGTGTACATGGGTTTTAATCAGACAGTATCTGGACCAGTCAAAATGTTTACCAATGAGTCCATCCGGCAGTCCTTATAGAAAAAAATGTCCATGAAACAACAACAACCAATACTTTAAAAGTCCCAAACTGTTATATCAGGTCCATATTGAAAATGCAGTTGAGCCAGAACAGTTTAAACACAAAAAACAAAAAACAAAATGAGACTTTTGAACGGGGTGCTTGTTAAACCCTGATAAATAAACAAAAAAAAATAATCCCAAACAGTCAGAACAAACCAGATAATCCAGCAGCAAAAAATAAGATTCCTCCCCATGAGGGGATCTCACCCAGTTCTTCCTTGGTCCTGTCGAGCTTGGAGTTTCCAACCAGGTAAGGAGACAAAAAGTGATGATTTGAATAATAAATGGATTAGTCACCGTTGTTGCTCTTAGGATAAAAATAAATCATTTGGATGATGTGGACAGTTTCAATTGGGCAGGAGATTAAATAACTGGTTACTTTCAAACTAGAAAATGGAAGATTAGAAAAAATACACTGTTTCTAACAACCAAAAGATTATTGCTTCCCGGTCTCTCCTTTACAGACCAGCAACCTTCTTCAAAAAAAACCCTGCTCCTTCCGCCAAACACTCTGCAGCCACAAAAAAACCACACCCGAAAAAGAATCACCCCCAGAAAAAGAACCACACCCGAAAAAGAATCACCCCCAGAAAAGAACCACACCCAAAAAGAATCACCCCCAGAAAAAACCACACCGAAAAAGAATCACCCCCAGAAAAGGAACCACACCCGAATAAGAACCACCCCCAGAAAAAAAAACCACACCCGAAAAAGAATCACCCCCAGAAAAAGGAACCACACCCTTCCCAGGAAGTAATAGCCTTATTTAAAGAGCTCCCAATTAAGATACTTAGACATAATGATAAATCAAGCTGAATAAGCCCTATGCCAAGGCAATTAGCAAAACATCTGTATCTAATTAGAACTTCCATGTGGAAATTAAGGAAAAGATCATACAGTTAAAACAACAAGAGAGAGACCAGTGCAGAGATAAACCCCTTACCAAAACTGACAGTAAATTGATATAGCTTCACCTAATTTTACCTTATGAATCTGCAAGGCCCATTTTAGAAACGAGGACAAAATTACTTATTTAGCAATTGAATAGAGAATTAACTTAACCTGGCCAGGTATTCTGATACTCAATTAAGAGCAGCAGGCAGCAAATTACTTATGCTGCATTCATGTAGCTAATGCTACAGGGTGGCTGGGCGGTGACATCAAGGCAGAATCAGGAAGGTAAAAATACTGACACCAGGCACTGCAGTTTGAAAAGAAAGATGCGCCTGGCTGCCATTTTTATTAACAAATAACAGAAATAAATAAAAAGTTTGAAAAAAAACACTGTGCTCACAGAGCAAAATAAAACAGTAAACAAAACAAATCACGAACACTACAACCGGTCAGGCTGGGCAATCGCCTTCACTGAAGCTATCCTTGGTTTAGTTTTGTTTTTAAATAAATTTCTCTCCGTCTCCGTCTCTGTCTCTCTACTCGCTCTCTCCTCTCTAACACCCACCCTGAGCTGGAGAGCTGCAGGCTTTTTATACAGGTGACCATCTCCCGATTAGCAACAAATTAAATCACCTAATTAATTCGGGAGAAGGCCACCTTCTGCACGAGTTTTCTAAATACTGTGTGGATGGGGCTTCCCATCCACGCTACTAAATAATAATAATAAAAACAAACACGGCTACGCCGTCACATTTACAAAACAACAAAACAATAACAAAATACGCGTCGCGTCGCCGTCATATAAATACAATAACTAAACAAACAAACAAACAAATAAATACAAAATGACACGGGCAGAGGGGGAAACCCTGTTCTAAAATAAATAAACAAATCAATGTACAGAGCACCTCGCCCTGTTACAACATTATATTCCATATGCCAAGTTCTGCATTATAAAGTTTTTTACTTAAACATTTTAATACTCTGTACATTTTCAAGTCTCCTTTCAGTTTGCTTTATATCTTTACAGTTTCAGGGATTATTTTTACTTGAATCTGGTGTAGTTCATTTATCCTGCCACCACTTTCTGGATCAACACATCTAAACTTTGCTGCACTTAAAAATTTTGGTGAGATAATAATGCCCACTACTCAAGAAGAAAAACTATGACAGAATAAATGTGTTACACCAGTCTAAGTGAAATACATTGTGGAGGTTAAAGGACTTTAAAGTCACTTCAGAGTACAACTGTTATTCAGATAGAAATATATTTTTGCAGAATGTTTAAACCTCTTTTGTTGAGCAGAGTTTTTTTTTAGCTGTTGCTACTCATCATTCAGTCATTAATTGCCTAGGTATAACACACATGACAATTCTTTGTGAGTTCATTATGTGAAACCCTACAAGGTTGACTATTGCAAATTGTATAAGTTACTGAAGCATAACATTTTGTCTTCTACTACAATTTCTCTTTGACTCAGGCTTCGATCTTTTTTTATTCTGTTGACTCGTTTTCTGGTCTAAGGGAACAAAAGGACAAACTTGTGGATTGACCAAAATCATATAACGTTAGATTACTTACCGTAACCCTGGTTCCCTGTGGCAATATGCCCCGCTCCTGTGTGCATTTCTGTCTTATATGTTGCGTGTGGTGTGTTAATGTTGGTGTATAGATATTGCTGCACGGGATATAAATGGGTGTGTGCAGCACGAGTTATTTCAAATGTATAATTGTATTTAGGCACTGGGATTGCACTTAACGTGCATTTAAAGTATTTAATAATATGTGAGCACGGGGTTGCACAGAACACTCACGTGCTGGGATTCAAGTGAATAATTCATTAGTAATTGAAACCCGGCACAACAGTATATATAGATGCACGTTTCACTCACTCAGGGTTGTGTGTTCAAGGTGAAGGAACGGGAGAGAGTGAGGAGAGAAAAATAATAGTGAGCAATTGCTACGTGGTGCTGGAGGAACAGCACGGTACGTGTTTGTTTAGTGTTCGTCCCTGTTTGTTAGTGTTTATTCGTTTTGTTTGTCTGTTTATTTTGGCCGCAAGTGCCGTGTCCTGTGTTGTGTTTTGTTCAAACCTTTTTATTTACAATAAACGGACGCAAGCAAGCGCATTTACCATTTCATCCATCCTGTCTGTCTTGTTCATTCCCTGGTTCTGACGTCACCACTCAGCCAGCCTTGTGACATTCCCTGAAAGAGAAGACGACTACCAATGACATTATGTATGCGATATGCCTGCCCATTGGGTAGGTATTGCTGAGCTCTCTATACCAGAGCTGCCGGTAGGCCCCTTCCTGGGATGATGCAATCGGTCCCGCCCACCGAGGGGATAAAACTATCATCCAAAAGAAGCCATTTCTCTTTTTCTATCAAACCTGTGAGGGCGACCGATGCGACCCTGTGGTTGGTGGTCGTCGCATGGGCCTGGAGAGGGTCTGGCACAAAAGTATTCGTGATGCCTCGAAAGAGAGGAGGTCCCAAGCGGAACTGAAGCGCGTAACCATTTTGCACGGTGGCGAGCACCCGGGAGTCTGAGGTGCAACCACGCCAGTACTGCAGCTGTTGTGCTGAAAAGAGGGGCTGAGGCCGCCAGCCTTCAGGGGCCCTGCTCGGGCTGCCGAGGCTGAGGCGGGGCAGTTTGGGTGGCTGTTTAGGGCGCTGGCCCTGAAAACGCCTCCTGTGACGCCGGTGTGTGGACTGCCTGCCGGTTGGGCCCGGTTGCTTGCTGCTGATGTGCCCTGCAGGCGATGCCTTAGGTCACCCAGCGGAGCCGTGGGGACTGGAACTGTTCTAGTGACTGTCCGCGTCTGAGGAGCTCACCAGTGGCTCGACCTGCCCCACGCAGAGGCCTGGGGAGGGAGCAATACGGCCACCTGCCAGGACGCCTCGCGTTCCCGGTGGGACCTCTGTAAAATCTCCTCCACAGCTGGCCCAAAGGTATGTCCTGGGGATATAGGCACGTGAAGCAGCGTGGCCTTTATCCGCATCAGGAACTCTGGCTTGTGACAGCCACAGCTGTCTACGAGCCACTATCAAGCTAGCCAAGCTCCGGCCAAGAGCTTGCCCTTGGAGATCTGCAGCAGTGTGCCAGACAGGAGACGTAACTCCGTGGCCACCAGCTCGTGGAGCGGGGCCTGGTGCAGTACACCGTCCATGTAAGCAGTAAGCACTATCGCTGTATTAGACAGGCGAGTTGCCTGCGCCTCTGCTGCATACGCCCGCTTGAGGTGCATTTCCGTCACCTTACATTGAGGGTTCGGGCACGCCGGGTCTCTAGCCAACCTACCCACTGGCGGGGCCTTAACTAGCGCAGCGATGCTGGAGTCTACCGGGGGGAACCCCGCTAGGCCAAACTTATCTGCGCCTTCTAAGGAGGCAAGCGCTGCGGCCTGTTTTAGCACGTTAGGACCCGCGGCCGGATGAAGTCTGGGAAAGCCAGGAACTTCTGAGGGCGAGGAGCCATCGAATGCGTCGGGAAAACGGACCGACGTGGTTCTGCCGCTGGAATCCAGGGGACCTGCAGGAAAGCTGCAGCATGTCCCATAAGTGCCTAAAGTGAGCTGCACAATGGAGGGGGGGTCACTGGTTTCCGAGGCTACCTAAATGTGATTCCTCAGCAGGGGTCTCGCCCACCTGCATGTTAGAGGAGAAGGAGGCCCCTTCCCCAGAGGCCGCAATGGAGAGTGTGTCCTCTTGCGCCAGCTGAGACGCCTCTTCCCATCCACCCTGAGCTCCCCTGGGGGTGGGGGGTATGGCAATTGGGGCTGCAACGGGGCCTGGACAGGGGCCTGGGCCGCCAGTGCCTGTTTCGCCAAGAGCACTAGGACCTGGGCCATCTGGGCCTTGAGGTCCATAATGTCCCTTGCCTGCTTGGAACGCTTCACCCTTCTTTTTTGCGGAGATGGGGAGCGACTGCAGGTGGCCTGCGCGTCGGGGATGCCTAGCAGGGGGTCCTGGGAAAGGTCATGGAGGAAGGGCTCTGGGGCTCCAAGAGCTGCGACGGTCCAGCCATAGAGGACGTGGAGCTCGCCCTCGTGGTCCTCGCCAAATGAGCTTCTTTCACCCAGATGAAGCAAACAGTCACTCAACAGCGGGGATACAGCAAGGCCTAGCGCCGTGGAGGAACTGTGTACTCTTAGAAAGAATAGACAACCACTCGCGGATGACTGTACAGGAAGTCGCTCACACACGACAGACAGATACAAAGAGCGGCCTACCACGCAAGCGAGGAGGTCATTGATTCCGGGAAAGCAGCGAGCCAGCTTTCAGCGGAAATGCAAGGGAAATACAATCGACTCGATTCAACTCGAGAAGCTCTTTTCTATCAACACGCTCAGCTCAACACAGAGGTCTTACCGTACCGTCTTGAGAAGGAAAAAGAGAAATGGCTTCCTTTGGATGATAGTTTTATCCCCTCGGTGGGCGGGACCGACTGCATCATCCCAGGAAGGGGCCTACCGGCAGCTCTGGTATAGAGAGCTCAGCAATACCTACCCAATGGGCAGGCATATCTTGCCTAGCATCTTCCCTTAAATACAGCGGGCCCTATTTAGCAACGTTCACAAAGCCCTAAGGCAGTCGCAAAACAGTTTTGTGGACAGTTAGCGCACCAGAATCAGGCGCACGTGTGGGCAAACAGACTTTGCCCCCCTATGTGATTTAGCAACATATGTTTTTGTGCCCACTCGGCAAGTTAGCGTCAGTGCTTGTCATGGGCTGAACTTGGGGAGTGTCCTCATTTAAATACAAATGTAGCAATTTAGCAAACCATCAACAGCGTTAGCGTTTCAGTAGACATGTGTAAACCAGGTCTAAATTGTGTGCAAATTACATGGTTGAATATAAATACCAGTGAAACTACCGGGGAAGCAGGCAAAGAAAAGAGAGAGAGAAAAAAAAGAAATACAACAAATATGGAGAGCGCATTGGATTAATGTAATATTTTATAATGTGATACTTTGTACTGTGATTTTGTAACAATTGTAAGCCGCCCTGGATAAGGGTGTCTGCTAATAAATAAATAAATAAATAAATAAATAAATAATAATTTCTACGTGGCCAGATAAAGAGTGGAGGAGGAGAAGTCCCCAAATATTTAGAAGTCATCTGTCTTTTCTGAGCCTGTCTGACACACAATGTATGCAGCAGTTTCGCCTCTACAGACAAACAATCACTGACATCTGCCAACTGCTTCAGGCTGACCTGGAAGGAGACATGCGGAGAGCACACTGTTTGCCTGTAGCACTAAAGTACATGCACCAACACAGAATAGGCACTTCTACGTAAATCGTAAGGGGACCTATTGTGTCAACGTGCAAGTAGTGTGTGATCTGTGATGCAAACGACTACATCACAAATGTGTATGCAAACTATCGTTGCTCTGCTTATGACTTGTTTATCCTTGCTAATTCGCAGGTGGCGGCTGCGTTTCAGCGGGATGACAGTCTGAGAGGCTGGTTGATGGGGACAACGGGGATCCACTGAAGCGGTGGCTACTGAGACTGCTGCTCAACCCCACAACACCTGCCGAAGGTATAATTGTACCTTTAAATGTGCTCGTACTGTAATTGAGTGAACAATTTAGAATCCTCAAAATGTGATTCCGATGTTTGGATGTCTATGGCGGAACACTACAGTACACTCCTGTGAAGATTAGCAATATCATCCTGGCTTCTTGTGTTTTACACAACAATGCTGAACTTGAAGCACCAGTGTTGGAGGTTGCAGATGCTGCAAGTGCCAGGCAGGTCGGACAAAGCCTTTTAGACAGGGGTTCACAGGTAGGCATGCGGACCAATAAAAAAAAAAAAGCAGACTCTGTAATTGTTGTTTAAGACGCAAATGCATACCATCAGTATATTTTAACAAGAAGGCATTTATAATAAAGGCAACGACGGTGCTAATGATTCAAAGGTGAGCTATACATGCCTAACTTAAGGAAAACTCATGATTCTAAATTTGTCGCTCCCTACCCCCCGTTGTTCACTCGCTCGCTCGCTCAGCAAGTGAAACAGAAAAATATTTATGTAACTTAATTTTGCATATAGATTACTTTTTTATTTCATAAGTATTCACTATCACCGCCCCCCCACTCTGCTAAAAAATGTAGCCTTGTTTGAGGTGCTCGTGTCATCTTCCTTCTTTTTTTATGGTTTCAAAATGCCCTCAATTTGCTATCGCAGACACACAGGTCCTCTAAGCATGAGACCCGACTTCTAAATCACGTTTTCTTGCTCTATCGCAGCGCTTCGCAAACGCCCTAGCGCTTCATTTTTGCCCTAGCGATTGCGGCTGTGCACATATTTGCTAAATAGGGCCCAGTATGTTGTACATTTATGTTTAAAACACAGCAGACATTTAAGATGAAAAAAGTTGATTATATGCTTTATTCTTGGGTTATCTGTTTACACTTGCACTTCCTGGGTTGTTTCACCTCCACAGTGTCTCTCAGGTGACATGACCCAGGGAGTGAAAGACAGTCCAAAAGCATGGCTTGTAAACAGAGATTTATTTAACCTAGTTTAGTACCAGATATGTAAGCGTCTGCTAAGAAATAAATAAATAAATATCATGTTCTTTCAAAACTATACATTTGAGACCTACATTATAAATGGATTTTATGGAGGAGAGATGTCATGGAATTACTGTATTTTGTTAGGTGCACTTACTTTGCAGATACTCGTTTGCAGTACTTCTCAAGTTTCATCATAGCTGTCACAACATAAAATATGCATCTTTTTCCAATGAATATTCATGTCTTTGGCATACAACTATGTTTTTGGTTAAAGGCTGGGCTAAATATCAATTTTTCTGTAAGCTATGTCACTGACATGATTTTTATGTATATAACATCTTACTTTTTTCTTTTTTACAATGATGATAACAGTCTACTGGAGCACAGAATCGACCCCTGGGTGCATTAACAGTGGTTAAAGCTTAACTGTTACTCTGTGTGACAATGAAGGTTATTAATGGGTGGAGACAAGTACTGAATACAACATGGATACCATAGAGAGTAACTTATTTCCCTATGTATATTGTTCTGTCGGTCTTCTAAATCAGCTTTATTGTTACTTCAAATTGGCAATGCTATTACACAGTATATACAGTATATATATACACTCCAAAATTATTGGCACCCTTGATAAAGATGAGCAAAAAAGGCTGTATAAAATAAACAACACAGGTAATGAGCTATATTTTATGCTCAAATATATGGGAAAACCATATTCTTTTATTCTAATAAAATTGCTCAGAGAAAATGTTTTTTATTAACAAGTAATACATTTTTTTTCTCAGAAAGATAGGTGTCAGAATTATTGGCACCCCTAAAGATTCTTATAAATAAAATCAAACAAAATTAAATCTGCATTAACATTCTACTTCTTTAAGTTCATCTCAGTCTTAAGGAACTGTATTGTGGCCTTCCATGGCTTCCTGTTTCACTGGGGTATAAAAATGAGGTAACACGCATATGAAATCCATTTGTCATCCATCACCATGGGGAAAGAACTCACAAATGAAAAGAGACAAATGGTTGTTGACCTTCATAAATCATGCAATGGGTACAAAACAATAGCTAAAAAAACTAAATATACCACTTACCGCTATTAGGGCAATAATTAAGAAGTTCAAAACCACTGGAACAGTGGTAAACTTGCCTGGTAGAGGACGCAAGTGTATCAGTGCTATGGAACAAATGTTGCTCGGAAACAAAAAGAACGAGAGTTTATCTTCAAACTGGGAACTTTGGAACCCCTGGGAATGAACATTCTATTCTAATAATCATGACATTATCCACAGAATTTTTGGTTAATTACAATTCTTGAATAACAACAAGTTTACTGCACTGTGTTTACTTTTCTTTTTAAACAGCTGAAGAAGGGCTTTTACCTGAAACGTCCTGAAAATAAAATATATTTTAATCTTTTAAACTTTGTGTACATTTTTTAAAAACCGACCCAGGACACAGAAATTGATTTTTTTGAGCGCAGACACACTATTTTTAATAAACATCAAACAAAAACAAAATAAACAAAACAAACACCTAGCTCTTTCTTGAGCAATAACTAAAACACAGGAACCTAAACTATCTTGCAGGACAGCTAAGCCGTTTACCTGCCAAACAAAAACACACCACACAGGATTAACACCAAACAAAAAGGTTTTTACACTACCTTTTTTCTTACACTCGAGTACACTATCAAGTGGGCTCCTATACACACCAGCAGCCCAGAACAGACTGGCTGCTTTCCCTTTATACCCTGCACCTGGCTCTAATTTACAATAATCACCAGGTGCAGGGGATAATCACTAATAAAACAATTAAATTAAACAATTACATTCAACCCACGTGCACGTGGTTTTCATGCAGGGAGGATATTAACCCCCTCCCTGCTATCTTACTATATATATATACAGCTCTGGAAAAAATTAAGAGACCACTGCAAAATTATCAGTTTCTCTGGTTTTACTATTTATAGGTATGTGTTTGGGTAAAATGAACATATTTGTTTTATTCTATAAACTACTGACAACATTTCTCCCAAATTCCAAATAAAAATATGGTCATTTAGAGCATTTATTTGCAGAAAATGACAACTGGTCAAAATAACAAAAAAGATGCAGTGTTGTCAGACCTCGAATAATGCAAAGAAAATAAGTTCATATTCATTTTTAAACAACACAATACTAATGTTTTAACTTAGGAAGAGTTCAAAAATCAATATTTGGTGGAATAACCCTGATTTTCAAGCACAGCTTTCATGCGTCTTGGCATGCTCTCCACCAGTCTTTCACATTGATGTTGGGTGACTTTATGCCACTCCTGGCGCAAAAATTCAAGCAGCTCGGCTTTGTTTGATGGCTTGTGACCATCCATCTTCCTCTTGATCACATTCAGAGGTTTTCAATGGGGTTCAGGTCTGGAGATTGGGCTGGCCATGACAGGGTCTTGATCTGGTGGTCCTCCATCCACACCTTGATTGACCTGGCTGTGTGGCATGAAGCATTGTCCTGCTGGAAAAACCAATCCTCAGAGTTGGGGAACATTGTCAGAGCAGAAGGAAGCAAGTTTTCTTCCAGGACAACCTTGTACTTGGCTTGATTCATGCGTCCTTCACAAAGACAAATCTGCCCGATTCCAGCCTTGCTGAAGCACCCCAGATGAGTCAAATTTTCAGCTTTGCCCAACACCTGGTCGTCTAATGGTTAGACGGAGACCTGGAGAGGCCTACAAGCCACAGTGTCTCGCACCCACTGTGAAATGTGGTGGAGGATCGGTGATGATCTGGGGTGCTTCAGCAAGGCTGGAATCGGGCAGCTTTGGCATGAATCAAGCCAAGTACAAGGTTGTCCTGGAAGAAAACTTGCTTCCTTCTGCTCTGACAATGTTCCCCAACTCTGAGGATTGGTTTTCCAGCAGGACAATGCTCCATGCCACACAGCCAGGTCAATCAAGGTGTGGATGGAGGACCACCAGATCAAGACCCTGTCATGGCCAGCCCAATCTCCAGACCTGAACCCCATTGAAAACCTCTGGAATGTGATCAAGAGGAAGATGGATGGTCACAAGCCATCAAACAAAGCTGAGCTGCTTGAATTTTTGCGCCAGGAGTGGCATAAAGTCACCCAACATCAATGTGAAAGACTGGTGGAGAGCATGCCAAGGCGCATGAAAGCTGTGCTTGAAAATCAGGGTTATTCCACCAAATATTGATTTTTGAACTCTTCCTAAGTTAAAACATTAGTATTGTGTTGTTTAAAATGAATATGAACTTATTTTCTTTGCATTATTCGAGGTCTGACAACACTGCATCTTTTTGTTATTTTGACCAGTTGTCATTTTCTGCAAATAAATGCTCTAAATGACCATATTTTTATTTGGAATTTGGGAGAAATGTTGTCAGTAGTTTATAGAATAAAACAAAAATGTTCATTTTACCCAAACACATACCTATAAATAGTAAAACCAGAGAAACTGATAATTTTGCAGTGGTCTCTTAATTTTTTCCAGAGCTGTATATATATATATATATATCCATCCTGTCTCCCTCCTACCCTTCCTCTCCAAAACCCTCGAGCGGGTTGTACACCGCCAGCTCTCTGCTTTCCTGTCCAACCACTCTCTGCTCGACCCTCTCCAATCTGGCTTCCACTCTGCTCACTCCACTGAAACCACCCTCCTGTCTGTCACCAACTCACTAAACTCTGCCCGAGCTGCATCTCTCTCCTCTGTCCTAATTCTCCTCGACCTCTCTACTGCCTTTGACACTGTTGATCACTCTATTCTACTATCCTCTCTCACTGACCTGGGAATCTCTGGCACTGCTCTGGCCTGGTTCTCCTCCTACCTCTCCAACCGCACTTACCAGGTAACCTGGCGTGGAGCAACCTCCACACCTCGCCCTCTCTCAACAGGACTCCCCCAAGGGTCAGTCTTGGGTCCTCTCCTGTTCTCTCTCTACACCCGCTCCCTGCGCCCCCTCATCACATCCTATGGTTCCTCCTACCATTTCTATGCTGATGATGCTCAGATTTTCCTCTCCTTCCCCACCTCTGACTCCACCATCCCCTCCCGTATCTCTACCTGTCTGTCTGCTATCTTCTCCTGGATGCACTCGCATCACCTCAAACTCAACCTCTCTAAATCTGACCTCCTTTTCTTTCCCTCCTCCTCCTGCCCCTCCTCTGATCTCTCTATCTCTGTTCCTCTGGAATCTACCACACTCTCTCCCTCCTCCTCAGCTAAGAACCTCGGAGTCACCCTGGACCCCTGCCTCTCTTATTCCCAGCACATCTCCACTCTGGCACGCACTTGCCGATTCTTCCTGAACAACATCTGTAGAATCCGACCCTTCCTCACCAACTACGCCACCCAGCTCCTGGTCCAGGCCTTGGTACTCTCCCGCCTAGAGTACTGCAACTCCCTCCTGGCTGGCCTCCCTGCGTCCGCCACCCGTCTGCTCCAGCTCATCCAGAACTCCGCTGCTCGCCTGGTGTTCTCTCTGCCTCGCTTCTCCCACGCAACTCCACTGCTCCGCTCATCCCACTGGCTCCCGATCACCACTCGCATCCAGTTCAAGACTTTTGTACTAGCCTACAGATGCCTTGACCAGACTGCACCCAGCTACCTCCAGACCCTCATCTCTCCCTACACCCCCACTCGACCTCTCCGCTCCTCCTGCACTAGAAGACTGGCTCTACCTCCTTTACGCTCCCCTGCCTCCAGAGCCCGCTCCTTCTCCACCCTCGCCCCGCAGTGGTGGAATCACCTTCCCACAGATGTCAGGACTGCCCAGTCCCTGACCACCTTCCGGCGCTTCCTCAAGACTCACCTCTTCAGTCAGCATCTGTAGAACTCCTCTGTTTTTCCCCCTGGATACTTATCACTCTTCCTTAAATGCGCTTTACTTGCTCTTATCTGCCCCCTATTTTACTGCATTTAATCCTGTACTTTAGATTACTGTAATCTGTCAAGTGTTATTTAATCTGTAGTATTTTGTATTTAATTATATCCTGATGCAACTATCACTGACACTGTTATCTGCTCCATTATTGAATTGTATTTTGTCATACTTGTACTTGCTAGAACCAAAGTCATTGTATTTATCTTGCTCTTAATTGTATTACTTGTACTGTGATTCTTGAAATGTATTTGTTTACGACTGTAAGTCGCCCTGGATAAGGGCGTCTGCTAAGAAATAAATTATATATATATATATATATATATATATATATATATATATATAGTGATGTATTGGGCTGTTGCTCTTAGTTCTGCATGCGTCACACTAACCAGTCGTCTTCTTGAAATCAACCAGGTCAAAACAGTAACCCTTCTTCGGGTCCTAACCCAAGGGTCCTAAATAGAATTCTTACTGCACGCCTTGGGTGTGTTGTGAGGCACGAGGACGCAGGTATGTAAAAACAGTATTTTTTCTTCTATGCTGCCCAGTTTCAGAGTTCAAATTGTTAAGCAACAACAAATGATTAGACAGAATCCACACCTATGACTTACAATGCTCAGTTTTATAGAGTAAGTATTATTATTATTTGTTTATTTAGCAGACGCCTTTATCCAAGGCGACTTACAGAGGATAGGGTGTGTGAACTATGCATCAGCTGCAGAGTCACTTACAATTACGTCTCACCCGAAAGACGGAGCACAAGGAGGTTAAGTGACTTGCTCCGGGTCACACAATGAGTCAGTGGCTGAGGTGGGATTTGAACCGGGGACCTCCTGGTTACAAGCCCTTTTCTTTAACCACTGGACCACACAGCCTCCTGTAGCAGGATTCCAAACAATATAGCGTTACATGTCCCCATGTGTTGCTACAACTGTTTAAACATACCTGTATTTTCTTTTCATTGTTAACTACCTGTCAGTTTTTTACATTTATAACTTTAAAGTCTGTCTCAAAGCTCTTTTCAAAATGTCCGCTCTAGTGCACTGATAGTATAAAGATTATATATATTTTAAATCGATCTTCGTGTAGTAATTCAGAGGACAGATTTTAAACCCCAGTGCACTTGAGCAGACAGTTTTAAATGAGCTTTGAAACAGAGGAGGACGTATTCAGAACCCCACTACTTACTCTTTAACATTCACTATGTGTAAACATTCTTAACATACCATATATATTATAAATCTTTGGTTCCTGTTGCATTATAGTTATTTACAATATCTTGGTGACAGAAAAAAGGTTGCTTGTACTCACAGGTGCTTCTTAATGTGTTGCAATACACCAATTATGATAAATTATTATTATTATTTGTTTATTTAGCAGACGCCTTTATCCAGGGCGACTTACAGAGACTAGGGTGTGTGAACTATGCATTAGCTGCAGAGTCACTTACAACAACGTCTCACCCGAGAGACGGAGCACAAGGAGGTTAAGTAACTTGCTCAACGTCACACAGTGAGTCAGTGGCTAAGCTGGGATTTGAACCGGGGACCTCCTGGTTACAAGCCCTTTTCTTAAATTTCTTAAATAAATACATTAAGAAATAAATAATAAACATCAACCAGAACCATGAAGAGACACATACAGTGCATACATTCTTTTCCAAAGATGAATTTACCTGTATACATTCAGTCGCTTTATAAATAAATCGCATTGGATATTGTCTGGTCAATGTATAGTGAAATATAGTGCATGTATAGTGAACTATCTGACTTCACTATGAATAGGGTGGCTAGATTTCTAGACTGAATAACTGTATGTGTTTCTAACACTGACCATTGAAAGCCATTTATTGTAGGTTTTTGGTTCTACAAGGTACCTAAAATATGCTTTATATCAAAATTGCACTTTGTCATGCCATGCCCCTCTTCCAGTGGTGCATTCTGGGAACCATGTTGTATCTATGCCCCTGAAAACATTTACATCTTGTTAAGTTTGTTATATCAATGATAATTTAAGTATCCTGTTATACCAATAGCATAATAAAATTATTAACAGTAGTATACTGTTGACATGTAAGGAAAACTAACCTTGTGTAACACTAATTCAAAAGAAAAATAATTTTAAAAAGGCACTTGCTTTTAATTTTCAATCCATATAGTTGTTTTTGGCACAGTTTTACGCACAACGTATTTTCATCATAGTTTGTTAATCTAACAATGCAGGGCCCAGTTTTGAAGAAACGCAAACGTAAGGGCAAAGTGCTTTATGTTTGCACTGGATTGCACTGTCCCTTTCATGTTGTGACTGAAGGGAGTTTGTCCTAAATAGGGATGTCACGGTATCAAATTTTGATGGTATGGTAACCGTCAAAAAATATACCACGGTTATCGTCATACCGCAGTATAATGTCATTTTTTGTAATCCGTTTTTAAATGGCTATTTAAAGAAATACACTCAAGTCAAGTCATTTTTTTTAACAAGAAACAACACCAACAACACCAAAATAGTAACATTTTCTGGGCTCAGTCTGGAACGATAGGGGTAAGGATGTGACCACTGCAACCGAATACCATCTTCATATTTATCAGTTTGGACGGCATCCTATTAGAAGACAGGGGGTTTCAATCAATGTTGTATGCAGACAGGCTCAAAGAACTGAATTTGTTCAGTCTTGAACAAAAAAGACTACGCGGTGATCTGATTCAAGCATTCAAAATTCTAAAAGGCTGACAAAGTCTACCCAGAGGACTTTTTTGACCTGAAAAAAGAAACCAGGGGTCACAAATGGAGATTAGATAAAGGGGCATTCAGAACAGAAAATAGGAGGCACTTTTTTACACACAGAATTGTGAGGGTCTGGAACCAACTCCCCAGTAATGTTGTTGAAGCTAACACCCTGGGCTCCTTCAAGAAGCTGCTTGATGAGATTCTGGGATCAATAAGCTACTAACAACCAAATGAGCAAGATGGGCTGAATGGCCTCCTCTCGTTTGTAAATTTTCTTATGTTCTTATGTTCTTGATTGGCGGTACGTGTGCACTTGGGGGTACGCAAGACGACTCAGAAATGCACAAATAAAAATGAAAGTAAGAGTTTATAATGATCTTGATTTTTTTTTAATGGTATTATATATTCTCTAAACCACGATATGTACTTATTTAATCTTTGTTTAGCAGCTCAAAGTGAACGGCTAATGGGGGGGGAAAAAACAAACAATCTATCACGTCCACATTTTCCACCTGTACGATTTCGATTGCGTGGATTTCCACTCTGATATATAGGTGAAGCAGGCGTCTGGAGATTGTGCCTGGAGAGCGCTATGTGCTGCTTATGATCTTTCTTTGCTGTTTTCAACTTGTCGTATCAGTGAGGCAGTGTTTCTGTATTTTTTCAACGTATACATGCTCTGGTAATCATACATTGTCATCATACTTTGACGGTTTTTGTTTTTTACCGCGGCTGCATTATATTAACAGCAATAGTGGCTGGCTGAATATACGTTCGGTGTTTGATACATTTCTTACTTGCAATAGAAAAAACGAAGGAAAACACAAAAGACAGAAAGTGCAAAGTGACATAAAGTTATAGAGAGTCGCTTTGGATCATTTTTAGTTAGTAATTAATTATAGTTTTATCTTGAGGTTAATGTTTTTGATATTGTAAACATTTTAAAATGGCACACAATTATGCTAAGGTGGGAAGTAAATAGTAACGTGATAAACATTTACAGTGCAGACTATTTTGTATTGTAGCGATCTTGGTTCCCGCAGGCAGGCGCATCACACAAGGCGAGGCAATCCACACACAGGCGAAGGGCTGGCGCGAACCCGGGACCTCTCGCACTAAAGCATATTGCCGATACCGCTGTGCAAAAGAGCCGGCTCCCTTGCATAAATCGGGCTTATGTGTCTGTGTGTGATTACGTCACCTACCAGCCCTGCTGCTGCCTTCCCCCGTGCACGCTTCAGTATTATTTATAATGACTTTTCCCAATAGAAAGCGAAAGATTCCTAAATACTAACTTTTAATTCTTTGCATCCACGTTTTAAGAATGAAGCCTACTTTGGTTTTCTGTCTCAGCAATTGCGTCAGTCCCAGACTGTTGTGTAAAATTATAGATTAAATAAACGGGAGAAAAAAAGAAATGTGTTCACCAGATTATTCTGCCTTTTATTGCAACTGTGGTATCATTCTTTGAGCGAAAATTGTAAAGGGTACTTTAGCTGAAACCTCCCGACAGAAGGGGTGCAGTTAAAAAAAAAAAAAAAAGGTTGAAAACCCCTGAGTTAAGAGAAGCAAAGTGTTACCTAGCAATAGCCAATTGAGTGCGTTTTAAGACATGCAGTGCCCGCCCACTGATCTCTTAGCAGAGTGCAAAACTTAATGTGAGAAGACGGCGTGTTAACAGCAACTACACAAAGGAAAGAAGAAATGTTAAGGTGGGTATGACACTGTTGCAAAGTTAAGCGACATCTAGGGGACTTTTTAATGGGAATAAAATTGTAGTAATTTTTGCATCTTAGACTTAGTTATATAGTAGTAAATATAGACTTTTTGATGATCTGCATTGGTGTGTGCTTACTGCGTTTCTCTTGACCGATACGATAGATAAGTGTTACATCTTTGGTTTGGTAAATTAAAAGGAGGGCAGTGATGAAAAGTTCCAGTTCCTTGTTCCTGTTGATATTTTCGAGTATTTGTGTTTCATTTACAGACAATCACGTTTGCAAGCGACCATTGTTTAGTAGGGCGGTTTATAATAAATATCACGTCACTTATTTAATAGCCTACTCGGATAATCTCATGCATGGTAGTTTTCAGTGAACACAGTGGCTCACCGATGGACAACCGGTGAATAAAAAAAAACAAATGTAGCCGTCAAAAAGTATTGAATACATAATTATTCCCCTAGCTATTTGTGGTCTTATACTGCCATCTACTGGAGTAATAAAGTTATGTATTAGGTGGTAAGAGGAAGCGGAAGCTGTGTGTTGTTTTTTGGCCGCACAGAGAAAAATAAAAGAAGGGTTTTTCAGCCATTGCTGATTTCACCTCGTAAGCCTGTCTCTCTTGGTTTTTGTTTTATTCCTTCAGTAAGTTAGGTCATCGACTCGAACGCTACATTTGTGGCAGCGGTGCTTTGTTTTCCACGGTTGCCTCTTCATTTTTGCAACTTTAAAAAAAAAAAAAAAAAAAAAACTTCTTTGACTGGAAGACATCAACCGGAGACCGGTAGGGGAAATCTATTAGCATTCGCTATTTCAAGATAGGTCGGAAATAATAATAATAAAAATAAAAAAAGAAGAAGAAAATTAATAAATATAGACTCAAAAACTGAATCTAGTGACAACAAATAACCACCATTCAAGATGTTGACCGACGATTCTTGTGAGTACAGCTCCTATTTAAACAGACAACCGGAATCTTGGCATGTTAGGATTGAACTACCCCCGCCATTCAAGAGTGATGGTAAACAAACGTTTCTAAGCTGGGCAAGACGCTATGAAGTGGCAGTGTGTGCTCTTACGAGACAAAACAATGTATTGGATTATGAAGGCACATTAGCAAACGTTTTGACAACCCGTTTAGATGGTGCTGCATTTTTGCTGTGGGATAGTTTGCCTGTTGCTGTTCAGTCAAACTATGACAGGGTCAAAGAAAAGCTGAAGGATGCGTTTGGACACAAACAGTTTATAACCTATTTTCAAACATGTATAACTGCTCGTCCCCGACAAGCAAAGGAAAGCGTGGAGGTTTATGCAGCTGAAATTACTAGGCTAGTGCTTGAAGCTTTTCCTGATTATGACACAAACGCTCAGAATGGAGAAAAATTCAGACGCTTCGTTGCTGGTTTGGATTCTGCACTGAACGTGCTAGAGAGGCTCTTAAGATGTCTAGCCCAATGACTAACATACCCCAGCCTTTAGTCTCAGCTATGGTGTCAGGGACCCAGATGACCACAGTCAGCACTGTTTCAGACAGAGAAAATAAGCTTTTGAAAGCTGTTGAAGACCTTAGTGCTAAAGTCAGTAGTTTACAGTTTGAGGTTAGACATATAAAGGAAAGCAGACATTGGACTGATACCAGACGATATGAAACCCCTGCGTTCCATGATAGGAGGCGCTGCAGTCCTTCGCCACACTACACCGCTTCTGGTAGACATTATGCCAGAGCTGAAGAGCGGGGACGTTGCAAATGTGACTGTAATGAGTTGGGATCCTATTCATCACGTTATCTGGAGACTGATGACCAGCTGAGGGGCCGTTCACCTAAGCGCCGACCGCAAGAGTATAGGAGCAGTGAGTGGACACCGGAGCAGCGACGGGAGCGTTACTCCCCATATAATGATAGACACAGCTACCCTGGTAGAACGACCGGCCAGCGTAGCCCCAGCCCTGGACCTCGATCTCCCTACGATGGTGCTTCGCAGAAGCGTGGTGTGAGATTCCTTTCCCCAGCCAGTAACGGCCGCAGTGTCTCGCCAGCTCCTGCCCGTGGGGAGCCGGGAAACTACAATTAGCTGGTGTTGCAGCCCAGACATCAGCTTCCACCTCCTTGGGCCAGGATGGAGTGGACCAGTCTGCTAAGGGAAGTAAAACTGATTTGAACTCCTTTCCTGTAAATGACTGTAAAAACATGTCTACTGCTTACATTAGAGGTATTATTGAAGGGACTGAAGTAACAATTCTAATTGATACAGGATCCAGTGTGTCATTAGTTAGTGCTGAGTTCAGAATGAGCGTCCCTGCTTTGCGTAAACGCACCATTCATAGGCAGTACATGATGGCTCGTGCTGTTAATGGACAATTACTGGACACATTGGGCACACTAACGATGACAATGCGCCTTGGGAGCGAGACCTATCAACATGAAGTGCATGTTGTCCGTGATGCTACACAGTCAGTGCTTTTAGGGTGGGACTTCTTATCCAAGCACCATGCTGTCCTTGACACTAGACGTGGTACACTTCAACTGTGGGAATTCACCATTCCTCTCTTAAAGAACAAAGATTTTGTCTCAGAATGCTGTAATGTGTCCATCTTAACCACAATGACTCTGCCACCATTGAGTGAAATTATTGTCCCTGCTTGTGTGGAGTCACCAAGTGTAGCTGACACACCTCCAGATAATTATGTAGGCTATTTGGAGCCGAACCCTAATGATAACACAGAGCTTGTCGTTGCACGCACCGTAGCTGCTGTTGAAAAGGGAGTTGTTGCTGCCCGCCTGTTAAACCCAACCAATCAGATGCTGAAAATTCATCAGGGTACACATTTGGGACAGTTCTATCATATCAATGATGAGGACTTGGTTATTAACCCCCCGGAGTCCACTCTTGAGTGTAATACAGTAGCGGCCTCAATTCCAATACCCTTTAGCTCACTTGATGCTTTGCTTCTATCACAGCAGCAGATAGACCAACTGGAGGCCTTACTGCTTAAGTACAGCAACATTTTCAATGCCACACCACAAAACACAGGGTGCTGTGGACTTGTCAAACACAACATTAGGACTGGCAACCATGCACCAGTTAAACAGCGTGCGTACCGCACATCACCAGATAAGCGGCAAGAAATTGACAACCAAGTTTCTAAATTACTAGCAGATGGTGTTGTTGAGGAAAGTTGTAGTCCATGGGCTTCCCCTGTTGTCCTTGTTAAGAAGAAGGACGGCAGCTGGAGATTTTGCGTGGACTACCGCACGCTGAATAGCATCACAGTCAAGGACTCGCATCCTCTTCCTCGTGTGGACGACACGCTTGATGCCCTGGCAGGCTCTGCCTGGTACAGTACTCTGAATTTTTCAAATGGGTATTGGTAGGTGGAGGTTGCTGAGGAGGATCGTGAAAAAACAGATTTTTACAACTGGAAGGGGACTCTATCAGTTTCGTGCCATGCCCATGGGGCTTACCAACATGCCGGCGACCTTCCAACGTTTAATGGAGCTGGTGCCGCGGGGGCTCCCATGGCAGTTGTGTATGGTTTATTTGGATGATATCCTCATTTTCAGCAAGACCTTTGATGACCATCTAGCCCATCTCAACGAAGTCTTTTCTAGAATTCAAAGCAGTGGACTGAAGCTTAACTCTAAAAAGTGCCACATAGCTTGTGACCATGTTGTGTTTTTAGGACATGTCATTTCTCGACAAGGGCTCCAACCTGATCCACAAAACACACAGCGGGTCAAGGAATGGCCAACACCACGCACAGCGACTGAGGTGCGTGCCTTAATTGGCTTGTGTTCGTATTACAGGAGGTTCGTGAAGGACTTCGCGCAACATGCTACACCCCTACATCACCTCACAGGGAAGAACATCCCGTTCCAGTGGACAAGTGAGTGTGAATCTGCTTTTAATTACCTTCGCAATGTGCTATCTACAGAACCTATCATCACGTTGCCAGACTTCAGCCAGCCATTCCTTGTTTACACTGATGCGTCCCAGACTGCTGTAGGTGCTGTGTTAGCGCAAATGCAAAATGGCCTTGAGAAAGTAGTGGCATATGCAAGCCATGCCCTTACAGCGGCAGAAAGACGATGGTCTACATATGATAGAGAACTGTGGGCTGTAGTGTGGGCCGTTCGTCAATTTAGACAGTATCTTGGTTTGCATCCTTTTACCATAGTCACAGACCACAAACCCTTGTTGGGACTGAGACGCATTCCTATTGACAATGACTGAACAGGACGCCGCAGCAGATGGGCCTTAGAACTAGATCCATATGATTGGGTTGTAGTGCACAGGGTAGGTCACAAACACGCTAATGCGGATGCTCTCTCCCGCAGACCTCCCGTAGTGTCAGCCACCTTTAACTGTGAACTTCAAGCCAACTCCACAGATTCAGCAAACAGTAGTCAGCATGACAGTGACTGCAATACACCACTTGCTTGTGCACTACAGAACTCCCATATTGACCCTCAGTCAACTGCAAAGGTGGACCATTGTCGCAAGTGACGCTGAATCAGCTAGGCTGGTCAGTAAAACATTGACTCCTTTTGCATGGAGGATCTCAGTAGCTAAGGCTCATGGTTCATCAATTGATTCAGATTCAGTTGTATTGTGTCTGCCAACTGATGATGTAAGGCAGAACAATAATTGGATACCAGAAAATATGAATAACAGTGAGTTTTGGCCTCCCTCTGTATTCTGGATGGATGGCGTACCTTGCAAAGTGACTTTGTGCGAACAGAAGGAAATGTATAGCCATAATGTGTACAGATCCAGAACTATTGTACAGGGTGCAGAATTAACCTTGACACATAAATTAAAGCATAATCCTCTTATTAGGTGTGCATGTAATATGTGCCAAAGCAAGTCATCAGTGACTGGGCCTAAACTTTGTCCGGCCTGCAGTCATTTGGCTAAACACTGTAGAATCTTGTTTGAATGCAATGATTCTACAGGAATTTCTTTCTCTCATTTAAATGTAGACCCAAAAGATATTAAGAGGATTGAATGCATGAATTGTGAAGGAGGTCACTTAGTGAAATGGGCACATCTAGGTAAATTAGAATGTGCAGAAGGTGTCCCAGCTAAATGTGTCTAAGTATCTTATAGGAATGAAATCGGACCATGGAAATCCACACCTGTGATGGAGAAACATTGGATCAAGGGACTTCTTGTGGAAACAACTAGAGCGAAACCTGGTACAGAAGCTGAATCCTGCTGGGAACGTGTGGATATGCTGGACATGTACTAGGCAATTGCAAATATGGAATGTACTTTGATATAAAAATGAAGGGTTAGAGGTTTTTTGAAGGAAGGATAAAGAGAGAGTATCCTTGTATTGTCAGTAGATGGATCTCTTGGTCCATGAAATAGGTCAGTCTACATCTGTTTCTAATCAAACACTTAGCAATTGGAGAATTTCTAAAATATATATATATTGAATGATTTGCCGCTTGTATATCTTATCTTCAGAAAGCATGAGGCTTGATAAAAAGCACCATTCTGGCCAAAAAATGAACTTAATCACACCTACAAATTTATGTTTCTAAAGACAAGATAAGAAAGAGATTCTTTACAACCTATGAATTAACCTAACAGCCAAGGTCTTAGGGAAAAAAACCTGTCTCGGCTAGATTTTGTATGAACAAAGAACAGGGTCAAGCCTAGTTCAGTCATTATAAAATATATAAAAGTTGAATGCATTTATACTGGCCTGTATTTGGATTTAAATCTTAGAGGGATTCACCAAAGAAATAAAGTGATATTATAAATTCTAGGAGCAACTGTTAAACTGAAGTAAATTAATTAAAAGTTTATCTTGAAATGCCGCATTCATAGTTAAAAAGGTTCAGTGATAATTTACACTGTCTATAGTTCATAATAGTCAAAAATAGAAATTAGACACGAAGGTATTATAAATTAATAAAATAAATGATCAACCCCTTTTTCAGACAGCATGATATTTGAAACTAAAAATAATTATTTGATTTCATAAGATTAATAATATGTTTTAAGTATTTGCTATAATAAGAAAACATATTATTTAAAACTGACAAGTATTATTGCTTGTTCATGACTTTACTGTATTGATAAGAAGATTAAAACCTGGAGCAGTATTCGATTTAATTAAATGGGAAAGTGGTACAGTCTTTCTTCTTCTATTGAACAATAAGACTTCTAGACATTATGATATCCACTGAATTATAGGATATAAAAGGTGTTGTGTTATGTTTTTGTGTTAAGTTTGTAATAATATACTATAATGTACCTTGTTATTAATCCACTATACTGTTGTCTAATGATGGTAGATGAAGTCATTATAATGGGGTTCTGTGAAACTGCTGCATTGCAAGGGGAGCCTCTCTCCTTATCAGAGGGCTTGTAAAAGGAAGAGAGGGTCTTCTTGCATTCCACGCCAGTAAAAGTTGCAAATCTTACAGATTTGGAACTTAAGGTTTATGGAGTTAGTGGCCTAGCACAGCCAAGAATATAACTTGAAATAATATGCAAAAATTATGGCTCAACAGACATTGATGGGTCATAGATCTAAAAAGTGGCTGCACAGACTCTGGCTTTGGAGAAAACAAGAGACTGTGGAAATTATTGGCAATAGCATATACTCAAGAGTCAATTACAGATCAGAGCCTGGTTAGTGTCTCTTTTAAGTGATAAAAGAAAAATTGTAATGAAAACTATTATCACTCAAACTTAGTGAAACTGATTGACTTGAATGTTGTATGAGACAATCTTTTGTCAAATACTCTGTTAGCCAATGGTATATAGGATTAAAACTGACTCATTAACAAAATGATGAAACAACATGAGGTTAAAAGAAACACATACCTTTAATTTAGCAAAATATAATCAATTAGAAGATGATGTCACATATTAAGAACATCTCTTATATTTAACACATATAAAAATAGTGTTTTGCAATCGCATATAAACAGTAGTGTTTTTATATTATATAGTAAACCAAGATCCTGGGAACTTTGGTTCACTTAACTTTTTAGATAAAGGAGGGGCTCGGAGGAAAGTAAGGAGTGAGTTCATAAAGTTTGGAGTTAGACAAATATGAAGTCTTGAATTTATTGAGTTCATGGCACTTAAGATAAGCTTGCAACATTGCGCAGAGCTGAGCCCTCGGAAACGCTACAAAAAGAAGGAGCGTCATGAGAACTAACTTTTATAAAGACCCATTCAAATTTGTAAAGAAGTTATTCACCAGTGAGAAGAATGGCGACTAAAAGCATCTAACTTTGAGCTTGTGAGATATTTGGAGGAAGCATACAGATTCAAAAGGCAGGAGCCTATGTCAATTCCTTCAGACATCCCACCTATCAATCCACCAGAATACCAAATGGAGGACTGTGCACCTAAGTGGAAAGAAGTAGAGCAAGCTGTGAAAAAAGCAAGGGCTTCATCATCTCCAGGGCCTAATGGAGTTCCGTACAGAGTGCACAAGAGTGCTTCAGGAGTTCTACTGAATCCTGTGGAAACTGATGAAAGTAGCATGGGAAAAACAGGTTGTACCAAGAGCATGGCCCGAGCAGGTGGAGTCTTTATACCTAAAGAAAAGATTCTAGCAGCATCAGTCAGTTTAAGCCCTATTTCCCTATTAAGCGTAGAAGGCAAGATTTTCTTCAGCATTATTGCTCAGAGATTGTCAACTTACCTATTAAATAACTGCTTCATTGACACTTCAATACAAAAGCGGGCATTCTAGGTTTCCCAGGATGCTTAGAACACATCAATGTGATCTGGCAACAAATTCAATCAGCTAAAAAGGAGAGGAAGGAGCTCCATGTGACATTCCTGGATTTGGCTAATGCATATGGTTCAGTGCCACATGAACTTCTTTGGGCAGCATTTGATTTTTCAGTGTACCAATGACAATAACAAATCTAGTGAAAGCCTACTTTGGAGATTTGCAATTTAGTTTTCAACTTCAGAATTCAGCACTACATGGCAATGCCTAGAAGTTGGAATAATGGCAGAATGCACCATTTCTCCACTGGCTTTTACCATGGCAATGGAAGTAATCATTAGGGCATCAAAATGGGTAGTGGGAGGAGGGCTTGGCTTCTGGAATACGACTACCACCAATTCGAGCATACATGGATGACATGACAACCATGACTACAACAGTAGCCTGCACTAATGGGTTATTGGGCAAATTAACCAATAACATTGAATGGGCACGAATGCAATTCAAGCCCACTAAATCAAGGAGCATCTCTATAATTAAAGGTAAAGTAGTAGATAAAACGTTCTTCATTAATGGTGAGGCAATACCAACAGTGTCTGAGAAGCCAGTGAAGAGCCTTGGGAGATGGTGCGACGGGGATCTAAAGGACACAGTTAGGTGTGGGAGAAGTTAGACAACAATCTGTGGAAAGGTTGAAGAGCATAGACAGCAGCGCTTTACCAGGCAAACTAAAACTCTGGTGCTTTCAGTTTGGCCTACTGCCAAGGTTGCTGTGGCCACTGACTGTGTACGAGGTTTCTTTGACAACAGTAGAGAAGCTGGAAGCTTTAATCAGTTCACACATCAGGAAATGGTTGGGAGTTCCACGCTGCCTCAGCAGAGTGGGACTTTATGGTAAAGGAATACTGCAGCTACCTGTCTCGCTCTAACCAAGGAGTTGAAGTGCGCAAGGTCCGACTGGAAATGACATTAGTAGAGTCACGCGACAAATGCGTAAGGGAGGCAGCACCTGTGTTGAAAACTGGAAGAAAGTGGGTGGCAAAGAAAGCTGTGGAGGATGCAAAGGCTGCCCTTCAATTGGTGATATCATGGGGCAAGTTCAGCATGGAAGAGGGGTCTTGGTCTCAGTTCAGCTCCTCATACATGGCACAAGGCAGCCCCAGCATAACGGAGGAAGCTTGTAGTCAACGAGGTGCAAAAGCAGGAGGAGAGGATGAGGTGTATAAAGGCCATTTCCCAGGGCAAGCAGGGAGAATGGATGAGATGGGAGAGTGTGGAACAACACAAGATTGGCTGGCAAGACCTATGGTCAGTGGAACAGAGCAGGATCAGTTTCCTTATAAGGTCAACATATGATGTTCTCCCATCACCACAGAACCTAAACCTCTGGGTAGGAGAGGATCCCTCATGTCCTTTGTGTTCATCACCTGCAACATTAAGGCACATTTTGACAGGATGTAAGGTGGCTCTTAGCCAAGGACGGTTTACTTGGCGCCATGACCAGGTGCTGCAATGTTTGGCCTTAGCATTGGAAGACAAGCGTAACATGACCAATAAGTTGCCACCTGTTCCATCAAAACATTACACACAAAGACAACATTCCTCCGCCCAGGAGAGCAACCACCAAGAAAAGGTGTTAAAACCAATCCTCGCCCAGGACAACTGGAAGCTGCTAGAGACTGGAAAATGCTGGCAGATGTTGGTCAGCGGCTTATTTTTCCACCTGAGATTGCCACCACAAACCTTCAACCAGATATTGTCTTGTGGTCTGGATCAGCACGCCTTGTTCACCTGGTAGAGTTAACAGTGCCATGGGAGGATGCTGTAGATGAGGCGTATGAGAGGAAGAAACTGCGGTATGCTCAACTAGCCACTGAAGCGGAACAGCGAGGATGGAGAGTCTGGGTTTACCCAGTGGAAGTGGGATGTTGAGGATTTGTGGCACACTCTACAACCCGGTTTCTCAGAGATGTCGGATTCAATGGCCAAGAGTTGCGTCAGCACAGTGAAGAACTTATCTGAAGCAGCAGAGAGGAGCAGCAACTAGCTGTGGTTGAGACGGAAAGATTCTGGCTGGGGATCTCAAGCATAATAGAAAGAAAAAAGGCTGATATACAGGTAAGTAAGCTGGGCTGAGTTGAGTGGGGGACGGAGGGTGATGCTGGGACGCCAGAATCACCGTCGAGTCCTCTTGAGGTGTCGTGGGCTGGTCGACGAAACACCGAGGATGGAAGGTGCCCACTTGAAGACCCCAGAGATGTACCCTACTTAGCTCAATCCAGACGGTTGTCATGCTGATGCGCTGGGGAGACCGCACTATGGTTGATCCCGGAGCCAGCATCGCAGCCGTTGTGTGTGCTGATGCGCTAGGGAGGCAAAATAAGCTGATCCCTGGAGCCAGCATTACACTTCAGCCATCAACACCAGACAGAAGGATATCTACATCATCATATGGAAGGAAGCGCAAATGGATGGAGACACATATGGATCACATTAGTTTACTGTGAAGCTACGTCTTAGTTGGTGCTTATCTTGGCGAGAGCCAAATTCAAATCAGCATGAAGTTTTAACATCTACTCTCATGTAATGGAAATCTTAATTCTGAAAAGTTAGTCTGGATCTTTTGAAAATTATTATTTGTAAAAGGGATAGGAGCTGTCTCAACAGATTAATGACTGGATTTAATTGAGGCGTCCCATGTATTCCAATGAGACGAAAAACCTATATAACTCCTAAGTAATTACAATGGAGTACCACACTCATCCGAGACAGGGTAAGGTGGTCCATCTTCTGCAAACCAAAATACAGTGGAGCTGATTAAACTCAGTTTAATTTGCCTGGTGGAGACAGTCATATCCTTTTAGGGTAAGCATTAATCAATTATTATTTTACCTCACATATATTGCATGTATTGCTATAAGGGACTTACGCTATGTTTTAGAGATAAGAGAGTGTTGTGTTGAATGTGCTGAAATAGACCATTGGGTACTTTAGGTGACGTGTTCTTGGCCAGCTTGTCGGCCTTGATTACATGTATATACATGTATTAAAGTGTTAACGGTGATATCTGTTAAGACGCTGGACTGCCCAGTGTGTCTGTCAGCTGGGGATACGACGTAGCCTGTTGCTGCGCTATCCAATATCTAACCTTTAATAAACCGAAAGAGTACTGATCATACTCTGATTCGTAAAAAACTTTAAATACATGAGTCTGTCAATTTCTTGAGTACTATATTAGTCATCTGGATATACTGCGGGTCCAGAGCACGAACTATATCCCACTAGGAGTAATAACATCTCTGTCCTCCTAACGTCTCCCCTGAGACAAGAGTGTGTGCTGAGCAATTCAAAAGAGTACGTAAAGAAATCTGAACACGCAGAATTCGTGACACCATGACCTGAGTAGCTCCCACCAGTCCTCACAGAGCTCCACCGGAACACAGACTGGTGATATTAGCGAGGTGAGCCCACCTACGGATGCAGCTGCCGATCAAAGCTTGATCTATTCCTTGTCTCACGCTGGTCAGAACCTCAGACAGTTACAGTGCGAGGACACAGACATTGGGACAGTTATGTCATGGATAGCTGACACAGCTCGTAGACCTCCTCATTGGAGACTTAAAGGTGCTTCACAACTGTTGACATGTTTATGGGCAGAGTATAATAGCTTATCTTTAATTAATGGACTTTTATGTCGTGTAGTGCACTTCCCTAGCACCGGGACCAGGACTACTCAGATTGTTATGCCCACAGTGTTAGTGCCAGAATTCTTAAAGCACCTCCATGGTGGACCCTTGTCTGCTCATCTTTCGGTAGAGCGAGTTCTTGCTCATGCATGCCAGGTATGTTATTGGCCCTCCATGTACAAGGGCATTAAACACTGGTGTGAGCAATGCTATGCATGCCAGAGACGGAGATCTCCAGTTCCCAGATACCGTGCTCCCATGGGAAGCTCTCCCACTGTTCGACCATTCCAGAGAGTAGCAGCTGACATCTTGGAATTACCACAAACAACAAAAGGTAATCGATATGTTCTTGTAGTTGAAGACTACTTTACAAAATATGTCAACCTGTAAGCCATTCCTGATCAAAGAGCTATCACTGTAGCTAAATGCTTGTTTAAGCATTACATTTGTGAACATGGCATTCCTGAGACCCTACATACAGATCAGGGACACCAATTTGAATCTGACTTAATACAGAAGCTGTGTCAGATGCTGGGAATGAAGAAAACACGTACAACACCTTACAATCCTAAATCAGACGGTATGGTTGAACGTTTTAATAGGACCTTGATTAACCAGCTAGCCAAGATCCTATTGACGTGTGAAGGGGAGTGGGATAGTTTTCTTAGTCAAGTTGCTTTTGCTTATAACCAGTGTACATTTAAGTACAGGATACACACCTTACCTCTTGACCCATGGCAGAGAAGCACGAGTACCAGCAGATGTTTTCATCGGTTCCTTTGCCCTAAGAAATCCAACGCCAGGAACACCGGCTGAGTATGTGACTTCTTTGCTAAGCCGTTTGAAATCAGCTTTTACCTTAACTCAACAAAATAGTGCTTCTGCACGTGAAAAGCAGAAACAGTACTACGACATTCAAGTAAGACACAAACCTTATCAGGTGAGGGATCTCGTCTGGCTCAATGACCCCACAGAGAGCAGGCTTAAACTAGCACCTCACTGGAAGGGTCCATTGCAAGTTCTGCATTGCTTTGACTCTATAGATGGTGAAGTGGGTGTTACTTACCGGCTTGGCAATCCTTTAGATCCAGAAGAACAGTCTCAGGTTGTGCATTATGACAGGCTGCGCCCCTACACTTTGCCACTACCTACCCGCGGTTCCTCAACATTGGAGACGCCTGGCTCTGAAGTTCCCTCTCCTCAGACATCTCCTTTAAGAGTGCATCCATACTTACCTGCTGAACACTCAGACACTGAGTATGATTCAAGTGACCCGGTGGAGATTGAGCAGCAAAATGGACTGTATGGACTGTCTGACTTAAGTACTGACCACACTGAGACTGCTCAGCCCACTAGCGATCCTCAACCTGACAACAGAATAACTGGGGTCACACGTTGTGGAAGGACTGTCAGACTGCCAACACAGTTTAAAAACTATGTGTTCCATTGGTCTGGGGTTGCCTGCTGCTCCGCATCGCCTGGGGTTGCCTGCTGCTCCGCATTTGTTTCTTATAGGGTTACTGCCTGTCCTGTTTCGCCTGGGGTCGCCGAGGGTCCTGCTTCACCTGGGGTCACCGAGGGTCCTGCTTCGCCTGGGGTTGCCTGGTGCTCCGCATCGCCTGGGGAGTCACCAGTTACAAAGTCAGGGAGAAGTGGAGCTCCGCTGCCACCTTCATGGCCAGGGCTCCCCTCCCGAGTTTCCCTCCCAAGGGTCGCTGTAAGCCTCCCGAGGGTCCACTGTCGCCTCCCGAGGGTCCGCTGTTATGGCCTGGGGCTGCCAGACTATCTTTGCTTGGGACCACAGGACTGCTTGTGGGCCAGGGGAAGCCTCTGCCCTCTCCCCAGCACCAGAAGAGACGATTTTGGGACTTTAAGGGGGGAGGTGGCCATTTAGGCCATGTTGTGCTGCACACAAGGAGGGGAGGTGTGTGATGGGGTGCAGCCTATTTTGTGGTGGTTTTGTGTTTTTTGTATTGTTTAGAGTGGATATGAGTGAGTTTGGGGTGTGGTTCAGTGAGTGAGTGAGTTTGTGTGAGGAATGTGTGGAATGTGCTTGGGCTAATGAGGTGCGAATTGCCCAATTAGCCCAGGCACCTGTATAAAAGGGAGTGGGAATGTTAGTTGGTGAGTGTTTGTGAGAGGGAGAAGACCTGTGAGTGAGTGAGTGAGTGAGTGAGTGAGTGAGTGAGTGAGTGAGTGAGCAGTGAGTGGCGAGTGGTTTGTTTTTTGGTATAGTTTGTTTTAAAGCTTGTTTTTGTGTTTGTCTTTTGGTTGGCCATCATGCCTTTTGTTTTGTGTATTTTGTTTAATTAAAAGTCTTTTATTTTTCCTGCACATCCTGACTTTGAGTCTCCTTACCTCGGTCAGCCTGTCACAGGAGACCTAGATATTGTATCGTCCATATTGTTTTTTTGTTCACTACTAGTTTGATTTGTGTTGTTTCTCCTGCTTCTGTTATAACAAATCCCTTGTACTTCAAACATTTAATTAAATATGGATAATACATAGAGTGAGTCATGCTGTTTCATTATGACAGAAAACACTATCCCCAGTTAGTTACATTGCTTTTCATGTCCTTGTACTTATGTCCCTTTAATCTTTAAATGTCAGTGTTGGTAGGCTGGTACCTTCTTTTTAAAAGCTAATGTTTCTTTACAGTTAAGCTTACTTTGCATACCCTTAAACCAGGCTGGCAATAGCATTTCTCTTCATATTTAAATCTCACACCTTACATAACCAGCTCGTCACTCGGACTGACACAGTTCCACATTTTAAACAGCATTTCAGCCTTGGAGGTAAGTTTGAATGTAATTGATTAAATAAGCTGTCTGTCACGAGGAGAGTGTGAGGGGTGATCATAAAACCCTGTGCAATTATCTACAGCAGAACTACAGTTTGGGAAACAATGTACTGCTTTGAAGTCCTCTAAGTGCAAAATAAAACAAATGCAAAGAATCTTAATCACAACAATGCAATTGATGCTTACTGCTATTATTGTTGTTACTGGGTTAAACTTGGCAATGCTAGGGAGTGATGTGCATTGCTAACACTTTGGACTCTCTAATTTTTTACATATTACTATCGATTAAAAAAAAAGTAAAATCTATTAAAACCTTAACAATACATTAACAATGACATGTATGTATTTTAATACCTATACAAGCTGAATTGACAAGGTATATGTGTACACCATAGGGCATAAATGCTCATAACAAATTACAGATGTTTATTATGATCTACAGCCAAAGCATAGATCATAAATGCCCATTCAAATATTCAATACATTTGGCCAGGCCAATCAAGCACCAAGACTGAAAACAAGACCTCTATGCCTACCAACATGACTGTCCTTGCTACTGTGGTACCTGCTCAATATGCACCTTCTATCATTCCTTTTCATAAGCTGTTAGACTTTTGCCTTTCCCCATTTCTTCAATTCTTCTACTCCGACACCCTTATACAGTAGTGCTGCAGAGATCAAAGGTTCAACCTAATTTTTGTCTCTAATTTTGGGTGATGCCATTAAAATGTAAAGGCCAGATATTCAAAAGAGATGCGAGTGACAAGGGATGTTACAGGGATTTTTCCCCTTAAATTCTGCCTTGACAAAAAAGATGCAATCCCCTAGACGGAAATCAAAAGCAAAAACAAAACAATTATTTCTGTTAGGAAGTAACTTACACTTGTGTATCCTTATTGACCTATGTTTTTATTTTAACAATGAGTAAAACTTTTCATGAAAAACATAACTAGCGTTTCCTATTTTAAACAAAAAACCCTGAAGATAAGTCATAGACAAGCAAGAGAAGAAAGAAGGGATGTTAAAGCCGCAAGGACACAGCAGGGATCAGGAAGACAAGCTGGCCCAGCAGCAGATCACCAAGTAGACTGCAGGCTGAGAAATTAAATAGAAAGGCAGAGAAATGAACCCACTGGCACAGTAAACAGACAGTCCAGTAGTGGGGCACAAAAGCCAAGCAGGCAGCTAAGACAGCAGGCTGGTGAAATAGGTAGGCCCATCACACTGGCTTACAGCCTCAGGTAGAAATTCCACAGTACAAGCTGTCTGGCATAATGCTTATTACTTGACTTGTGAAACACTATAGGCGCCCATTTTTAAAACAAGTTCCTGATTCACTCTTTAAAGTTTAATTAATATCAATGCATATGTAATTTGATTTCAACATTCTGCATTACAAACTAACAATTAGAATATTAACTTCCATTTTGCCTGAAATCATTGGCGTCTGCCAGTTTATTGTGTAACATGTCCATCTTCTCCTCTCCCCAAAAGGATAACTACATGTAGGCTGGGCATTAGACTTCACTACAACATTACAAAACAGTACAAAGAAACAGTAAAAACTTAAAACAAAGGATTTTGCTCATCTTTTATACCTGTGGTCACTCCCCAATTAGCACTCAATTACCTAACTGGGGAATGGCCACACCTGTAATTGCTGGCAGGGACAGATTTAACCCCATTCCTGCCAACCTTACATTCCCACACACAAACACACACACACACACACACACACTATTTACAGCAGCAGGGCTTTTGCCCTGCCACACTTTTCTGACACGTTTGTCAAAGTTATGAATCGACTAAAACAATCAAGTTAAAATAAAAAATAAAAACAGCTGTACAAATATGTGATATCAAATTACAGTAATCCGTCGCACATCCGCCTGCCGTGGGACCAGAGTAAGGGCGGATATGTAAAAAGGCAGATAAATGAATCCTGTTTCAAATCCCATTATACACAGCTGTAACAATTATAATTGTAGCGACCTGGTCCCGCTGCTGTGGTTGTTATGTGTTCTACGCGTTGTGTGTATTGTTAAACTGGCATGCATGCAAGTGTGTATGCGCAGCCTGGAGTGAATGGGGCTAGTTAGATTGCATGGCTCCGTGTGTGAATGGTGGAGGAGGAGCCGTTAAAGTGTGTGACAGTTTTTTGAGTGAGAAACAGTACCTGCCTACAGTGTGAGACTGGAAGCCAGCTACAGTTGTTTGTGGTTAATAAATAAGACACTCATCTTGTCAGCGACTTTATTACTGGCGCTGCAAAGAAAAGGGACGGTGGTACATTACATTCACACAATTATTGTTTTGAGATTCAGCTTTTATAAGGGAACTCCCCTAAATCCCTTGTTTAGAAAGATGCAGGGTATTAATGCTTGTGACAGTGTAGCCATCTGCAGTGTAGGTGCGTGCATTTGCTGCTGAGTGACAGGCAGGAGAGCGAGACGGAAGTTGAAGTTGATACGCCCCCCGCAGGAGAACAGGATTTATTTACATATCAAGTCAACACATTGACCAGCTCACGTGACACTTCCAGCAATGGTTGCGAACAGAGCACATACAACACAGTGTACAAAAACTCTGGTGGATCTACAATCTCTGAACTAATCTTCTCTGTTCAATAATAAATTTCACGATTCAACATTTACCTGACAGATAAATCTGAAAAGCATTATTGTTCAGCAACTAAATCTTGGGTTTTCACAAAAAAAAAGCATGCACACCAGGAGCGAAGTGAACGACACGAAGCACGAGTACAAAACAATGATGCAGCTAGTCATGAGAAGAAAAAACGGTCTCCTTTTGTGGAGACGAAATATAAAAAATAAAACACAAGAGCATGGGTACCCCCACACACTAAAAAAAAGGAGAGTTCGGTGAATACCACCGGCTTGTTAAAGAGCTAATGTGATTATTATTATTATTGGTCAACATTATTAAAAAAAAGAAGCATCATTTTAGAGAAATACAAAACCAGTGTGTGGCACTCCCCATCACTTTGACTAAAATTAAGGGGAAATAGAGAGATAGACAGACATACCATCAATTTCCAATTGTTCTGCTATTTCTTAACGTGCGTCCTTTTTATTGTCTTTATAACCACGGACACTGGCATCATAAAGAACATTATATTTTTCTCATTGATGTCAATTTTTTTTATTTCTATGGTAATGTCTGCGTGAGCAAGACACTGACAGTCTGACAGCCGCTACCTTTGATCTTATTTCTGATTGGTCCATTGCGATGCGAACAGCGAGTAGCAAAATACAAATAAAACAAATGTATTTCTATATTTGCTCGCTTCATTCGCGCCGCTTGCTTCGCTTGTGTTGTGCATTACTCCATTTAAATCAATAGTTTTAATTATTTTTGCTTGCGTCCGGTGTGCATAGCTCTTAACATGCAAGCCCATGCCCATTGACGCATTTGATTTGGCATTGTATGTTGCAGAGCTGCGCTTACACTTTTACAGACTTTTAAGAATGTGTTTGTTAACATTTATGTATTTAGCTTTTTTTTTTTACTGCCCCATAGTCGCGCCCCCCTTACTATTTATTAATGTACACTTTACCAGTCGCTATCAGGCATTATAGTCTATAAGATAAAGTACATGTATGTAGAGATAGTATATAAATAAAGAATGAGTACCACAGGTGTTTTACCACAGGTGCACACTTTTTGAAACTTCTTGAACATTCTTTTCAACTATGAAGTTCAGTATTATGACTCTATGGTGTTGCAGTGACTATGTAAATCATCATAATGCCTTACAAAAAAATGGTCATTGAATTACAGTGCTTATAGTAAGTATTCACCCCCCTTGGACATTTTCACAGTTTGTTGTGTTACAACCTGAAATCTTGATGCATTTAAATGGGATTTTTTTCCTGTGATTTACACAACCTATTCAACACTTTGAAGAGGCAAGAGAATTTTTGTTGTCAAACAGTTAATGAAGAATAAAAAAACTGAAATGTCTTGGTTAGATAAGTATTCCCCCCCCTTTGGCAACAATTACAGCTGTGAGTCTTTTGGGGTAAGTCTCTACCAGGTTTGCACATCTGGATCGTGCAATATTCTTTGCTCGATATTCAAGCTCTGTCAAGTTGGATGGGGATCGTTGGTGGACAGCAATCTTCAGGTCTTGCCACAGATTCTCAATCGGATTCAAGTCTGGGCTTTGAGTGGGCCACTCTAGGACATTCACTTTCTTGTTTTTAAGCCACCCCAGTGTCACTTTGGCTGTGTGCTTGAGGTCATTGTCCTGCTGAAAGGTGAATCTCCATCCCAGTCTTAGGTCTTTTGCAGACTGAAGCAGGTTTTCCTCAAGGATTTGCCTGTATTTAGCTCCATCCATTTTGCCCTCTACATGACAAGCTTCCCAGTCCCTGCACCACCATGGTTCACAGTAGGGATGGTGTTACCTGGGTGATGTGCTGTGTTGGGTTTGCACCACATGCCTGTATGCAAATTCCAAGCAGGATTTTACATGGGCGTTTCTCAGAAATGGCTTCCTTGTTGCCACTCTTCCATGCAGGCCAGATTTGTGGAGTACCTCAGCTATTGTTGACACATGGACAGTTTCTCCCATTTCAGCCATGGAACGCTGTTGGTCTTTCAGAGTTGTCATTGGCCTCTTGGTGGCTTCTCTGACCAATGCCCTTCTTACCCGGCTGCTCAGTTTGGGAGGATGGCCTGCTCTTAGCAGATTCTGGGTGGTGCCGTATACCTTCCACTTCTTAATGATCGACTTGACTGTGCTCCAAGGGATATTCAATGCCTTTGAAATCTTTTTATACCCCTCCCCTGATCTGTGCCTTTCCACAACCCCGGAGTTGTTTTGAAAGCTCCTTGGTCTTCATGGTAGTATCTTTGCTTTGAATGCACTACCCAACTGTGGGACCTTACAGAGACAGGTGTATTTAATCTGAAATCATGTGAACTACGTTTATTGCACACAGATGGACTCCATTTAACTTATTGTGTGAATTCTGAAGGCAGTGGTTGCACCTGAGCTTATTTAGGAGTGTCATAGCAAAGGGGGGTGAATACTTATCTAATGAAGACTTTTCAGGTTTTTATTTTTAATTGATTTGTCGTCATACCCCCCCACACATTGAAAGTGTTGAGTAGGTTGTGTAAATCAAAGGGAAAAAAATCCAATTTACATGCATCAAGATTTCAGGTTGTAACACAACAAACTGTGAAAACGTCCAGGGGGGGTAAGTAATTCCTCTAAGCACTGTAACTTCAATGAGGCAGCTTGAAGTTACAAAAGTCAGGAACTGTCATATCACCCATAACTCAGATGCATCTAGGTTAGGCTGTTACATAGAGACTGACATGTGATGGGCATGGTAGCATTCAATGATAAGTGGAACAGTGAACATGGCCAAGGTAAGGAAATACATTTTAAAACCTTAGCAACAACACCTTTTAACAAGGAAATGTTCCACTAAATGATAAGGGGAGCAGTGAAAATCCATTTTATTTGTACTGCTCTCCTAATCATCTGCTGTTAAACATTGTTAATATGTTTTATTAAGGGTGGTTTTAAAATTCATTTTTCTATCTTATTACCTATAGTAACATTTACGTTTTTCACAGGTGACCGGGATACAGGGGAGACCCCTGGATGTTTGTTTTAACTACAATATATATTGAGAACCGGTCACTCAGTTGTGATTATAGTTGGTATGGCCATTCATTAATAAAGGCTACAGAACTATTTGTCCGAATGTGATTAAACTTTGCATGGACACTTGTTAAAGAAGTTATTACATGTACTGTGTGAGTGTATCTCATGCTGACATATTTTTTCACACTACTGACACCTGGCTGAGATATATTGCAAGCTATATTTTGGGAACAGCTTACCCCAATGTGAATAATCTTTGCATTCACTTTTATTATAGCAATATATTCCACATACTTTTTAAATATTTTCATAGCTGTCCTTATTAGTTCAAGTTAATAACAAAGAACAATGTTATCTTTTATGTTAAATAACCCATTAGATCAGGGGTGGGCAATTCCGGTCCTGGAGGGCTAGTGTCCCTTCTGGTGTTTGTTCCAACTGACCAATTAACAAAACGTGTTCCTTCAGTTAACACTGGAATTGTTAGGTTGTTTTTTTTTTTTGTTTTTTTTTTTTACACACCGCATACAGTACAGGTTGCATAATTGTATATCATGTATATTGATGTTTAGGATTGATAAAAACTGGAGATGTAAATGAAGCAAAATTAAGTTAAATGAAGTGGAAGGCATTTTGCCAGTGAGCAAGTATTCATAATCAGGAAATTAAGAACATTTTAAAAGTAAAAACTAAAAAGGGGGAGGCTGTGTGGTCCAGTGGTTAAAGAAATGGGCTTGTCCCCGGTTCAAATCCCACCTCAGCCACTGACTCATTGTGTGACCCTGAGCAAGTCACTTAACCTCCTTGTGCTCCGTCTTTCGGGTGAGATGTAGTTGTAAGTGACTCCGCAGCTGATGCATAGTTCACACACCCTAGTCTCTGTAAGTCGCCTTGGATAAAGGAGTCTGCTAAATAAACAAACAATAATAATAATAATAAAAAGGCAACAAAATCTGATTATATTGTCCATATTAAATGCATCCATATAGACAAATGCAGTCAGCAATAAATGTAAAGATTCTGATATCAGGCTTTTCAGTAATATGGACTTTCACTAGAAACAAAATTAGAGAAGGTATTACAGTATGTCTTCAACTAATTCCTCAGTTCTACATTTGACTTTGAGTACAAATATACTTTAAGCTGTTCATAGGTATTTATTTCTGAAATATAATCCTTAAAGATACTGCATGTTTTTTGTTGCATTCCAAAAAATGTAGAGAGTATAAATGCCAACTATAAATAAGATGATACCAATCAATATATGACATTATGACAAGCCCTGAAACAGTTTGTGACAGTATAGATTTGAAATGCGTGACAGGTCTGGGACTGATATACTAGAAATCAAAATATCAGATCATTTTTGCTGCCTTTCCAACATTTTTATAAAGGTCATATTCAAGACAGGGCTATGACAGAAGGGACCTCTTTGTTTACTCTCCTGTCAACATTTTGTAATTCAAGCTGCTTAAAAGCCATGCTGACAAACTGGTGTTTTTAGTTCAGAGCATTCAGACTTTGTGTTTTCTTAGGTATTGGGTTAAAAATAAGGCTTGCGTATTTGTGTGCTACAAAGTTGTCTTTTAATTAGTCATTTTAATGTGTTATTTGCCTGAGAGGTAGGGAAATTATTACAAATGAGCACAACATTAGTTTAGAAAGAAGTTACCTCAGAGGTGCTGATGAAACCCATTAATCTAATGTATTTCCGTTTGACCCATTTGACATGTAACAAATTTCATTCTGTGCATCTCTAGGAACTGGTGACATATGTAGGGCACAAACGCTAAAGAAAATGTCATTGGTGGTTGATTGTGGGGCACTAGGTGGGCACAAATGGTACGCAACCAGACTTTGCCTTTGAAGTGATTTTGGTACCATTTTGCCCAAAGTTGTTATGCCTGTGCTACGGCCACATGGTGGCCAAAAATTAGAGGAGTGGCCTTGTTATCATTTTCAACTAGGTGATTATGATGACGGGGCAAAACTTTAACTTTGCGATCTAAACAAACAAACATTCTCAAAGCAGGTCTTTTCAAAGAGCTAATGATATTGCAGGGAAGATACTGAACATGCAAGAAATAAGCAGCTTTTGAGGGGTACAACTAAGGAGACAATGTACAGAAAACTAACCATTAAGGTAAGCTAAAACAATGTATTATTTATTTTCATTAAATATATTTTGTAGTCCATTGTATGAGGCTATAAAGTTATCCTTTTTTGTTGAATGTAGGATGCATGTGTAAAATAATAATCTAACATTTGTAAGAGAATGATGGGTAAGTTGTCGAGGGTAAACATGTTGGGTTGCAGTTACTGCACAGTCTGTATCCTCAGTGAAAAGAAAATGTAGTCTTGTTATATCGCACTAAGACTACATTTCCCAGAACGCTGTTAGGTAGCATGGCTGAGCATGATTTGGCCAGGTGGTTAATTTGAAAAACCTGTTAACAATTGTAACAGGTATTTAAGTAGGGGCTGGTGCAGTTATCATGGTTGGTGTTAAGGCTGAGACCTGATCAAAGACCCAAAAACGACAATTGTAAAAAGGTACTGCAATACTTTAAATGAATGTTTAGGTACTGGTAAGCGGCGTAGCTGTCCGATGTTAGGTAGGAACTGATAAAAAGTTTTTTTTAGCTCCAGATTGGAGTTGTACTGTCTTGTACATAATAAACGCACAGGTACCAACTTGTTTAAATATACTCAACTTGTGAGCGAAATATTTCTCCTTTCTCTAAGCGTTCAATCTCCTGCTGCCATCTAGACTTTCCAGGAATAGTTTGTACTTTTTCCTTCCTTTTTTCAACTCCAAACCTCTTGCTTCCATATGCGTAGATAATGTCCCCAAATTTATTCAGCTTCTTTTCAACTGTTCCTCTTAACCTTTCCAACACAAAGCAGAGATCTGTGTTTACTGTGTTCCATGCAGTTTTCTCACAAGCTCTTGGCCATTTAACTCCAGGTTTGTGCCCGTTGAGGTTCTTTTCTCTCTTATGCTGGTTTGTCTGACCAGGTTCACAAGGATCATTAGGTTCATCACTAACTGTATCCATGCAAGTCCTCCTCACGTCTATGACAGGGCTGCTGATATCCTGCGAACTGTGGTTTGCCTCCTGTCGCTGGATTTCATTCGACTGACACATCTGCTGATCACCAACTTACCGGTATACAAAGGTAAGAACGCTTCATTGTGTCTGTACTGTCATGCTGGTCATGTGGTGTTGAGTTGAGGGTATACGTCTATTATATGATAGAGTGTTTTTGCGTCGACCCCAGCCGCGCTCCCTTCCTCGGGGCTAGGTACTGCCGTATCCCCGTCCGATTGGAGCCGCCGGCAGAACCTGACCGCTGCGGTGAGTCGGTTCGTGTGCGTTCAGTGTACTCTCTCTTTCCTTCCTTCCTTATAAAAGTGTAATTTTTGCTGAACAAAACTTCACCCACCGTGGCTTCGGCCTACTGTCCCCCCCGGTACACGCTCCGCGCTGACCAGGTGTGTGTGTTGACCACACGGTCTGTGTACGCACTTTGCGTAGCGTCCTCTCCGGTGCTGCGGTACCGCGGCGCACGCATAGCCTGATTTTCTCTTGAATGCAGGCTGCGTATTATCGAACACCAGCGTAGGAGTATAGCGTAACTCAGTATTTGGTGTGTCCCCAGTACGCAGTGTACACAGAGTGATATTCACAGCGCACATAGCGCAGGTGCTTGTTACTCCTTCCTAGTCAAGTTACGCACAGAGCGCAGGGTACGCAGTCTACGCTCCCACTGCGCAAGGCGTCTAGAACGTTCAAGGCAAGCAGTGCTGTGCACGTTGCGCTTGTTCTAAAGTGCAGTTACGCACAGTGCGCACGGTACGCAGTTCACGCAGTGTACGGTACCCATTGCGCAAGGCGTTTGGAACACTCGAGGCAAGCAGTGCGGTGCACGTTGCACTCGTTCGCAAAGTACTGCTCTACTAGCGCATAGCTCGTGGTGCTGCACGGTAATACGAGTGCGCACTGAGCTCAGCTCAAGTGCTGCACGTGGTGTACATATTACACGGTGCAGGCGTAGTTGGTTGTACACGCTGCGTAGTACACGGTGCACTTGTGTCCACGGTACCCTGCGCAGGGTAAGCAGTGTTAATAGCCTTAGCTGTAGCGCTAGCGAAATTTACACTGTGTTAGTACCTGTGTGCTATGCACAAGCCAGACGTCCTGTCTCAGGACTGTCTGCCTAGCATCTCAAATGCAGTACACAGTGCGCTTGGGACGCACGGGTTATTGCGTAAGCACTGGTCAACCTGGCACAGAGCTCACATTGCTGCACAGTATCTGTGAAAACAGAATACTCGGTGCGTACGGGGCTCAGCATACCTTGCTGTAATGCTAGTGAGTGGACACACTATGTTAACACTTACCAGTGTTCAACGTAGTGCGAGCAGTGCCTCAGTGCTAATGCACAAAGTCAGCACTATATCGGGGTCCTTCCCTTTAGGTGCTGTCTGTGCACAGCTCCTGCATGCGCGTGTTGGAGGATGGAAGCGGAGTGTCGCTGCGCACCAACCCCACTTTCCTCCCCAAGGTGATTACAGCTTTCCACATTAACCAGTCTGTGGAACTGGAGTCTTTTTTCATCCACCTCCTTTGCTTCAATGGAGGATGAGAGATTTAATTTTCTCTGCCCAGTGTGGGCATTGAGATGTTACGTGTTTAGAACAAGAGTGCTGCGTCAATCTGACCAGCTATTTGTCTGTCACGGAACACGGACCCTAGGACAGCCCCTCTAAGCATTGTCTGTCACACTGGATTGTGGACACAGTCTCGACCATGTGTAATGGTGCTGGGTTACCCCCACCTGGTAGAGTAGCTGCGCATTCGACTAGAGGTATGGCTACATCTTGGGCCCTTTTTAAGGGCGCTTCGATGTCTGACATTTGTACTGCAGCTAGCTGGGCTACACCGCATTCTTTCACCAGATTCTACCGCATTAATGTGGTAGATCCTGCTGTGCCGTCTGTGGGCACAAGGGTCCTTGAGGGTGTAAGTTCACATTGCTAACCTCTGGGTTAGGCAGTGCTTGTGTGTCCCTCATATGCTGCCGTTCCTTCTCCCTCGCGACGGATCTGGTATACATTATCCCATACTTAATGTTGGTGGTCGTCTTAGACTTGAAAGGGAACGTTAGGTTACTTACCATAACCCTGGTTCCCCGAAAGAGAAGACGACCACCAACCATTAGTCACCGGTTAAGCCCTCACGGGTTCGGCGGAAAAAGAGGAAGATCTCTGGTGAGTGACGGTTTTGTACCCGCGGTGGGCAGGACCGAGTGCGTCATCACAGGAAGGGACCTTCGGCAGCTCTGATATAAACAGCTCAGTATTACCTGCCTCTTGGGCAGGGGATATCCCATACTTAATGTTGGTGGTCATCTTCTCTTTCAGGGAACCAGGGTTACGGTATATAACCTAACGTTCTCACCCTTCCCTGTAATTGCTGTAACTTGCCTCGAGGAACTACCGTTCCACTTGATCACTGGCAGTTCTCGCGCTTCGCTGTATCCTGGAGTGAGGAACTACCGTTCCTCTCGATTAAACCAAGATCCACACAGATATGTATTGATTTTGAGAGGTTTTATGGACCTGAAAATATTAAAATGAAAACCAATGCATCTAAACTACTAGCCTTGAAGCATAAAAAAGGATGGATAGACATGATTGGGCAAAATTGTGAAAGAGAAAAGCTAATGTGAAGTACATGTATATTTCAGTGAAAAGCAGCATAACGCGCTGCGGTTCAAATTGCCTTTCCTGTTAGGCATCACTGCTCTCACTGTATCACATTGGCTAATATATACAAATAAATTAATATTGTGGCAACTTACTGCAGAAGCATAATGTGTACAATAGCAAAACCTTTTTTTTTTTTTTTCTTGCTACCAGGGTGTTGTAATTGAATAGCAGCTGCTTTTTTCTGTGTGTGTTTACAGGGGAAAAGAACATACTTCCCATCTGGGCCATACACCTAAAGAAGCTTCATGAAAATGTTGGTAATTCTGTATAGTAATTGCAGTCGTGCCCTCCAACTCTTTGACTGTCATTAATGTTATGAACATGACATTAACTCAAAACTACATGCATTTTTTGAAAAACACAGGTTTGAACGAGAATAACAGCCATGTTTCTCTTTTTCTGCACTGATTTCTGGTTGTTTTGAATCCCTTAGCAACAATTGCTAGATGTAACGTTGCAAATATCTTTATTTATTTATATATATATATATATATATATATATATATATATATATATATATATATATATATATATATATATATTGTGAGGGAGTGCACATTCCGGATCAAACTTGGGCAGCTGTGGGGCCCTGGGTGTAAAGAATGCACACTCCAGCTCAGTGAACGATTGAACGAAAGAGTGAACTCAGTGAACGATTGAACGAAAGAGTGAACTCTTTGAGAAGGTGTTTAAACAAACAAAGGTAGTAAAGTGTGAAAAGACAACATAAACCAACTGGAGGGTAAACAAAGGGTGGCGATATTGTAAAAAGTGTAAAAGTAAAATCAGTGAGTCATCAAAGGAACATAAAGGGGATATTACAGGTTGGTTAAGTTAGGTTAACCCGCAAACTTGAGTTTAAAAAGATTTAATGTTATGTTGGGTTATAAAAGGTTTGTCATTATATTGGATAGGGTATATGGAGGCATTAAGACCCTGGGGATGATACTGGTGTAAGGATGCTCTCCAATATAGGTTAATTGAGTAATTGTTTAATTGGCTGGCAGTTAAAAGAGTGGTAAGGTTGAAGGTGGGGTGGAACATGGAGAGGAGTTACTGAGAGCGTCAGTGCAGTTGGTTGTGCCGAATTAAACTAAAGTAAGGAAAACTAAATAAGTTATGTGTGAGTGTAAATCGGGATAAACAGGAATAGCCTGTCCCTGTTTAGAGAGGGCCAATTTAACTGTTTAGTTAGACCCAGAAAAGGGTTTAGGCTTTTCTTTTGTTTTTGTATGCACCTGCAGTGCATTTGTTTTGTTTCAAATAAAGCCACACCCTGGTGTGTTTTCTTCTAAGTTTTGTTTTCTCTGGATTTATTATTGATTATTACACAGGACAAGAACATTATCCTGAAAGACAGCAGCAAAATGTGTTACAATATATATATATATATATATATATATATATATATATATATATATATATATATATATATATATACTGAAATATATACTGAAATATATATAGTGGAGTAATACGTCAGAGGTAATTTGTTTTTGGCCTCGCCCAGTCCTCCAAGGTTCTGAGGCTGAAAGTGTTTACTTTGCAAGAGCAATGCAATGCATTATTTTAATGTCCGAACTGCACCCAAAAAACAATGGAATGTATCGGAGTAAGGGAAAACGTATATGCAGTAATGGTACCCTTTTTTTGTTAATCTATCAGACCTATAAATATTCCCATTAAACGGCTGGTCTCTGCCTGGCCTTGTGCCTGTCCATTAAAGAGACAGTATTATGTTGATATACTGTAAGTTTTAACAATACCTGTAAATATGTTTCAGTACGTCTTCAGCATCATGCTTCAGGCAACCTCCATCTATCACAAAGCTTGGTGGTATGTTTTCATTTTTGGATGCAGTTCTGGAATTAGCATCCTCATTCTTTTTAGTTAGGTGATAGCACGGTGCACCACGATAAGTCAGTTGATGCACCTATTGTTCTCATTCAGGTGTTCCTCCATTTTTAGACAGTAGCTGCTCAGGTTACAAGGATACAGTCTGCCTGGCGTCATGTGCAGCAGTGTCACCTGAGATGAATGAACGAATGAACTCAATTGCCTATTGGTTTTAGACATGTTTTATTTTTATACACCATTAAAACATAATTTTTAAATTTTAGTAAAATGCCTACTGTAACGGTAACTGTATATGGTAAACTCAATACTGAGACCACTCTGTTTGCAGCTGAGGTCAGAACCAGTGTTCAGTTGTCATCTTGTGCCCTGTTTCTAACCAGAAGTTTAGTCATTGCTAACTGTTATTCTGCATAGGCTATTAATAAAAAAAAAAAAAAAAAAAAAAAAATTGTTAACATTACTATAGTAATAAGAAAAGACTGACAAACTCACGTTTTGAATTACTAAAATATCAACCAACTCTGAAAAATATTCCTAAAGGTATCATTTTGTAAATTGTAGCAACTCTTTAAAACAGAACAGCATTTCACTTTTTTTTAAATATATGTTTTGTTATTAGGGCAATAGCATTATAACAATCGTCTCTAGCGTGAGTGTAGACTAGATTTCATTATCTTTTATACTTTATTTATCCTTTTATTCTCGACTGTGAACAGGACCATGCATTTTAAAAACACATATCTTAATAAATAATTTGCAAATGTTTTTAAACATAACATGATTCTAAGAACTATCATTACTATCAACCCCACTGTCATTCTCCTCCACTGATAAGGAGGCAGTATTTGAATGGCAGGTGACCTCTATTGCAGTGAGCAGGTAAATCTTGATTCCTGCAGTCCTTTGAAAATGAGTAGGGGTTATTTTGAAGTAGTACTTTGATGGCTGGGACTTTATTTCCAGGACCTACATCAAATATAGACAAATGATTCGTTAACGTAACCCAGGATGAGGCGGGTCTCTCTGAAATGGGTACAATTGTTCATAATTTAAAAGGAATGCATGCACAACATTATTAAGGTTAAACTATGATACTGGATCTTTAAGGATGACTGTGGAGTGATGAGGAAAACCAACCCCAGTCACCCCCCTCCCCCCACCCACACCCTACCCGCTTGGATGTCCAATGCAGCACTCCATATAGGCCCCAGCCAAGATCAGTAACTCACACAGGATTGGAATAACCTCCCAACTCAAGACACACCCTGAACTCCACGGGGCAGTTCCTTTACTAGGGGAGCCTCTGGGGAAAGTGTATAACTGGGATATCCCTCCCCTTTAGTTCTTTGTTTCTTGGATCTCAATGTGTAATGCTTAACGGATGCTCAATGTATGTGCATGTGCATTGCTAATAGCTTTTGTGCCTTAGAGAATATGCCCTTAGTTGCACTGTTATTCCAAACTGAACCGATGGAACTACCAAATTCACTACAACATTTTGTAAAACTTTGTTCTACCAAAAGGTTTCATTGGTGTCATCAGTTCTGCAGTGCTGTTTCTGCACAGTTATGGATACTGTAATGCTCAAATAAAGAAATAAAATCAATACTCTCTTTTTTTCAAAATATTACAAATCTTATTAAATGTGTGTAGTGCCTCCCAGGTACAAGGGGGGCCTAAAAGAAAATGTGGACTTGAGCAAATGTTTCATCGTTCCACTCCATCCCTGCAGCAATCTGGCTCAGGATATGTCTCAATCAACAGAAATATGGCTAAACAGAAATGGCTTGGAAGTTCCTTGCAGAAGTGAAACCTTCACGAGGACATGGCTGTTTGTTACTTAGTCCACTTCCGAACGCCCATCATGCATTTTGTATCGCTTGACCCAGGTCAAAGCGTGTCAACACACATCCTGAGTTATGTTTGGGACCCAGGTAGGAGCGCCAATGTGAAAATGGATTGTAAATTAAAAATGTATATTTGACATCTGTATATTACATATGCATTGATATAAAACTGAACAGGAACTTGAAGGAACAAACCAAACGTTTAGGTTTCAGAGATGGTGCTACCTGAACCCTGCAAGGAGACTCATTCTTTCTCATTGACCGGAACGCCTTAGCCCTAACGCTACACCCATTCTCCTGCCTATTAACTGTATTAAGGAAACATGTACAAACACATGATTAATACCAATACACGTAGAAACAATACACAAACAGGTACTTAATATCAACACAGTGTATATTAGTTAAATTAAACGTTCTCAAACTAAAAGTGGCAGATAAACACTTTGAGGATATAAGTTAGCACAGCACAGCGCAGTACAGTATTCATTTTCCGATCACCAGATAAGACACTTGCTAAATTACCTTAAGTTTCATGAATGTAACCCTCGATACAGTTGCTATTCCCTTTCTTTTGTGTGCTTTTAGGAATTCGCACATCATTATTCGCCCAATTATCAGTTTCTTCCTGCTTTATAAGAGTATCTGTGGCTGCAGCGGCCATGACAGTAGCTTGCACACAAAGCCTCATTTTCAAATGTAACATGGCTGCTGTGTGAATAAAGCAAATGGACTTTTTAAATACGACAGGGAATGGAGATTGAAAGGCTGGACGTCCGGAGGAGCAGCACTTGTAGGAGCAATGGCTGTGCAGTATCTGTAGTTGCTATGACAACAAAGTACTCAATTTAACAAGCCGATGATTACATGTGTCCTTAACAGGAGGCACGGAGATTGAAAAGCTGAGGGGATGCTATAAGAACCAATGGTGGTGAGGCATCTGGCGATTGCTGCAATGGTAGAATAACAATTAACAATTCAATAGCATGAACTACAAAAACAATGCACGTGGAAAACAAGCAGGAATTAGGACGTTGACGGTAACAGAACAAAAATGAACCCAAGTCCTTGCCTGCTACATGTGTTTAGGATCAAACTTGTATTATCGTGTCTGCCTTATGGCCCCAGGGTAAGTGAATCGGTTCCAGTAATATATAGACTGACACAGAAGCTGTTGACAGGTGGTACGACAATAATACAGTGCTAAATAATACTAGAGAGAAACCTCACAACACGAAACAGATTTGAAAACATAAAGAAAAGTGGGATATGTGACATGATGGAGTGAGCTAGATTGCCTTTAAATGCCTTTTGTGCAAAATTTAAATAATGATGCAAATGGTTTGAGGCATTTTCCATTGACAACATGTTTCATCTTCTGGTACCTGACAGTTCAAATTCTAAAGACAAGTGAAATGCATTTGTGAAATTTGCATCTGGTTTCATAGACCCCTAGTTATCAGCTTCTTCTTCTTATTATTTATTTATTTATTTATTTATTTATTTCTTAGCAGACACCCTTATCCAGGGCGACTTACAATTGTTACAAGATATCACATTATTTTTACATACAATTACCCATTTATACAGTTGGGTTTTTTTACTGGAGCAATCTAGGTAAAGTACCTTGCTCAAGGGTACTTACTGCATATTGTCCTTCACTTCTCCAAATCTAGCACCTTTCATTTTCACCACCAAAATTATTAAAAAGAAACATAAGGTAAATCACAAATATTGGAGTACATTTGAGATTTGTTTTATTTTTTTCAGTACTACATTTTCTTGTTGCAGCAGTACATCACATATGCAAGCAAATACAATTTTGTGACTGGAAAATGTGTTGATTGCTATAAGCATGTTTTTAATTTTTTTTATTTTTAGAAACTAAAATAACTACAACAAAACAAGAATAATCATGTTTATTCACGAAGTTGAATATATCTTAATTTCAAAATGCTGTCAGTTTGGTAAAAGTCCTTGAAAGTCTGGTGAGTTGTCATAACGATGTTGTTTTCTTTTGCATTTCCTGGATAGTTAGGGGACCGTCAAACGTCTTTAGTCATATGCAATTTGGATCACCTGCTAAAGTGTATGTGAGAGAAGACAGGGCTGACAGAATGGTAGCAGTGAAAGAAGGTAATGAGAAAACCAATATGTGACAATCCTGTTGTGAAAAACGTTGACGTATAAATATTGCGGTAACATTACCCTTTTCATATTTCCAACATAAGTATTTCACTAAGTAATTATTTTTTTAAATAACGTGGCTTAGTAGGTTGTTTCACAGTCAACCTTGCAAAATGTGACAGGAGCAGAGGTGCTACAGAGCAGACAGTGGAGCCTGAAATCCCGGTTCAGCACCATTTTATTAATTATCAGCTGGACATCATTAAAGATATTCTCTGCCTCGCTTCTCCCACGCAACTCCACTACTCCACTCACTCCACTGGCTACCGATCACAGCTCGCATCCAGTTCAAGACTCTTGTACTAGCCTACAGATGCCTTGACCAGACTGCACCCAGCTACCTCCAGACCCTCATCTCTCCCTACACCCCCACTCGACCGCTCCGCTCCGCCTGCACTAGAAGACTGGCTCTACCTCCTCTACGCTCCCCTGCCTCCAGAGCCCGCTCCTTCTTCACCCTCGCTCCGCAGTGGTGGAATGACCTACCTACAGATGTCAGGACCGCCCAGTCCCTGACCACATTCCGGCGCCTCCTTAAGACTCACCTCTTCAGACAGCACCTGTAGAACTCCTCTGTTTCTCCCCTGGGACACTTTCACCCTTCCTTAAATGTGCTTTACTTGCTCTTATCTGCCCCTATTTTACTGCATTTAATCCTATACTTCAGAGTACTGTAATCTGCCAAGTGTTTAATCTGTAGTATTTGGTATTTAATCATATCTTGATGTAACTATCACTGTCACTTTTATCTGCTGTATTATTGAATTGTATTTTGTCACACTTGTACTTGCTTGAACTAGTCATTGTATTTATCTTGCTCTTATTGTATTATTACTTGTACTGTAACACTTGAAATGTATTTGCTTACGATTGTAAGTCGCCCTGGATAAGGGCGTCTGCTAAGAAATAAATAATGATAATAATAATATTCACCATTAGGATGAAGAAGTGGATGAAGAATAATAAAGAAAGCAATGCAAGGGTAACTAGATGGTTCTTAACATTACAACCCTATAGTGGTACAGTGGTAAACTGAATGCCAATGCTGACGGTCTTTCAAGGGTACATTGTTGGGGTAGTAAGGGCGCTCGAACCGGTAGGTTTGAGCTGGGAAAGAGGATATGTGGAGGAAAGGTGGTACAGCGAGGGTACAATGTTAAAAAGAGTGCGAATATCGTTAGTGTACAGACAAACGGCAATCGGAAAATACGCCGTAAAATAAATAGTCAGTTTGGTTTTAATGCAGCACATGGGTTAAGCAAAGGTAACTACAAGACCCAGAATGAATAGCGAAACCAGGTGATGCATTGTGGGTAGTGGGCTGTATTTAAATAGGCTGAGAGGAGGATGGAGGGGAAGGATAGGAAAAGGAGTTTGAAAGAAACGCTGTTTGTAAAGCCAGTTTTGAGTCACGCTGAAAACAAAGAGCTGGATAAAAATAGTAAGCAAGTGGAACGCTGTAACCCGCTTGCGTACCGATGGGACAACGAAGCACTGTTCTGGTCAAGTTGTTAAATGTCGAAGTAAGTCGCTTGATATTATAAATGCTGTTAACAAGGTCGCAGTATTTGTTATTGAAAACTTGTCCTTGCATATGAACCTAGCTGGGGAAGTGGTTATGTACAAGCGAAGACGCAACGTGTTTGAAATTCCAACGGTAAAGTGCTATTCAAGTTCATTAGTATTGTGTACACTAGAAACGCCACGACATTAAGCAGTGAAACAAGCTACCATGAATTGTGAGAAGGAAACGACACGAGTCTACGGACTGTTGTTGTGTGTAAAAACCGTCTTGATTAAATGCTCTCAGTACTGTGGAGAGGAAAAGGGACTGTGTGTGTTACAGGCTGCAACCCTGTTGCCAGACCAACATAGTTCTCTAAGGAGTACACTAATACCAAAGAAACTGCACAGTGTTCCAAACGGCCTGGGAACACGGAGGAATAAGCACTGCGGTTTTAATACACGTTTTCTCCAGCAACGGAGTATAAGCTGTGAGAGAGAGAAACAAGTGGTTTTAGAAAAGGAACGAAACTGAAACCACCAACTAACAAAAGACTTAATTAACTTCCAGAGTTGTTCAGATCCATACACTGTTTGGACTATAAGTGCACAGAGCTGCTGGTTCCACGTAGTCTCAGGAGGGACAGTAGAGAGCCAGGGAGAGTGCACTTCCACTGAACTCCAGGAGGGGCCGCACTGGAGAGGAGCTGCTGTTTCCAAGCAGAGGATTACAAATACCTACTTGGGAGTGCTGACTGAACAGCGCAATCTGCTGGTCGACGGATACCTAAAGCAGTAAACTTCCAGGACTGAGTTCCAAATGCCTACCATACCGTTCCACGTCAGGAGGTTTAAGTGGACGGTTGGGGAACACTCTGGACACCAGTTCAAAGAGGAACTTTTTCGGTTATTCTTTTGGCACTTATTATTTGAACTTTCTTTGGGATTTACCCCTAGCTTTGGTAGCAGTTTTATTTGCCTCGTCTTTTTCCCACAGAAAAGAATAAACAATAAAACCTACCGTTGCTTGCATTCCTGTTGTGCGGCCTCTCTTTTACAAGGTTCTACCAGTCACCCGGTTATCTCACAAAAAAATAAAAAAAATAACGTGCACGGCGCCACCAGCCGTGTCACTATATATATATATATATATATATATATATATATATATATATATATATATATATTAAAGTTAATAAAGTGGTTGGGGTTTATGTGTCGGTGGTGGTTGGCAGGGATGGGGTTAATTCCTATCCCTGCCAAATACATTTGAGAATATTGCTATTCCCAAATTAGATAATTGGTGCTAATTGGGAACAGCCACAGGATATAAAAGGGGATCTGAAGCCTCGTGACTACCAGGGAGCTGGGAACAGAGGTACTGTGTGTGCGTACGTGCGTAGGCATTACTATCAATGTGCGAACATCATTTGAGAAAATGTCCCCACAAAGATAGAAACTCCTGAAAAAACGACGTTGTGGGGACGTCCCCACTTTGTAAAACACCTTTTTAAGAACTAAATATGCCTTAAAATAATAAAATAAAAGTGCCAAATATTTAGTTTGTTGTCAGCTTTCACCCTGTGTGGAATTTTGTCTGACTGGAGTTTAGAAATAGTAAATAAAAATAGTGAGCGTCAATGAGAAGTCCACACACATGTAGGAATGTAAACAATGTTTGTAGTTTAAATAGGCAGCAGTGTGGCGTAGTGGTTAGGGCTCTGGACTTGACCGCAGGGTTGTGGGTTCAATGCCAGGTGGGGGACACTGCTGCTGCACCCTTGAGCAAGTACTTTACCTAGATTGCTCCAGTACAAAAAAAAAAACAACTGTATAAATGGGTAATTGTATGTAAAAAAAATAATGTGTAAAAAAATGTAATTGTATGTAAAAAATAATGTGATACCTTGTAACAATTGTAAGTCTGCTAAGAAATAAATAATAATAAATGTTTGACAGTTGTGTGCTAGAAAGAAGCTGGTGTTTTGGGACATGGGGAAACAGCTTAGCTGTCCCATCTTAGTTTAGGAAAAACAAGTGTTTAGTCTAGGTCTCCAAATGGAGCTTTTGTTTAGTTTCTTTACATTGTGTTTGCAACTGAATAAATAAAAATAGTACCTCAACAGCTCTATAACTGATCAAGGATTTTGATGGGGCAGTTCTTATACTATCACTGTGTCATGCAACCATAACTGGTAGTTCTGGTCCAAAATTAGCACAATATTTATTCTTTATTTATAAATCCTGTTAAATAAAAGCCCTCCCTCCTCTTTAGGTCACAGAACATTGGATGGTATCAGTGGCTATTTTTATAACAAACGCCACACCATGGGCCACAACAAAGGCAACATAATGTGTTTCTTGTAACAGGGTGTTCTGTAACATGTTAAGATTCCCCCGTAGCACAGAAGAGATTGGTTAATGTCCTGTGCAAACAATGTGCCAATATGCTACCCCTACTACTAATTCTATTGGTTACAGACAACACAGAACTGGGAGGGGTAGCTAACTCCGAATCAGCAACTCTAATAATACAAAGAGATTTAGACAAGATTCAAGCTTGGGCTGACACATGGCAAATGAAATGTAATGTGAATAAATGCAAGGTCTTGCACATAGGGCAACACAATATTACAGGCAAGTACAACATGAATAGTAAAGAAATAAAGGAAGCTTTATACGAAAAGGACTTCGGGTAGTCGTGAATGAAACTCTTAAGCCAACTAGACAGCGGGGAGAAGCTATCAAAGAGGCAAATAGAATGTTAGGTTATATAGCCAAAGACCGTTTAATTCAAATCTAGAGAAGCTATTTTAAAATTACACAATGCACTGGTACGACCACACCTAGAATACTGTGTACAGTTCTGGTCCCCCTATCATAAGGAAGACATAGAGCCCTTGGAACTACAGAGGAGAGCAACACAATTCATTCCAGGATTGAAAGGCATGTCATATGAAGATAGACTGAAAGAGCTGGATCTATATAGCCTAAAAAGGACAGTCAGAGGTAATTTAATAGAGCTATTTCAAATTGTCAAGGGGTTTAATAAAGTATCTGCTGAGAATTATTTTTCACACATGACAGAGAACAGGAAGCAGGGGTCATGTGTGGAAGCTAAAGGGCATATTCAGAATCGAAGGGAGAAGGAGCTTTTTCACAGAAAGATTGGTGAACCATTGGAACAGGCTGCCGCACAGAGCTGTTGAAGCTGAGACTATCATTCAAGAAAAGACTGGATGCTGTCATGAATAATATTGTATAACCCTCTCTTTGACCACACTAATACCTTTAGTTAGCTGCCTGGAGGAAGGATGGTCCGTCTAGCCATGGATTTCCAGGTTTCATTTCCCCTACTAACTTAGTTAGGGGTTTTTGTTTTTCCTCCAGACCACACAGGCACCAAAGCGAGTGAGCATAGGTGGGCTGAATGGCCTTTTCTCATTTTTGAATGTGTTATGTTCTTAAATAAACATATACATCTGAAGCACCCTATATGCAATGTTTCTATATTTATGTGCTGTAAAATAATACCTGGACGCATGTGCCTGTCATTCAGGGATTTTACACTGTGAATTGAAGAGCTAGTACATTTTGTAGATATTCTTATTTGTATTGTTAGTCAGTGTTCTAGATCCCAAAACATCTGAGAAATGGAAAAGCAAGTTAATAACTTGACTGCACCTGTATTTCCCAGCTTTCTTTTCTTTCTCCTGCCATGCTGTGATTTATGAGACAGAAGACCACAAAGGTAGATACAGTAGAACTTGAGGATAGTTGTAATTTCTGAACTTCAAAATATGAAGATAAAATAAGCTTTGTCAAAGCAGACATTGTATGGCTTTAGAACAAACTAACTAGAATGCATTAGACCTTTTAATTCCCTAAAACTGCCTCCAAAACCCCTCCTCCACAGCATATGGTTCTGGGCATCTGCAAAATTAAAAAACTGACAATTCACTGCCTGAACTTGCCAATGCTAGAAGGCATGGCCCAGCTCCAAAATGTTCCAGATGTTTTAAGATATTTCTTTTTTGTGAAACAAGAAACATTGTTTAAAATGAACAACCATTTGAAATGAGGGACTTCCCTGATTGTTGTAATAGAACAAGACCCCAAAAATGCTCACAAATCTGCCAAGGTGTGACAGGCTAGCTGCAGGGATGACGTCAGACCAGAATGGAATACACAGACAGACAGCAGTGGAGTGGAAACTGAAGTGCAATGGCTGCGCTCAGTGCATTTAATAAACAAACAAAAATAAAAGGTTGAACAAAACACAGGACATGGCACTTGAGGCCAAAATAAATAGACAAACAAAACGGACTAACACTAAACAGACAGTGGACAGACAGACAAACAAACACTGTGAGTCAAAACAAACAAGTATCGTAAATAGCAATTGTTATGAATTATTTTACTTTATTTTACTCTCCTCCTCTCTCCCGTTCTCTACTCACCGAACACCCAACCCTGAGTGAGTAAAACGTGCATCTATATATACTGTTGTGCCGGGATTTAATTACTAATTAATTATTCACTTGAATCCCAGCACGTGAACTAATTATGTTATATTAAATACTTTAAATGCATGTGAAGTGACGTGCAATCCCTGTGCCTAAATACAATTATACATTTATATCCCGTGCAGCCATATCTATACACCAACATTAACACACCACACGCAACATATAACACAGAAATGCACACAGGAGCGGGGCACATTGCCACACAAGGTCACCAATGTTAGACATTCCAGCATAATCATAGGGGATATACATATCTCAAGCTATGTAGGGTAACATTTGCCAAAAAGGTAACCCTTCTAGCATTTCAATCTTTCATCATATTTTAGTATTAACCCTGTAGTTTAGATGTTGTCCACCTTCAGTAAAACTTGACCTTTTTCCAAGGCCTTCTGGAATAGTCTCTCCTGTTGTTCTAATACAACTACTACGACTACGACTACGACTACGACTACGACTACGACTACTACTACTACTACTACTACTACTAATAATAATAATAATAATAATAATAATAATAATAATAATAATAATAATAATAATAATGACTCTGTACAGTATATTCAGCAACTAACCTTTATTTGTAAATGTTTTAGTCTGTTAAAGAGTCGTGTAGAAAACATTCTTTGCTTTTGTTTAAGCTGAATTAACAGAAACCTTTACTGGGTGTTTTTATGTATTTGCTACTAAAATATTCAATAGAAGCATGAAAGTGTACAGTGACCTTCTGTTTTTCCCCTGAAGGTATTGCATCATGCTACCTTCCACAGAGGGTTATGTATGACTCTGGTGTTCTGTAGGGCCCTGAATTCATTGAGGGGGATTGAGTGTTCGCTTTGTGTATTATGAGAATAAAAAAATGTAATATTCTTATAAAAACATTTTGTGTTTGAGCCCCATTTTAGCCTGGCATCTATATTTATCTATCTATCTATAAAATATAGTTATATAGGAGTTGCACACAAAATTCAGGTTATAGGATTTTACATAGAACATTTTTGTGCAAATTAGACAGGTATATGGTGAACTATTAAGCTTATAAGCAGAATTGTCTACAACTGTCTACCTAGATATAAAACATATAAAAGGGAAAATATTAATTGCACAAGTAGAAAAAAATTACTGTGACAATAAAGGATCAAACTTTATGGGAATCATTTAATTATGTTTTTCTATATAGACTCACTATGGACTTTATTTCTACATCATAAGAATGTTATCTCCCAGCAGCCTTATGACTTTGCATCTAATTATGTGAGATATGTCATATTTGTGGGCAGATTTAGAAACATCAGAGGTTAACCAACAGATACACAATTAGAGCGTATTTCACTTCCTTTCCTTGCTTGAACTTGTCATTGTATTTATCTTGCTCTTATTGTATTACCTGTACTGTAACACTTGAAATGTATTTGCTTACAATTGTAAGTCGCCCTGGATAAGGGCGTCTGCTAAGAAATAAATAATAATAATAATAATAATAATAAATGTACATGAACAGTTTCACAGATACTGTACAAAATATAAGACAGGAGTGTGTGTCTTTTATGCAGAAATGGCACAAGGAGTTAATTATGGTCGTGTTTGGTGTGTTTCCTCCAGTAAAATAAATGTATTGTACCTGTTCAATACAATGGATATTTCATCTGTAATGCAGTTTTTAGCTAAACAAAATGTTTTGCCTTTTTATTTTGATACATTTCATTGATATAGACATGTTCCAGCAGAGACAAGACAAACTACAAAAGTGAAACCACACAATATTCATCTTAGAACAACAAAGACACTGGTCCACACACTGCATCACAGTCTCAGAAGTAAGCATGGTCTCATACCAGTTGAGATCAAATGGCAGTACAGTAAAGGAAGGGCAGTTCTCTAGCCTTACACCAACCTTACTAGTGAGACAAGTGGGAGCATGGTCCATCCCCACAGCCACAGTAATGAATTTAAAGGCAGGGTTTGGCCTGATCTTCCACCTCTGGGACAGCTATAGTACCTCTCACGGTACACATACTGGCACAGCCAGACACTGAGGTAGAAACATAATCTCCAGAGCAGAGAACCTGTGAAGAACAAAAGGTGAGGATAAGAGGTAAGCTGAGAGGTGGAAGTGGCGAGGCGGAGGGTGCAACACAAGGAATGGCAAACGCACACGTAAATACATTTGATTAAAAAACAAAACATACCATTGATACAAGAAATACGGTATACTACACTGACCTGTCTTCAAGCTTATTTTAATAATGTATAATTAAATATGATTTAATAATGATTTAAAGTATCAACACATTTTCACTTTTCAACTTATTATGGTATGATCTGAGCATATACTGTACTCCTCATTTAGACATATTCTAAACCAGTGTAGCCTGATAATGCAACTCCCTGCCTGCAGGCATTTAAGCTCCTATTAGAACAAAAAAACCTCAATAAATTATATCAATAAGCTGTCATGACAACATTACATATTTCAGTGAAATGTCCCCAAGCCTGCTTTTATATCAACAGTATATAAATATCTCTGTAAAAGGGCAGTCACAGATGCTGTGTTGAATACACACCTGTCTTTCACACTCCTTACAGCACCACATTTTCATTCAGCATAGTCTTGCTGATTCTTGTTAGGCACAGCTGACACCCATGTCCTAAATCTTGTTTCTTAAAGAAACGAACAAAAAAAAAAAAAATACTGTATATATATATATATATATATATATATATATATATATATATATATATATATATATATATATATATATATATATATCAGAATGCTTACTTTTAAGGCAATAAACTGAAAACATCCCAAGGACATTTCAGCTGTTTATGGCAGATTCGAAAGCCCATGGGTGTTTGTTGGTGTTAACACATTCTGAAAATAAAATCAAAGAAAACAGAGAATACTGTAAGTGTAATATTCACTAACATAAAAACATCTAGTGTATAGTGCACATATTCTTCAGTAGCCTTAAGTTAGAATTTCTCAGCAAGAATGTTCACAAATCAGTTATGCTACTGAATCCAGACGCTCCAGTCTCTTGGCGGAGACAGACACCTGTATATGCACACCACAGCAAATCACAGTTTTACTTTCAGCTACTTTTGCTTCATTTACACTGCCACCTCGGACCTAAGGTGGCTTAGGTCCGAATGCACGCACATACCATCTAAATTACAATACGTGCACAGTGACGTCATAACGGCCGCTGAAGGAATGATGATTTTTCCCCTCCCCAAACCACAAAGGTGGAAGAGGCAGAGTGGTATTACAAACAGGGTTAGGCTCGAGGGTGAACGCAGGTGAACGCTGTCCACTCACTTTATTTTGGTGGGGGGGGGGGTTGTGAGTGGAATTTTTCATTACGATTAATAAAATATAAAATACTATATGAAGTGCATCCCCCACCATAAATAACTTCAAATTACATCGATTTTCCGTGCTGCCTTCTGTATGAGTCTTGACAAAGTGAACACACACACACACACCCACACACTAATAAGAAATAGAACAGTCCATTATTTTTATTTTCGGCAACAAGCGTAAAACCGCCATCGTGTATTTTATGAACGCTAGAATATTTAACTGTTACGACCATTAATATACGATGAAGAGGACGAGTATAGAAGATTTTTTGTTCCTGTCGGTAAGAAGACAGTGACACAATCATATGTTTTTTTGTATATTTTGTAAGGAACAGTTAAAGTTATCAATTTTATGCAACAGGCCTGTTACTAAGATTTTTTTTAATAATTTGTGATTTGCATAGCAGGATTTAGGGGAGTTGTGTTTAACAGTAAGAGGTTCGTTTTTTTTTTATGTAGCAACAAATATTGGTGTGTCCTCGTCCCTGTCTGTGTTCTTTTGAGAACTGAATATTGTATTTGGGAGGATTTTTTTTTGGTATATTGTGTTCTGTATTTTGTCAAAGGATAACAGTTTTATTTGTTTTACTCTTGTGTCCACACTGCTTTTAACATTATGTGGTAGCAGAATAATCTCTGCTCTCACTGTACAGTTAACTTGTATGACGTACTTACCAAACAAAACAGTAAGTAAAATAATAGATTTTTTTAACGTTTAAACAGTTGCATAGTAATCATTATTGTTCAGATTGTTCCATGTTGGTGTATTGGATCAGATATAGCTTGCATTTTTAAAATTGATTAATTTTGTTGACTTTGTTAATCCGGCCCTGTTTACATGGGATCGACTGGGTAGAGAAATAGTTAATCCGCCCTGAGTAGAGCTGTAAATTTGATTAACAAAATAGGACTTTGTCACCTGGATCAGTGGGTCCTTGGGATGCGTATCCTGCTTCGTACTTTACAGTCCACTCACTATTTTCTGTAGGAGTCTAACCCTGATTACAAACATACAGTGCCGTGTTCATATTGCAGGGACTCATCTTAAAAAAGATATACTTATCTTGCAGTCTACGAGAAAAATGGTTATTTGTTTAGACTGTTTGACACAACATAGTGGCTCCATCCCCCCAGTTTAAGATTCTAAATTGATTCAGTACCGTCAGCTTCCAGTTCTAGCGGTAGATACCCTCTGGAATGTCTCAGCACCAACTGTGAATCAAATTTAAAATCAATCCACGCAAGTGCTGGCTTTTTCTTTTTGACTTGCTGTATTTTTAAGCGTAGTTCACTATTGGACAGTAAATACTAAACAAAAACATTATTGGTCCAAAATTAATTTTATTATCCACCAAAACCAGCCAATTAATACTTTGCATTGACGAAAGTAACCAATCTTGTAACTGCTGAGAGCCAATCACAGACTGCCAGCTCGACTGGTGCACAGACACAGCATCTTTCAACAACAAAGCGAGACGCAAACAGTTCAGTAATATTGCTCTATTCAGGAGAGAGAGGTTTCGGCTGAAGGCAGAAACATGGTGAGTTAGGAGGCATTTTAGAGTGGTATTTAATGACAGATTGTGTTGGTAGTTCAGACTCCACTGTACTCAGACTGTCCAGTAATTTCTCCGTTCATTCCTTAGGCAATGTCCAGATTATAAATAGGGTTTTAAAACCCAAACACGTTAATAAAACATTTAAATCAATTTACTAATTTAAAAATGCATTGTTTTTCTCTGTGTGTGTCATCCTTGTGTTTTATTTTACTCAGCGGAAAGGTACCCAACGAATCAGTACAAGTTCAAGGTAAATTTAGGTTTTTAAGGTGTTTTTTTTTTTTTTTTTTTTTTTTTTAAAGAAAACAATGGTAAAATAATTTTCTAACAGAGATAGTGCCCTCTCCATGGTGGCTCTGTCATGTGATAGCTATCACATGATGACAACTATCACATGTAGAGGGTGCGTTCACGACACTTTTTTGCCGGCTAAATTGCAGACGGGAGTCTGAGCGTAACGTCACGGTCTGTGCAGACGGAGCATTGGCAGCTTTGGTAGAACAGTTCTGAGCAGAAACAAAATGGAGGTGGTGTTGAGAGAAATTCTAATCGCAGTTTCAAGTATTGTTGCTCAGACACTCCGTTGTTGCTAATGCGGTAATAATAATTTAAAAGAAAAAAAAAAAAAACTTTTACGGATAGAGCTGTGGTAATTCGTGCTGTGTGGATAGTTTATAATATTGCGCTGTCATGTGATTTTTTTTAAATTTATTTGTTTGTTTATTGTCATCACAGTGAAGTAAAATAGTAGAGAATGTGAGCTAATAGATTTGTCTTTTCCAAATTGAGCCCGTCCTAAATAAAAGGATGCCCCACAGCTGCCGCCGGGCCTGGGTTCTGACCCATTTGTGAAGGATTTCACCGGCTTGAGTAAGATAAGTAAATTTGCTGTATATTACTGTAATAATAAAGACCCTTTTGTTTTCAAAAGAACTCTTCTGTTTCTTCACCAATATTATCTCACCTTGTATATATACATAATTGTATGATGCATAAGTCCTATATTCTTAGTTAAAATAAGCGAAGCAGCCACAGGAATACCGGAGAAAAAACATTTACTGTATACGATTACAGTAAACAAACTATATTTTTTCAAATTAGCCTTGTTACAAATACTACTACTGCAAATGAATTATTTAATAATAATAATAATAATAATAATAATAATAATAATAATAATAATTGTTATATAAGTACACTATCTAAATTTTTGTAACTTTTTTCTTTCTTTTTTAAGTTAATTAGCTGCCAATTATTTTTTTTATTTTGTCCCCAATTTGGAAATGGCCAATTATTTTGAGGCTCAGCTCACCACTACAACCCCTGCGCTGACTCAGGAGGGCGAAGACGAACACACGCTGTCCTCCGAAGCGTTTGCCGTCAGCCGACCGCTTTTTTTCACACTGCGGACTCACCATGCAGCCATCCAAGAGCTAAAGCGTCAGAGGACAACGCAGGTCTCGGGCAGCTTACAGGCAAGCCCGTAGGTGCACGGCCAGACTACAGGGGTCGCTGGTGCGCGGTGAGCCGAAGACACCCTGGCCGACCTAACACCTCCCTCCCCCCGGGCGGTGCTTGGCCAATTGAGCGCCGCCCCCCTGGAAGCTCCCATCCTCGGTCGGCAAAGGAATAGCCTGGACTCGAACTCGCGACGTCCAGACTATAGAGCGCATCCTGCACTCCACGTGGAGCGCCTTTACTGGATGCACCACTCGGGAGCCCAAACATTTCCTTTTTTAACAACGAAATGACAGGGACCGCAAATAATTAAAACAATATTTATTTAAACTTAAAACATAACATGTAAAACGCAATTGTGTAACAGATCAACTAAAATCAAAATGTGCAGAGAGGGGGTTGCACAGATCTTTCGCCAGACATGCTGCTATTTTTCGGTATATGTATTTATTTTGTGTTTCTGCTTAGTGCACTCTGGATTTACGTTTCGCCCCACAACACTATGACAGCTCTGCTTTCATGCTCTCCCAGTTTACGTCGCGGTTGTCAGAAACAAACAAAAACACATTTGTAAAAAAATAAACTATTCTGTGTTTAACGAATCACTTGTACAATCAAAATATTTATTTAAATAACCAGAAAAACAAACATCAAAAAGACGGTGTGTTAAAGCGTGTTTGAAGCTAAACCGATAACTAAGTGGTTTACAATAAAATAACTTGGAAAAACACAATCCAGGATAGTTTTTGTATAAAATTTATTTTTGATAGCATTTTTTTAAATAATTCCACTGGCGTCTGCAGCTGTTTAACAAAGCAAAAAACTTATCGTCAAAAGTTTACATAGCCCAATGTATGGATATTTGGGGTATGTACACCTTTGACGACAACTTAATAATAAAACGTAGATATTTACAGTGCCTTGCATAAGTATTCACCCCCCTTGGACTTTTCCACATTTTGTAGTGTTACAACCTGGAATTAAAATAGATTTAATTAGGGTTTTTCGTCACTGATCTACACAAAATAGTCCATAATGTCGAAGTGGGGAAAAATGTACATATTTTTCAAAATTATTTACAAATAAAAAACTGAAAAGTCTTGATTGCTGTGACACCCCTAAATAAGCTCTGGTGCAACCAATTGCCTTCAGAAGTCACATAGTTAGTTGAATGGAGTCCACCTGTGTGCAATTAAAGTGTCACATGATCTCAGATTAAATACATCTGTTTCTGGAAGGCCCCATAGTTTGTTAGAGAGCATATCTAAACAAATAGCATCATGAAGACCAAGGAGCTATCAAAACAAGTCAGGGATAAAGTTCTGGAGAAGCACCAATCAGGGTTGGGTTATAAAAAAATATCCCAAACTTTGAACGTCCCCCGGAGCACCATTAAATTCATTATTAAAAAATGGAAAGAATATGGCACAACCGCGACTCTGCCTAGAGAAGGCCGTCCACCAAAACTCAGTGACCAGGTAAGGCATTAGTCAGAGAAGCAACCAAGAGGCCAATGGTAACTCTGAAGGAGCTGGAGAGATCCACAGCTGAGATGGGAGAAACCGTCCATGGGACAACTATAACCGGACGCTCCACAAAGCTGGGCTTTATGGAAGAGTGGCGAAGAAAGCCATTGCTGAAAAACCCATATCAAATCCTGTTTGGATTTTGCCAAAAGGCATGTGGGAGACACAGCAAACGTGGAAAAAGGTTCTGTGGTCTGATGAGACCAAAGTTGAACTTTTTGGCCTTAGCGCAAAACGCTATGTGTGGCTGTGACAGGCTGACTGAGTGGTCTGACGTCAGGCAGAAGCAAGAAGGAAACTGACACTGAGGAGTACTGCAGGTAAGGTGGTGTTTGCCGTTTTTATTAAGCAAAACACAAAAATAAACCAAAAGTTTAAACAAAAAGAACACGTGCTCACAGAGCAAAATAAATAGCTTAAACACAACCAAATCTTGAACACAGAAAATAAATAATAATCCAACACAGGTCAGGCTGGGCAGATTGCCTTCACTGTTCCTATGTTATTTAAGTTTCGTTTCTCTTTTCAATCACCGTCTCTCTGCTCGCTCTCTCCTCTCTAACACCCAACCTCGAGTACCGAGAGCTGCAGGCTTTTTATATCATGGCCGATGGGTTTAACTAATTGGTAATAATCCTATTACCCCTCGGCCACAATCTGCACGGGTTTATTAATTGTGTTGTGGATGTATCTTCAAAGTGTTAAGTATGTTGTGTAAATCAAATGGTAAAATCCCAATTAAATCCATTTTAATTCCAGGTTGTAACACTACAAAATGTGGAAAAGTCCAAGGGGGGTGAATACTTATGCAAGGCACTGTACAAATACTCCCCAATATAAACAGTTAATAAATTCAAATAGTCAGGACGCTTGTGTCTCAAGTCGTTCTTCTCTTTTTGCGTCTTCCTGTTTGGATTCCGTGGCACTGAGCCACGTCTTTAGTTGGCCGTTTTTAGATGTCTGGACGTCTGAGAGTCGGCCGTGTGCGTTTACACTGCAGAAAAGACCTGAGACGGCCCAAAACCGTCCTAAAAACAGCCAGTGTAAACGTACCATTAGATTTTTGTTGCTTTCCAGTTATCCCTTGCTGTTTTAAATGCTACTGTGTGCCTGAGAGCTATAATACAAAGTATATGGTGTTTAACTGAAAAAAATGGTTGCATTTTATACTTTTATCATTAAATGACAAGCTACCTTTTAGTTAAACTTATTTGGTTGAGGCCAATTATTATTCATGAGTTCCTAAATCTTTGCAGCTTTTATGCAAAAATGCTATTGTGCAATTTTAAGCCATGTATTCCAGTGATATGTGTACACAGTATGGCCATTAAATAACTTTTTGATATAAATAGTCATCAAGGTTTTGTTTTAAAAACATGTGTTTATTTTAAAACTTGTTTAAGATCAGATGAATAATGCAGAATGACAACTGGGAGGCAGTTTTGCTCATTTTAGAAACCTTGCTTACTAAAAAATGTTGTAGCCTTGGTAAGATAATTATCCCATTTTCAAATACAAGCAAATGTTTTTAATTAGCAATCTCTGCAAGTGCAATGTAATCCTAAAGAAATGGCACCCCGCATATCATTTGACTAACAATCAAGCATGATTGGATAGGGCATTTCTTTATCATTTTTTATTGTACCTGTTTTTATTTCAGTAGCAAAAAAAAAAACACCTGGAAAGCATAGACAGTTTACTGAAATACCTTTAACATCTACTGTATATTTATGTAATGAGTGTCCTGAACTGTAATTATGTAAGTAACAGCAGCTGCCAGTTTGCTGCCTGGGCAAAAGGAGTATACATTATAGAGTGATTGTTGGTGTTTAATCCTTAAATCCTTTTTTTTTTTAGTCCAACATCAGGAAAATAAGAAATGTTCAGAATTAGAAGGTGTACGATTCAGAAATGTTCAGAATTACAAGAATTAAATGAAATACCCGCTAAAATTGCATCTGGTGCTTCCCCATCAATAGAGAGACTTCAGAAAATTCATACCGTAACTGCATCATCTTAACACAGTGATCAGATGCATTTTCAATTTAGCTTTCAGCCCATTGCTGCTTGGATTATTGCCTATCCACCAGATTAGTAGACTTGCTGATGAAGGATTTCCCAACATCACTGAGGAGAAGCTATTTATGTAAAATGTTCCAAAGTAGGCCACCAAACACGAAAAGGATCGTCCAGAGAGTGTAGAAGCTAGACCATACCTGCCCACATGTGAGCTACTAAAAAACCCTGAGATTTTTTTAGAGTACTGCTCAGTATTGGCAGTTTTACAGTAAAATATATGCAAACAAAAACTAATAATCAACTAAATTAATATATAAAACTGACCTTTTTGCTTCTCTCCATAGATTTGAACACTATAGGCACATTTAATCCTCTTGTACCTAACTTGATTTTTTTGGCATTTCCTTAACCCACTTAAAACCGTTGCACATTCTCTGTTTATTTCAATAGCCTACTTAATTATTTTAAGAAAATGTATCTCTTGAACTTGCATAAAGTTTTAATTTAAACGGCTCTCAGAACACAGATGCCTCCTCTCATCTGCGCCAAGTTTGTGAAGAGGAGCAACCTTCCACAGAACCACCCTGAGTGTGGGGAGAATCTGGAGGTTTGGCAGGTATGAACTACACCCATTCAAATTAATTACCACTAAAGCAATACAAAATGGTACTATAAAGACATGTTATATACTTAATCTATAATGAACTAATACACTTAATTTATATATGCTATATATTCAAATGCTATATCCATTCTGAAGGGATGGGTGGGCCTCACAGGCAATGTACTAAACTGGTTTAGACCTTACCTTTCAAACAGTCAGTTTTTTGTTTCGCTGGGTTCTATTCTTGGTCCAATATTATTTTTTATACATGCTACCTCTAGGCCAGATTGTTCATAAACATGCTATAAAATTTCACTGTTATGCTGATCATACACAGTTAAATATCTCTGTGAAACCTGGTGACATTATCACTAAATCAGTCTTACTTGAGTGTATTAGTGACATCAAAATTTGGATGTCCCAAAATTTCCTGTAATTAAACTCTGATAAGACACAAGTTTTGATAGTAGGTTCTCAGCAGCAACTTGATTCATCAAAAGTAGTGACTTAACTGAATTTAAAATCTGAGGTGAGAAATTTGAGTGTTATCTTTGACTCTGCTTTAAGTTTTGAGTCACATATTAAAAGGATTACAAAAGTGTCTTTTTATCATCTAAGAAATATTGTCAAAATTAGCTCTGTCATTTCTGTCATTCTCCGATGCCGAGAAAGTAGTCCATGCCTTTGTTTCATCTAGATTGTACTACTGTAATGCCCTGTTTGCTGGGCTTATAAGCCATGCCTTATCATGGCTACAACTTGTGCAGAATTCAGCTGCAAGGGTTTTCACCAGAACAAAAAAGAGAGCACATATAACTCCTCTGCTGGCACCTCTGCACTGACTTCCAGTGAAATATAGATTTGATTTTAAAATTCTATTACTTACATTTAAAGCACTAAATGGAATGGCACCAGATTACTGGAAAACAGGATTTTTTTGCGGGAACTTCATTTCGCTAATGGTATTCAAGGTCCATTTTTGCTGCAATACATGTTTGCGCTTCTTTTTCTTTTAAAGTATGGCACATGAATGAATAATATATTTCACTGCACATTAATTTTGCGGATTTTTAATAAACGCGAAATTAGCAAACATTTCTTGCTCGTGAAATGTTCTTGTTTTACAGTACTTGTCAGAGTTACTCTCTCCCTATCGACCTCAGCGTGCATTGAGGTCAGCTGATAGTGGCCTGCTATGCACTCTGAGGGTAAGGCTTAGGAAGAAAGGAGAGGTTGCTTTTTTTGTTCGGGCTCCGCAACTGCCCGATCATGTCAGAGGTTCGCACGGAAACTTGGTAGGGTGGTAGGCACCTAAGGTAAGTTGTGTCAGAGTGAAAATGAAGATCATAGGTCACATGGTGTGGTGGCCATATTGGATTTTTCGAGAATTTTGGACAATTTAAAAAAATCTCCGAACCGGTTTACAGCAGACATCTGAAACTCGGTGCACATACTCCCCTCATTGGCTAGATTTACAGTTGTTCAAGAGAAGTCGATTGGTCACATAGTTTGGCGGCCATATTGGAATTGTCAAAAATATTCAAAGAACTTTTTGATTGAATCAAAACTTTGCATACATGGCCTTGGCAAGGTTGCCTATTAAGTTTGTTCAAAGCAAGTCATTACATAAAAAAACATGGCCACCGTGAGCCAATCAAATTTCAGCTATGGTCAAATTGCATATATTTGCACATATTACCTTGCTAAAGTTCAAATGCAAAACTTGTTTAGAACTCCTTTGCTATATATGTTGAGGAATAGTCCAAGATTAACTAGAGTTGCGAGCAACTTTATGGCTTCCAAGTAATTATCGTAAAATTTAAGCGCATTGGTTATTATAGACGGAGCTTTATCATCACAACTGTGCTGTGTTAATTTTGACACAAATATTGTAATTATTGGTTAGTAGACAATTTAAATTTTATTTGGATGCACACACAATTCTAAATAGTATGCAGTCATATACTTTGAAAATAATGCATATAAGAGGCTAACATTGTTCTAAATTCGAAATCGCTCTGTTTGAGTTTGTGTGTGTGTGGGGCCTATTCTTAATTTTGCAATATAAAATAAAGTCTACAGCATGTATTGGTTCTTGTATATTTGAATGCCACTATCATTTAATGTGCATTTTTAAAGCAATAGAAAGTGATAGTGTAACGATTGGCTATCAGGGGTGCCTGGCAAATACACAATTCGCCATATTTAATTGTCACCAAACCGCTACTAGGACATAACATGTGCACGATTTATGAGTAACACCACTCGAATCCTATGCCGAGGAATTATAAACAGGACAGAGGAGAGAAGAACCTGAAACAGAACCCAGTGAGACAGTACTGGTTCTTGTATATTTTAATGCCACTATCATTTAATGTGCATTCGTAAAGCAATAGAAAGTGATAATAGTGTAACGATTGGCTATCTGGGGTGCCTGGCTTCATTGCCACATACTCAGAATTTGCGTTTGTTGTTTTATCAGTTTAGTCTTAATAATTATAACTATTACTGTAGTTATGAAATAAAAAAAAGACGCCATCTCAGTAAAACAAGTAGTGCATTTTTTTTTTTTTTTGGCTTCTGTTCAGCTACGACAGCTTTGTAAATAAAAAATGTGATTACAGAACATTTTTGTACAGCCCGAGAAGACTGTAATTTTTTCAAATTCTTTGTGTGTATCAGTATTGCCTGCATGTCCACGAGGTTATAAGTAAACAGCATTACGGCTGAGAAGCTGGTAAGCTCGAATTATACTAAAATGTCCGCTTTTTGGGGGGATTCTCCATTAATAACTATGCAATCTTTACAGTTACCACGCTATTTTATAGAGCAAGCGATTGTGAAGCTTTCTGTCTATACATTTGATTACCAAAAATAAATATTGAAATGAAAGATACAGCCCCAAAGTCACCCCCCGTCACCCCCCCCTTCTCACATGCATCTTTTAAATGGATTGCACACGTGGTTTTGTTTCAACAGATTCAGGATTTGTGACTGTGTTTGACCACAGCTCAGTCGTAAAAATAATTATATAACGATTTTTAAGCAAACTATATTCATGTGACTTGTAAAGCTGATGTTTTATGCATTTAATTGTTTCGATTGTGTTAGTTTAAAAAGCATAGTGCAGGTTTTTTTTTTCCGCTGGATGCAGCTGCAACAGTTCTTAAAAAAATGTTTTCTTAGTTTACAGTACGTGTCTGTATACTGTACTATGTGTACGTCTAAATATAATCCTTTCCACTGTAATTACTGTTTTTTAAGTTACATGTGTTAATAAAACTGTTGTTAAACACCAGCGAAAAATGGCTGCTTTAATTTTTTAAATTTTTTTTCTTACCTTGTTTTCCATGTTAACAGCTGCCCCTAGTGGTGGGAATGTGTCATTTCAGGGTAAAATATGGGCAACCTGGCATGTCACCCATATTGATTGGCTCATGGTGGTCATGTTTGTTGATGTAGGAACTTTTCCTGACTAATTTTTTAGAGGACAGTACAAAGATAACGTATAACCAAGATTCACATCAATCTGCCAAAGGGCTCATGAGGAGTTGTTGTTTAAGCATTTCACTAAGAATCTGATTGGTTCTGTGGTTCGGCGGCCACGTTGGATAACATCATACAAATATTGTACAAACCGTAATATGATTAACAAACAAACACTTTCTTCTTGGAAACTGCTTATCCGATTGAAGCAAAAATTGGAATTAATGATCTCAGTATGGTTGCCTTTTACGCTTGTTCAAGGAAGTTGCTACAGTAAAAAAACATGTCAGCCACGCTGGATGACATCATCAGCATACAGCCTATAACTGCTTAGAGAGTGCAGATAGGGTCATGGTTGTTATGGAACACATATAGGAACCCATATATGCTCTATAGCAAAATGTTATTGGCTGTGACCTCTGACCTCTCCTAAAGGTCAAATATAAAACTGGATAATAACTCCTTAGAGAATGCAGATAGAGTTATGGTTGCTATGGAAGACATATAGAAACACATGTATGCTCTATCTAAAAATGTAATTGACCATGACCTTTGACCTCTCCTAAATGTCAATTGTAAAATTGGCTTATTACTCCATAGAGTAATAGGGTCAACAAGATCTTTTCATGTTCTTCAATAGATTTAGTTTCCTTTGGTCTCGTGCTCAGATGCATGTCACGGATGGTAAGCATTTAATATAATTCATTGATCAATTAGTTTCAGTGTGTAAAGAGTGCTCCCTTGAAATATTCAAGTTTTGATTCTTGTTATTAATTATGTTTTGGAAAAATTCAAGTTTGAAATGTTGCTCCTGTAAATTTTTTTGAGTCGTGTAGTTTTGGAGTGTGATAATAAAATACAAAATCAAAACTGTAAAACAGTTGTACATATTTTCTATTTCAATATGATTTATAATTGTTATAATGAATAATTATTAGAATTATTGGAACATTTGTAAATTCATATTTAGCACAGCTTGTTTTTTTATAGCTTTCAATCAATAATAACCTAACTGTTTGAGATATTGGCCTCATACTTGATACACAACTGCATAAAGTGGATATTGCACAAAAAAAGTTATACTTTTGTGCCAGTTATGTTGTGAAGCTGCCACAAACGCAGTGTCCAAGTCTCACAAACCCTTTACAATAGTGATTTTATATAGATCTTGAAAATGAATTGCTGACCATGGCTATGTTTACAACTTTTGACATCAAGAATAGAACATTCTTTTTCTAGAATTAGCATTGTTCTATGGGTCAAAAAGTGACAAATTGAGGAATCAGCATCTTACATCAAAGAAATAACGCAGAGGCAATGAAACTCGATATTATAAAAAAGCCCACCATGGAAAGGGAGCAGAGCTACATCAGTGCTTCCACATGGTTTTCAAAACTTGCTGATAAAACCACTGAAATGTCAGCAACAAGCCATTCTCCATATAGCTCAGTCAATAAAGCCTTATCTTGTGGACTTAAAGATCATGGCATTTAATTCCGCTGTTGGAAAGTATTTTGTTACAATTGTACTTTTACGACACATTTTGTTTTATGATGCTCATACTGAAATGTAGCTATTCTGATAGTCTCATTGCTTAGTTATCATAAAACAAAGCACATATTAATAATAAATTGCTATATAAAAAATAAACTTAAATTGAATTAGTAGTCGTGGTAGCGTGTTGGCACAACTTCAGCACAGCTTGTGTTATGAGGAAACATTTAACAAATAATTACATTTAACCACCCTTGGAGATAAAAAAAAACAAAAAACAAAAAAAAACACTCCAGTTACATCTGCTGTAAACCCAGATGGCCATGATTATGTAAGTCAAATTGGAGCATTTCTGTGGTATCAGAATTAATTGAAAACACCCTTTTTAATGCAATGCACGTTTTATTTGTGGCACAATTCTCTTAATGCCATGAAATTACAACCACTGGCTCGGCATGTGGAAGTTAGTTTGTTTAATCCATATCAAAAAGGACAGTGTCAATTAGATTTTTTTCAAGAATAATAGTTCTACTATCATAGTGTGTAAAAATATCCCATGACATTAACTTCTGATTTAATGTGGCTGCCTGTGACGGAAATATAATGAGTTCTGGTTGTAAGTCTCCCTCCCGACCTGTGAGGGCGGTAAGTAGCGAAAGGGAAAGATTTTGGATGGGTTGGCCTGACAGTTCATTTCCTGGGTCGGAAAGTCTGTCAGCCTGGAAGAAGGCAAGACTCCGCTGCAGGAAGGTATTGACCCTGAAGGTAAACGAGGAAGCAGCTGCAGGCAATAGAGTCAGCTGTAATCGTTTACCAAGGGGTCATGCATGATCGCATAAAGGGGCCGGAGAATCGTAAATCTTTCCTTCGCTTGGTTCAGAGATACAAGGAACTGGAAGGACTGGGAGATTTCCCACAGTAAAAAGAGTTTGTGAATGGTTTTTTTTGTTTGTCTGTTTAGTAACTGTCTCTGTTTTTGTTATATAGCACTAGACGTCTGAACACAAATCCGGAGCTGTCGCCAAGGGCCAGCACACAACCGGATCAACACTGCACTACAGTCATGATTAACATTGTTATCAGCACTTGTTTTACCACTATAGCACGTATTATATTGTACTTCACCACAAGCACTGAGAGCACTCACTCTGGACCTGTGATCGTGTGTGTGTATAATTGTGTGTGTTTAGTACTGTGCTTATTGTTTACGGGACTGCAACCCTTTTCATTTCTGTGAAATATTGTGTATTGCCAGCTCATTATTATTTGCTGGCTGGTCATCAGACCATTGGATTAATAATCATTAAATTAACCTTTTTCACCTGTACTTTGTTGTCTGTTTGTTCTTGGGATTACTGCATCCGCACCGCACCTGCTGTACACCTGCTATTAATTACCACTTTGCCACACTGCCATATTGAGGTCATGTGACTAAGTTTATGCTGTATAGAGACTGTACATTATGACATTATATAGAAATGTTTGGTACACGGCGATATTCTTAGATTTCTTTTAGTTAATTACCAATGTTATCCAGTAAAAATGAACTCTTTCACTGACGTATTGTTTTAACCTCTGGCCATATCAATGATACAGATCTTTTTCACATTGATATTTTACAAATCATTTGATCTGATATGCACCAGAGCATGTTTTGTTTTTGTTCACAAAAGCTCCCATTTGTAGTTGTAACTTTTAGCTGTTCATTTGGGTTTTGCAGGATACAGAGGCTCTTAAATGGGAGCAATACACTTTTAAAGTACACAATGGTATGCACTTTCAGTAGTATTCGGTATTGCAATAAGTCCTTACTACTTTTATGGTGTGGGTCAATTCTCCAGAAAACAAATTGAATAAGGTTAAATTAACCAGACTGCTTGCCCCCCTGTTGTGCAGCATTTGGTTTTGGAATGTTTGGCTACTGTATCTATCTGTAGGACTGTGACAGAAAGACAATGATTCTTGTTGGTAAATCTCCCTCCCCACCTGTGAGGGCGCTAAGTAACAGGAACAGAGTTCTCTGGACTGCTTGACCTGACACTTCATTCCCAGGGTTAAAAGGAAGTCGGTCATGTAGAAAAGAGACAGAGCTTCGGTACACGAACTCATTGACCTGGAAGGGAAATGATGTGGCAGCTGCAGATTGGAGGAGCTGCTACAATCGTTTACCAAGGGATCATGAGTGATGGTATAAATAGGGGTCGAAGCGATGTTATCTGTTCCTTCATTTTGGTTATTAATAAGTCAGCTGGAAGGACCTGTGTTTGGTGAAATAATCGTGAGTGTTTGTTTTGTTCTATCTATTTGTTTGTTTGTATTCACTAGACAGCTAACACGTTCTGGAGCTGTCGCCAGAGGTCAGCACAAACCCGGAACAGCACTGCACTCGTATCACTATAACTGTATTTGCACCACTAGCACCAATTCACGTACTAACGGACTTGTGTATGTGTTTTGTGTGGGTGTATAATAAAAACAGGACTATTATTTGCAGGGCAAACACAGGGATTATAAATTACAGTAAGTCATACACATTGCTGTATTACTTACCTTCATTATTGTTTACTTTTTGTTTCGCCGTCAGGCACTGGACAAAAACAAATAAAACAAACCTTTGCACCTGGATTACAATTGTCTGTCTGTTCTTTTAATCACCTGAACCTGCCCACTATTAACCACTTTGCCACAAGGACACATACTGCCACTAGTAGGTTGTCAATTTATTCATGCGGTCAATTTTCTTGAATCATGCTGCCAGCATTGATTAGATCCACTGCCATTTCAGTTTTTTATCAATATGAAATCCTGGCTCATACTTCTGCACAAGTATGAGGGATTTTTGTTGCCACATTTTTCAACAGTTCATGAAAACTGTCATAACCAGAATTGGAATTAATACTGAATATAATCTTGGAAAAGGACTAAGACTTGATGTTATTTTATAATACTAATGGATATTGCTGTATTACACTGGGTAGTTTCTCATTAGATGCTTTAATAATCTGGAATATTAACTTTATAGAGAGAACATGTTTATCTCTAAAAATGAACATTCATACATTTTAAAAGTGTAACATTTCCACTGAGAAAGAACTCGGTACAGCACAAAGCGTGTAAACAGTTGAAATCATTAACGTTATTTATTTTGACATCTTTCAGGGACAGATCTGAACCCTCCAGTCAGTTGTGTTCTAACAAAGGTACGGTACAGTATCTAGTACAAAGAGGTCAGGGGAGTGGGAGCTAGCAGGAAAGCTCATAGCATTTTTTACATTTATATAATCACCAATATATCAAAATACTGCCACATTAGTTAGACAATTTCTGAAATAGAACAATACAACTGAAAATAAAACTCAAAAACCGTTCAGGGAATCAAACACCATAGCCAATGGAGGTTGCAAAGGGGTTAAGCCAACTAAGTGATGCAATAGTTTTAATGCTTTTTGTAAGGCTTTTCAAATCTACTGCTAACGTAGCCCTAACCTGTGAACCATGCAATTTTGCTAGACATTCCACACATGCACTGATTCAACAAGACCAAAATGAACTGGTCTAGCCATGGGTCCTATCTTTGTTTGTCACAAGATGTGCATTTCTTCATTTCTATTGTAAAACTGCAAGCTTATCTGATAAAATCAGATATGCAACTTGTACTTCTGTTTAAGAAGCTGTTTTTGATCATATGTGGAAATCATAGAACTCCACCTCCTATCTGAGGGGGGTCGACTTTGGTATTGGCAAGAATTACTAGGTTACACCCCTTTTGGGTGGATCCTGCCCAGTATATTAATGTCTGTAACTATTGTTTCTGGCTTGAAAAAAACACAGAGTTTACCTGCAGCTCTATTGGGCAGAAACACCATCTCTGTCGCCAAGGCAGCTCAGTAAACTACATCTACACTAATGCCAGCTCAAGATTTCATCGGCTGAGACCTGTCATTTTGCTTACAGTATAGATTTTGCTGTGTTCCTGAATAAAACTCTTTTGATTGAAATTACCTGAAGAAGACTGATTTATTATTTTTAAGAAGAAAACAAACCTTACACTAGATTGTAAGGCTTTAGATTTTAAATGTGACCTTGACTCACTCAGCTTTTATCCAATTACTGTAAGGAAAGCTGCAGTGTCCTACAATCATTTTTTATTTTAAAACTACACAGATAGTTAGTTTTAGTTTTAGGGACACAAACTCCTGTTAAAAGGGTGCAATGAGACTTATTATTCCGCTAATTATAGGTCACCTTCAAACCTTCATGCACAATAAAGGTCTTTACTGGAAAGGGTTAACATTAATGGCACAACAGCTGCCATAGAGCATTACATGTGACCTCATTTTTTTCTGTCTAGATTCCCACTTGTATCTTATCTTATTTTTATTCCTTTTAGGGCAGAACTTTCTCAGTTTCCCAACCCAACTAGAACACCCGCAGACGTTTGTTGCAAGCTAAGTGCAATAGCCTTAGGTTATAGCCTTAGGCTATTGGTACATACAGTTGGTACATACGTCTCTTATGAGGTTGTGTCTTAAGTAAATCACGTTTCAATTATTAAAGTTTTTTTTTTTTTAAATACTGTTAAAATCACCTGTAATGTTTTGTAAACCACTGTACGGTATTTGACATGTACTCTCATTCTGACTTTCATCCTCAACAAGAGTTTTGAAAATATATAGTGCATGCAGTACAGTAATACTTTTTTGCCTTCTTAATCAAAATGTCTTATCAACTGACAGATGTTTTTATTTTTTTATTATTATTAATTACAGAACAGTAGGGGATTGTGAAGGTTACCTCCTCTATACTGAAACCAAGGGTAGTGTACACTTGCACAGTATATGTAACTTCACTGGTCAATGCAGCAGGCTTTTGGGGTTTGCATTGTTCTTTCAGAAGAGTTTACTATACTGCAGGTGCCCTTGTGCATGACATCTATGGCAGTGCTTATGGTATTCTTTTTTATCATGTACCAAGTAAAGCTTGGCATGTTTAAATGATACAAACCAAATTACTGTACTGTGGATTCCTGTTATAACACTTGCCTGCGTGGTACTGTGTAGTAACTGCATTTGTGGTTTTAATCGCACTTGATGGGCTAATTTGCAAAGCTTTTTACTTCAAAATATAAATTACTCAATCAAAAATTACAACATTCAATATAATCTACTTTACCTTGACTTTATTGGTCCTGTATTTAGGAATATATAATACACATCATCAGTTATCATGTAAGTATTGAAATCCTCTAAAAATATAAATGAACCCTATTGCATACCTGTACTGTTTGTGTGTCTATTGATAAAATAAAATAAGACACATTAAATGTCCTCTGAATTCAACACTAATAAGACATCTTGCTTATTAAACTGTGTTGCCTATTACTGATGATCAAACAAAGAAATTCAGTAAACAAGCAGTCTTAGTGGGGAAAAACAGGTTCCAACCCCAGAAGTTTAGCATTCATTCAGCTGTATCAGTACATGTGCAGAGCAGTGTACTAAGCCAAGAGCAATAGCACAGTTTTGTACTGAACACCCACATTTCCTTTTGTATTCCTTCCCAACTTAAATTCTAGTAAATGCGGTGTGATCTTGTGTCCCAGAGCGGCACCTGTTAAGCATTTGATACCTTTTGTTCTGTTATTCAGGAAAGTAAGCTTTTGGGAACAATATGGTGAAAAGTCAGTATATGATACATCACAAGGGAGATAGTGTTAAAACTGAGAAGCTCCTTTGGGCGAGGCATGGAGAAAATGGACACTGGATATCTGGGGGTCATAAAGAGTAAAGGAGTCATCACTTTTATCAGTAATCAGAAATCTAATTCTAAACTGAAATGAATATCCTTTAATATATGTAAGTCATGTCGGTCTACTGGGCTAAATGTTTTTTTTTCCTATAATATTCTACAGACAGAAATTGAACTTGAATAAGAGTGTCACATCCTTTCTCTTCTTTGATCAGGGGCTGTGCATTGTCTGGCGCTGAGACACAGTCTGGAGAGCTCTGCTAAAGGGTTCTACCAGTAAAGCGAGCTGTGTGCTACTCTATCAAGCAACAACAGTAGAGGGATTGTGTAAGGCTGCATAAGCATTAAAATGGCAAATGTCTTTACATTCTGCTGGTTAACCTTATCTGTGTAACAGTCAATTCAGACGCCGTCATAGAATGTCAACTTCTATATGTCAAAAGCGGGAGATCTTGGAAATGATTAAAGTTCTTTTAGTTCACCACCGAAGAATAGCTGCATCTTATTCCCATGCTCAATAATTATCATTATTAATAAAGTCATACTACACTACACTATGATCTCTCCCAAGCATTTTGATCTTTGCTGATAGAATTCCAAGTTTTCCCTACAAGTATCTAATTATTTTTTCCACACTGAGGATTGTGATATCCTGAGAAAAAATACTGCTATTGAAAAATTGATCTTCTGTTCTCAGAAATAGGTTTTCTGTAAATGTACTTTAATAGAAAAATAAACTAGTTAAATACTGTATCGTGCCCTTCTTAGATTGTTAAACTCAAAAGTTTAAGTTGCTCATTAGTGTATCCCTAATAACCTGACAGTGTTCCTGTAGACTGCACTTTTTTTAAAATTTAGTCATTGCCAATTATTTTTATTAATTTTCTCCCAATTTGGAATGGCCAATTATTTTTAGGCTCAGCTCACCGCTACCACCTCTACGCGGACTCGGGAGGGTGAAGATGAACACACACTGTCCTCCGAAGCGTGTGCCGTCAGCCGACCGCAGACTCACCATTCAGCCACCCAGAGCTACAGCGTCGGAGGATAACGCAGCCCTGGGCAGCTTACAGGCAAGCCCACAGGTGCCCGGCCAGACTACAGGGATCGCTGGTGCGTGGTGAGCCGAGGACACCCTGGCCGACCTAACCCTCCCTCCCCCCGGGCGGTGTTTTATAGTTTTTTTTTGTTTGTTTTTTTTTAATTCAGAGACAAGTAAGAGATAATGAGTATATGAGAAAGTGAGGAGTAAGATTATACCTGTATCCTTTGCTACTGACGATAAGAGTGATTCCCTGTAACAGAGCGAAGAGCCCTGTACGTATTATTTGTTTATTTTTAGAACGGGGTCTCCCCCTCCGCCCCTGTGCAGATTGTTATTTTGTATTATGATTTATTCGTGTATTTATATGATGGTGAAGCACCGTGTGTTTTGTTATATCTATTTAGAAATATATGCGACAGCGTAGCCGTGTGTTTTATTTTGTTTAGTAGTACAAATGTACAGACAAGGATAGTTCAATCAATTATATCTTTAATAAGAAAAATACCATTTAAAAAAAGAACAGAAAGGATGGGGAAAGAAAGGAGACAATGTCAGTAACAGATTCTAAACGACACTTCACACATCAATACAATAGAACAAAAATAAAAAGTAAACAACCCAATCAACTCAATTACACACTTCCCAATAGTATCACAACACGGTGTAAGCAAAATAAAACACAAATATTAAACAAATCAAAATAAAGAAATCCCATATAACATACCATAAACACAATATATAAATCAACAATTTGCAAAAAGAAAAACATTAACACCACAAGGCAAAATGGCTGAGAAATGAAAAGGTTCACAATTTACTAATAGACTATAAACAAAATGACAGCACCGTAAAGAATAACTACAAGATAAATCCTATAAAACAAAGCTCACACTCCATTAACCCCCAGACAAGACATAGGTTTTAAAATCCACCAACTCAATTAAAATAGAATTATCGGTTTCAATTCTAAAATGGATACATCATAAAATCAATTAGCCCATAAACAATAAATAGTGGCCCAACGCGAGGGAGTGCCAATATATTACAAAAGTCGATTTAACCATATACTTTCTCAACTACACAAACTTGCTTTGTTCTCACCACATACAACAAGCATTAACGGATCACGACTCTTCGGCGGGTCAACTCATTCGTGGGTAGAACATTTCATTTTCCAATCAAGCTGGAATAAACGCTAAAAACATAACTTAACTAAATTAACAAACAAAAGGCGCTCTGTCTTTTCCTGGCGTTCACAAACACGATTTCTCTCGGTCAAGGGCACACACCGTCACCATCCAGCAGCTGGCTTTTAAAGCAGCACGTCAAATAAGACAGCCCATTTATCCAATAGACTCCGGGCAGAACATATTGCGCTCGTTGATTTCAATTAAGTCTTAATGGTAACAGGACCAACAGGAAGAATCCCAAACTAGTTAGATACAAACGAAACAATTCGTACAAAAAAAGAGAAAGAGCAAAGTCAAACGCTGCTGTGTATTCATTTAACTACAATTCCCAATAGTGATAATTTAATACTATTATTAATAAGTAAGCACCGTTTACAGTAGAGTGGATGGGAAGTCCCATCCACAGCAGTTTAAAAACCTTGTGCAGAAGGTGGCCATCTCCCGAATTAATTAAGTGATTAATTTGTTGCTAATTGGGAGATGGTAAAAGCAGGGACGTCACGAGAGATTCATGGATAGGGGGGCTAAGCCTCTTTTAGGGGGGTGTGGGCATACTCCCCCAGGATTTTTTTAAAGCCCCAAAACGTCTTTTCATCATGTATTTTAGAGTAACAACGGTGTAAAATCTATCAAAATAAGGTTATTTTTGGTCAAGGTTGGCTAAAAGTATACCTGTCTCATAGTTTGTGTTAGACACTGATCTAATATGACTTACTTAAATTCTATCCAAATAAAGAAATTAAAGTCCACTCTGTCCCCATCCATCCAACACCAACAAAAGGCACAAAAATGGCTGTACTATGTAGCCAAAATACTTTCTGGATTTTATTTTGAGAGAGAGAGAGAGAGAGAGAGAGAGAGAGAGAGAGAGAGAGAGAGAGAAATGAGAAGACATGCAGGTCATATTATACCATTAGAAAAAAATCTTTATTTAAGTTTCACCCTTTTGTTAATTGTTGCTCAAAATTAACCCAATAATTCAGACACATGGAACATCTTAAACAGTAGCATCCACAATGGGGCAAAACTAAATTCAACTAATGAACTAAATAAAATAAAAATAAAAAACTGAAAAATAATTAGGAATAAAATCTGATAAAAAAGTAAGATCCCAAACAAATATTACAACCTATATTACAGAACTGCTCCTGCTTCTCTCTTTTGATGCTTATTTTGTGGGTGGACGCATCAAAGTGTACCTCCTATTTTTAAAGGTAGCAAAGCGGTCAATGACACTATTGTGGCTTAGTGGCCCAAGCACTTCACCCTCAATGGACATGGCTGCAAGACTTGCAAGCCTTTTCTGACCCATTGTCTTATGCAACCAGGAGTGCAGCCGGCGCAGTGCACTAAAGGACCTTTCACAGGAGCAGCTGCTCACAGGAATTGTGAGGGCAACCTGAATGATTTCCTTCAGAGAAGGAAACATATCATCATCCAGGAGGTTATGCACAGCAAGCATATCTTTGGGAGGACATCCAGCCTCTCTTTTCCGGGCAAGAAAGTTTCTGGCCACCAACATCTCTTCTGTTTTAACATCAATACCGTAGTGCTTGGCAAACTCAGTTAAGCATGATGTATCTAGGAAGTTTTTGAGTTGGGGCTGCATGCCTGTATGTCTTTGAGCAGACCTGCATCTACAGTCGAGAATCGCTGGTCAAGCTCACAAACCATCCTGTCCAAGCAGGGGAGCAACAACTCTGTTTTCAGTGTTTGGGAACATGACAATTCTGTGCCTAAACCCAAGGAGGTCTCCACCACAAAATCTCCCATTTTCCTTTGTTTGCGCTTTCTTGCTGCATCTGCCTCTGGAATATTGTGAATTTCACAGAGTGCTTTGTCATAAAGTTCTGTGGCAAATGCATCTGTGCGTTTGCCTATCAGTGTGTCACATACAGCTTGTTTGCCGAAACAAGCTTCTGCCAGGTCTACAGTCTCTTTCTGGAGGAACTTGTGTAGTCCCTCAGTTATAGAAAGAAGGGACTGAAACATCAGTAGCAAATACATGGTGGAGAACTGTGGCAAAGTGCCCCCCCCCCGTGTGTATTTTGTGTTACGTGTTGTGTGTAAATGTTGGTGTATAGTCATCGGTACACGGGATATAAACGGGTCTGTGTTTCACTTGTGATTTAAAAATGTAGATTTATATTTAGGCACGGAGGGCACAAATCACTTCACGTGCTAGTTAAAATGTAATGTGTGGTCACGGGAGTGCACTTAATTCACGTGCAGTTGTACCGAGATTCCAATTGAATGATTGACTAGCAATCGAGTCTCGGTACAACTGCATAAAAACAGCATGTTTTCACTCACTCGGGGTTGGGTGTTCGTGAGTGGAGAACGGGTGAGAGAGAGAGAGAGAGAGAGAGAGAGAGAGAGAGAGAGAGAGAGAGAGAGAGACTTTTAAGATCCTTTATTAAATCATTGCAATTAAAATCCATTCAATAACAATAATAAAAGGTAAACGATTAAGATACTTGCTGGCTCCGGGGAACAGCCAAAACCTCCCCAACGCATCAGCATAAAATCAACACATGTTCTCCTTTAACAACAGATTTGAACCAAATAAAAGGATCATAAAATATAAATAAAACACAAAAAGCCAAAAAATTAAACAGTGTTTTCCTGTAAAACAGATTAATAGTAAAGTAATAAACACTGTAAAAATAATAAAACAAAATATAAAGAAACCTAGAAGTTAAACAGCAGCTCACCCTCCTCACTCAATGAGCACAAGGCGTCTCCCACACACCACCTCTCCTGAAAGCCCTCCAGGTTACTGACCATTTTAAAATAATTAAAATCCACCATTACACGGCTGATTGCTAAAATACGAAACAATCGGACAACATCTGTTAGTCCTGCCTCTAAAATCTTATTTTTCCTGGATTTTAAAATGGCCAATTTTGCCTGCCCTAAAATAAAGTTAATTAAAACACTCCTATTCCTTGATTTAAAACTATAGGGGAACCCAAAAATAAAAATCTCCTTGCTAAAAATCACCCCAAAAGCTTGCAGGAGCGCCTGCAAGAGATGAAAAACGACCCCAGCCTGACACAATCACTGAAGGTGTGGAACACTGTCTCCTCCTCCCCACAGAAACAGCACTCCGCACTGATAGTGGGGTCCACTCTGTGGAGGAACCGTCCCGTAGACACGGCACAATGCAAAATCCTCCACTGCAGGTCCCCTACTCTTTTAGTTAAGGGCAGTTTGTATAAGACCCTCCACACTGGCTCTCTTTCTTCTGCTGCCTGTAAATGGCTTCTCCACTTTGTGTCTACAAGCCCTTTTAGCTGCTTGGACTGGACTGTTTTAACATGCAGCTCATATAGTTTTTCCCTCTGCTGTGTGGAGAGCTATATTTCTTACTCTCTCCACTTTCCCTATCCTCACTCCTTCCCCGCCCTCTTCCTCACCTAAACCTGGGGATAAAAATTACAGGGAAAAAGGGGTCCCTCCCTGCTCTGACCCCCAGCTAGCCCCTCTCCCAAAACCTCCTTGAGTTTCGGGGAGAGAGTTCTTCAGCTCATTAATTATTTTCTCAGCCAGCCTCTCCGGCGCCAGCCCAGCCGTCCGCCAGCTGAGCCGCTGAGATCCAAGAGGGGTGGCCTGACTCAATCAGGTGGGCCAGTCGGGTTATACCGCCTTAACAAAACTGGCACACAGCACCTCCGACTGAAAAAATGAATGGGAAAAACGGATTAAAGAAGAGGGGCTCCTCTAGTGACCCTTTCTCCCTCTCCACTCTTACTGTTTGCCACATTTTAAAAACATTAACATAAAAAGAGGGGAGACCTGTCTTATCTAACCTGGAAAAATTAATTAAGAACAGGCCCCGATCTAACCCCATTCCTCCTACTCGTCTCAGAAAATAAAAGGCTATCTCTCTCCAGTGAGCACCTTCCTCAGCATACAGGAGCCTTTTCACTGCCTGCAGTCTGAAGGCTGCCACCCTGCTGGCAATGCTGACCAAGCCTTGCCCCCTTCATCAGTGGGGAGGTACAGAACTGCCGGCCTCAGCCAGTGTCTCCCGCTCCAGAAGAAATCCAGCAATATCCTCTGAATCTCCTCTACCATTCCCCTTGGGGGTCCAGACACGTCAACTTGTGCCATAGCATTGAGGCCACCAAATTATTGATGACCAGGACCCTCCCTTGAATGACAGCTGAGCCAGCAGCCCCTGCCAGCTGTGCAGCCGCCCCTCACCTTATCCACCAGGCCCTCCCAGTTCTTCTGCATGAACGGCTCTGTCCCAAAGAACACCCCCAGCACCTTAATCCCAGTCCTGTCCCATTGCAGGGCCTGAGGCAGTGTGGGGGCCCCCTCCTGCCAACCGCCTGACAGGAAGGTGTTGCATTTTGCCCAGTTTATCCGTGCTGACGATGCTCTCTGAAATACTGCCAAGCTCTCCTTCAGGGCCTGGACGTCCCCATCACTGCACACAAACACGCTCACATCATCAGCGTAGGCCGATACTTTCACAGAGACAGGGACGGGTGAGGCAGGCACTGCCCAGCCAGACAACCTGCCCCTCAGAAGATGCAACAGTGGCTCTATTGTCAATGAATACAGCATGCCAGACAGAGAGCAGCCCTGTCTAATGCCCCTGCTCACTGAGAAAGGTTTGCTCAACCCATTATTAATCTTTAAAACACTAAAAACATTAGCATATAAAAGCTCAATGTAGGAAATAAAAACAGGGCCAAACCCGAAGGCTCTCAGGACTTTCACAAGGTAGGTGTGGTCGACCCTATCGAAAGCCTTCTCTTGATCAAGGGAGACCAATCCCACATTAAAATGACATGTTTCACTCAAAGTTAAAAATCTCTAATTAAAAACAGGTTATCAAAAATAGATCTTCCTGGGATACAATAGCTTTGATCTTTATGTATTACTGTACTTAAAACCTTTTTAAGTCTATTTGCGAGACATCTAGAAATTATTTTCGAATCTGCACATAAAAGCGAAACAGGTCTCCAGTTCTTTAAAAGGCAGAGGTCTCCTTTCTTGGGCAGCAGTGTGATCACTGCCCTGCGGCAGCTGAGAGGCAGTTCTTTCCTCTCCAGACTCTCCTTCAGCACCTGGAAGAAGTCCTCCCGATCACCCCCAGAAATGTTTGAAAAACTCAGCAGGGAGGCCATCTATCCCAGGCGCCTTCCCGCTGGAGAGCTGTGTCATTGCAGTGGTCAGTTCCTCGAAGGTCAGCTCTGTATCCAGTCCTCTCTGCTCCTCCTCACTCAGGCTGGGTAGATCCTGGAACAGGGTCTCTGTGTCATCAGGATCACATTGTTCTTTAGTGAATAGCTGCTTGTAGAACTGCACAGCTGCCTCACTGATCTCCTCTCTGCTGTATAGTTCTCTGCCGCAGGGCATTCGCACACACCTCAGCTGCTGGCTGCATGCTCTCTTTTCTCCAGGCCAAAGAAGAAGGAAGTGGGTGCATCCATGTCCCTCAGCTCCACGAAGCGAGAACGCACCAACGCCCCTTCACCTTCTCCTCCAGCAAGCTGCCCAGCACATTTCTTTTCTCTTTTATTTTTGGAATGTTTGCTCATTGGAGTGATCTTCGTTATTTTCTAAATTTAGAATGTCTCTCTCTAACTCCCTGACTGCTTTGTCCAGTGACCTGGTTGCCTCCAGGGTGTACTGCTGACAAAAAATTTTAATTTGTTTTTTCCCAATGTCCCACCACTGCCTTAAATCTTGATAATTGTTCTTTTGTTTTTGCCAGATTTTCCAAAACTCTTTAAAAATAATTCCAAATTTACAGTCTTTTAATAATTGAATGTTAAAATGCCAATAAGAGGATTTATGTGCTTCAGTTGGAATAAGTACAGTAACTAACAGGCAGTGGTGGTCTGACAGACTATTAGGAATGATACTTGCCCCTACAAAAAATTGAGGTGACAACGGAATGAATAAAGCTGGTCCAGTCGTGCTCTAGATGTGTAATTATTACGAGACTGGGACCAGGTGTACTGTCGAGCATGAGGGTGCAAACATCTCCATACGTCAACCAGGTCACTGGACTGTAAAACTGCAGTTAGGTCTCTGGAGGATTGAGGATGTGGCTCCTCAGTATTCCTATCCTTTGTAAAATCCACAGTACAATTAAAATCACCCGCAACCACTAATACGTCATTATTATTGCATTTTAAAATGGTCTGATTCAACTTATTAAACAATACAGTTCTTTCTCTTCCTGTATTTGGTGCATAAATATTTATAAAAGTAAAGTTAAAACCAGCCATTTGTGTTTGTACTTTTAAAAGCCGCCCTTTCTCAATCTCTTCTACTTGCTTTACTGTGACAGCCAGGTCTGATTTAAAAGCACCGCTACTCCGCGCTGGTGCTGGAGCCGTGACTGAACACACACTGACCTCCCCACTCTGACCGCCAGACCGCCTCATTCTCCTGCTCAGTGTGCGTCTCCTGCAGCAACACAACCCCAGCCCTTTTCTGCTTTAAAAATCAAATAACTGTGCTCTTTTAAAAGACTGTCTACAGCCATTAACGTTAAAAGAAATAAAATAGACTTTTCCATGGCGGTTAGAATATTTAAGACCATCAAGTTAAAACAAACACTAAAAAAGCAATAAAAAGTCGTAATACAAAAATCCATTTTAAAATAATGTTTTTGAACGTAACATTTTCTTTACCGTCTGTACTAGTTTTTAAACGGTATCTCTTCTGCTGATCTAGCTCCTCAAGTGTGGACTTCCGGGAGACTACATGCAGAATGTAAAACAATTTTAAATCGGGAAAAAACTTTTAATGTCCACTCCCTCTTACCTTTAGTACTGTCAAGAAAGTTGCAAATGTACTGCAGTGTATAGAGTTTTCTCCTGACGGGTTGGCTGTCAGGGACGTCCGAGATTAGCGAGGAATCAGAGAGCCCCGTCATCCGACTCGTACATGCCCTCGCCTTCCTCGCCGCCTGCCCCATCTTTTTCAGCGGCCTCGCCGCTCTCCACAGCCTCAGCTTCAGCCTCGGTGCCCCCTCCTGCCTTGCTACCTGTCTCGTAGTCAGACTGGGGCAGTTCTGTGCTTGTGCCTTCTTCCTCAGGGCAAGGTGGCACAGCCTGCGGGAAGACGTCAGTTCCTCTTCAGGCATCGGTTGGGGATCGCCTCCGCTCTCCGCAACTTTCACGCCGGGGACTGAGTCTTCTCCCGCTGCCCACAAACACTAACCCAGGGTCTCGCTTGGGCTCTCCTTCTTCAGACGGTTTGTTTTTCTTTTTCTTTTTTCGCCACCATTTCAAACTCTTCTTGGCTTTGTCCAGTCTCTTGCCCTGAGGCTGTCTGCGCTTGACTGTGTCTCTTATGCTGCGGTGTCGACACTGCTTCAGACACGGCTGACGCTGCTGCTTCAGGCACCGCGCTTCAGGCACCGCGCTTCAGGCACCGCTGCCTCGGGCTCTGCTGCTTCAGGCACCGCGACCTCGGGCTCTGCTGGTTCCGCCGTCTCGGGCTGTGCTGGCTCCGGGGCTGCTCGTCCTCCCGCTCTCCCCGATCGCCCCTAGCCTCCTCCCCGCCAGGAGCTCCCTTATCCTGCTCTGCTTCAGCCCGATCCCTGTTTCTCGGACACTGTTTTCTTTGATGTCCCTGAGCTCCACATTTAAAACACCTCATTGTATCAGAACTGGCAAAAACAACACAATTCGTCCCCTCGACATTAAAGTTCCACGCTACTTCAATAACTAAATTAGGATCGTGTTGTAAAATAAACGCTTGTCTTCTAAAAGACAAGACATGTTTAACACTGGGAGTTTTGCATCCTAGAGGGATCGTCTTAATGGGATACATCAATTTTCCATATCTTGCTAACTCTCTTTCCAGTAACTCGTTTTTAAGAAGGGAGGGACATTAGACAGTATTACTTTGGTTACGGGTGTCACTAAAGGTGAAACTTCAATAAAAGACCCCTGCACACTAAACCCCTCCTCCACTAGCTTATCTACCAAAACCAAATCAGTTAAAAAATGACTAGAGCTTTATTCATCCTTGAAGCTGATTTTATTTTATTGAAGCCCACAACCTCTCCTATCGCCACCAGGCATTCCTCCACCGACACCCCGACATCAGGCACACAGCGGCAGCCGTGCGGCGAGTCAGCACCCCCTCCCCGAACTACACGCCATATCGGCGTTTCTGCTGATCTATGATCAGCTAAACAAACAACAATGACTCACAAATATACTACCACTATTACGCTAAACCGACAAACAAAATTTACATAAAACACAAAAATATAAATATATATAAATAAATTGCAAAAGCTTAGATTCTCCTGAATCACAACTCCCCGCTCCACTCACCACCTGGCTCCTCCCACAATCCCACAATCCTCCGAGAGAGAGAGAGAGAGAGAGAGAGAGAGAGAGAGAGAGAAATATATAGAACAATTGCTATCGCGTGCTGGTAGGACCAGCACGGTACTTGTTTTATTATTTACTCACCGTGTTTGTGTGTCTGTCCGTCCACCGTTTGTTTAGTGTTAGTCCGTTTTGTTTATCTATTTATTTTGGCGTAAGTGCCGTGTCCTGTTTTTGTGTGTTTGTTGTTACAACCGTTTATTTTTCTGTTCTGTTTATTCATTAAATGCTGAGCGAAAGCAGTCGCTCAGCTTCACCAAACTCCTCTCTGTTGTTTTTGTTCCTGCTTCTGACGTGACGTCACCGCTCAGTCGTCTTTGTGACACGTGGTGTCCAGAAGAGGGATCAACAGCGCCTCCAGGACTCAGGCCAGAACAGGAACCGCAATTTGTTGTTTTAAAAAAAAAAAAAAAAAAAACAACAATAAAAAAAAAAAAAAAATGGAAGGCTGGAACTGGAGAGATGGCTGCCAGGATCTGGAGGTCCTCCTCGGTGGTCTAGAGGACCAAGGCTGGTGCCTTGCCTGTGGGGAGTTCGGGCACCCGGTGGTGCGCTGCCCCTACCAAGAGGGAGAGGAGGAACTGGCCCAGGAGAGGAAGGTGAGGAGGAGGCAGAGAAGGGGAAAGGGGAAGAGGAAGGCTGAGTGTCCACAGCCCAAGTGGGAGGAGCCTGAGTGTCCACAGCCCAAGCAGGAGGAGCCCGAACGTCCCACGCCTGAGTGGGAGGAGCCCGAACGTCCCACGCCTGAGTGGGAGGAGCCCGAACGTCCCACGCCTGAGTGGGAGGAGCCCGAACGTCCCACGCCTGAGTGGGAGGAGCCCGAACGTCCCACGCCTGAATGGGAGGAGCCCGAACGTCCCACGCCTGAATGGGAGGAGTCGGTGCGTCCACAGCCCAAGAGGGAGGAGTCGGTGCGTCCACAGCCCAAGAGGGAGGAGTCGGTGCGTCCACAGCCCAAGAGGGAGGAGTCGGTGCGTCCACAGCCCAAGAGGGAGGAGTCGGTGCGTCCACAGCCCAAGAGGGAGGAGTCGGTGCGCCCACGGCCCAAGACACGGAAGGTAGAGCGTCCACAGCCCCAGTCTCCACCAGCAGAGGGTGAATTCCTGCTGGGTCCACCTCCATTGCCATGGGAGGACTGCTTGCAGCTCCCACCTCCACCAGCAGAGGGTGAATTCCTGCTGGTCCCGCCTCCGCCACCTCCATTGGCAGGAGCAGAGCAGCAGGAGCTGCCTCTGCCTCTGCCACTTCCATCGGCAGAGCAGCAGGAGCTGCCTCTGCCTCCGCCACCTCCACCGGCAGGAGCAGAGAAGCAGGAGCTGCCTCTGCCTCCGCCACTTCCATCGGCAGAGCAGCAGGAGCTGCCTCTGCCTCCGCCACCTCCACCGGCAGGAGCTGCCTCTGCCTCCGCCACCTCCATCTGCAGGAGCAGAGCAGCAGGAGCTGCCTCTGCCTCCGCCACCTCCATCGGCAGGAGCAGAGCAGCAGGAGCTGCCTCTGCCTCCGCCACCTCCATCGGCAGGAGAGGAGCAGCAGGAGCTGCCTCTGCCTCCGCCAACCCCACCAGCAGAGGATGAATGCCTGCTGGTAACACTTCCCCCACCAGCAGAGGATGAATGCCTGCTGGTATCACTTCCCCCACCAGCAGAGGAGGAATGCCTGCTGGTAACACTTCCCCACCAGCAGAGGATGAATGCCTGCTGGTATCACTTCCCCACCAGCAGAGGAGGAATGCCTGCTGGTATCATTTCCCCACCGTCACGAGGAGAGGAGCAGGAGCTGCCTCTCCCTTCACCAGAAGGACCAGGACTAGATGCTGGCGGTCCTCAGCAGCCCTTGCATAGGCTGCTGAGGGAAGCACGGGAAGAACCGCCCGGCCGCAGAGGCCGAGAAGAGGGCCAACACCTGCACCCCAGCTAGTCCTGACTCCCTGCCTCGCTTCGCCCAAGGATGCCTGCCCGCCGCCCAAGGATGCCTGCCCCGCCGCCCAAGGATGCCTGCCCGCCGCCCAAGGATGCCTGCCTCGCCGCCCAAGGATGCCTGCCTCGCCGCCCAAGGATGCCTGCCTCGCCGCCCAAGGATGCCTGCCTCGCCGCCCAAGGATGCTTGCCTTGCATCGCCTGGGGTTGCCAGCCGCTCCGCATCGCCTGGGGTTGCCAGCCGCTCCGCATCGCCTGGGGTTGCCAGCCGCTCCGCATCGCCTGGGGTTGCCAGCCGCTCCGCATCGCCTGGGGTTGCCAGCCGCTCCGCGATCGCCTGGGGTTGCCAGCCGCTCCGCATCGCCTGGGGCTGCCTGTTGCTCCGCATCGCCTGGGGCTGCCTTTTGCTCCACACAGGGTACAGGGTACGAGGGAGAAGTGGAGCTCCCGCTGCCGCCTCTATGGCCAGGGGCTCCCCTCCCGAAGTTCGCCTCCCGAGGGTCCGCTGCTGCTGCCGCCGCCTCCCGAGGGTCCGCTGCTGCTGCCGCCGCCTCCCGAGGGTCCGCTGCTGCTGCCGCCGCCTCCCGAGGGTCCGCTGCCGTCGCCTGGGGTCGCCAGGGATCCTGCTTCGCCTGGGGTAGTCGAGGGTCCTGCTTCACCTGGGGTCGCTACACTATGGCCAGAACCCCATGAAGGGGAGCTGTCGGCCATGAAGAAAGGGGGAGGTCAGGAGACCAGCTCCCCAGCCGCATTTCCGTGGCAGGAAACACGGTGGCCAGAGCCCCACGGAGGGGAGCTAGCGGCCACGAAGGAGGGGAGGTCAGGAGACCCGCTCCCTCGCAGCAGTTTCGCTGCCGGAGGTGGGTGGCCGGCCCCACGGAGGGGAACTGCCGGCCATGAAGAAGGGGGAGGTCAGGAGACCAGCTTCCCCGCAGCAGTTTCGCTGCCGGAGATTGTGTGGTCGGAGCCCCACGGAGGGGAACTGCCGGCCATGAAGAAGGGGGAGGTCAGGAGACCAGCTCCCCAGCTGCACTTTGCGGCAGGAGATAGTGTGGCTGAAGCCCCGAAGAGGGAGCTGCCAGCCACGAAGAATTGGGGGTGCCAGACATTTCACCATGGCCACCCCAGAAACAACTTGCTTCCCCTGTTCCGGGACTTTGGGACTGAGGGGGAGGTGGCCATTGAGGCCATGTGTGCTTTGCACAAGGGGGTATATGTGGCAAAGTGCCCCCGTGTGTATTTTGTGTTACGTGTTGTGTGTAAATGTTGGTGTATAGTCATCGGTACACGGGATATAAACGGGTCTGTGTTTCACTTGTGATTTAAAATGTAGATTTATATTTAGGCACGGAGGGCACAAATCACTTCACGTGCTAGTTAAAATGTAATGTGTGGTCACGGGAGTGCACTTAATTCACGTGCAGTTGTACCGAGATTCCAATTGAATGATTGACTAACAATCGAGTCTCGGTACAACTGCATAAAAACAGCATGTTTTCACTCACTTTCGGGGTTGGGTGTTCGTGAGTGGAGAACGGGTGAGAGAGAGAGAGAGAGATAGGAAATATATAGAACAATTGCTATCGCGTGCTGGTAGGACCAGCACGGTACTTGTTTTATTATTTACTCACCGTGTTTGTGTGTCTGTCCGTCCACCGTTTGTTTAGTGTTAGTCCGTTTTTGTTTATCTATTTATTTTGGCGTAAGTGCCGTGTCCTGTTTTTGTGTGTTTGTTGTTACAACCGTTTATTTTTCTGTTCTGTTTATTCATTAAATGCTGAGCGAAAGCAGTCGCTCAGCTTCACCAAACTCCTCTCTGTTGTTTTTGTTCCTGCTTCTGACGTGACGTCACCGCTCAGTCGTCTTTGTGACAAGAACTTATGAAGCTTTGCTCTCAGACCAACAGCCATGGGGGATCCAATGGCAGATAGACAATCAAAAATAGCAGTTAAAGTGTCCAGGACTGCATTTATGGACCGCAGCTGGCATGCCCAGCGAGTGTTTGAGAGCTGTACAAGTTCAGCTGATGCTATTCCAAGTTTGGACTGAGCTTCTTTGAACTTGTGGTGGTTAACTAGGGATGTACTGAAAAACGAATACACATTCTCCAAGAAACTGAAAAACTCAGCAGCCTCCGGAATAGCCCTGCAAGTATGACACAACACCAAATTAAGCTCATGAGCATAGCAATGTACATAAATTGCCTCTGGATGCAGCACTCTGAAATGTGCTTGCACACCTCCTTTGGACCCACTCATGACAGCTGCACCATCATAGGTCTATGCAACGCACTTTAGGCCTGCTACCACTCTCATTTGGAGCTGCTGTTGCAAATCATTTGCTATCGATTGGGCATCAAATGACTTGATTTCTGCTAGTGCTAGTAAACGCTCCTTAACTGTCCCCTCTGTCACATACCTAACACACAGAGCCAACTGTTCAGACTGCCCATCCCTGGCCTCATCCGCCATAATGGCATACATTCCAGACTTTGACATCTCAGAGACTATGGTGTTCGTAATCTCTTGAGCACAGCATTTGATCATGTCATTCTGAGATTCTGGAGAGAGATACGTCGCATTTGATGGAGTATTGTACCTTTGTAGGAAAGGGTCAAACTCCTTCAAAAGCTCCATACATTCAAGAAAGTTCCCTCTATTTGTGCTTTCACTAGATTCATCATTGGCACGGAAAGAGAGTCCCTGTCTTCCTAACATTGAGGTGACCGCAACAATTCTCCTCAGATACTCCCTTCTCTCTGCAATATCACTAGCATGGGCAAATGTTAAAATCTGAGCAATGTTCCCATGATTGCTAGTTGCCTGGTAGCTTTGCCATGCCACAACACTGTCTCTGTGTGTTTGTGCCATCTCATGTTTACCGAAGATAAACAAAGCTTTTTTCCAATTTTTGCAGCCATTACTGACAAAAGAATCAAATTTAATGTTTTTGCCAAAAACTCTACATGGAAAGCAGAAAGCTGTGTTTTTGTGGACAGAGTACTCTACCCAATTGTATTTCTCAAACCAGCAGTGCTGAAATGCCCTTTTCTGTGTACCAAAACTTTTGTGTGGGTAGCTATTCAGCTTCACTTGTCTGGGCCCAGTGTCTTTGTCACCTAAATCGCTCTCATTTCTGGAAGGAGTTGCTGCAGCGGCTTGATTACTTTCTTTCTCTGGATCTGTTTGTTGTCCCTCCCTCTCTGGATCTGTTTGTTGTCCCTCCCTCTCTGGATCTGTTCGCTGTTCCTCTCACTCTGGATCTGTTTCTTGTCCCTCTTTCTCTGGGCATGCTTGCTCTCTCTCACTTATACAGCTCGCCTGTTGATCTCTGCCTTGCACAGAAGCCTCTCTTTCTGCATGACCCTTTAAGATATCATGAACATCATTTATTTATGCCTAACAAAAGTAAGACATATGCTGTCATATGCTGTACAAATTTAACTGAAAGCTTAAACATCTACTCGCTTTTTTATCACTAACCTTCATCAGACATGCTCCCTCAGCCCTGTCAGCCTCCAGCTTCTTTCCCTCATTCTTGTCTGCTGTGTTTTGACATGTATTGTTATTAAACTCATATTTACAATAACTCAAGGCTTAATAGGTGATTAATCAGTTTAAGTTTTAATTTGTTTGTTTGAACTGGTAAAATCTTCATTTCTCACCGGATTGGCCTTCGGCAGAGCTGCTGGCACTGCCTCTCTTGAAGAATTTCCGTATATCCATCTAACGTTAGTCGTTAGCTAGCCTACAGTTGAGAAATTGAGGATAATACAATGACATTGTGATCAACACTATGTCACCTTTTCTACACATGACCTACTGATAATTGTTTTGCAATGGCCTACTGAATGAAAGCAATTGAGTATGAAAAGATATGTGCATGATGTTACGTCATCTGTCTCATTTATAGCCTGGCACAGATAGCAAAACTACATTAAATACAACGTTAATTAGATATCATCGCCACATAACTTATGTCGAATTTAAAAGACACCGTTAATGTTACCGTTAGCTAGCTCGCAACGTCTGTTACACTGTAACTTACAGGCAGCCTCACATAAAAACGTATTGGTTAACAAAGCTTTGATTATGACCAAAGTCTATAGTAGTGAATACTCTCTCTCTCTCTGTTCTAGCAGCAGCAGGAGGGAGGTGAGAGGAGATGGTGGTCAGGGGACCCCACCCAACTGGGACCCCCGTACAGGGACACAGAACAGGGGCAGTGGAGGGCTGAAGGGGACCCACTGTGTGTCATCTGCAGGGAGTTTGGGCATGACCAGGAGGACTGCCCCTATGAAGACCCCTGCTTCTGGGAAGCCTACTCAATGGGGAGGGTGTCCTGTGCGTCTGGGTGGTTTTGGCTGCTGGAGCAGCAGACCCCATCACCTCCACAGGCCAAGAGAGCGGAAGGTGAGAAGGAGGCAGAGAGGGGACACAGACCTGGAGTGGGAGGAGCCCGAACGTCCTGCGCCTGAGTGAGAGGAGCCTGAACGTCCACAGCCCAAGAGGGGGGAGTCAGTACGTCCACAGCCAAAGAGGGGGGAGTCGGTGCATCCACAGCCCAAGAGGGGCGAGTCGGTGCGTCCACAGCCCAAGAAGGGGGAAGTCGGTGCATCCACAACCCAAGAGGGGGAAGGCCGAACGTCCACAGCCCAGGTATCCGCTAGCAGAGGGAGAGTTCCTGCTGGTTCCGCCTCCACCTCCGTGGGAGGACTGTGTGTCACTCCCACCTCTGCCAGCAGAGGGAGAGTTCCTGCTGGTTCCACCTCCACCGCTGTGGGAGGACTGTGTGTTGCTCCCACCAACACCAGCAGAGGGAGAGTATCTGCTGGTCCCACCTCCACCAGCAGAGGGAGAATACCAACTGGTGCCACCTCCACTGCCCTGGGAGGACTGTGTGTCGCTCCTACCTCCGCCAGCAGAGGGAGTGTACCTGCTGGTCCCACCACCACCCGAAAGAGAGGAGCAGGAGCTGCCTCTCTCTTCAGGACAGGACGGACCGGGACATGATCCCGAGGGTCCGCTGCCGCCCTGTCGTGCATCACCTGGGGATGCCAGTTCGCCATCGCCTGGGGATGCCAGTTCGCCGGCTCTGCTTGGGGATGCCTTCCTTGCACCGCCCAGGTGTGCCTGCCTTGCACCACCCAGGGGTGCCTGCCTTGCACCGCCCAGGGGTGCCTGCCTTGCACCACCCAAGGATGCCTGCCTTGCACCACTCAGGGATGCCACATCTGCATCGCCTGGGGCTGCCTGCTGCTCCGCATCGCATGGGGCTGCCTGCTGCTCCGCATCGCCTGGGGCTGCCTGTTGCTCTGCACCAGTTACAGGGTATGAGGGAGAAGTGGAGCTCCCGCTGCCGCCTCCAGGGCCAGGGGCTCCCCTCCCAAGTTCGCCTTCGGAGGGTCCGCTGCTGCTGCCGCCGTTGCCTCCCGAGGGTCCGCTGCTGCTGCCGTCGCCTCCCGAGGGTCCGCTGCTGCTGCCGTTGCCTGGGGTCGTCGAGGGTCCTGCTTCGCCTGGGGTCGTCAAGGGTCCTGCTTCGCCTGGGGTCGTGACCAGTCCTGTGGCTGGAGTCACACGGAGGGGAGCTGCCGGCCATGAAGAAGGGGTGGGAGGTCATGAGACCAGCTCCCCCAGCCGCACTTTCGCGGCAGGAGAAATTGTGGTCAGAGCCGCACGGAGGGGAGCTGCCGGCCATGAAGAAGGGGGGGAAGGTCAGGAGATCAGCTCCCCGCAGCAATTTCGCTGCAGGAGAATGGGTGGCCGGACCACCCCCAAAATTTCTTTGGCCGGAGGAGCCGGCCTGTGCGCGGTTCACCGGGACGCTACAGCTGTTTGGGTGGGAGGAGGACATCCCACTGTGGCCGCCCCAGGAGACACCTTGCTTCCCCTGTTTCTGGGCCGGGACTGCTAACCGTGTCACCTACATAAAAGCCTGCAGTACTCTCAGTTCGTAGTTGGTGTATTAGGAGTGAGAGCGGAGACAGCGAGGAGAGAGAGAAAACAAAACTTAAAAATTAAATAGTAACACAGGAACAGTGACAGCAGTTGCCCAGCCTGACCTGTGTTGTATTATTTTGTGTTCGAGATTTTGGTTTTGTTTGAACTTTTAGTTTGCTCTGTGAGCAAGTGTTTTCTGTTTAAACCTTTTATTTATTTTTTGTATGTAAATAAACGGCGCCCAGCCGTGTCTTTATTTTGAACTGCAGTACTTGCCTGGTGTCAGTTTCCTTCCTGCTTCTGACCTGACATCATGTCTCAGCCACCCTGTCACAGTCCCGTACTCATTTTAAAACAACAATGTATTCTATTCATCCTTGTGACAAAGATCAAATGGTGCTTGTTGTTAGATCTCCCTTTCGACCTGTGAGGGCACTGTGTAATGGGAACAGAGTACCCTTAACTAAATGGCACGACAATTTATTCCGTAGGGTAGGTGGATGTTGGTCATTTAGGAAAGGGGCGCAGCTACAGTATCCAAACTCAATGACCCAGACGGTAAACGGTGTGGCATCTGAGGATTGGAGGAGCGGATGCGCTCGTTAACCAAGTGGTCATGAGCGAGGATATAAATTGGGGACTTAGCATACGTGATCTGTTCCTTGGTAAATGGTTAGTGTTGAAAACCTACAAGGAGTCTGTGTGCTGTTTCATGAACCGTGAGTTTTGTCTTGTGTTTGTTAGTGTTTTGTTAACTGTCGTTGTTTTTAATAAACTACCAGTTGCACGATCCCGTGCTGTAGCGAAAGCCAGCATAAACCCGGACATCACATTCACCCCTGCATTTCACAGAGAACTGTATTACACTACTTGCACGTATTCACTATCACTAAGAACTGTGTTTGTGTTTTGTGTTTAGTGTTGGTGTGTAAAACTGGACTTTTTGGTTACATTTTTGGTTATATTCGCTCTGCACTGCACTCACCTGTATTCACTCACCACTTTGCCACAATCCTGCATTTGTTTTTATATATTAAATGATTAAATGTACAGTATTTGTTTATTTGTTTATTTAGCAGACACCTTTATCCAAGGCGACTTACAGATACTAGGGTGTGTGAACTATGCATCAGCTACAGACTCACAACAACGTCTCACCCGAAAGACGGAGCACAAAGAGGTTAAGTGACTTGCTCAAGGTCACACAGTGAGTCAGTGAATGAGCTGGGTTTTGAACCAGGGACCTCCTGGTTACAAGCCCTTTTCTTTAACCACCAGATCACACAGCCTCCTATATAAGTTTAACCTAAGGTTTCTCAGACCCTGATAAGCTCTATTCTTGGACTACCTAATGATATCTTAGTTAAGGTAGTGCAAGATTAGTGTAAATCTGGTCTCTGAAACCACCCCAGAGTCTGTTTTTCAATGTTGATACCTACTGTTGTAAAGTCATTCCATGGCTGTACTTTTCTTAAACAGCTGATCAAATGAAAGACATTTGAAAACTATTTCAAACTTTATATTATCTTATGTAGAAAGAGTCAGATACCTGTTTTGATTAACTTTTGGAGAACAGATGAAAAAAGTAGTAATACTAGGGTTAGCAAGTAATTATTATAAGCCACAGAGTATATTATAATAATGTCATTCCAATTGGCATGGATTTTTGTGAACTTGTGAATAGCACCTTTACCTGTATGTATTATGAAATTATATTTCATATTGCATGTGGATATTGATCATAGTGGCCTACTTTTTCAAAGAATTCTCTGTAATGGGTTGCTTACAGTATATCCTTATCAAGGGATATGCATCTTACTTACACAAACAAAGTACTGCAGTTGTAAAGGCACTGCGGCGCCGTTTATTTTTAAAGAACAAAAATAAATAAAATATTCAAACAAAAACACTTGTTCACAGAGCAAAATAAAGGGTTTAAATAAAACAGATCTCGAACTCAAAAAAAACCATATAGGTCAGGCTGGGCAATCGCCTTCACTGATCCTATATTTAGTTTTATTTTTAAACTCCTCTCCCTCTTGCTCTGTTCTCTCCTCCGAACAACCCACACCGAGTGCAGAGAGCTGCAAGCTTTTATGCAGGTGACCATCTCCCGATTAGCAACACTTAATTAATTCGGTAGATGGCCACCTTCTACACAAGGTTTTTAAATTGTGGATGGGGCTTCCCATCCACGCTGCCAAACAAAACCTACAGCTTCTCGTCATCATATATACAGATAATAAATCGTAATAATAATAATAATAATAATAATAATAATAATAATAATAATAATAATAATTACAACAAAACAAATACAAAATAAAAACAAAACAATAATGTGGCGGACTGCACCTTGCTCATCCTCCACATACAAAAACAAACACATTTTATGGCAGGGCTTTGCCCTGCCCTCTTTTCATGTACAGGGCATTTGTAATTTGTGTTTCATTCTTGAAATCACTGAAATATACAATTCTATAGGGTAAATAAAAGCTGATGTGAGAATATCACATTGACTTTCATTAACAAAATAAATGAATAAATGGAGATGGACAGAAAATAAAGTTCCAAAGAAAAAGAATGTCCCTACACTACCCAAAATGAAATTTAACTGTTTAATTAAACCACTTGCAATTTAAAATGTGTACCAGATTATTGGGTTTATACACAAGATTAAGACTTAATACTAGCAGGCTAGCATTGGGTCAAAATTTTGTTAAATAGCTTATTGGGACCTGTAGCAGGATAGCATCAGAGCCCAAGCCGTTACCAGCAGGATGGAGACTCAAAAGCTGGACAAAACAAAATAAACAAATATACGGCACGAGGGCCAAAATAAAGAGTCAAACACAAAACTTACACAAGCCAGGCTGAGCTACGCATTCACTGACTTTCTTTCCCAAAACAAAACACCACACCCAAACAAAGGATTTCTCCTTGCTTTTATACATGCAGCCACTCCCAAATTACCTACCTGGGGAATTGCCACACTTGTGATTGCTGGCAGTGGCAGATTTAACCCCATCCCTGCCAACCTTATATCCCCACACCCACACAGTTTACAGCAGACTACTAATTTGTACTCGCTGCTCAGCACAACACTAGTAGGGAACATAGCCTACAGTTTAGCAAATGCAGATTCTGTATATCATTTTCCCTTTCAGTGCAAGCCATGCTAGTGTTATTTCTTCTGTATTTACAAAGGCAATAAAATTCAATTTGCTGCCCCTAATGGGAAATAAAATTGTCTGACTCTCCAGACATATTATTTTTAATTAGTAGTCTCTACTAATAGAACATCATATATCATACCTTTCTATCTCCCACATGTTTTGCCTATGACAATGTGCTTATTACAACAACTGCATACTTCCTTTGAGCATTCTCTTTACATACCACTAAACAAATTAGAAATTTTGCTTCAGGCTATTATGAGTCAAGTCATGTTGAGTGAAGTCTCTATAGCATCTGATACAACACAAAAGGAAGGGCATAGCTTTCACAATAACATTGTCTTTTTGACAAACAAGCTGTGCAGTCATGTGATACATAGTTGTGACAGGGTAGCGTCACTGACAAGCTGTTTCAACCAGGAAGAGTGTCCCAGCTGCTCTCCTTTTTTGGCGCTGGAGATGGTACTGGCTCCTTGGCTTGCCTCCGGGTATGGCCACTCCTCCCCTTCTTCATTACTCGGGCCAGCAGCTGTTCCTCCTCCTCCATCTGGAGGGGGCAATTGATCGTAAAGTTCCCTTGATCCCTGCAGATGATACACACACATATAGCCTTGCGAGCGCTGAGGCAGGCGTCCCAGCCACTCTCCTGACTGCGTGAGACGGCTCCCCCTTCTTGGGCCCCCGGGTCGGCAGCACCTCCCACGCTTGCCTCCTGGACCGACCACTCTTTCCCTTCTTCCTCTTTGGGGCTGGTGGCTCCTTTGCTCCCGGAATGGGGCAGCACCCAATATAGTGCCTGGGTTCTGCACAGGTTAGGCACCATGGACGCTCGTCCCCCAACACTGGGAAGGAGGGGGGATTCGTCTTCGCCATTTGCAAGGCCAGGGTTTGGAGAGCCTTAAGGCAGAGCCATTCTTCACATGACTCCACCTCATCCTGAAAGAAGGCCTCCTTGAAGAGGTGGTCTCCCCCATGGGCACTCCACAAAGCCGTGTCCAGTCCACACATGATCCGCATAGGAGCCACTTCTGCCTCCTCTGCTGCTCATCCACACTTTCTTTATGGGCCATGTTTTTTTTTCTTTTTCTGAATCTCTAGGTGCACTATCCTGTTTTTGATGCCACATGTGACAGGGTAGCATCAATAGCAAACTGTTTCAACCAGGAAGGATAATCCGCACTTTAATTAGAAATACAAATAACACTAAACAAACACTGGAACAACATAAAAGGCATAGTGGCCAAAATAAACAGGTTGAACAAAACTCACGAAACGTAAACAAACACGGACACGGATGTAAATACAGCGCAGTATGGAACACAGAACACAGACCTTCTCCTTTACTATCAACATTAATGCTACCAAGTCTAACTAACACCCGTAATAACCCTATTTATACACCTGTGACTGCAGCCTTAATTAATCATTTACTCATGTATTCAATTCACTGCTCCAGCCACATTCCCACGTGTTTTGCCAACCCAATATTCCCTACACCAACACACACACATGCACCGGCAGCGCTTTCACCCAGCCACAATAGTATGTTAATTGATCTTTCTACAGTTCTAAACACTTTTTGTAATATACCGTTTAATGTAGAGAGCTGTATGATTACTGTTAAATGTGATTCAGTGAGTGAATACCAGTGATAGAAAAGCCTGAATGTGAATGTAACAGGCAGTGTTGTGTGATATACTGCCATTATGGATTCTGTCTCTTGTCGATGAGATCAAATGAGGTTCAAAGCACTACAACAAATGCATTGTGGTTTAAATGCTCATTTGAGTTGCACAGGGTCAGCGGTTTGCACCCAGCTTCCGCAAATACATGGTTTAGAAAATAGAAACACCGAAAGGGTGTGTGGAAGATTCTATGGACAGGTAGGCCTGTGCTGTTTTGAAGTGGCATCAATGTTGAAAATGCTTTATACTCCTTCAGGGAAGTTTGAAGTGTCATGTGATGGCATAAAGCGATCCTGGGCTGCAATTCAACCTCCCAGCCACCAGGGGACTGTGAATCAACCCCAGTGCTCCCAACAGAGATCACGGAAGTTTTGGTCGAGCGGTCGCCATCTTTGTTGGGGGCAACAACTCAGGAATATTCCAGAACACGCTCTGATTGACAGGTCATTTAACACTAGTTTCTGATTGGTGTACGGAAATGAGGGTGTGTTCAAGGGAGTATAAAAGGGCCTGAGTTGTCAGAACAGGGAGGATGTTAGGAAGGAGAAGGAAGCAAGAGAGAACATGCGTGGGAGAGAATTAACGCTTTTAAAAGATTACCAGAAGATTACTTATCTATATAGAACTTTTGTTGTAGACTGGGAGAAAGACTCAAAAGCCCCAGGACAAGCCGGAGAGGGCCCACGAGGGGCGCTGTTTCCTGAAAGCCTACCATTTAAGGAAGCATCAAAGAAAGAGAACCTGTTTGTTTTGTTTGCTGATTCATTTTCGTAAAGTAATATTCTGTGCTTTATTTTGGGACTACCACCCCGATTTGGTTCCCTTGTTTTTGCCCACTCAATACCATTGGTGGAAGAGAGTGAAGTCAGTTTGAATTTGTGTTGGTTTTTTGATATTTTGTTAAAAGGAGAATAAAATATATTCTTTGAAACACTACCCTGCCTCTAGCAACCAATTACTACACACCATCAACCTGTGACATCTGGCGTCAGAAGTGGATCTTGGGACTTTGAAATTTTAAATAAAAAATAAAAGGAAATGGATACTGCGGCTCTAAAGGCAGTGTTGGAGGCACAAGATCGTCGACGGGAAGCAGAAGTACGGCTTTGAGAAGAAAGGAACTTTGTGAGGCTGAACACATCGCCCATTTAATAGCGGTGATGGACAAGCTAGCCACGATGTGCCAAGCTGTGCAGGGAATTATGGCTACCCAGGCTGCCCCAACACCGCCAGCAGACCAGCTACCAAAGATTAAGATAAAAGATGACAGCGGAGGATGATCCTGAGGCCTTCCTTACTATGTTTGAAAGAGTGGCAACCGTGTCAGGTGGCCTGCTAAGTGGTGGTCTGCCCATCTACCCCCATTTGTCTGGTGAAGCTCAAGCTGCATATCAACAGCTTTCCCCAGCAGACGCTCAAGACTACAGGAAAGTAAAATAGGCAATCCTCCACCATCTAAATATTACCCCAGAATTGCATCGATGGAGTTTTAAGGAATACAAGCGTCCAGAAGGGGTACGTCCACGTCTGGTTGCTCAGAAACTGTGGGACCATCTTACTCGTTGGACTCGTCCTACGGAAAAGACCGTTCAGCAAGTCCTGGAGTTGGTAGCCATAGACCAACTGGCAGCAGTGCTGGGAGAGGAAACCAAAGCCTGGGTAGTGTGACACACTCCCGAGACCCTAGACGAGGCAGACAAACTAGCGGAGGCCTTCGAGGATTCCCTTCTCCAGCGAGCACCCCGTGAGATTAAAAGCCCACCTACGGCCAACAGGCCGCCTGATAAACATAAGCCCGGTGGGTCCTTCTCGCCTCCCAAAACATGGAGACCGAGGTTAGTACCCCAGTGGGCCAGAGAGAAAAGCCCTAACCCGTTAGGTTCAGACTAACGGGACAAAATGTCTTTTTCTCCTTCCCCACAGCCCCCTACCCCGAGATACTTCAGGTGTGCAGAGCCCGGTCACATAGCTCGAGACTGCCCCCTCGTGGAGGTCGGGATGCTTAGCACCTGTTGGACCACTGAAGCAGGTAAATAATCGGGGGTTGGCTGCGAGAGCCCTTATTGTATTAGTGTACAGATTGGGGATAGGAGAACCCACGCATTAGTGGACTCCAGGTGTGCATTAACCTTAATTCAGGAAGATGTGTTGGAAGGGGTCACCTGGGAGCCGAATGGATCTGTGGCTATCACTTGTGTACACGGTGAAACCAGGTCGCTCCCTACTACTAAATTTAGTATTACTGCGAGTGGTAGGAACGCTGACGTTAAAGTAGCGGCCACTAAGGTCTTGCCATACCCTGTATTGTTGGGTAGAGACTGGCCCTTCTTTGATGAGTTAGTCAGGGGGAGGAGCGAGTGTAATTCTACCCAGCAATATAAAAACCAGTAGGGAGAAGAAACAATTGGCAAAATCTTTCCCCTTCAGTCCAATCTGTTTAATTCCTGGTTCCGACCCCGCAAAACACGCAGAGAAAGAAGGGCGGAACGAGAGCAGGGTACACAAATGCAAATAAGGGAGGAGTCGGAGGGGCTGGTAAGCCAACGCGCTAAACGGAATTCCAAGGGAGTGGCAATACATTGTGACCTGGAGGGCGGGGTTGCTAGTGATGGAGGCGGGGTAAGTTCGTCTCCTCCTCTTAATGTACCTGATCTGTGAGAGAGGGATGTTGATTTAATTTGGGAGCAGCAAAACGATCCCACTCTGCAGTTCGCCAGGGAACAGGTTAGGTCCATTGAGGGGAAGGTATTAGAAGGTAAGGGACAGAAGGCATTTCCGCACTTTGTAGTAGACGGGCACTTGCTCTACCGAGTAATCCGAGATTCGGAGACAGGAGAGCGGATTACTCAATTACTCGTTCCTGGGCCTTTCCGGGCCGAGGTTATGCGATTAACGCACGACTTACCAATGTCTGGCCACCTAGCAACGGAGAAGACTCAGGAACGAATCCTGGCTCGATTCTATACCCAAGTTCGGAATTATGTTGCAGCCTGTCCTGATTGCCAATTAGTGGCCCCAAAACAGGTTCGCCCCGTCCCTCTGGTCCCTCTGCCTGTTATAGCTACACCGTTTGAGCGCATTGGTGTAGATTTGGTGGGTCCACTGGAGGGAAGCGATACTGGATATCGGTACATATTGGTTGTGGTGGCTTACGCTACCAGGTATCCAGAGACGGTTCCTTTACGCACAATGCACTCCCGTTCAATAGCCGAAGAGTTAGCGAAAATCTTTTCGAGGGTGGGAATACCTAAAGAGATACTTACTGGACTGCATACAACAATTGTGCAGGTTGTTGAAAATTCGTTCCATCAAGACCTCAATTTACCATCCTGAAACGGATGGGCTGGTGGAACGGTTTAATCAAACCCTAAAACAAATGTTACGCCGTTTTGTGGACCAGGAAAAGAAAAATTGGTCTCGCCTTCCTTACCTTCTCTTTGCCATACATGAGGTTCCCCAGTCGTCCACTGGGTTTTCTCCGTTTGAGTTGTTGTATGGACGTAAACCCTGTGGAATTTTAGACATCGTGCAGGAAGGTTGGGAAGAAGCCGCAAAATCTTCCAAGAACATAATAAAGTATGTATTACCACTCTGAGACCGCCTAGAATTGGTTGGTAAATTGGCTGTTGGTAATCTCAAAGCGGCACAACATAAACAAGCACAACAATATAATGAAAAGGCTAGAATTTGAACTTTCCGACCGGGAGACAAAATGTTGTTGTTGCTCCCAACATCAGAATCAAAGTTGTTTGCAAAGTGGCAGGGGCCATTTGAGGTCATTAGAGCTAATGGACCGGTTGATTATGAAATCCGACAGCCTGGGCGTCACAAAGAATCTCAAATTTATCATGTTAATCTCCTCAAACCCTGGATCGAGAGGGAGGTCCATTTTATCACCTCAGAAAATCTCGAGGAGGACTTTGGACTCCAAATTGCGCTAACTGCAACAACAGAGATTAAGATGGGAGAACAATTAACAGCTGGTCAGAAAAGTGAATTGGAATGTTTAATTAAGCAGTTTGAGGATGTGATTTCGATGATGCCCGGTAGAACACACTTAATTAAACACGCAATTATAACTCCGCCGGGCTCTAGGGTAAGATTGCGAGCCTATAGATTTCCCGAGAGCCAGAGGGAGGCTGTCAAAGCAGAAATAAAAAGTATGCTTGAGTTGGGAGTGATTGAGCCTTCGAGAAGTGAATGGTGTAGCCCCATTTTGCCTATTAAAAAACCTGACGGCTCTCTGAGACTGTGCGTTGACTTCCGAAGGATCAATGCTATTTCTAAGTTCGATGCATATCCCATGCCCCGGGTTGATGAACTCTTTGACCAACTCGGGCAGGCTCGCTATATGTACACCTTAGATCTGACTAAGGGTTATTGGCAGATCCCTTTGACAGAAATGTCCAAGGAGAAAACAGCATTCGTTACCCCCGAAGGCCTATTCCAATTTCGAACCATGCCATTTGGTTTACACAGGGCCCCTGCTACTTTTCAAAGATTAATGGACAGAGTTTTAAACCCACATCGAGGATATGCAGAGTGAGCTTTATGTTTTACAGAATACATATACAGTATATAAAGGATATTTTTTTCATAGCATTATAACTAGTCATGTAGTTTTACACATTTAAACCAACAAGAGTATTTGATACAGCTTATTCCACTTCAAATAAAACACCTTGTTTGCACTGTAAATTGTGCTAGTATATGATTCAAACTCATGTCACTCAACATCTTCCTGTTTTGGTCTAAATTAAAAAAAACACAATTAAAAAAACAAAAACACGTGCATCTAATTCATGGAAAAACCATAGTGCAGCAATACTGCTTGTACGTTTCCTTAAAATTACAAATTGAAAAGCATCTATGTAATTATTAAAGCTAGATTAACTACATGACACACATTGTATGAGCTGATTGAATCTTCATCTGGCAATGTTTCAACTGGTATTTAGGTTCAGTTTTATTTTCATGAACAGATTGAAAGATTAAGGGGTAGATGTACTAAAGTGTTGCATCTGTCGCAATCGTTGCAAACCACATGCAAACCAGTCAGAAGTGTAGCGTGAAACATACTAAACAAACGCAACGCTGTTAGCATCATTTTAACGAATGCTTTGCAGCCGCAGTTCTTATTTGCGCTTTAGCCTTAAATGAATATATAATTCTGGGCGTTCCTGCAAAAATTCACAAAAACAGGGTGGAGTGCAAATGAGGGATCAAAAATAATGTAATGAGATGTACTAAAGCTGTGGGCAATTGCGACACTTACAATTGCATCAATTTGTTAAGAACTTTTGAGTGTCTTTAACAGTTGCAATTGTTGCTGGCATGTCACAGTCCACTTTTTCTCATGTGTTGCGAGTTGTGATCAATGTATTTTTGAGACGAACACCCAAGTACCTAATTTTCACTAAAGTCAGTGTGTACTTATGAGCCTTGAAAACAAATTTCTATGACATTTCTGGTTTTTCCAGCGTGTTGGGAGCAATAGACTGCAATAATTATTTTAATTTTTTTTTTAAAAAAACCTAAATCATTTAGTTTCAATTTAAAATCATCTTTTATTCGCATTGCACACCAATGTGTACAATGCAGCAGCATGATTTATTTTGTGTTACCAGCATGCTTAAGTACAAAACAGTGCGCTAGGTATTCATTTGATTTTATTACTGTACTGTATACTGTATAGGCCTACTGTACAGATTTATATTTTTACATAATGTAATTTGTAGCCTACCCAAAACACATTAGTGTTATTTCAGCGACACCTCCTTATGTCGGACAAACATGTCTGATGGAATTAAACTGCCTTTCATTTTTTATATATATAACAGTATTAAAATAGGTCAAATGAAGACAGAACAGAATGCATTGTACAGATGACGTTTACATTTAACAAAAACAATGTTATTTTGATTCTTGCACCCTTGCATGTATAGATGTTATCCATTGGGCACTCTGCTGCAGCAAACCACAACTCAACTGCTGTTATTTTATTTGAAAAAATGTCACACAACTCTCGCTAGAGATCGCGCTAAGATGACTCAAATAATATTTAAATTTGTATATTGCGGCTCTCTTCATAAACATATTTTTTCTTAGTACATACGACAAAATGTGCACTTTATGAATTGTCGTAATGAAAATGCAAATGTTTGCGCTGCAACTGGCCCATCTTAGTACATCTACCCCTAAGGCTCTTACTCAAAATTGAGGCTGTCCTATTTTATCAGTTTAGATATTTCAAAAGCTGTGTTTAAATGTGCAAATGGATAAAAAGTGATTTTAAAATGCATGAATGTCATTGCTTTCAGATATAAAAGATTGTAATAAAGGTATTACAGTAATATTTATTTAACAGACAATATGCAAGGAAATCCTGTGTGGATTTTACATGCATACACAGCCAAATTTGTGTGCGAGGGAATTGAGGAGAACAATAAGCAAAGTTATGCTCTCTGACAAGTGATTGCTGTGGGAATTTTAAGTTCTTGTACAAAATAAATTGTGGTCAATGAACAGATTACACTCTAAAGATAATATATGAGAGACAATCCTTTAGTATACAGTTTTATAACCAGTAAGGGTAAATGAACACTTCCAGAAGATAACAAATGCACAGCAAGTTTTCCAGGATAACTGCCAAACACTTCTTAATTACTGCAGCACGGGTTGCCACTAGGGATATACTGAATATTATAAATGTATTTGTATTTACCATATGTAAACCAATCACTTTAAAATGCAAGCCCTTTATATTCAGTTGGCAGCAGCACATTAGTTGTATATGTTCAATTCCTGGTAATTCAAACAAAAGTGGCCTAATGGCATTTCTGGTGGTTTGGACCCATATTGGCGGTATTCCTGTTAAGGGATTTGATCTTGAAGGAACAGCAAGATGCATACCACCAACATGTTGTATTTGTACTATACATGATTCTTGCAACTGATAGCCACCTACGAAGAAAATGTGCAAAACATTAGCTTGTAAACCTAAAAGACACAAATGAACCTTTTGACCACCACACAGATAGAATGTGCCATGGTAAAACAGCAATTTTACACTGTTCTGTTACAAATAATTAGCACCCTGTTTAGCCGCCCTAACTTCCCAAATGCACTCCTTATTGATCTCATCCAAAACAATGACTTAATGGACACAAGTAAAATTATGCTAAATTGTTCATAGGGAACAACTAGAATGTAAATGACAACATACTGCACTAGCCACATACTGACTGTCTGAGACTTTGCTGTTTGCAGTATTTTTTCAGTACTGACTGGTGTGGACCGAGTAATGGTTCCCAATGCATTTAATGTCTTAGCTACATAGTAGAAAGGTGTGTTCTGCTCTTCCAGTTACATTGTCTGGCTCTTTTTTTAACAGCTGTTACAACAGATGCTGCCTTATTTACGGGTACCGCTGTGGACACATCAATATCATTGTAATATATAGTAAGCCTAGAAGCTCAGTTAGAGATATTACTGAAAAATATGTATAGCTGAAGTAAATAATTTATTGATAATCTATTTTTATATAACCCCATACATTTTTACAGTAGCAGATTCTACAACAAATGTTTCCAATGGAAAATTTGAATTGCATGCACGTTTAAATGCAATATAGCACAAAAAGTCCAGTGTAGCTAAATCGCATACATCCAGCCATACAAGGGTGAAGCTTAGATTTTCCTGAGAAGAAAGTTGTTCTGACATTCTGCCATCCAGACATCATTATATTTCAGTGTACTATTATAATCTGTTTATATTTATAACATCAACTCTGATGTCAGGTTTCCACCTATACTCCCAGGGTACATCAACAACAGATTTGTTTGGCATTCAATGGAAGACATATCATGGATTTAATAATCTTTTTCACTTATTTTGAAGAGCGCTTGTGAAGACCCAGGCTTTAGTTGAGAAGTTCAGATTTGAAGTTGTCAATGCAAGACATATTCAAGTGAATGAGAGTACAGAAATTACAGATATCAGTGTGAAAGCAGTTTTGACTATGAGTGACATCAGGCAAGCAAGCAAGCTAGCCAGCCTGCCTGTCTGCCCTTGTCCATCCGAGTTCAGCATGCACTGAGCCTGAGGGTGGACTTCCCTGTTATGTAAAAGGCCCTTAGCTTTGCCTTGTGCCTCACCACACCCTGTCATTTGTTATTGCTTAATACCTGATTATTCAAAAACAATCAAGCAAGTTGATAAATAGGATCCAACAGGGAAACCAGAGGCTGCGTTTTCAATTAATTTGATGCATCCCTTGTAACACATCTTGAAGCACAAAAAGCACAGTGTACAGTAAGTCGTATGTTACATTTGAATGCTGACTGTGAAGGTGCAAAGGCATTCCAAAGTTGTGATATGTTTACAAGGAAGAACTAAGAAACCACATAAAGTAGACAAATGCTAAGTAAGTTATGATAGTTAAGGGATTACTGCATTGGCTTCCTTGTGATTAGGGAGGAATGCTGTCAAGCCATGTTGTTATGTTTTTTAAGGTACAAGTTTTTACACTTCCACATTTAAGCCACATCTAGGTCTTAAACAAAGGTCTGTCTTTACCATGTAAAGTAGACAAACGCTTAGTAAGTTATGATAGTTAAGGGATTACTGCATTGGCTCCCTTGTGATTAGGGAGGAATGCTGTCTAGCCGTGTTAAGTTATGTTTTTTAAGGTACAAGTTTTTACGCTTCCACATCTAGGTCTTAAACAAAGGTCTGTCTTTAATGCGAGAACATGCCTTCTGATAACTTCAGTCCCTATTTGCAACAATCGATGGATAATTTAGTGCTGGGGGCTTTCAATTTCAAATGACCTTTGAAATCTTATAGTTTATCCTTGATAGTTCTGTCAAAATCCTTGTTTAAAATGTAAAGAATGTAGGGAGATCTTTATGTTGCTGAAGTTATTGGAAAACACAACAATCTCGTACAGAACACAAGCATGTTTGAAAGATCTCTAATAAAGACCTAGGTGCAACTAAATCAAGAGTCGGAACAACAAGCGAGTCCTTTTTCTGCCAACTTTCTCAATAACAACTTCACTCCATGCTACACAACTGGATTTGTCTTTCTGGCAGCCAGCCAGTGTCAGGTTGGATTTGGTTTCCGTTTTGCATTTTGTGTCTAACGAAAGAACAACTGAACTGACAGCAAATCAAACATGCATCAATATTTTTTTCCTTCACTACTTGTGCTATTTTTCTCTGTGAATATACTGGAATAACACTTTATAATAATTATTACTATAGTTAGAAAATATTATCTAATTTTGTATTATTTAATTGTATTACCCTACAGTAGCTTCAGTCCTAACCGTAAGATTATTATTAGTAGTCATCATAGTCATAGTAGTATAATTTGTCTTAGTAAACCAATCCTATGGTTTTCTGGCCCAGTATATTCATAGAGTAAGTGTGTGGAAAGTATGACAAAGTACAAATTTACAAAGTGCATTAAAAAAGCTGGAGCAACAAAACGTTGCAGTCAGACATCGGTGAGTTGTTTTTTTTTCCCCCACTAGAATTAATATGCATCATATGCATAGCTAGCACTTGAGATGTCCTAGCATGACAAAGCACCATATTGAAGGCATTGCTGGGAGAAGCTGAATGCAGTATTTCTCATGACATCGTCAATAGCAAAGGAATCTTGTACTCTCCAGGGTCTTCTGAAGTAATATAACAAACAACAAACTGATTTTGCACATTTAAATCTTACTTATTTTCAAATATAATGCATGCTTTTTTACTGTTTGCATAATTTTCAAAGATGTATAAAGATGTTTCCTTTCTAATGTTCTTTTGGGATGTCAGTGCTATAAATAAAGTTTATTTAGAAAAAGAAAAAAAATTGTGTGGTGCCTGTTTTCTCCCTGATCTGTTAAATGTTAAATATTTCATCATTAATGTTTATGAAGTCAAGGTTATTTTATTATTATTCAATCATTATTTTTACTTATCAAAATTACAGAAAATATAAGTGCAGGGATTAACATGAATGCCTAGCCCTTTTTCTGCTTTTTTTGGATTGGCTAGCTCTAAACAATTTGTGCCAGCACCCAGCGCAAACTCTGCTGAAAATCACAACACATGGAAAGTGATACAATACAAGTTTCCAGGAGATATTCAAAATCATATACATGCAATGCAAAAGTAACTGTAAACTCCTGGGAAACCAATTTCATAAACATATTTATTACAAGGGTTATAATCTGTAGGACCCTTCGACTTTTATACAAAAGGTTATGAGACCTTTAGTATGATCTGGTTTATATTTTCGATATTAGCTGAACTGAAAATTAAACCTTACAATTTTTCTAATTATTTAGTGAAGCAGACCATCTGAACTGGCTTGTTGAATTTTCTATTCAAGTTTATTAATTTAAAACTCACTGTTATGAATGCTTACCATCATCTTTAATTAATGGAGCCCATTCCTCGCCTTATTTGACTTGCAAACAATATATACAGTGGACTTCATAGTCCCGACACTTGTTACAGCAAATGCAAAACAACTTGCGTGACCTTCTGGAGATTCTTTTCAAATCAATATGTTTTCATATCACAAAAGTTAAATAATTGTATGTTACATATTGCTGGTCCCAGTAATCCCTCATCACACATACACTAGTTTTATTCAAAGTAAATGTGTAAGCACAGTGAAAATAATATAAACCCAATGGCTTATATATTGAGAGCTAAGAGCTTCTGTCATTATGCAAATAGCACAGATACAGAATACTGTAGTTTGGCAACTACTTGACATTACTCTACGATGGAAGTTGTTATTGAGAAAGTTGGTAGAAAAAGGACTTGCATGTTGTTCCGGCTCTCGATTTAGTTTCGCCTAGGTCTTTAGTAGAGATCTTTCAAACATGCCTGTGAAAATGTACGACAAAACATAATTAAGGTTTTAAATGGTTTTCATTAAGTTGTTACAGACTTTAATATTCCAAATGTTATTTGCAACACGTTTTTTTTTTTTATGTTTAGTTTATGTTTACATGTTCTATTGTGCCATCCATTGACTGTTTTTGTTAAATTATATACACAAAATTCAACACAAGGAAATCTATTAGATTTGATTTATGTGTATGCTTAAAATTCCAGTCCCTTGTGACATATTATGCTTCAGTGAAGGGGGCAGCCATGGTTAATAATGGTGGTCATCATTGCTCTTCCTTTCACACGAATGTGAATGCTCATGAGGGATAAAAAGAAGTTACAATTAATTTAGTAGGCTCCTTCCCTCGGTACAGGCTAACATTAAATAATGATAACTATTTCTAACATACTGAATACTTCATGGTTAAGATTTATTAATAACCCAATATGTTTAACTCTTTTTAAATTGTTCATATTTGATCATTTATTTATTGATGGTGTTGTAATGTTGGGACATAAGTTATAAAGCAGAGTAGGTGATGCTTTATATAGTTTTAAATATGGAACTAATTTCTTGTAAGGAACAGGTAATAATTCTTGTTTTTCCTGTTTTTGTCTAGTTAAAGTGCATATCGATAACAAAATAATTCCCATAAATATATATATATATATATATATATATATATATATATATATATATATATATATATATATATATATATTACCATCACTTCGTAAATTTCACATTTTTCATATATGAAAGAGGCACACATTATGTTAAAAGCATAATTGATTTTAATGGTATTTTTATAGTATTTGTCGACAATAAAATTGCACTCTTTTCCATGCTGTACTGCCTGTTGAAGGAAAAAATCCAGCACACATGAGTTGTGTCTGGGAGTTTGAGTACTAGTAGAAAAAACAATTCTGAATGTATTTTAGACAATGCCTCTTACTTTTTTTTTTTTTTTTTAAACGAAAGATTCTAAACATTTGCCATTTATTTAATTTTAAAGAACTCAAACTCTGAGAAGCTAGATGCATTGGCTTGCATTTATCTACCAATCATGGCTTTTCCTGTGACTGGCATGTTTTCAATGGTGAGTTAATCCTTTAAAGTGACTCTAGGAATTTGACTGGAAGTACATCATTGAAGTATCTCTGTCACTATCTCTCTACCCTCTGCTTGTGCCCTCCACTGTCCTAATTCTCCTCGATCTCTCTGCTGACTTTGATACAGTCGACCACTCTATTCTCCTGTCCTCCCTCGCTGACATGGGACTCTCCAGCACTGCTTGGTTCTCTTCCTACCTCTCTGATCGCACCTACCAGGTGTCCTGGTGTGGCTCGCCCTCTGCCTCTTGCTCACTTTCTACAGGCATCCCCCAAGGTTCAGTTCTGGGACCCCTCCTGTTTTCTCTCTACACTCACTCCCTGGGTCCCCTCATCTCCTCCCATGGCTTCTCGTATCATTTCTATGCTGATGATGTCCAGATATTCCTCTCCTTTCTCCCTCTGACTCCCACATTTCCTCTCGTATATCTACCTGTCTCTAGGCCATCTCCTCCTGGATGCACTCACATCATCTTAAACTCAACCTCTCCAAGTTAGACCTCCTTTGCTTCCCCCCACTTCCTCCCCCACCACTGATCTCGCTATCTCTATCCTCTTGAATTCACCACGCTCTCTCCATCCTCATCCACCAAGTACCTTGGTGTCACCCTCGACCCCTCTCTTTCCTATTCTCAGCACATCTCTACTCTGGCACGCTCCTGTCGCTTTTTCCTCAGCAACATACTCAGAATTTGCCCCTTCCTCACTGACTACTGCACACAGCTCCTAGTTCAGGCCCTGGTACTATCCCACCTTGACTACTGCAACACCCCCCTGTCCGGCCTCCCTGCTTCCACTATCTGTCCACTCCCCCACCTCCAGAACCCTTGCCCACACTTTGCTGTATTCTACTACTGCTCTCAATCAGAATTATATTTTCTGTATCTTGTACTTGATTTTACTTTTAAAGGTAACTGTATTCACGTTTTTTTGTAATTGCTTTTATTTGAAATAGTTCTTATCCATTTATTGTACTTACGACTTGCTTTTAATGGAATTAACTCTTATAACCAAATATTTTTAAGTTTAACTACTCTTAGTTGTAATCACTCTCAAACGTAATTATTTACAGTATTTTTTATTTTCACTCATTTGAATTTGCTCTTACTACTGATTTTATTGTATTTTATAACTGCCATTATATGTAATGTGACATTTGGTATTGTGATACTTTGTAATGTGATATTTTGTAACAACTGTAAGTCGCCCTGGATAAGGATGTCTGCTAAGAAATTTGTATATATTCTTCTTCAACATCATCAAATAAATTACCATCTAACAATCAAGTTCACCTGTACTGTAATGTGTGCATGTTTCATATATTGAGAAAAATTTGAGACCAACAAAATTATAGCAATATATATGACGTAATGTTTAGGAATTATTTTGTTAGCACCATGCACTTTAATGTGAAACACATTTTCTATACATGTATCCAGAATCCAGTATTTTTTTATACTACATGTATGTTTCCAAGGAGGTAATTTTTAACCAATCACTAGCTCTGTGAAATGTTTTTTGCACAACTGAATTCTTGGACAGGTTTCTATGAATGTTCTGATGCTTAGCTGTAGCAATTATATACAGAGGTATCAATATAGGTTGGTTTTTGAGCGGGGCAGATTTCACAATGAGGGAGATGGCAACCCATTAGACTCTGTTCAGCCTCACACTTCCTGACACAAAACTTGTGAGACAAGCTGCTGGATACAGTACCTATACATTATTATTATTTCGTGACTTTAGGTTAGACATGCTCCACTGAGCTGAACACCCCTTGTCATTTAGTCCTAGGCCTGACAGTTGTGATAAATTGTGAGATTGGTTTTGTATTGTAACCACCAAACTCACTTCATATAATTTATAAAATTCTGGAAGTTATTAATATAAGTCCCTACTACTGTAACATGCCGTTAAAACAGACAAAACCGTGTTGCCAAATTATTTTGTTTAGTTTCAGACAACTGCAATTGACCAGACAGTCTTTTGTTATGACATTCTTAAAAGCTAAGTTATACAGAACATGGATTCAAACCAAGAGAGAAAGCAGGCAATGAATTCTCAATTCTACACCTTCTTAATGTGACCAATCAGAAAACTTGAAAAAATAACAAATTAAATGGCTGATTCTATGCCTGGCTTCTGTCAGCTTTCTAAAAAGAAATGTCAAACCCAACAAGTCTTTAAATAGTTATTTTCACTGCTGATAGAAGTTAATTTTGCTACAGACTTATTTAACCACAACGCCCATAACTTCAAAAACACGCCGATCAATCATAGATTCTGAAATAAAACAAATTAAGAAAATAAGCAGCCATTACACTGACAAAGGCCCTAGCCATTTTATGTTAATTTACAACATCATATATATATATATATATATATATATATATATATATATATATATATATATATATATATATATATATATATATATGTATATATAGTGCTCACCCTTTATAACGCTATAGTTACAAGATCATGCTATTTGTGTTTCGCTTTATAACGAGTATAAAAGGGCTACTGTAATGGCATTATGGAGCAAATGGGAGCCACGACCCTACTGTGTTATAACCGATTCTGCACTATAACGAGGAATCGTTATTATTATTTAAATATGATTCCAAAAATATGACTTTGCTACCATAGCAAAACATTTCGGAAGTTATGACAGTACACCTGAAAATTCTGACTGACATTATGTGAAAGGTGTAATCTATCATGAAAGACCTATGCAGTTCTGCATGTTTTCTCTAAATTTTGAGCACACATTCCAGTTTATCTACATATTAAATCAAATACACTGCACAATCATTGTCTACATGTGTCTCATTTATTGTGTAATATGTAACTGTAGTATTTTTAATAAGGTAGCAGATGGCTGAGTGTTCAAGAAAAGGCAGGAATAACATCTGTCATATAATGCCATAAAGCAGAAAACAAGTTGTAGTAATTCAAACACTGATGCTTTTTATTATCACTTCCAAATAAAACTCCAGATGTCATTAAGATGTCAATGATTTAAGGGTGGTGTGATTTAAATGATCACTGGAATATTCCCCATAGTGTGTACTTCATGGAAGTATAATTTAATGTGCGAATCCCATTAAACTGCAGGCATCCAGAATTAAAATGTGTCATATGTATGCCACTAACACTTTAGCAGCACAGACAGTCACCTGTGTTTGATTTTATTATTTTGTATGCAAATAGAACATTCATTCATCTGTTTTTTCTTTAAGCAGGTGTGTGGAACTGAAGTAGTCCCTCCCTCCCCTCACAAACATATTTTAAACACATGTCTGAGCCCAGTTTAAGGCTTGACTAAGCATGTAATTTGGAATTTGCCTTGAGGGTCTCTGTAAATGTTTTACACAATATTTAATCTTCTTAAAGTACAAACAAAATTACTTGCCATGCCACTGTCCATCGTTAACAACTGAGAAGGGCAGAGAAATATACCCTGGCAAACTGCTTTGACCAAATTAGAATATAAGTTTCAGGTTTAGATACCTCTTCATAAACTTCAGTATGGTTTTTTTTTTTTCTACATGTGATATACAGCAATGTACAGAACCTTATAAATTATTTTCATTTGCAGCTGACTCCTAAAATGAAGGTGTTTTATAATGTAAACATTTCATAAGCAATGCAATAAAAAATTACTGCAGCTATTCTAAAATGAAATGTGGTAAAATAATAATAAATAAATGCATAAACATAGCCCTTTGCAAATCTAATTTTTTTTTTCTTTGATCTCATAACTACCCTAGACCACTCAGGAACTCAACCAAAATGCTTGGAGACACATAGGGGTTTGAAAACACTGCAGGCTGCAAAAGTTGTTCTTGCGACGCTCTCACAGTATTGGTTTGGTTAAAGTAGCTCTGGGGAAACACCCCCCAGGATGGATTAGGCTTGAGCTGCAGTGAACACTTTCGTCTGGAGTTCGAACAGCCTCGAACAAGCTCTTCGGAGCTCATACAAAGTGAATGAGCTTTTTGTGTTGAAGGACGTGCAGCGATCTCAAGTGCAGCCTGTCTCATTTTGGTAACCAAACAAAAAAAAAAAGAAAAAAAAACTTTAACGAGTCCATGTATAGATTAATAAAATAATGTGGTTTAACTTTATAGCTGACCCCGAGTCAGTTCGTTGCACAGTATTCATTATTAATCTATACATGGACTCGTCAGCATTGTTTTTTTTCGTTTTTTTTAGTTACCAAAATGAGAGACTGCACTTAAGATTCCGGCATGTCCTTCAACACAATATGACATCTTTTTGTAAAACCAGTTTAAGAACACTGAACGATATCAATAGTTGCATAAGACCATATTGAAACATTTCAATGTACCCTCCCATGTTTTAATATGAATTTAGTCATTTGAAAGGGATAAATAAACCTTGGGAATACGACAAAGTGACCAGAGAATGTAGGTTATTATGGCTAATGGGGCAAACTAACTAAGCTCAGCCAATAGAGTCATTCAATAGGATAATTATGAAATGATTTCATAACAAATCCAACGATTAGCCTTCACTTTAAGCTAGCTCCTGTGGATGTATGGTAATGCTGATCAAGGAAAGTAGGATTTGCTGTGCTTTCAAAAAGTCAGACATACTGTTTTAGGTTAAAAAATATCCCAGATAGCTAGAGAAATGTAATACTGAGTCTAAAGATTAGAGAAACCATAACATTTGAATTCCTGTATCTATAAAAAAAATCTGCTATTGTATAGTCTCCCTCATACAAGTCCTTGAATGTCTTTTCTGAGTCGTCTTCCATGTGAGAATGCTATTGCTCTTCAGAAGCTATAGCTAGAGGTGACCTTTAAACATCAACTATCCTTTTATGATTGATGTACTTTTTGAGCTATCTGAGAGCTGTTTGACTCATGAGCATAGTTTGTCTTAGAATGCCCTTTTATAAGGTTGAGTTAAACAAGAAAAGGCAAACCTAGTGAGAAACAGAAACAATCAATAGCTGTAAGGTGCAAAAAGTTGGCATTTGAAAGAAAAGTAGAGAACTGTCCAAGCACTTATAACCATGTTTAAGCTTTTTGCTGCCACATGTTTTAAAGCAGTGTTTTGTTTGTCTCTTTCAGAAAACACTGGTTTTCCTGGATTATCTTCCATTTCTCTCTTCATCGTCTTCTGCACAATGTGTATGTTTAATTTATTTTGCCGTACTGAAGTATTTATGTATTACTTCACAACATCACAAGAAACAAGGACCCAGTGATAATGCTGTCAACAAACATCCACAGGGACATCCACCATGATCTACTTCAGAATACTATAACCACCACCTTCAAGTATCTCACATCTTACACTGCACAATACAATAACCTCTGGCTAATTTTGTTTGTTTTCAACGTGCATTAATTTACATATTCTGTGACACACACTATTTTATAATTTAGGTGACACCAGTGTCCAGGGAGGCATGTCACACATTCCACACATCTCAGTCAGACAATCATCATTGTTAATGAGATGAGAGCCACAATGTAATACTGTAATGTAACTAAGTTATTTCATTATTGAAGTATGTTTACTTACATTTCTTAAGTAACTTTAATATAACAAAGAAATATCTTTGTGAGACTGGTCCATACGTTTCCTTATTTTAAAAAAATAATAATTAAATCCAGAGTTTTATGAATCATTATAAAGAAGATGCTTTACAAAGTGAAAAGTTTCCCTTTCAATGCTACAAACCAAATATCATATTTTAAAAAATAAATAATAATAATAATAAAAATTATTGAGGCCTTATTTTTTACATTTTTTTATTAGCAAGATATTCCTCTCTTCGACTCTCGATCTTCAGGGCAATGTTGGAACACTCTGTTCCAACATTGACGGCCAATCGGAGCGGAGGAACCCGTGCCTGCCGACTCGGGCGGCCAATCGGAGCGCCCCGTTCCAACATTCGGCCAATCGGAGCGCCCCGTTCCAACATTCGGCCAATCGAAACGGGCTGTTCCAACATTGGGCCAATCGAAACGGGCTGTTCCAACATTGGGCCAATAGGAACGGGCTGTTCCAACATTTGCCGGCCAATCGCATCGCGCGGAGCCTGTTCCAACTTTGGAAGGGCGGCGGTTCAAAAAGAAATAAAAATAAACTCATTCTCAGCTGCCTGCAGACGGAGAGAGAGGTCGGTTTGGAGTCTTTTATTCGTATTTAAATGCTGGTTTTCTATTATTTTTTGTATGTCGACCGTATAATCTTTTAATTTAGTCGTGTGTGTTTTTTCGCCGAATGACAACGTTATATTGCCAAGATTTACTATGATTTCAACTTTGTTTTCGCTGGTCTGTAGACTTTTGTGCGTTTGTTTTGGGGGTTTTATTCATATTTTTCCATGACAGCTTGTATTATTATTATTATTATTATTGTTAACATTTTAAAAGTAAAAACAACAACAACAAAACACGAGTATTCGGCTTTGTGTTTAGCTAAGCGCTATTAGCATTTCGTCGAGATCAAGCGTTTGTAATAATAATAATAATAATAATAATAATAATAATAATATTCGGCGTTGTGAGATCAAGCGTTTATCATTCGTTAATTTATTGCGTTTGTTGTACTAGTATTACCGTGTGTATTGGGCTGTGCATATTTAGCTATGCTGCTATTTCGTGGAGATCAAGTGTTTAGTATTTGTAAGTTTTTGCTTTTCATCAATTGCAACGTTTTATAATATTAACCACTTATTTGTTCTTTCTTTCACAGAGTGATCATTAACTATTTGAAAGGTAAAGTGCTATCTCTTTATATCTCCATGTAAAATTAATTCTACTGCATGTGTATTATTATTATTATTATTATTATTATTATTATTATTATTATTATTAATAATAATGCTGCATACACTCAGTGTTATGAGTGTGTGTATTTGGCTCAGTGTGTTTTAGTTATGCATACTATTATCATGTCTATTAAAATGTTCATCATTCATTAATGTATAGCTTTTGTTGTGCTAGTATTACAGTGTATTAGGCTATGTGTATTGCTGCGTTTAGCTATCCAGATATCCCAAGTGAACTATTGTCATTCCCTGCCACGCAGTGTCCAATGTACTTTTATTGCCTGAATTGTCTTTCCTTCACAGAGTAAATTTAAATCTAACAGTCAAAGGTAAAGATAAGTGCCTCGTCTCTAAGCCTATCTCAGTGTAAAAGGAATTGTAGCTAATGTGTGTGTGTGTGTGTGTGTGTGTGTGTGTGTGTGTGTGTGTGTCTGTTTACAGCCATCATTATTATTAATGCTGCATACACTCCAAGTTGTTTTTATTACCACACATTGACATTCCTAAAAGCTGAAATGCTACTTCATTCATCACCCCTTTATGCATTTTCCAAACTGTACTTGCCTGTTGAATAAATTGTAATTTAAAAAGAATGAATGCATATGTCAGAAAATATCTAGGAGAGGAGCTTTGTTCGTCAGAGTAATAAGTAGTAACATGTAAGTTGTATTCCAGTTATGAACAATGGAAGGAAACCCTGCCTTCAGAAGGGTGCCAGGGTCCCGGGACCTGCTCCTCCAGCCTTCGCCGAAGCTGCCGCTGTCTCCGCCGCCATTAAGGCTGTCGCTGTGTCCAGCGCCTGGCCAGCAGTGTGGTGAGCCTGCGTGGGTTGGCCTGTCTGACGGAGCAGCAGGTAGATGAGTTCATTGAGCAACGGAGACAAGCAGCGCCGCCTTCCCTGGCCGTCACCAGGACAGGCTGATTCAGGGGCGATTCAAGACCACCAAGACCGCCTCCTCTGACACCCCGGCACGGACAGCCTGAAACGGTGAGCTAGTTCATGTGTAATGTTATTACAACAGAAAAAAAACAAAAACTCAACATCCACACACAACCCTAAAATATAAACATGTACCCATTACTACTAAAACTTTTTACTCCTGTTGCTTGGTTGCAGGTGCCTGCTCGGACAGGGCTCGGGACCTGCCCAGTGGCCACAGACGAGCAGACTCGCCGAGGCCATCTGCATCCAGCTCTGCTGCCTCCACCCATCCCCCACCAGCCTGAGGCTCGTGGAGAAGATCACCCTCCAGCTGTTTGAGCTGAATCAGCACACCCTGTCTCAATGGTAAGTTTCGTCTCTTGACTGGACACTGATGACATTACACCTCGAAAAGCATAGTGTTGAGATGTCCATTAAGAATGACAACATCTCCATCGCTATACAGTTTGAGGTTAAAGGCTGAAAGAAAACGCACATAATCTACACAACTACCACAAACAAGTGACTGTGTTTTTGTTGAAACATAAAACTGACAATGTCATGCATCTGCTGTGTTTCAGGCACAACAAACGCCAGAAGGGGCAGGAGCAGGCTGTCCTTCAGCAGGGGTGGCACCCCTAGCGCCAGCGCAGTGGACCCAGAGCCTCAACCGCAGTCGCACCCGCTGCTACAGGAGGGCATGACATATGGACACCAGCCGCATGTCTTTCCATGCCCCCAAACACAGCGGGACAGGCAAAGCAGCGGAAACGCCCTGGGGCCACGGCACAGACCGGTCCTGGACCACTCGGCCACATCCCACGCCGTCTCCTTCCACCTCTTCAGCTGCTCCCAGTTTTACAATATCCAATTTATTATTTTAAGGCTTTCTCTCACAACTGCAACTTGCCAATATTGACTCAGGAGAGACGAAGGCAAGCACTCCCGACCTCCGAAACCATTTTTAAAAATATTTTTATGGTGGTGCATTGTTGCTTTTTTCCGTTTTGTGTTCTCATGTACCCCAGCAAACCTGTATAGCATTTCGTTCAGCACAAGTTGGACTTTCCTCTGGTCAAAGCCCCCATGTGTAAAGCTGATCCCCATATTGAACCACAAGTGTAATGTAAACACTAAAATGTATATGTTATAATTTGTTTTGTTTGCTATGTTGAAAGCTGTATTGTTGAATTTGTCTTTCAATGTCATTAAATATTTCTAGTATGTTATTCATGTATTGCACTACCTGGTCCACTGTTTAAAAAGTATCAGTATCTCTGGACATCACTTTTCTCATAAACACGTTGGGTTTACCACTATGTCCTTGGATGTTAGGCTGGTGTAATCAAGACAGCCAGACAGGTGGGGTGAAACACTGAACACTGAAAAAAAGATCATCTTGTTGGTTGCATGAGATATGCCTTTAATTTCTATTCATTCAATGCAACAAAATAATTTCCTGTAATAAATATATATGTATGTAATCATTTCTGTTCATTCAATGTCACAGAATAATGTATTGTAATAAATATATATGTATGTAATAATGTGTATACATTCAATGCCACAGAATAATTTCCTGTAATACATATATATGTAATTGTTTGGTGTGGATTTAAACACTGAAATGCCTATATTCTAATCAGTTTTGTTCCAGATGTACCTGTTTTGTTTACTATGTTGAAAACTCTATTGTCTTTCAATGCAATTAAATATTTCTAGTTTACAAGTATGGTATTCATATTTCATACTACCTGCTCCACTGTTTAAAAAATATCAGTGTCTCTGGACATCACTCATAAACACAGTTTCTCATAAACACCTGCACTGAACACTGAAATAAAAGTTGTATACCTATTGGTTGCACGAGATATGCCTCTAATTTCCATTCATGCAATGTAACAGAACAATGTCCTGTAGTAAATTGTATGTCATTGCCTGGTGTGGATTTAATGCATTTTTCATCTGGTTTTATCTTTTTTTTTGTGCAAAAGTTAAGATTTATCAATAAAATGCATTCTTACTTTTAAGTACATTGTATTGCTTCATTTCATTTTAAAATGCCTGTAATAGAAAAGGAATTAGCAATACATAATAATTGATTTAAAAAAATCTTCTCCAGGGGTTTTCCTTACTGTTGACATCATTAATATATCATTATTGTTATTATTATAGTATTAGTAGTAGAATTATGCATACATTATGCTATCAATTTTATATTCTATAACATCTTTCACAAAGACATAAACACTACATACTAGAATAAAAAAAACGAATAAACTAGAATACTAGAATAAAACTAGAATAAAACAAAACATTACACAATCTGTATTGTAAAACATGACCCGTTTTCAAAATAAATGCATTTAAAAACAATACAGGGGCTGTAGGAAAGTGAAGGTTTGCATGTGATCTGGACGTTTATTTATTTGGAAAGGCGATACTTTTATATTATTGTATTAAGAGCGCATTTGCGCACCGGGTCACGTGACACACAGATTAATGTGGAAGTTTTTTTTTATTTTATTTCTTTTTCCAAGGCAGATACTGTCGATGCTGTGACTGTGGCTTTTTGAAAGCACTTGAGACGGCGCTGCCGGGCACGGGCGGCGCGCCTCCCCCGCCTCCCCTCGCTGCGCGGACGGCGCCGGCGCCGCGGCGCCCGCGGCCCGCCCGCGGGCCCGCGACTCGAAGATTGGGCCGGGTCTTTTCCTCAGCTACCATCTTAATATCTGAGTCCAGGGAGAATCTATATTTGGAAAAACAGTGCCGGTAGTTTAAACTGGTAATAGGATATAGCCAGTCCAGAAACCTCCTGAAATAATTACTATATATAACATTTGTAAATAGAATGTGCAAGCAGAAAGCATTGCCGATATGTCACAGTTTAATATAGTGGTTTAGATCAGGGGTCACGACAAGTGTGGCACACCAAGATATTTTGGTGGCACGCCAGCCCTCTTCAGAAACGTTGACAGAATCCAACTTTTTTTGGGGGATATGTAGAGAAAAAAGAGATTGCTGATTGGACGGAAGAGACGGAACCATCGGTCAATCACGAATGGTAAAGCACAGTGTTAGTAGGCCTAGCTATTCTTAATTATGGAAAGTAAAATAATAAAATTAGATATTCGAAAATTTCAGCCAGCGTGGAGAGAAGTATATGAATTTGTGCAGAAAGGGGATCATGTTGTTTGTAGCCTGTGCAGTGAAAGTGTGGTATCTCGTACTTCCAGAGTCCAGTGCCATTTCACATCAAAGCACAAAGCCAAATTTTCTGGATTCGATGAAGCAGACAAATGTGAGTGCATCAGAAAAGCTGTTGATTCTTTTGAAAAACAGACAGCCAGCTTTTCTAAGTTTGTAACTAAAAATGCTCTTCTTACACAGGCAAGTTACGTTGCAGCTCTAGCTATAGCTCGGAAAGGCAAGTGTTTCACGGATGGAGACTACATAAAGGAAGCCTTTGTAAACTGTGCTGAGGAACTATTTCACTACTTTGCAAACAAGAAAGACATAATTTCTCATATTGAAGAAATGCCATCGTCAGCCAGAACTGTTCAATGGTGAATCGATGAAATGTCAACTGATGTTAGGAAACAAATGACGGAAGACCTACAAACATGTGATGTGATGAGCCTTGCACTGGACGAAAGTACACACAAAAATGATTCCCCCTGTCTGGCTCTAATTGTTCGCTACTGTATCAATGGAAAAGGAAGAACTGTTTTCTTTGCGTGCTATGCATGGTACAACGAAGGCTACAGACATACTTAATGCTGTCAAAGACTTTTTTTCACACAACAACAAATTGACCTGCATAAAGTGTTTTCTGTTACCACTGACAGTGAACCTGCTATTAGTAAAACTTATGGAAACTGCGATCGGACGTTCTCTTATGCGTTTCCATTGCAGCATTCATCAGGCGAGCCTGTGCGCTAAGATCTCGTCTTCTGCTTTAAACAAAGTAATGACAACAGTTGTGAAAATTGTCACATTTTTGATTGCCCGCTCTTCTTTGACACACAGGAGATTCCACGAACTTCTGAATGATAGGGATTCTGCATATGGAGATTTAGTGCTGCACAGTAATGTACGCTGGTTGAGTCGAGGTAACATGCTCAAGCGATTTGTTGCTTGTCTTTAAACCATCAAGCTCTTTCTTGGAGAAGAAAGTAGTCAACAATATGCAGACCTTACTGATGACAAGTGGCTAACAAAATTTATGTTTCTGACAGACATCACATCACACTTAGACGACCTGAATACTAAGCTACAAGGAACAGAAAAAACCGTACTTCAGCTGTATTAAGACTGGAAAGGTTTCTGTGCTAAGTTATTGGTTTTCAGACGAGATATCGAAACATCTACTTTTCGTTACTTCCCCTTTTGTTTGCCTGGCACGCCAACATCTTAAAAGTAGATGTTGCAGGATTTTTTGACACTCTGCCCAAAAACATTGCTGACCCCTGGTTTAGATAACAGAAATTATTTTTAAAAAAATGTTACCCTGTAAGTTGATTTAATAAATGATGGATCACAAAATACATAATTTCAAGTTAAAATATAAAGGAGTTCCTCTTCACCAAAACTTTCTCTTATTTTTCATTCCAAAGTTTACCATAGGATTTTTGCAGTTTTACCACGCTTTTCCAATGGTTACACTATAAATTTACCATAATTTACCCTGGTTTGCAATGTTTATTAATATGCTTTACCATAAACTTTTATAAGGCAATTTTGGATTAACTGTTTGCCTCTATGTATGAGGGCTTACTGTACCCACAGGAAGCTGTTTTAACCAAAACTGTGTTTAGTGGGAAGGCATCATTGAGTGTCAGTTGCCTAGCATTCACTCAGCGGAAGTTGAAAGAAAACAGATTACCGTACTTCACTTAGATGTTTATTTCAAAATGTGCTTGTTATTTCCAAAGATAAAAAAGGATCAGTATTTATGAGTAGAATACACAGCAGTAAACACACGCCTCACAGAAGCAATAGCAATTGGGCACAAAGCCAGAATAAAAACAAACAGGATATCATTTATGGGAAAAGTGTCATTGTCTGATATTGTATAAGATATTGGATGCTGGAGTTTATAATTTCACTAAGTGAAAGAACAATTCATGTTTTAAACTTTTATTTCACAACAGGAGTAAAGTGCATGTCTAACAGGTGTTAAGCAGGTGTATCACAACATTACAAATGTGGTTTGGATAAAAAGTAACTTTAACTGTGTTACTGGATTGCTATCACTGTCCATTTGCAATGCTAATGGCAGCTGTGTACACTAATGGCAGCTGTGTAATTTAACAAGGAGAGTAGGTTATGTGGAAAGTGTGGTTCATACAATTCATTCTCTAAAAAATAATTCCAAATAATTACTACACATCAACATTGTTAATCTGCTGATTTATAATAATTCCACTTTAAAGTGTATTTATTGTACAAAGAATTTTATTTGTTACTCAGACTGAGAAAAGTATTGGTCAGTAAACTAATTACTTTGACTTCTCATTGTGAATGTGTGTGTCATTGATTTCCCTGGTAGGATCCTCATGATCCATTATAATATTATATAGATGTCTAATCAAAACATTATACCTGTTCTAACATGAACAAAACACGGTGTATTTTGTTTGATCCAAGTGTTGTGCAAGAGATGTGGGAATGTAGACAGTTGAATGCATTTTTTTTCATGTGTTACTGTGAACAGGCTGGCTGTAGGGGTAACGCCAGCCCACAAAGAAACACACAGACAGGCAGTACTTGCAGGTGAAACTGAGACGCTGCGGCGCTCAGTGAGTTTAATAACACACAGAAAATAAAAGCTTAAACAAAATAGAACACGGCACTTGTGGCCAAAATAAATAGACAAACAAAATGAACAGACACTAACAAACAGGGACGAACACTAAACACAAAAACAAGTACGGTGCTGGGAGTAGTTGTTATTTATTTTTTTATTATTATTATTGATTTTACCTCCTCACTCTCTCCCGTGCTTTCGCCCTGAACACACAACCCCAAGTGAGTGCTTCATGCATCTATATATACAATTGTGCTGGGATTCAATTACCAATTAATTATTCACTTGAATCCCAGCACGTGAACTAATCTGTGCACTCCCGAGCTCACATATCAATACACTTTTAATTTGCATGTGAAGTGATTTGTGCCACCCTCGTGTCTAAATACAATTATACATTTTAAACACTCGTGCTCATTACCCACATTATATCCCGTGTACCAACTACAATACACCAACATTAACACACAACACACAAATAAACACAGGGGTGGGGCACATTGCCACAGTTACTCATTGAAATATTTCATAAACATAACCCAAGAATAATACTGTAATCCTGCATATAACAAAACAATATCCAACAATTGTCATGCAATAGTTGAACGTCTATACATTGTAAATCTTACAGAATAATCTGTGTATTAACCCAATATATTTCATAATTCCACAGATGGTACATACAAGATTAAATCAGTATCATGCAGTTCCCTTTCAATTCGAAGACAACCACCAACATTATGTATGGGATATTCCTACCCTTGAGGTACATAATGCTGAACTCTCTATACCAGAGCTGCCAAAGGCCCCTTCCTGGGATGACGCACTCGGTCCTGCCCACCGAGGGTATAAAACCGTCACTCACAGGAAGATCTCCTCTTTTCCCTCTCAATACGGTAAGGTAAGACCTCTGTGTTGAGCTGAGCGTGGTTATAGAAAATAACTTCGAGTCGATTCGAGTCAGTTGTATTTCCCTGGCATTCATGCTGAAAGCTGGCTTGCCGCTTTCCTGGAATCAATTACTTAAAAATGACAGAGTCCTTTTATCTTTCTGTTTTGGGTATAAGCCTGTATGTTTTCCTATTACTGCCTTTGCAGTTAAAAAGAAATAACATGCCGCAGCTCCCTGAGCCTGTGCTTCACCCTGGCATACGCTATGCGCTGCCATGTTGTGTGACTGCACGCGGTCCAGAACCAGGTTATCGCCGCTCTGCACCACGGTGCAGCACCGTGCGCTCCCCTGTACTGCTCTCCTGATTGCCTACCGCAGCCACTCGAGTCTGTGTATCCACCCTGGTGTTTGCTATGCGCTACCCCGGGTTGTGTTGACTTCACGCGGTTAAGGCTGGGTGCCTGTGGCGGAGTGTCCCACCCCTATATATATTTGTGCACTGTTTTTGTATTATTGTTTGCGGCGCGGATAAAAGCGCTGCATCTTTTGTTATTGTTTTTGTATTTTTAAAAACTTTGTGAGGATGCGTGGCTGATCAGCTTCTGATTATTTAACTAGCTGACAGTCATGCATCCTTACTAAACTCGTGCAGACTGTGGCCGAGGGGTAATAAGATAATTAACAGCTAGTTAACCCCTCGGCCAGAGTATAAGAACCTGCAGCTGTCCGTGCTGCGGGGTTGAGTGTAGAGAGGAGAGTACGGGGAGCGGAGAGAGCGAGGAGAGAGATAGATTAAAAACCAGCCCGCTTATTTGTTTGATTATTTGTTTCATTATTTGTTTGGCCAACGCGCCTTTTTGTTTTGTTTGTTGATTGTTTAAATCTTTTTGTTTTGTATTATTTTTTATTAAATACGCTGACCGCAGTAGCGTTCAGCTTCACCCGCCCATCCATTGTTGTTTTGGTTCAGTTACTTCCTGGTCCGTGACGTCACCACACATCACCACTGCAAGCCATCCTGCCACATATGGTGTCCTGCGTGGGACAAACAACGCCTCCAACAGCCGGACCAGGAAAGGAAAGGACATTTTTTGTTGCTGTTGTTTTTTTCGAATAGTGGTTTTTGTGTTTTGAAAAAAAAAAAAAAATGGGAAGAAGCGGCAGGAGAAAACAGCAGCGGGAGGCGCATCAAGAGCAGCGCGGGGCCGGTCACAGGTCCCGTCGCGTCTCTACTACGCCGGATGTTTGCCTTGCCTGTCTGGATGAGGAAGGGTGGTGCTTCCTGTGTGGCGAGGTCAGGTATCTTCCACTCAGCCAGAGCCACGCATGGCAGGAGATGGAGGAGCCTGAGCGTCCGGTGTCACGGGGAGAGGTCTCGCTGGCTAAGAGGCCGACGAGTTCACTCTCCTCTGAGGGAATCTGGGGCTGGCTGGTGGAGCCTGGGAGGAATGCTGAAGAGGCCCTCCCTGATGTGATCAACCTCCTGTGGGCCAGAGATGAAGAGCGATGGGAAGCCTGGGAAAAGCAACACTGCCCAGTGTCCCTCCCGGAGGTTGCGGACATGGTAATCCGCTACCTGGCTGCAGATATGGCAGGGCTCCCGCTATCTCCAGCTGCATCGGGAAAAGCCCCGCCACTGCCATCTCCAGCGCCAGAGGGAGAGGAGCCATTGCTGCTGTCTCCAGCACCAGAGGGAGAGGAGCCATTGCTGCCGTCTCCAGCACCAGAGGGAGAGGAGCCATTGCTGCCGTCTCCAACGCCAGAGGGAGAGGAGCCATTGCTGCCGTCTCCAGCACCAGAGGGAGAGGAGCCATCGCTTCCATCTCCAACGCCAGAGGGAGAGGAGTCATTGCTGCTGTCTCCAGCACCAGAGGGAGAGGAGCCATTGCTGCCGTCTCCAGCACCAGAGGGAGAGGAGCCATTGCTTCCGTCTCCAGCACCAGAGGGAGAGGAGCCCTCGCCACTGTCTCCAGCACTAGGAGCAGAGCAGCAGGAGCTGCCTCTGTCTCCACCACCGCTAGGGGCAGAGCAGCAGGAGCTGCCTCTGCCTCCGCCACCTCCACCGCCAGGAGCAGAGCAGCAGGAGCTGCCTCTGCCTCCGCCACCTCCACCAGCAGAGGGTGAATGCCTGCTGGTTCCGCCTCAGCTGCCGTGGGAGGACTGCTTGCCCCTCCCACCTCCACCAGCAGAGGGTGAATACCTGCTGGTTATGTCTCAAGCGCCGTGGGAGGACAGCTTACCGCTCCCAGCTCCACCAGCAGAGGGTGAATGCCTGCTGGTTCTGCCTCAACCGCCGTGGGAGGACTGCTTGCCGCTCCCATCTCCACCAGCAGAGGGTGAATGCCTGCTGGTTCCACCTCCACCAGCAGAAGGTGAATACCTGCTGGTTCCACTTCCACCGTCATGGGAAGGACTGCTCCTACCCTGCCTCGCACCGCCCAAGGATGCCTTTCTCGCACCACCCAAGGATGCCTGCCTCATACCGCCCAAGGATGCCTGCTTCGCATCGCCTGGGGTTGCCTGTTGCTCCGCATCGCCTGGGGCTGCCTGTTGCTCCGCATCGCCTGGGGCTGCCTGTTGCTCTGCATCGCCTGGGGCTGCCTGTTGCTCTGCATCGCCTGGAGAGCCACCAGTTACAGGGTACGAGGGAGAAGTGGAGCTCCCGCTGCTGCCTCCATGGCCAGGGGCTCCCCTCCCGAGGGTCCGCTGCTGCTGCCATCGCCTGCCGAGGGTCCTGTTTTGCCTGGGGTCGCTACCAGTCCTGCCTTGGAAATACAGCAGGAAATACTGTGGCTGGAACCCCATGAAGGGGAGCTGCCGACCACGGAAAGGTGGGGGTAGGTCAGGAGACCAGCTTCCCCAGCCGCACTTTCGTGGCAGGAAATACTGTGGCTGGAGCCCCATGAAGGGCAACTGCCGGCCACGAAGAAGGGGAGGGGGAGGTCAGAAGACCAGCTCTCCCAGCCGCACTTTCGCGGCAGGAAATACTGTGGCCGGAGCCCCATGGAGGGGAGCTGCCGGCCATGAAGAAGGGGGGGAGGTCAGGAGACCAGCTTCCCCCGCAGCAATTTCGCTGCAGGAGAAAGGGTGGCCGGAGCCCCACGGAGGGGAGCTGCTGGCCATGAAGAAGGGGGGGCAGGTCTGGAGACCACCCCCAAAATTTCCTTGGCCGGAGGAGCCGGCCTGTGCGTGGTCCACTGGGACACTACAGTTATACTCTCGGCCAGAGTATAAGAACCGGCAGCTGTCCATGCTGTGGGGTTGAGTGTAGAGAGGAGAGTACGGGGAGCGAAGAGAGCGAGGAGAGAGATTAAAAACCAGCCCGCTTATTTGTTTGATTATTTGTTTGGCCAACGCGCCTTTTTGTTTTGTGTGTTGATTGTTTAAATCTTTTTGTTTTGTATTATTATTTATTAAATATGCTGACCGCAGTAGCGTTCAGCTTCACCCGCCCATCCATTGTTGTTTTGGTTCAGTTACTTCCTGGTCCGTGACGTCACCACACCTCACCACTGCAAGCCATCCTGCCACAGTGCCTCTCTGTGCTTCGGCGCCCTCGGTGTTTAGATGCTCCATGCCTCGGTGCTTAGCACCACAGCATGTCAATAACACCTGCACTCGGTGCACCCGATGCTTCGGTGCACCAGTACTGTATTCTACCTCACTCAATGTCCTCGGTGCGTCTGCACCCTTGGTGCCTGAGTGCTTCAATACACGGCTGAGTTGGGAGCGGCTCAAGCCCTTGCTCTGGCCCCAGCTCAGCCGATAACGCCGGCCCCGGAGCTGACCCTGCCTGCACCGGTGGTTGCCCCGGATGTTACGGAACCGGATTTCAGCCTTGCTGAGGAGGACCATGATGCGATTATGTCGCAGACTCATGGGAAGGTGGCTGCTTCCTTCAAAAGCAGCCCCTACCTCCCCTGACCATTCCTTTGGACCAGCGGTTGAGGAATTGCTGCAGCACTCCCACCGAGAACGCAAGGCGTCTTGGCAGGTAGAGAATGAGATGCTGGCGTCTGCCGTACTCACCAGGGTGTCCGGCCAGGCGAATGGTTTATCACACTGGACCGAAAGAACGTGGATTCCTCATTCCTATTCGGCCCAGCGACAGGAAGTATTTCCGCCGCCTACAGGGGAGCTTCCTGAGTTTCTGTGCTGTGATTCGACCTCTCCTTAGCCCCCCGCATGGATGCCATCCTAGCTTCCTTGCGGCTGCAAGTGATCAGGGTGATGAATTACCTGAACGACTGGTTGATCTGCCGAGTCGCAGGAGGGAGCAGTGGTCCACACAGTGCAAGCCTACCTGTCGGACGACAGAGTAGCTGCCATTTGCAACTGTCTGGCCCTGTTCAACAAGGGTTCACAGTACAATTGGTGTTGTGTTAAAAACTATTGGGTCTGATGGCCTCGGCTTCACCACCCACCCAACTAGGGTTACTCCACAAGCACCCGATCCAAGTGTGGCTCAGTGCCTTCGGCTGCACCCCAACTGTGACAGACACCATCAGCTGACCGTGTCTCGTCTATGCTGGGAAGCCCTACGCTGGTGGAGGCAAGCCTCTTATCTGAGCGAAGGCGCAAGGATAGAAGTGATACACAACTGTCAATTGGTGATGACAGGCGCACCCAACTCTGGTTGGGGGGGCGGTCTGGGCAGGTAGAGGAGTTCACGGACCCTGGTCGGATCGCTGGACATCCCTGCACATAGGGCCATCGGACACGGTTGTGGGTACGATGCAGAGTGCTAGGGCGGACTCCATGCCCACGTGGATTCTATGTCTCCGTGGGCGCATATTTTGGCTACCCGTTTCCTCCTAGGAGGACTGTTCTCCCTGAAAGGAGCCTTAACCCTTTGCCGTCCATTTATTAATTCTGCGTCAGGCTATTTTCACACGCGCAGTTAATTTTAGACGCGCTGTTTAAAAGTATTTTTTTCCACAGTCAAATGGGTTTAAATGGCCCTGCATATCAACAAAGCACTCACTAGGGATCTCCAGCCCCGCCCCACCCTTTCGTTTGCTATCGCTTTCACATATGCTACCAAATAAATAATAATAATGATAATAATTATTAATAATTATTATTACATACCGATCAGTCATCTCCTGATGACTCGTTTTATCACCAAACTCCTCAATAATGCAATCCAAGTCATTATTTTATTGCTATAACATCTCAAAAAAGCTCTGCAAATGTCCGTGATAGTCTCTGTGTGCTGATACTGTAACACCCAGCTTGTTTCCATATGACCGCCCCATCTGATGCCAGGGGCTAGTATGACTATTCATGAGATACGCCTTTTTTTTTTTTTAAAATCGGCTTGTCTCGCTCCTTTCGTTCCCACTGCCATTGAATGGTTTTTCGGCTTTTTCCGTTGAAAAACCGACTTTTTTGCGTTTTTTGTGTTTTTTGGATGATGTCGGACAGGGTCCGACAATGGACCGCAAAGGGTTAATATTGTACTAGAGGCTCTCACGAAGGCCCCGTTTGAGCCCTTACACTTCATAGAGCTGAAGTACCTGTCTATGAAGACAGCCTTCCTCTTAGCTATCACCTCCGTTAAGCGGATCAGTGAGCTGGAGGCACTGTCTGTGCACAGCTCCTACATGCGTATTTGGGAGGATGGCAGCAAGGTGTCGCTGCGCATCAACCCCGCTTTCCTCCCCAAGGTGATTACAACTTTCCACATTAACCAGTCTGGAACTGGAGTCTTTTCATCCACCTCCGTTTGCTTCAATGGAGGATGAGAGATTGAATTTCCTCTGCCCAGTGCGGGCATTGAGATGTTACATGCTTAGGACAAGAGCTCTGCGTCAATCTGACCAGCTCTTTGTCTGTCACGGAACACGGACCCTAGGACAGCCCCTCTCTAAGCAGCGTCTGTCACACTGGATTGTGGACACAGTCTCAACTGCGTATAATGGTGCTGGCTTGCCCCACCTGGTAGGGTAGCCGCACACTCAAGTAGAGGGTTGGCTACATCTTGGGCGCTTTTCAAAGGTGCCTAGATGTCTGATATTTGTACTGCAGCTAGCTGGGCTACGCTGCATACTTTCTCCAGGTTCTTCCGTATTAATGTGGCAGACCCTGCCTTGCCTTCTGTAGGCACAAGGGTCCTTGAGGGTGTAAGTTCACACCGCTAACCTCTGGGTTAGGCAGTGCTTGTGCGTCCCTCATATGCTGCTGTTCCTTCTCCCTTGTAACGGCTCTGGTATACATTATCCCAAACATAATGTTGGTTGTCGTCTTCAAATTGAAAGGGAACGTTAGGTTACTTACCGTAACCCTGGTTCCCTGAAAGAGAAGACAACCACCAACCACAAGGTCGCTTCAGTCGCTCCCACGGGTTCGATGGAAAAAGAGGGAGATCTTCCTGTGAGTGACGGTTTTATACCCTCGGTGGGCAGGACCGAGTGCATCATCCCAGGAAGGGGCCTTCGGCAGCTCTGGTATAGAGATCTCAGCAATACCTACCTCAAGGGCAGGAATATCCCATACATAATGTTGCCGGTCGTCTTCACTTTCAAGGAACCAGGGTTACAGTATAAAAAGGTTACATAATACTTGAATGGTTAATTTCTAACAGTTAACATAATGCTGTTGTTTATCTAAACTTCATGTATGTTATTTGTGATTTCAGATGTAAATGAGACCCTTTTAACCTTTACAGTAGCCAGTCAGCAGATATTGAATCAGCCTAACTGGACTCATGGGAATTTTAACTATTCTGGAGACATCAGAGTCTTACTATACACATATCTGATATTTAACCTTTTGGATTTGTGTTCCAACTGTATAAAACAGTTACTATATTTTACTCTGTATTGAAAATGATAGTAACTTTCTCCAATCTAGCCACTGTGAATCTCTATGTGATTTCTTCATTGTTTATAAGGTCAAAGTTAGCTGTTTTATCAGTGGCATTTATATTTTACACCATGTTTACATGAACTCGAATATTTCACTTGAAAGGTTCAATGGTCTTTTTGACAATACAAAAACAGCTACATTATTAACACATTACATCACATCATTATACCATATGTCCTTTTGTCCTCTGCCCAAGTGTTGGGTTTTGCAACAGATATTGAGTTATTTAGCTATATTTCTAACATTGGTTATCTATTCATAAGAATTCACTTTGAAATTTGCAACTGCAATCAGAATCTAACTGTCCAGCTCCATAATGCTCTTGTATTGAGCTTCTGGGAAGCACATCAAATAAAATGTAAATTTATTTTTAGACTATGAGAAAATCTTTTAACTGTCCAGTATAAATCTTGCTGTGAATAGCACTACCCTTTTACTACCTTACCCCTCAGCACAGTAATTCCCCAAAAAAGTATTCTAGTACTGTAAATCAAATCAAAGGTTATTTATTTATCTTACTAGATTTTTCTGTGATTTTCGTTAACTTAAAACTATAACATGTTTAAAGCAGTTTAATTAAAATGTGTACCAGTACCAAAATGTCTACCAGAATCTTAGAAGTCCACACAAGAACTGTAAGAATCATATTACCTTGCCTTGTAGTTTCTTTCATGTTGAAGAATCTTAACAGACATCAAACACTACCACAAGGTATTCCTATACACAGAAACTACAGCAGTTTGTCATAATATATCAAATACTCTGTGGAAGGGTGCGGGTATTCACTGACATGGGAGACAGAAGGCTGAAATTGAAACACCTCTCTGGTGCCCAGTTTATTATTATTTTCTTTTGTTTCTATTATTATCCATCAGGTGGTGCTGGTTCTGCTATCCCCAATGCCAACGATGGTAAAGGAGTTGCACTTGTTTTATGCAGCACGCGCAGGTGCTTAAAAATAATATTGAAAACAAATGGAGAAAGAAAAAGGGAAAATGAAACACAGTACTAAAACTACAAACAAAGGTGCTGCTTTTTGCAGTGTCCCCACTGCCACTTAACCAGTCAGCTCAGGTCTCCAACCTGCGCTCTGGTATTCACTACACACTGGGGTGGCCAAGTTTCTTCCAGCTACCTACACACGTTCCCCTCGGGTAAGTAACAATTATTTTTCTCTCTTATTTACTATCGGCTGTCTTCCTCAGCCATTCTTGCTTGTCCCGTTCTCTCGCTCCAGCAGCTGACGTTCTTGCCTCGGTTTTATTTACACTGCCTTCCACACCCAGCGTCACTGGGTTTCCCCTGTTAAGGCCACCTGAATGAATAACAGAGCGTAGTTCTTATAGGTTGAGCGAACTCCCCCAAGGCCTGCCTCTCAACCACTTAGAGAGAGGGAAAGACAACACCCCCTCACGTAACCTCTCGTTGTCACTGCCATGATTGACAGGCAGATCTTACAAGGCTATTTCAGAAAGGCTGTTGATATTCTTAAATGCAGGTTCATTCAGAAGATAGAAAATAGCTACAATACTAGCAGGAAATCCCTTAAGTACCCATGAAAAATGGCCAACCAGAGGAGGATAATGATGTTCCACTTTTTGTAGAACCACAAGGTTAAAAATTATTTAGTGTCTAGTTTATATTAAAACTTTTTGGGGGGCTAGCAATGTGATAGCATCTGGTGGTTACTGTGCTTATGAATAAGAATGACAGTGGGAAAGGAAGGCACCAGTTCATCTTGTCCTGATCAGTTAAATCGGGTTGCAGCAAGCAGTAAGACAGCATTCAAATGAGCATTTCAAATTTGGTAGAAAACTGGAAGTAAAAAATATTTTTAAAAAGTATACAATTGCAACATTTAATAATAGCAGTATAGAGTCCTAACAAAGTTATCCAAAAAATATAGCGGTTTCTTAAAAAAATGTTTTATTTCTCTTAGAAAAAAAGCGTGTTTACTAGCCCATTGACTTTTTGTTTACGTTAATTCAATTAAGTCAAATACTGATATTTTGAAGTTCCTTTACTATTAATGTTAACTTGTGAAGTTTGGGGGGTGTAAACCAGGGCTTTGCTATTTTCTTATTTTACCTGCCTATCATCATTGACTAATTCCATCTGTCTGTCATCATTGACTCCCTATTTAAGCACAGTCACCGGCTCTTTCTCTTGCGTTTTTGCTTTTTGCCCTTTTAGAGAGAAAGAGATTATTGTGAATGAAACCTTGCCTGTCTGACTTCCCTGATTCCAATTTCGACTACTGAACTTTTGACTACCCGATCCAGCTTTGACCCCCTTTTTCGTACGACTTCCCGATTTGGCTTTGACCTAGTTCCAGCATGACCACCCGATTGATTATCGAACCAAGACCGGACCTGACACTGAACATGGATTTACCTACCTTGTCTTCTTCTGAACCCGAGGATTCACAGAACATTCCGATACCTTCAGCATCATCTTGCTTCTTTGTTGCAGCCCCTGAGTCGGAGCTTTCCCAGCCACGTCATTCCAAAAGGAAATGCCGACAGGATCTCTTCCCTGCTCAGCTTTTCTTCAAGGACTGGCCCCTCACCAGACTATTAAAAACATTGTTTGGTAAGGAAATCCAGATTCCACCTGGAAGCGATCGGACCACACTATTTTTAATTCTGTGTGACTCCATTTGTTTATTTAGCAGACGCCTTTATCCAAGGCGACTTACAGAGACTAGGGTGTGTGAACTATGCATCAGCTGCAGAGTCACTTACAGTTACGTCTCACCCGAAAGACAGAACACAAGGAGGTTAAGTGACTTGCTCAGGGTCACACAATGAGTCAGTGGCTGAGGTGGGATTTGAACCTGGGACCTCCTGATTACAAGCCCTTTTCTTTAACCACTGGACCAGACAGCCTCCTTTCAGCAAGACCCATTTTTTCCACTCGCCACCCCACCGCTGCTCACTCAGTAGCAGCTTCCACTGCACACGTCACCACTAGAGAGCCACCTGCAAGTATAGCAGAAACCCAGCAGCTACCTGCAGCTGAAGGCGCTATGGCAGAGCTGCATCAGAAAATTACGAACTACATGAAGCAGTTTATGCAGCCGTTTGCAAACGCTTTGTCTGCAATCAATTCTCGTCTAGATGGCATAGAGAATCACTCCACCACTGTTGCAGTTCCTCCTTCTGCCTCATGTGCCAATCTCCACTCCCATCTCCACTGCATCTTTTATTTCAGCGGCTCCCTTGCTCGCCTCAGCCCAAGCAGTTTCGACCTTGCCCCCTGTCCCATCAGCCATCAGCGTTCCAGAGTACAACCTAGCCACAGCATCCACTTCAGGGTCCCAATCAGCGGCAGCCATCAGATGTCACGCTCTCTCCCCGTTGATCCGCAGACAAATAATTGATGGTAAAGATATCAACTTGGTTACCATTCTTATCATGGCATCTGAATTCATTGATCATAGAGTAGTTAATTGCGAAGATTTATCAGTCAAGCTTAAATCCTGTAACCTCCACTTGCTAAAAAATCAGTCCCTTGGCGAGTTTGTTCTCGCATTTTCCATTTTTCGAGATGTCCTATGTGCTGCATACCCCCATCGCCGCCAAGAGACGGACCAATATACACTGAGTGTACAAAACATTAGGAACACCTTCTCTTTCCATGAAATAGACTGATGAGGTGAATCCAGGTGAAAGCTATGATCCCTTATTAATGTAACCTGTTAAATCCACTTCAATCAGTGTAGATGAAGGGGAGACAGGTTAAAAGAAGGATTTTTAAGTCTTGACACAATTGAGACATGGATTGTGTATGTGTGCCATTCAGAGGGTAAATGAGCAAGACAAAAGATTTACAGTAAGTGCCTTTGAACGGGGTATGGGTATGGTGCCAGGCGCGCAGGTTTGAGTGTGTCAAGAACTGCAACTCTGCTGGGTTTTTCACGCTCAACAGTTTCCCGTGTGTATCAAGGATGGTCCACCACCCAAAGGATATCCAGCCAACGGCAGGCCAGTGATCAAAAATGGCTCATTGATGAAAGAGGCCAAAGGAGGCTGACACGAATTGTGCAGAGCAACAGATGGGCTACAGTTAGTCAACTGACAGTCCAGTACAACATTGGTGCCGAAAGACCCATAAAAGAATGCACAACTCGTCGTACCTTGACACGAAATGGAGTTTGGCAGCCGACGACCTAACAGAGTTCCACTTCTTTCAGCAAAACACAAGAAACTTAGGTTGCGGTGGGCTAAGGAACGAAAACACTGGACACTGGAGGATTGGAAAAACATTGCCTGGTCTGATGAATCCCGGTTCCTGCTGTTTCATGCTGATGGTAGGACTAGGGTATGGAGAAAACCACATGAGTACATGCATTCATCATGCCGCGGTGGTGGTGTGATGGTGTGATGGTGTGGGCCCCTTGATAAAAGTGGAGCAAAGTTTGAATGCCACAGGATATCTGAACATCATTGCCAATCAGGTGCATCCCTTCATGGCAGCAGTGTATCCATCTGCTAATGGATTTTTTCAGCAGGATAATGCCCCATGCCACAAGGCTAGGATTGTCCAGGAATGGTTCCACGAACATGACAGTGAATTCAGCTTACTGCAGTGGCCTGCCCAGTCACCAGATCTCAATCCAATTGAGCATCTGTGGAATGAGATGGAACAAGCTATTCGTAGTAGAGATCCACTACCAGCCAACTTGACACCACTGTGGGAAGCATTGGAGTCAACATGGGCCAGCATCCTTGCGGAACGCTTTCGACACCTTGTAGAGTCCATGCCCTGACGAATTGAGGCTGTTCTGAGGGCAAAAGGGGGAGCAACTCAATATTAGGAAGGTGTTCCTAATGTTTTGTACACTCAGTGTATGTTTCATGTTGTAGAACTATCGGTGAGATACAGGGGCACCGTGTTCTATGACTACCATAATCATTCTCTGCAAAAGCGGCCACTATACTGGCTAATGACAATCATATTGTTGATTGGTCTGCTTCTGACATAGATCTATTCAGCCGCATTTTCAGTGGGGTCAAGGCAAACTCATGCAAGGTATACGCATCCACCGCGCACTCATCTGACTTGTGCCCAAAAGTGGCAATGGCAGCCCCATCCACATCAACCGCCACGCCCCCGCATCTCAGCTCCAATTCCTCCCCTCCTCCCGCCCTACAGATCCACAACCAAAGACAAATATGGCCGTCCCATCAGATTTACAGGAACCAGGCAAGTTTGCAACAATTTCAACGTTTCAGTGTGTTCCACCCCTTTCTGCAGTTTCCTGCATGTTTGCAGTTTTTGCAGGGACGTGCATTCCAAGACCATCTGCCCAGCTAGCCAAATGACAATCAGCACTTTTTTCAGTCTCCACCCCATCAACATCCCAGCCCTAGCCAATGCACTCCAGCACCACCCAGACAGGCAATTTGTAGCTTATCTAATTGATGGCCTGCACTTCGGTTTCTCCACCGGCCTTTCTAATCTCCCCTCTGTCCCATTCATATGCAAAAATCTTCGTTCTGCTTCCTCTGAGCCCCAAATCACAGAGTCTCTAATCCAAGCCGAGGTGGACAAAGGATTCATGGCCGGCGCCTTCCCAGCTCCACCGTTCCCCATCTTCAGGATTAGCCCCATCAGAATAGCGACATGCAAAATATTGGGAAAAAAGCGCCTGATCATCAATCTTTCCACCCCAAGAGGCAGTTCCACTTCCAGTCTCAATGCCCTAATTCCCCATGATCAATTCTCCCTGCATTACATTACGGTTTCAAACGCTATTAAATTAATTAAAGCAGCAGGCGATGGCGCCTGGTTCGCAAAAGCGGATATTTCAGATGCTTTTAAAGTTATGCCCATTCATCCCTCCCTCCGCCACCTGTTCGGGATCTGCTGGGAGGATAAATACTATTTGCCACCCAACTTACCTTTGGCTGCCGCAGCAGCCCTAAAATATTTGACACCTTGTCTGAAGCCCTCTGCTGGATTCTTCTCAACACGTATCAAGTTCCCTTCCTTCTCCATCTCCTAGATGACTTTCTCCTTGTATCCCCCACCTCGGACCCCCCCGCTCAAGCAATTTCTAATTTGCATTCTCTGTTTTCTTCAAGAAGTGTCCCACTCTCTGAAGATAAACCCATCGGCCCAGCAACCCAACTAGAATTCCTCGAAATTACCCTGGACACGTATAATTCGAAGCCAGCCTCCCACACGACAAACTGGAGTGCATTCTCCAGCTCATTAACAATTTTCAAGTATCAAAATCAATTTCCAAACTCAACCTGTTATCTCTCCTCGACTACTTCAACTTCGCAATTGGCATTATTCCCCAAGGCAGAACATTCATATCTCGCCTCAACTGCAAAAATTTCTGGATTCTAATATAAAAATCTCCTCAGAAGCAAGAAAAGACATCAAGATGTGATCCACCTTGTTGCAACTTTGGAACAGCCTCCATTACTCTACAATGATTTCATCTCAGCCCCTCATGATCTACCTTTATTTACCGACACTTCCTCCTTAGGATTCAGGGGTTCTATGGCACTTGGCCCCCCAAAATTCAAAACTTATCTCCCCATCTCAAGTCCTCAGCTCTGTTCGAAATGTACCCCATCATTGAGGCAGCTCATCTCTGGGGACACTCTTAGTCCTGAATTATTTTTCAGCGACACCCAGTCAACTGTCCACATCATCAATAAAGGCAGATCATCCTCCCCTCTCATCATGCAACTACTTCGCTGTTTAGTCTGGATATCAGTTTCTCATGATTTCATTATCCAAGCTCGCCATCTTCCGGGCATCTACAATAACGCAGCTGATGCTTTATCTCGCCTACAGGTAGCCAAGTTCCGCAGCCTGGTTCCAGCAGCAGTTCCATCCCCCCTCCAAGCCCCGCCGTTCCAGCAGCTCATCTTCAATTAAACCCAACCCTCTCCAATCAGCAAGAACCTATATGTTAGCAGCCCTCTCCAGCCACCTGCTCCTCTTATGTAACAGGCTGGGCAACCTTCACTACTTTCTGTGCTCAGAACAGGATATCCCCCACACCCTTTAATGAAAACTGGATCGTAGCTTTCATCGTTCACGCTCGGGACACACTACATTTATCTCCAACCTTTATAAAAACCTACTGTGGCGGAGGGTCCCACCCCTGTGTGTATTTTTGTGTTATATGTTGCATGTTGTGTGTTAAATGTTGGTGTATAGACATTGGTACACAGGATATAAACGGGTCTGTGTTTCACAAGTGTTAGCAATATAGATTTGTAATTAGGCACGAGGATTGCATATCACTTCACGTGCAGGTAATATGTGATCACAGGTAGAATGCACAGATTATTTCACATGCAGTTGTCCCGAGATTCCAAATTGAATGATTGATTAGCAATTGGGTCTTGTTACAACTGCATAAAAGGAGCAGTTTTCACTCACTCGGGTTGGGGTGTTCGTGTTGTGGAGAACGGGAGGAGAAAGGAGTTTTTGTCTTAGTAAATGTAAGCAACTGCTAGACGCATGGTCCTACCAGCACAAAACTATTTGTTTATTTATTTATTTACTTGTTTGTTTGGCCCTTGTGCCTTTTTGTTTGCGTGTTTTGTTTAAACTGTTTATTTTATTATGATTTAATAAAGTCGCAGCAGCTTGTGTGTATCCCTTCCTGGTCCGTGACGTCACCGCTCGAGCCATCCTGTCACACCTACATTTCAAGAATTCAATTCCACTTCTGCAGCATGTTCATCCTCTCGCCAACCCTTCTCTCCATCCCAGCAGTATGCCTGACACTCCAAGGAATCTCAAAGAGCCTCCCTCCTGCATCTCCTTCCTTGCTTCCTATAACCACCTACTGTATATCCTCCATACCCTGATATAAAGTCTCAGGTCAGGATGTTTCAATCAATTCAATGACATCATCATGGAAGCAATGTGCTTAAATGCCTTCTTTGGATTTTTGAGAAGTTCAGAATTCACAGTCCCCTCATCACCTAGTTTCCCAGCCATAGGCATCCGCTCCTGCAACCTCTCTCTAGTTCTAGATCTACATTACATCCTGTTCCTGAGAGCATCCAAGATAAACCAACTCTGCCAAGGTCAACTCATCCAAATATCAAAGATATGTTCCCCTATCTGTCCTTTCTCCTCCCTAAGTTCATATCTATTAAAAAGACATTTCAGTTCATTAGACCCCCTCTTCATTAATTGCTCCAAAAGCATCATTACCAGACACTGGTTCTCTTCCCACCTCTCCACCCTTGTCAACAGAGCAGGTCTTTCTCCCTATTCTATACCACCCACTCCTTCAGGATTGGCACAGCCTCTTCAGCAGCCAGAGCCCACATCAGCCATCACCTGATCAAGACCATGGGGCATTGGTCCTCTTCAGCAGTCAATTCCTACATCAGATCACTGCCATCCGATATTACTGCAGTCACCATAGCTAGTATGCCCAGAGTAGGGGCCCCCTTTCTGCCAGGACTACCAGAGGTTTTCCCAAAATAAAAGGGTTTTTTTCCTCTCCGCCGAGCTGATGGCCGACACATAGCTTGTTCCACTAACCATCTATTTTTTAAATTATTTTCTTTGTCATTGTTTGTCTGTTGCCATTGTTTGTCTCTTATTGCTAACATGTTATGCATTGGCACGCAGTCTTTGTTTGTCTTCACAGGTGTGGGTTCAGCGGGGAGCTGGTGGTCCATCTTTTGGGTGGATAGTGACTCTCACTTTCCTGATCTTGAGTTCCAGTAACTCTGCAGGTTCTTCGTGTGGTCAGTGGGGACTAACGGCCACACTATTCTTTCACAGCTCATGCGCTATATCTTGCCTGTTGAAAGAAGGCTTTGTCTTACGTCCTCCTTTACGCTCATGGGACGCGGCCCTCTTAATCTTAGTGCTAAATTCCCATAACTAACAATTATTTCTGTTCTTTCAGATTCTTTCTTCCTTACATCAAGGCTTTGTATGAGCCGATCCGTTCTCTGAGGGTCAAACCCGGTCGCTAACTGGGATCCAGTCGTGAGGCCGAGTCTATAAGACTCTCTGAGAAGTCAGAGGATTCTGTCTTTTCAGGGACCCAGAGGCCATTAGGGCTAGCCTCGACTCCATGGGGAAGGCTCCCTCGGTTGGAGTCCGGCCCGCCCTTTTCTCTGTCTCTCTCCCCTGCTCTAGAGGCCGAGCCTCAAATCCCAAGTTGCAAAGCACTCCCTTCCGCTCGCAGCCCTGGTTTCGGCTCCGTGAATTAATTATTAAACAATGGATTGTTTTATAGTTATGTATAAGTTACTTTGTAGTCGTACAACAACACTAAACGTAATGTCTGAACAGGTCTAGACACTCTAAAATGACAGGAAAAACAAAATTGTATTATCTGTGAGCAATAGATAGGAGCTTTAAATGAATAACTAAATGAGCATTTAAGAATGTGAGCACTTCAGAATGTGGTATGCGTACCAAAACTTGACCTGTGTAATGTCAGAAAGCGATACTTTGTCACGTTGAAAGTGGTAAGCTGTCCGATTTTGGTACAGGTGCAATCAATTGCAATCTGATGAGTGTTTACCTTTTCCACTAAATAGAAAACAAATAAATATGTAGGAAGGCTGTGTACACATATATACATTTTACATAGGCTCACAGCATCCTAAACATTTATTTATAGGCACTATAGACTTCTGTAACTTATAGGCTAAAAAAAAACAAAAAAAAACATGGCTATTAAATGATTAATTCCTGTCTCACTCTCTCTGCCTGCCTCGACACTTTTGTTTGAAACGCATACCAATTTCAAGTGGTAGCGTTTTTCTATACCTTGTATTGGCTACATAGTTTTGTTAGAGATACATTTTTACAGTTTATTAGAAAGCTGACTTTGTTGCTGTCCCAGCTTTTGTACATTCACTGAAGGCTTTAAATCATATGATACAGTGGGATATGTGGAAAAGGTTTACATTTGTTAATAGTTACTGATTCACTGAATTAGAAGTCAACGAAAACATACTCGTTAGCTCTTAATTTAATATGGTTGGTTTGTAAAAATGATTTCAATACTATCATGTATGCTAATTACGTTTGACATATACATTTTTATCAGTATATAAAACAAGAAGCACATGGAAAAAATATTTTTTTTTCTTCACAATGAACTTTACAACAAAGTTGGCAGGTGACATTCATAAGTATCTGTACCTGTTTAGTCTGAATGACTAGGTACTTTAAAGCAAGGTACTTTACCTCAATTGCTCCAGTAAAAACCCAACTGTATAAATGGGTAATTGTATGTAAAAATAATGTGATATCTTGTAACAATTGTAAGTCGCCCTGGATAAGGGCATCGGCTAAGAAATAAATAGTAATAATAATAATAATTAGAAGTGTGCCCAAACTGGAAGGGCAGCATTGTTTTGTACACAATTGAGCGTTTTGCTGCTTTAATTTGCCTTCATAGCTTACATTTGTATTGCTTTACCACAATCTCTTCTTAGGGATCAAGTCATTTTTGTTTATTAATGCAAACAAATAAATAAGTATAAGTACCACTCTCCCTCAGATTCTCTCACGTATTTTCACAGTATTGAACACTGATATTACTTTTTAAAACGAGTACAGTATGTGCAAGCCCCAATCGACATGTTAAAGGTAGCTCAAGGCTTAACTTGAAATAACTAATGAACCAAACTATCAGATAGATTCCTGCCGTGTTTTCTGCAGCATTAGAAAATACAAAATCGATGGGAAAAAAAAAACCTGTAAAAATAATGACATCTAGCACTATCCTCCAGCAGATCGCCTTTGAAAACAATCCCTGTGTTAATTTCTATTTTATACAATATAAAACTGGGTATCAGTGGGGGTCATTTGAGGTACTGTACATGTTGATCTCTTGAAGTTAAACATGTGTCATGGTTAATGATATTTCACATTTAAATTAAATGTTATGGTGTGCTACACGCAACTTGCGTATCACGCAAGTGAACTGTTATTTATTAAGCTTCTAAACCATAAGGTTTAAAAACACCACATGTCCATAACTGACTTTCATGAAATAATACAGGAGCCAGGTAGTTTATAATGATTACAACCCCTTCCCATGATTTGTTTTCAAACTATTATATGTTTAATTCCCTTTGTTTAGATCATCTCAGATACTGTCTCACTAGAACATTGCTTCTCTGGCTCGTTATCATTTCAATAGATGCAAATCTTGGTTGTTCAACCTCTCTCAGTCTTGTCATGACAGTGACTTCCTTTTTTACTTCTCTAAACATATGGGACTATTACTACCCTTTGATGTGGCTACAGAGGCCTAACATGAAAGAACTACGAGAGGCCACACTATAGGTGCTTTCACACAGAGGAGTTACGACGGTTCACAACCGCCACTGAAGCGGCTTATAGGTCTGTGTAAACTGCCTTTACCGCCACAGAACCGTCATATTTTCTGCCGTCTCTGAAGCACCTCGCGAGGTGGTTCAGAGACGGCACTGAACCGTCGTAACTGCCTGTGTGAAAGGCTGTACCGCCACTGAAGTGCTATTGTGGCCGTGGAATGAAAGTCAACATCACATGTGACTGTATACCAGACCTGTTGGGTATTTTTATCGTCGGTGTTACACCCTTTAATTTTTTTCAAATACAGTGGATGGTCAAGAACGAGCTAGTAATTGGAGACCGGAAGAAGATAAGAAATTGTTGTTCTAAAGGAGTGACAGCTACTAAACAGATGCGGCACCTTTTGGGGGCACAGACCTTGCGCAAATCCAGTTAATGTGATCGAGGGCGAGCAAAGCGAGCAACAGACACCAGACCGTGAAAAAAAATTAAAAATATATATTTATATATATATATATATATATATATATATATATATATATATATATATGAACGGCTTCACTTTCATGGTTTGTTGCCCCTTTAAAAGCAGACCCAACACACAGAAATTGAGGTTTTAAAGTGCTTTCTCGCTCTTTTTAATAAACAATAACAAAAAGTAAAACAAACAATTAGCTCTTTATCGAGCACTAACTAAACACAACAGTAACCTAATTATATTGCAGGACAGCTAAGCTCTTTACCTTTTAAAACAAAAATCTCCGTCTCCGAGACGGCACGGTGGCGGTATTTGTGTGTTAAAGTGGAATATGTCTGAAATGTGTGAAACACATAGATCAGCAGATACAAAACAAAATGTGATTTCCAGATTTCTGGAACAATCGATGTTTTGAGCTAGACATCTGGATTCAGATATTTTAATCACTTCAGAAAAAAAAAATCTGACAGAACAGAACTGGCCAGTTGTTTTATATTTGATTACGTTTAGATTGGATATATTTTTTAAATTTAGGACCATTATTACATAAGTAAAATGACATCTAGTTGAATCAAAGTGCATGGAAGTTTAGTGTTTTGCTCAGACCACAAAAGAGTATGTATGTGACACGTCACATTTCATAACTTAGCTGGGTTGCATTTATAAGAATAATTACTGGTTTTTGTGTTGAAAATGAAAAGTTTTGTACAGGTCTTACTGGTTAGTCTATTAGTGGTATGCAAAAAGGTGTGACAGGTATTTATGATTCAACCAAATTGACTCCCATTAAAATAAATACCGCAAAAGAATGTACATATCTTAATGAAGTCAAATATTATAAAAAAAGGGTAATTGGTTAATATATACCCAAAAGCATAAAACTAAATGTCATGCTTAGTCAGCCATAGCAAGCAAGAATGCTGCACCTGCTGTTATTTACAAGGTTGTGAAGATTTATGTTACTAATCAGCAGACAGAATACTGGAAAATAGATAAGTGAAACATATCAGCATGTCTAAAAGTTGAAGCAGTGTTTACTAAAACAGTGCATGTTCATTGGACCTCACCTTTTAAGGATCTTTATGGAGAGAGTCATAGACTACAGCAGTGTACCAACTATAAAGACCCTGGGGCTAATGCATAAAACCAGCCAGTTTCCAGATCGTCCTGATAATTTGCTGCAGCAGCTTTTTGGGCCGATCCATAAAACAACTGTCTTAATAAATGTGGTGGCTAAACCATATCACTGTCCAATGAAACTGTATTTAAATGAACATGACCCTTGTTATAGTCCAGTGATGGTATAGAGCATAGATGCCAAACAGTTCATAGATGATTGAAAGAAAGGCTTAACACTGAGTAAATCAGTTCTTACAACAGAGGTTATGGCTAATACAAAAAGATATCCCATTTATCATACTAGATGAGAATGAATAATACCTTGATTGTTATGCCTGCAACTTGTTTCTTGCTTGTATTATGTAATTAAAGTTGCATTGTTCCTTTCAGAATATGTGCGGATTAATTTGCTTTAAAGTGACTATAGCTTACAAAACAATTCCATATTTTACTGGATGTGATTGATTTATTATATACTCAAGGTTTCAATACAGAAAGCAGACAGAAGTAGACAGAAAGCAGTCTAATCCATTGATTTTAGTAGTGTCATTATTGTGATGGTGTCGTAAGACTTTAATAATGCTACGCGAATGCCACAGATTTGGCTGAACTGATGTTTTAGTGTTGTTAGTAACGATGGAATTAAGACACCCCTTTTGGTGATAATGCCCCCTCTACGTGCTGCATGTTTTTCAAATGCAGGGCTTAAAACTGTAATTGTGTTCCACTGCTGTCAACCAGTCATAATTCAGTTTTGATCAAAAGACAGCATGGTAACAAACTAATATTAGTACTGTATAGTTAAGCAAAACCTTTAGGGCTGGTTGAGTGTCCAAAGAAAAAATATATCCCAAGTGAATAAATGCCTGAGAATGTGTTTATACATGTTACACTTCAGCCTAGAGTTTTCAACATACCTTTAAAAAGTCTGTTTTTAATTCAAGAAGTGGTTTGTGTCCATGCCAGTGGACAGTAGCAGCAGCTATTGGTGGATTTTGAGTTTAACAAAGGGACCGGGTGCCAGTGAAGTAAAATGACAAGAATAAAAACATGTATTTCAACACAATATAGACAATTCTTTAAAATAACATTTTTTTGAACAAGCAAGAGATCAGTATCAAAGTACAATATCTGGATTTGAGCTGGATCCATAACAGCATTACTGAATTTGTACACAGTGTCATAGACAGCACTGATTCTGTACAGTGTCAAGACAGCACTAATTCTGTAGTGTCATAGACAGCACTGATTCTGTACACAGTGTCATAGACAGAACTGATTCTGTACACGTGTCATAGACAGCACTGACTCTGTACAGTGTCATAGACAGCACTGACTCTGTACAGTGTCATAGACAGCACTGACTCTGTACAGTGTCATAGGCAGCATTGGGTGTGTTAAGTAAATGAGCGTCTCAGAGTGACTCAGTAAAAGAATCAACTTAACGATTTGCTCAGTTCCGCTCCCGCTGAGCCGCTCAGAGCGCTCCTGAACATTTTTCATCAGTGATCAGAGTGAGCGGACAGAATGGCCACCTGCAGGAAACAAGTGGAGATGACAGGCAGGATTGACAAATACGTTTGTCAAGAACGATTAACTGGTTTCGACTTATGAAGTTATGTATTAATTGGCTAAATAAGATGGTAAAAATTGTTGTTTTCGAATTTGTATCATTTAATTTCATTTTTAAATGTAGAGCTGTTTTATAGTTATGAATGTATTAATATTAGGCTTGTAGTATTAATATTATTCATAATTTTCATTATTAACGTCGGTATTGTCGGTATTAAACACAGCCAGATAAGAGGTTCAGTCCAAACAGAGCGCCGAACTCAGCGAGGTACAGCAGGAGACAGTAACTTCACACGGGGCCATTTTATCTACCAAACAAGCAAATAATTATTATTCGTCATTTTTAAAAGTCGCTCAGCGCTCTCGTGGAGCAGAGCGTTAAAGTCATTTAAATCCGCTCAGTGTGCTTTCGGAGCGTTCTCACTCTGAGCGACTCACTTACTTAACGCGCCCACTGATTCTGTACAGTGTCATAGGCAGCACTGATTCTGTACACAGTGTCATAGGCAGCACTGATTCTGTACACAGTGTCATATACAGCACTGATTCTGTACACAGTGTCATATACAGCACTGATTCTGTACACAGTGTCATAGGCAGCACTGATTCTGTACAGTGTCATAGGCAGCACTGATTCTGTACACAGTGTCATATACAGCACTGATTCTGTACACAGTGTCATAGGCAGCACTGATTCTGTACAGTGTCATAGGCAGCACTGATTCTGTACACAGTGTCATAGGCAGCACTGATTCTGTACACAGTGTCATATACAGCACTGATTCTGTACACAGTGTCATAGGCAGCACTGATTCTGTACAGTGTCATAGGCAGCACTGATTCTGTACACAGTGTCATAGGCAGCACTGATTCTGTACACAGTGTCATAGGCAGCACTGATTCTGTACAGTGTCATAGGCAGCACTGATTCTGTACACAGTGTCATATACATTCAGTATAAATATGTGTCCCCATCAGGGGATTTAATGGCAATCATTGAGAACACTGTTGTGCTAATAGTAACAACATTACTGGGGGGTGTTTAACGCTATCATTGGGCATCAGCAAAGTGGCATAAAAAAAAAAACAGTGTTAAGATTATTAGAATAGGGAGTTAATCAGACTGCAGCATTAAGAGGGTCATTATGAGAAAACTGAATCTAACAGACCCATATAGGTTCGACTGGAAGGTGCTGACATTTCTGCAGAAGAATAACAATAAACAGAATGCTCTAGTACAATACCAGTTGTGACCTACATCTTTTTTATTACAACACAAGTTGCATAAAATATTTAAGGTTTCCATGCATAAGAAGATGCGTATGACAGAATTAGATGTATAGGTCAGATTATTTTGAATTAACAAAAAAAAATGTTAAAATGGTCATTCCCAGGCACGGATATTGATAAAAAGCCAGATATCATTCTCAACCAATCTAATAAACAAGTGGGAAAAAAATGTCCAATACACTTACATTGCTTTGTTCCATTCCCCCATATTTTAGATTTTGCACAATGATTGCACTGGTGCTGGCACATACTGGTTAGTGACAGCCAATACATGAAAGGGCTAGCAAACCATGGCTTCTAATTATGCTAGATAGTGGCAGAAAATGCCAATGTCTGCCACCACCTAACCAGACTACCAGAGTTGTTCAAATGCTGGAATCTAGGGATACACAAAGACATGTAACTGGTGAATTCAATGTAATCCCTTCTGCTGTTTCAAGATTGTGGGCATGTTATCAGACCACAGGTTAGTACACTAGGAATCCTGGACATGTTCATGAGAGGTTAACCACACCATGCAGTTACCCATATCTACACATCTTATCTTGAGCACCAGAACTCACAGCCGAGTCACTGGGCACCTGTTTTTTTCATTAGTTAATCAAGATGTCATCTGTCCACTCACGATCAGAGCCCAAGGAGAACAATTTGCTCAGTTTAACAAACACTTGGGTAAATAAAAGTTGATGTTTTAAATCAATATTTCCCTAGTGCAAAAATTGTTCTCTGCACATTTATTTTGTATTCCTCCAAATGTGCTGCCTGTGTCATTTCTAAACACTAGTTTAAGTTCTCCAGAGTCTCAGTGCATCAGCTGGACCAAGATGGTCAAGTAGGCAGTCATGCAGAATGTAACTCTTCACGGTCAACCTGAACAAAACTGCTGACTGCATTACAATACACACTGCCATCTATAATTACTGTAATGTATGTAACTTTTATGCCACATTCTTGAAAACTCAACCTAGGTTTTAATTATTATTTTTTTTATACATACGGTCCCTTAGTTGTTAATATCCAATGCAACTGCTCTCCACCCCGATTTCAGATCCTGCAGTTCAGCTGAATTTTGTACTTCATCCTGGGGCTTAACCAGCACTAGCACTGTGGCTGTAGAGATTTTAAAGAAAAGAAATCCAAGGAAATTGATTGCAATTTGAATTTGATACAATTCTAATTGAATTTCTGTTAGTTCTGTACTCAGGTGAACAAGAGGCCACACCTGTGTAGAAGCACAGACGAAAAACTCTGCACTAAGCAAGATACCAAAATCATTTACAGGGCTTTTGGGTTATCATTAGTGCCTTGCCATGTGATCAAATTCGTGGCATAGGTCTCCATACCAAAAAAAAACAAAACAAGAAAAAAGTTCTTATAATCTTCTAAAATGCACTGTACTAGTATATATTTGGAACAGATGTGCACTTCTCGGCTAATCATGCCTTCCAGAAATCTCCTCTCATTCACCTCAGACATTGCCCTGCCTAGTGAACCATTCACTACCACTTTAAATCTGCATTTCAGTATTCAGTGAAACTCGAGGGGTCAGAGTAAATAAGTCATTTTTCAGTCAATACAAAAAAAAATGATTAAAAAATATTGGCATAGATCAAATTAAATATAATTTACAACTCCAAAGATGAACATGACAGGAGCTATAAAAGGATGGAATCACCCTCTTCCCCCAACACACAGATTAGCAGGAGTGGCAACATTTATTGTAGTCCAATACCAATTTCAAGTTCATAAAAAATCAAGCTGAGAAAGTGTGGTGTATTAACAATATAATTACATTACATTATCCATTACTGACAATAACCTTCTGTCTGTTGTTCTGGTACTAACCGATTCAGTAGGTGATAGTAGGCATTCTCTTTTCCAGTGCTTTTGTTCTCTGCGTAGATCATGAGGCTCTCCATGCGGCCTCGGAGTGTCAGCCGAGTCTGACCTCTCTCGACTAGACTACTCAGTAAGCCAGGGAGACCTTGGTTCATCCTCCTATCTTTCCTTAGTTTCCCCTTGGGGAGTCCTCGCTTCCCAGTCTTGGAGGTTGATCGGTTCGGCCTCACCTCAGCGAGGGCGGTTCTCTAAGTAGTCAAGGGGAGACCCCTATTCTGTTACTAAGTCATAAGCACTTTGTCTTTATTCTAGTAATCCCTTACGCAGGCCTGGATCCTGCCTTGTGAAGTTGTAATAAAAAAAAATTAAAACCCAATTTACCATTTTGGGCTAACAACAACAAAATAATGTATTTTCCAATTGCTTGTGTTTGTCTTAAATACTGCAGGTGAACGTTTGGTTACTTCCGTAACCCTGGTTCCCTGAAAGAGAAAACGACCACCAAGACATTACATATGGGATATGCCTGCCCATTGGGTAGGTATTGCGGAGCTCTCTATACCAGAGCTGCCGATAGGCCCCTCACCGAGTCCCGCCCACCTAGGGGATAAAACTGCCATCCAAAGGAAGCCATTTTTCTTTTTCCATGGAACCCACGAGAGCGACTGATGCGACCTCGCGGTTGGTGGTGGTCTTCTCTTTCAGGGAACCAGGGTTACGGAAGTAACCTAACGTTCCCTTTCAATTCGAAGACGACCACCAAGACATTACGTATGGGATAATGTATACCAGAGCCGTCGTGAGTGAGAAGGAACAGCAGCATATGAGGGACGCACAAGCACTGTCTAACCCAGAGGTTAGCGGTGTGAACTTACACACTCAAGGACCCTTGTGCCTACAGAAGGCAAGGCAGGGTCAACCACATTAAAACGGTAGAACCTGGAGAAAGTAAGCGGCGTAGCCCAGTTAGCCACAGTACAAATATCAGACATCGAGGCACCTCTGAAGAGGGCCTAAGATGTAGCCAACCCTCTAGTGAAGTGTGCGGCTACCCTACCAGGTGGGGGCAAGCGAGCACCATTATACGCAGTCGAGACTGTATCCACAATCCAATGTGACAGATGCTGCTTAGAGAGGGGCTGTCCTAGGGTCCGTGTCCTGTGACAGACGAAGAACTGGTCAGATTGACGCAGAGCTCTTGTCCTATGCACGTAACATCTCAATGCCTGCACTGGGCAGAGGAAATTCAATCTCTCATCCTCTGTAGAAGCAAATGGAGGTGATGGAAGGACTCGAGTTCCACAGACTAATTAATTTGGAAGGCTGTGATCACCTTGGGGAGGAAAGCAGGGTTGGTGTGCAGAGACACCCTGCTGCCATCCTCCCAAATATGCATGCAGGAGTTGTGCACAGACAGCGCCTGCAGCTCACCGACACGCTTAGCGGTGGTGATAGCCAAGAGGAAGGCTGTCTTCATATACAGGTACTTCAGCTCTATGTAGTGTATGGGCTCAAACGGGCCCTTCGTGAGAGCCTCCAGTACAATATTAAGGCTCCATTCGGGGAGAACAGTCCTCCTGGGAGGACGTAATCGCCAAGCGCCTTTAAGAAATGGGTAGCCAAAAAATGTGCGTCCGGAGCCGCTAAATACATCGTCAAGTTGGAAGGTGACCTACCAGCATCAAGCAGTTCTTGCAGAAACTGTAAGATGACTGGTATGGGGCAAGATATGGGATCAGACACCAAGCCTGGAAATACCTCCACTTATAGGTGTAGAAAGACTTAGTGGAGTCTTTCCTAGCGCTCTGCAACGTACCCACAACTGCATCCGATAGCCGTAGGGCTAACCAGCGGTCTCTTTCAGGGGCCAGACCCAGACGCTTTGGGCAACTCATGGGCTGCTCTCAGCACCTACGCATTTATGTGCAGGAATGTCCTGCGATCCGACCAAGGTCCGCGAACTCCTCTGCCTGCCCAGACCGCCCCCCCCCAACCAGAGTTGGGTGTGTCTGTCATCACCAATTGACGGTTGTGTATTGCCCTTATCCTTACGCCTTCGCTCAGGTGAGAGGCTTGCCTCCACCAGCATAGAGCTTCCCAGCATAGATGAGACACGGTCAGCCGATGGTGTCTGTAGTGCTTGGGGTGCAGCTGAAGGCACTGAGCCGCTCTTGGAGTGGGCGCATGTGGAGTAACCCTAATTGGGTGGGTGATGAAGCCGTGGCCATCAGACCCAATAGTTTTTATTACACAACACCAATTATACTGTGAACCCTTGTTGAACAGGGCCAGACAGTTGTGAATGGCAGCTACTCTGTCGTCCGACAGGTAGGCTTGCATCGTAAGGGAATCCAGCCGGAGACGAAGTAGACCGTACTTTACACCGGTATTAATTGGCTCTGGCATCGTTGAGTGTGAGGCCCAGCCTCAACAGATGCTTCATCACAAATCGCTGTGTGGGCCCTGCTCCTTCCTGCGACTGGGGCAGATCAACCAGTCGTCCAGGTAATTCATCACCCTGTTCACTGACAGCCACAAGGGAGCTAGGATGGCATCCATGCACTTTGAAAACGTGTCGAGTACAGCGGACGCCAGCAACTCGTTCTCTACCTGCCGATTCCAATTCCTCAACCACTGGTCCAAAGGAATGGTCAGGGGAGGTTGGGGCTGCTTTTGAAGGAAGGAGCCACCTTCCCATGAGGCTGCGATAGAAATCGCATCATGGTCCTCCTCAGCAAGGCTGAAATCCGGTTCTGTAACATCCGGGCAACCACGGTGCAGGCGGGTCAGCTCCAGGGCGGCCGGCGTTATCGGCTGAGCTGGGGCAAGAGCATGGGCTTGAGCCTGCTGCCTGGCCAGGGGCTTCAAATGCCACGTACGTCTCAGCCGTGTCTTGAAGCACTCAGGCACCAAAGGTGCAGACACATCGAGGACACTGAGTGAGGTAGAAAACAGTACTGGTGCACCGAAGGATCGGGGTACTGAGTGCAGGTGTTATTGACATGCTGTGGTGCTAAGCACTGAGGTATGGAGCATCTAAACACTGAGGGCGCCGAAGCACTGAGAGGCGCCCAGCCTTAACCGCGTGAAGTCAAAACAACCCGGGAATGCATAGCATACACCGGGGTGGATACCCAGACTCGAGTGTCTGCGGTAGGTAACCAGGAGAGCAGTACAGGGGAGCGCACGGTGCTGCACCATTGTGCAGAGCGGCGATAACCTGGTTCTGGACCGCGTGCAGTCACACAATGTGGCAGCGCATAGCGTATGCCAGAGTGGAGCACAAGCTCGAGGAGCTGCAGCATGTTAGGCAGGAATAAAAGTGTACTGCTTTTTTGTTTTCTCAAACTGCAAAGGCAGTAATAGGAAAACTTATACACACAGCAATTCAGCTATGGGAGAAACACATTCACCATGCCAGGCGGGTGACCAAGCGCGCTGAGTAGGCGGGCTGAAAAAAGCCTGCTGATTCAACTCAACAGGGATAATAAGCCTGCTGATTCAACTCAACAGGGATAACAAGCCTGCTGATTCAACTCAACAGGGATAACAAGCCTGCTGATTCAACTCAACAGGGATATGGCAGAGCTGGGTCCTGATGGATATTACGCTGCTACTACTTTTTTTTTTTTTTTAAACTGCAAGGCAGTAAAGAAAAAACACATATACACACACACACACACACAGCAAAGTTGTGAGGGTAAAATAGCACTCACCACAGCAGCGTGTGTAACTTTTTTTTTTAAACCAGCACGCTGAGTAGGCAGGCTGAAACAAGCCGGCATATGCAACTCAACAGCGGGGAGCAGCAGAGCTGGGTCCCGGTGGATATCACACTGCTACTACTTTTTCTTTTCAAACTGCAAGGCAGTAAAGAAAAAAACACACACACAACAGCAAAATTGTGAGGATTAAATAGCAGTCACCACGGAAACGTGCTGGGTCCCGATGGAGGAATCACACTCTTATTATTTTTAATTTCTAAACTGCAAGGCAGTTAAATAAAACCACACACACAACAGCAAAGCTGCGAGGGTAATACAACAGACACCATGGCAACGCGGGTGAAGTGAAATTTTTAAGCGCACCAAGGGGACGGGCTAAGGAAGTCCAGCAGAGTAAACTCCACAATGGGGGAGCCGGGGTCCGGTGGAGGATCATGCATCTCTCTTTTTCTTCTTTTTAAACTACAATAGCAGAGGAAAAACACAAAACAGTGAACGCTGTAATGTTTTAAGCAGACTGCAATCGCAAAGCAATGTAGGCTGTTAAACAGAAAAAGAGTAAACACAGCGCAGTAACTGGACAGGGACGTCTAGCCTGGAATACGTGCAGTCACACGACCGGGGCAGCACGTAGCCTACAGCGGAGTGGAGCACTGTCTATTGGCTGAGAGCAAGGAGGCACCTCGTGCACCATGCGCACTGAGGTACTAGACACCTGCCTACCGAGCACCGTGCGCACAGAGTACTGTAAGCACTACGTGCACTGTGCAGCACCGCGCGCTTTTGCACTAGCTCTGTAGCAGTGGGCACCACCGTGTGCACCGAGTACCGTGCAGCACCGTGAGCTGTTGCGCTAGGTCTGAGGCAGTGGCCGAGCACCATGTGCATCGTGCTTCCTGAGCACCGTGTGCACTGAGTATCGTGCACTATGTGCATGGCGTACCGTGCAGCATGTGTGTTCCCGCACTAGCGTTTTAGCAGTGGATACCAAGCACCTTGTGCACTGAGTACCGTGCACTATGTGCACCGTGTACCGTGCAGCACTGTGACTGTGCACTGAGATACATAAATATCAAGGGCTATGCGTGCGCCGCGGTGCCAAAGCACCGGGGGGGCCGCTACGCAAATGTGCCTACCCTAACCGCGCGGTCACACACACCTGGACAGTGTGTACCAGGGGGGCACAAGGGCCAAAGCTGCAGTGGGTGAGTTGAAGCAGACAGCAAAAACATGGTAGAAAGATACTATAGGGGAGAGCACATGGTTTGTTTACAAGGCCCGACTCACCGAGGTGGGCGGGCCTATGCAGCCGGCGATGTCTACTCAACAGCAGGGATGCGGCAAGGCCTAGCCCCGTGGAGGAGAGCACGGCTGGAAGAGTCACTCAACAGCGGGGATACGGAAAGGCATAGCCCCATGGAGGAACTGTGTACTGTCACGAAGAAATAAACAACCACTCACGGGTGACTACACAGGCAGTCGCTCACACACAACAGACAGATAAGGAGGCTGTGTGGTCAAGTGGTTAAAGAAAAGGGCTTGTAACCAGGAGGTCCCACCTCAGCCACTGACTCATTGTGTGACCCTGAGCAAGTCACTTAACCTCCTTGTGCTCCGTCTTTCGGGTGAGACGTTGTTATTAGTGACTCTGCAGCAGATGCATAGTTCACACACCCTAGTCTCTGTAAGTCACCTTGGATAAAGGTGTCTGCTAAATAAACAAATAATAATAAAAACAAAGAGCGGCCTACCAAGCAAGCGAGGAGTCCGCTGAAAGGCAAAAAGGCTTGGTCTTTTCAAAGGATACAGAGTGGAGATCATTTCAATCATTTTGCTTTTGACCTAATTTTGCTCTACTTTTCAGAGCTTTTTCCAAAATACTATTTTGAAAATAACTTCTCCTTGTTAAAGGTGTTGTTTCTGGTTTTAACATTCATTTTCTTACCGCTGCCATTTTTCACTGCTCCCCTTATTGAATGATTCCCTGCTGATGACATCTCAGTGTATTCTAAAAGTCTAAACAGGATGCAGCTGAGTTATGGGTGGTATGGCATTTCCCGACTTCTAGCTTAGAGCTGCATCATTGAAGTTAATTTAACTGTCATTTATTTGTAAGGAATTTACTGACGGTTTCCAGTTTAAACCATACCTATTTTTATACCTATTTTTTGTAACGAATTACAATATTTAACTAGTTTAGGATGGTTTAAAATTAGGAGCAAGCTGGGGTGTTTTGTTAAAATATGCAAGGATTAGGATTTAATAAGTAGCCTGATGTAAAGGGTGATTAGAAAGTAAGTTTACCACATCAAAACCATACAGATAATGTTTGCCAACAACATTATCTGTATAGTGAGGTGCTGGTATTATGTGAAAATGTTCACTGTGACAAACATTAATCTACATGGAATTATTAATTAAATGGACTACTGAGTGTTACCCCTCGCATACATTCAAGCATAAATTACTTAATTCATACAACACATTTAGCAGACTGAATATACATGCACCATAACAACAACAAAAATTACAAAGGCTCTGTAATTACAAAGACCCTCTGTCAAAACAATTGTCCATTTTGTCTGTAAACTGGTACTTACTGTACATGAATTGGAAACGTTGATCTTTTTCAAAAGCTGAATTTAAGTGTTTCTTATTGCAGTTTGCTTTGCAGAGCAGAGACTTTAAAAAGGGTATGTCCCCAGGGACACTTACCCTTTCTTGACCTTGACAAAGTCATGACCTTAATTAGTATCCAGGAGTGCAATATTTCCAAGAAATATTTAGCAAGGTAAAGATGGTAAAGTAAAAAATGCTCCACCCTTGTGCAAAGCTGAAGAGAAAAACTACACTATTTGGAGGACCACTTGGTCTGTAACACTTTTTTTTTGTTTATTTTTTCTTAAGATGGCAAGGTCCTATAAATTCCAACAGCTAAGCATACAGGTAAAATAAGGATAACAATTATTTTTCATAACATTCCATTACTGTCATGCACTATATAGCATAGAAGTCCCAATGTGCTTAACGGGTAGAATTTGAACAGTATTTGTAAATGCACTTTATGGACAGCAGTACAAGTACAACAGTCCAGGATCTGATGGACTCAGCGCACATCTTTACTATCTATGGCCAAAATTGTCTTTTGTTAGAGTTCATGTATTTCTCTTTTGGTTGAGAAAAAGGGTCCTGTTAGCAAATATTTTATTCAAAGAGCAGCGAGACCTCTCCAAAAAAACCAATAAAACCTCAACGGTACTACCATATGTGAAATATGTCACTTGTTTTAGGTTCTTTTGGCCCTTTTATACAGACCCAGACACAGAAATTTAAATTTTTAAGCACTTGCATGCAAACACAGCCACACACATTTATCTGGCAGGGACAGAAAATAACCCTATCCTTGCCAACCACCAACACATTTTTGTTTTCCAGGAAGGGGTCCGCCCTGCCACACATACCATATAAAAACAGGATACGGTCTTGTAACAGGATACGGTCAAAAATGAGACTCAGAGGCAAGAAAGCTGCAGTTTAAAGAGCTGGTGCACACGTTTATTAACAGAATAAACTAAACAAACACAGGAACAAAACAACTGGCACAAGAGCCAAAATAAAAGGTTCACACAAAACAAAACAATTCAGCTGTCAGGCTGGGCATTTGTCTTCACTGACCATTTTCTCCATAACACAGTATATATGTTACCGTGAAAGTGTGAAATTAGTGATTGTATAGAATTGCTAGTGATTGCATAGAATCACTAGTGATTGCATAGAATCACTAAAATTGGCCAGTGGATATGTGAAATATTGAGAAAAATCAAACATTTTATACATTTTCTAGGGATTATATAGAACCACCGGAAGCTGTTAGTGAATGTGTCAAAAGAGACTAAAACATGTCATACATTCACAGGGATTGTATAGAATCACTGGTAGCACATGCTTAGATGCCTTTTTTATTTTATGTTTATAAATTCCATGAACATTTTACATGCACTTATAGTTTAAATTGCATACTCATTTTTTCAACTATATTATAATTTTTTTCTTTTTCTTTGTGTTTCTATTCTTTGGACATTTTACGTGCAACCTATCGTTTATTACATTATAATTTGTTTGAAGATTTGTTCCCCATATGTTTGTTCATTTTCCATCCATCCATTATCTATAACCGCTTAATCGCATTGAGGGTTGCGGTGAGCCAGAGCCTAACCCAGCAGACGTAGGGCGCAAGGTGGGAGTACAACCTGGACGGGACGCCAGTCCAAGGGGCAATTTAGAGAGGCCAATCCACCTAGCTAGCATGTCTGTGGAATGTGGGAGGAAACCGGAGTACTTGGAGGAAACCCACACGAACACGGGGAGAACATGCAAACTCCACACAGACCCCTGAGGCCGGAATCGAACCCAGGACCCTGGCGCTGTGAGGCAGCAGTGCTAACCACCGCGCCACCTTGCTGCCCTGGTTTGTTCATTTTGTTTAATAAATAATTAAATACCACAAGTCTATATGTTTCTTGTATTTTGCCTATATTCTGACTGTACTAGCTTTTTAAAAACAACAATATCATTGGTTTGGACTAAATTATGAGTACAGCCGCTCCTTTTTAATACAAATCTATTTTTGTTTTAATTGTGTTAATTTGTATGATTTTATACATTTATCATACTATGTGATAGTGAATGTGTACAATCACGAGTGATTTTATAGAATCACTAGTGATTGTATACAACAGAGTTCAATTTCATACATTCACTAAACTGGCCAGTGATTGTATAGAATCATGGGGCTTTCGCCCTGACACATATCTATAAAACAAAAGTATGAATTCAACTAGACCATGCCAGCACTTAAAAAACATATGCAAAATTCTAGCTTAGTGCTGGTTTATTTTAGCCTGTTACTTTATTTTCCATATGAGCCTGTTATACTGTACTTCTATTTAATCAGTGTACTGATAGAAAGCAACAACATAGTAATACGACCAACAAAACTAATTGCATGTCTCCAACACTACTGTGCTTAATAAAAGTAAACTGACCTACTCACAGAAGCATCTGATTTACTCTAAAACAGTTTCCAGATATTTGCACTTAGACTCCAGGCAGTTGGCTATAATATAACACTCCTTTGAATCCAGGTGCTGGTTTTACTAATGTTGGAACCGGGTGGTAATCAAGATCTTCCTGAAATTACTAATGCATCCCTTTCACTTTGCCTGGGTTCACTGCATATTCCACGTTCACTGTTGTTCAAGACCTCGACTAACGTTTTATTTTCTTTTGATGCTCTTGCATCATTAGCGTAATTTGTATCATCATTAGCATATTTGTACAGCTCACATTTAAATGAAGGCTACACACAGAAACTAACAGGTGTGACACACTTAACCACTTTATTTTTTAAATCAAAAACTTCCAGCTTCAGCTTTTCATTTCATATGATGCATTTTTTACCAAAGGTTGTGGAGTATCAGCATTACCTGCATTCCTAGTGTATGTTTTCACTTTCAGTAAGAGTAATTACATTTAATTTTGAAAATCTAGCACCTGCAAAGCGAAGCACATCATCATTTTTATGTATTCTTTTTTTTAGGGGGAAATGAAAAAGAGGCCACTGTGTTATCTTATATCCTGATAACATTTACTCTAACTAAGCCGTTAGTGAAACTCAACCAACAATTAGCGTGTTTATTGAGTTCTCCTGAATAACACAGAGAAACTGTGCACACTCTATAAACTGTGAAAATACTACCAGTAGGTGTCAGTAGCCAACTAATCTTTATACTAAATCACATATATAGCATTTCCTCCGTTAAATGTGTTTGTCACAAATCAAATCATTTAACATAACTAGAGGTAGGGGGTAGACTGCCCCATGCCTTGAGCTAGCCAGGTAATTATTCTGCCCCATTCTTGTGGTGTGCTCTATTTAACTATTTAACATTTTAGGTAATGTCCTTGTTTTATTTTCTTCTTTTTTTTAATTTGACAACTGTCCAATAAACTAAAAGGTCAAACGTTTGGGCGGTTTCTTAATCCGAACAGGATAGCGTCTTTCACCAACAGCAGTAGGTAAAGGTCCAGTCGTGTGTGAATCACCTTGGTTCATGGAGATTGGTAACAAAGGTTCATTTACTCTGGTTGCAGCTTTGGCATCCCCATTGGAAGGTGTGTTTACAATTGGTGAACATGCAGTGTGATCACGTCAAGGTTGGTGAAATTTCTGTTGGAGATTCTTCATTTTGATTGTTTCCAACACAATCCAGCAGCTGGTCACCATGACGTCTCCAAGTTATTTCAGATCCTACATCCACAGTGTAGGAGACAGGTTCAGTTTTGGCAGTAACAACTCCCGGGGTCCACTTCTCTCCCTTCCATTATTCACGAATATGCACAACCTGTCCCACAGTAAATTCTCTCCCTTTGGCACTCTTTTGACGTTGTACTATCTGCGATTCTTTTCAACATGTGAAGACATGTCTTGTTTCAGCAGATCCAGTCATGAGCAGTTTCCGCTCAAGAAACAGCATTGCTGGAGAGTCATTTGTTGTTACATGAGGAGTGTTTCTGTACACAGGTAAGAAATTATCTAGCTTCGTAGACTTGAGCGAAACCATCTGTCGCTGGATGGTATTGGCAGATCTGATATGTTTAACACCGTTCATTTTTAAGAATGCTTCAAACTCGCTTGAGATGAACTGTGGACCATTGTCGCTGACAAGCTGTTCTGGAATGCCATAATGTCTAAATTGTCCTCTCAGAATTTGAATGATTTTGGCAGCAGTAGTGGATTCCATTATGAAAGCTTCTGGCCACCTCGAGTGAGCATCCACTACAATAAGAAACATTTGTCCATTGAAAGGACCCGCAAAATCAACATTAACACATTGTCATGGTTTATTTGGCCATATCCCTGGGTGTAGAGTTGTTCAACTGGGCATATTCTGAACACCTTGACATGACATGCAAGTTTTGCCTTCTGTTCGATTTCATTCTATTCCAGGCCACCATATGTAACATCTTGCTAGGGCCTTCATTCTGACCACTCCAGAATATCCTTTGTGCAGCATATCTAACACTCGGCTTCTCAACTTAGCAGGTATGATGAGACGGCTACCCCATATCAGACATCCTTGGTATACAGACAGCTTATTTATTTTAGGCGATGCGTAGAGTTGTTGATGTACTCTAGCAGCCATCTCCATTGATACAGCAATCTCCAATGCTTTCTTATAAGTCAATGCAGCTTCCGACAAAAGAAAGTTTTTGGATGGCTTCCCTTCTCAAACCACATACCAGTCTATCTCTCAGGGTTTCATTAAGATTTGTGCCAAACACAGTATGTTAATTTCTTTAGCACTGCTAAATACTGCACCAGAGACTAGCCCGCTTCCTGGTTGCATTTGTGAAAACGAAACCTTTCAGCAATTACCAGAGGCTTGGGGGAAACATGTGCCTGTAAAGCTTATACTATTTCTTGCTAGCTTTTATCACCAGACTTTTTGTGCACAAGTAAACTTCATAATAGACTATATGTTTTACCCCCAATCATACTTAATAAAGCAGTTGGTATATTGTTTGCTGCGATGAAATGTTCAAAGCGTTCGATGTGAGTGTTCCACTGCTCGACATTTTCATGAAAGCTGTCTACTTGTCCTATAATCGCCACCATTTTCCCTTTTCTTTCTGGTGTTGGCATCTTCACTCGTGGGCATTAAAGTTGTTTAGACAAACTGTGGCAAATCAATTATTGCTGGTAGACGTGCAATAACTTTAAAGTAATCCTCGAAGCCAGTTTATTTTATATCCTGATAACATTTACTCTAACTAAGCAGTTAGTGAAACACAAGCAGACACTGTCCTGAGATCCAACAATAGGTGCTGAATAAAGGATAATGAATGAGTCTGGCTTGATTTATTTTAGAACTTAGTAATGAATACAGCGTTTAACACATCCCATTTTACCATAATATTATTTCCCCTTCCATTATACACCATTGTTCAGTACAACAAATAAACAGGAATTACAAACAGTTTAACTTACTCCATTCCCAAATTATATCTTCCCAAAATCATTAAATTGTTTCTATTGACAACAATATGCTGCCATGTGTACAATCTCTGCCATCCTCCTGTACAAAATATACTGCTGGTAGTCATGCTCTCTCTTTTCGATTGTTCCCAATTCAGTTGTTCTGAATATTTAATTTTGCCACTAGGATAGTCTCACTGCCCTCAATCATTTGCTCAAGCTAATGGATAATACAACAAGTGAGGACACAGATATGAGTTCAGTTGTTTGTTTGTATAAATGTTTACAGATGGTTCCCTGGCTGGTTCTCACGCAATATTGGGAAGGAAGCCTTCACCTTCTGTAATAACCCAGCAAGATAGATAGGGAACAGGATATAGATTTTGTTTAGCTCACTGGTTCATTGATATTATGAACACCTGATCGTCATTAATGAATAGAAACAGTAGTTTGTAGTAGATTAAGGGCATTGTTTGGTTGTATTATTTTGTTTCTGAAGACAAACTCTACACACCTCTCTCGTTTTCATAAAACATTTACACACACATGCATTTTTACTTCAGCCCATTGTGCACATTCAGCTGTCCGTGTTTCATGATTTCTATACTAAAATGCGTCATCTCTGTTCAGTAATAGCAAACTGAATTCCAGATGGCAATTACTACTAGTTGTAATATGCCTATCAAACTGAGTGCTGTTTGTATTAATTTATGTATTTATTTATTTATTTTCACTTTGAACAGTTTTATAATTATAATTCCATTATTTGTAAATAAACACAATCCCAAGTTATATTTCCATTGGATGGGACGAAATCAAGTTCTAAAGACACCATTTTGAACTTCTGAACTTCTTTTTCAAAAACCACAACCTAAATCTAATCCTTTGCTTTTCTAAAGCAAAGCCTCTAGAATTGTTCACATGTCCGGAAAAAGTATTAGGCAGAGAAAGAATGAGAATGAAGATTAGAATACTAAAAAGGAAAACATAAATGTTTACAATATGGTTAACCTACTTAGAAAACTACCAGGCTTATAAAACTATATGCAAAATGTGTAATACTAACGCTAAAACACTCAGATCTGCTACCAGCAACATGACTGAGAAATGCTGGTAATGACAGTATGGTTGATAATATATAGTTTGTATATGTATATCCTACATTTGGTAATAACAAAGCTTTTTTGTTTTCTTTTTTGCTGCACCTGTAGATCCTCTTCATGGCCTGCCACCTTCTGCCTACCCGTCACTTGACTCTGCTATTTAACTCAACCCAGGAAACCAAGTCCTCAAACCACACCCAGCCTTCCAGGGGTTCCTCCACATGGCTGGACTTACAGGAAATAGCGTGATTGGTCACCCCTTGAAACCAGCCCAGTAGTTATATGGTGGCTACCCACCCCAGGACCCTAACAATATTATGAACCATAAATAAAACCTACGAGGTAAAAAAAAAAAAATAACATACATATTATAATTAGATATGATTAGATATGTGCACAGTTTTGTATTGATATTAATAGTGAAACTAATTGGAAGTAAAAGCTATTTGATTGGAAAATAAAATTACTACTGTTAATTGTTACTGTGACTTTTCTAATAGAGAAATAATTACAACCCCTGTAAATATAAGCATACACCCAATAGTGCATTATCTCTATAATGATAGGGATGAAGAACATTGTAACAGGTTACTAGTGGGTTTCACTGTGTTTAATACATTAAGTTGAGTATTTGTGTCACTAGCTGACTTCCATTTTAGTTAATATTATTGGTGTACTGTGTGGGTGCCATTAAGAGGCTTTACTGCAGTATGTTTTGCATGGATGGACTATTTTAAAAGCATTGTTGGTGCTTACCGGTAATATTGGCAGGTCTTCTGTATATAACTGGTATTGTATGTTTTGTTTGTATCCCTTAGTTTAGAGGCACCTTCGGGCTGTCATTAACCATGAAGCTAGAGACATGATTTGACGCCCAAGACACCAATGATGTGAAATGAGTGAACTGCTTCCCTGTGGTATTCAAAATAGGTTGTATTCAATGGTTCTGAAGAAACTGAACAACTGTTACACACAGCTGCTTCCACGTTTTCAGCTTAAAATATGGTGTATAACAAAGTCATGAACTGTTTAGTAAGAATTATCAATTGAAAATACTGCAGCAGGGTATTTGCCTGACTACAGAAAAAAACATACAAAAAAAAACTGACATATCGAGTCACTTTATAATAGAATATTCCACAGAAACAATAAGATAATGCTTTATTTACAGTTCTCTGAACTTTTATCTCATTGCTTTAAAGGCACCCAAGAGTAATCTTATGAACAAATATACAAAACTGCACAGAATAAATAGGTTACAAAAATCTATATAGATATAAACCAAAAAAACACAATACACTCATAAACATTATCCACACAATCTGTTTAAGTGAATAAGAATTACTTTTCAAGTGTTTCTCAAGAGATGTATATATATATATTTTTTTTTTCTGTACAGACTAATAATGGCACAGATGCCTGTATTTGGTTTAATAGGTAATGAACAACAATGCAAATGCCAAAATATTATACAATTATATTATAACCTTTCTGCTTTAAATACTGCAGACACATATCTTCACAGTCTCATTTAGGATAACTGCAGATCTCTTTAATGTGAAAACAAAATTCAGGTGAATAATTTGCTAAGGCACTTGTTTTACAAAGGTAGATACGAAGCAAGTGGCAACATCCCTTGAAGAGTCTTTTCAGTTCAAAGCTGTTTGTTGCTCTAGAACCTCCAGGTAGTCAGGCTCTGTGTGCAGATTGGCTTTGAGCTCCAAATATTCATTTTTTGTTTGTTCTACCATGACCTTTCTAGGCCTCGTGTACATGATTGTTTGCATTAATTTCAGCTCTTCGTGGCTCCCTGGACAGTGAACGTCAACATTTGGCTGAAGCTGATTTATATTTTTTCTGAGATACTCTGTGATGCTTAACTGCTGGAGTTCTCTTTCTCTTTCCAGTAAGTTTCTGTACAGAGAATTTGCATCTTCAAGGGTAACGAATTCTGATGAATGGTCACTTACTGCTCTGAATTTCATATTGGAACCAGTCAGGGGTGAATCGTTCTCCTTTTCTAAAATGCTTCTACAAACATACTTTGAGTCATGAATATCATTCAGATCTTGGTCTTTGAGATTATTACAATAAGAAGGACTCCTACAGACTTGTATCACTGGGCTCATTGCATGTTCATCATACATATTAACACCAGGCCTTTGAGTCATGTGGGTGGTTTTTTGACCATACATACTATACTGAAGGTGTATAGGGCTGGGCTCCCTTTGTTGATCATCTGTTTGCTTTTTCTTTGATCTCCTGTGGCGGTGTAAAGCAAGAACAACCAGTCCAGCAGCACAGAAGACAATCAATAGGAAAATAATCAGCAAGCCCAGGATTAGAACTGAAAGGGGGACTGAATCTGTAAAGGAACCAAATACACTTGATGGTGTGGCTGTAGGGGCTTGGGTTTGTAAAGCGCTGAATGGAACCAATCCAGGACACAGCAGTTCATTTCTGAGGGATCTCAAATCCTTTTTGGCAATTTTTCTTGGGGTATGACACAATATGTCTCCCTCTACTGTATTCTGTCTGAGTTTCTCAACCCACTGTTTCAGACCCACTAAATCACAAGAACAATCCCACAGATTATCTTCAAGGTAAATTTGTTCTAGAAAATCCAATTGATCCATCACATTGCCCACAGGTACATGCATGAACAGATTTTTTCTTAGATCTAGCCTGTTTAGTGGCACATTATGAAATATAAAAGGTGGCAGAGATTGAAGAAAATTTATTTTTAAAGACAGGTGTTTTAGTTTGGACAAGTTGCTAAATGTTCCTGAAACAATGTCCTTGATCATATTAAATTCCAAGTATAAATATTCAAGACTATGGAGTCCAGCAAACATACCTGGAGTTAACCTTTCAAGTTTATTTCCATTTAAGTTCAGCTTTTGCAAATTTCCTAGGTTCAGAAAAGCCTCATCTTGAATATATTCAATTAAGTTGTTATCGAGATTGAGTAATTCCAAGCTTCCAAATGCAACAAAATCAGTTTTTGTTAGTCTCTGAATCATGTTTCCTGTTAAAAGGAGTTGTTGGGGGCTTTGTGCTGGTGATCCAAGATCAGATACGGTTTGAATGCCTCTGTCTTGGCAATGGATCAAAAGTCTTGCCAGTTGATGATTGTTGCAGAAACATTGTTCAGGACATATATCTGGGACCAGCACCGGTGTGGGTAAAGCTTCAATTTGTGTTTCTTTTGGAACTGGTTTTACCTTGGGTGAAGGAGTAACTATCAAGCCTGATGACTTGGATGGTTCTTCTAAATCAATGTCAGCATGAAATCGACATAACACTTCCCTTTTCACCTTGCTCAAAATGTTACCTTGGAGGGGTACAGGACTATCGCATACAACTTCTCCTATAACCGACTGGGTTTGCATGTTTTCTATCCAGTTTTTCAGAGGAAGTATATCACAATCACAGACCCATTTATTATCCTCTAGCAAAAGCTCTATTATACGTCCAATATGCTCCAGAAAGCCAACATATGGAAGAGCTTGCAGTTTATTACCACGAAGATCTAAATGAGTCAATGGCACAAAACGGAAAATGTTACTAGGAAGAAATTCAATTTCATTGTCATTCAGAATAAGAACTTTGAGCCGGATGAGCTTGCTAAAGGCCCCAGGCTCGATCACATGAATGAAATTAGTGTCTGCTTGAAGGTACTCAAGATTTTCCAAACCACGGAATGTATCCTCTTTCAGTGCTACTAAAAAATTACTGTTTATATGCAATTTCTTGAGAGAACCAAATGCACTGAAAATCCCAGGTTCCAACTCATGTATATTGTTAGCTCCAAGATGTAATGAGACAGCATTACTAAGACTTTCTAGTTCATGGGCATGCAGTTCTGCTATTTCATTTTTATACAGATTAATTTGGAAAGGTAGGGATGGTGGCACTTTGATTTGAGATATTTTGCTAATGTATTTTTCTTCACAGTTGATATGCAGAATACCATCCTTTTCCTCACATGAGCATAAACTATCACAGGATGATCCTTTGAAAGACTGAATGTTTTGAGAATTAGCAGCAACAACAAATGAATAGATGAGAATAGTCCAGGTGAACATTTTCTGAATCCAAATGTCAATCTAAAGAAGAAAGAAAAAAATGACACTATTCAGGGCATGAAATGTTATAGTTCAAATAAACTACATTAAGGTAAGGTATGTAAGTAGTGAAATGTAGTAGTGCACATGTAACACAATGAAGCACAGTCCAGAAGAAAGCATTAACAGACATATTTCAATAATGTATATTCAGCTTCAGAATGCAGCCAAATTGTCTGGATGCCTGCAATAGTCTTCTCAGAACAGCCCATGTGGTTGTTATCAGCCTATTCAATAGAAACTGTGGAATTGGAACAGTAGGTGCCTATTATAATGTTCAGTAGGTTATTATCAGTAATATGTATGGATGATCAGTGCTATAGGTAAGTCAATACACATACTTTAAATAACATAACAAATCCCCAAACTATAACACCAGCTATCTTTCTGGTATGAACATCATGCCAGTTCACAGTTCCCTGTAGTTACTGTACATACTGTATGTTAGAATTGCTGCAGTGCATAGATGGGGATATCATGTTTTATGCTGTAATTAAAAACAAAATAAAATGATCTATCTTTTACAAAATGCCGACCACAACACAGATGTTTTAGAGTACACTTAGGTGAAAGTTTATTAGTTGAATAAGGCACTTCTTTTGGGTCAATGTTTTAGCTGCTTCATAAATAAAACCCTATTAAGCGTATTGGTTCCTACTGTACACATTATCACCTGGCTCTAAGTAAAGCAGAACTACATGTCTTCTTTACTCTAATGTGAATTGCTATATATTCACTAGAAAGTAAGATGGTAAAACACTGACCATTTACTTTTGTGGGACACCCACGTGTCTCCTATTACAGTATTTACTTACACTGGTTATGGTGATTTATTATTTATTGATTTTTATAATTCAAAATATTTATAAAATAATACACCCACAGTAGAGCAGCCTGAATCAAAACACGTCTTTTTGAATAGAGAGATGTTTGCATTTGTTGCTAGGCGAAACTGCTATTGTTAACACAAGGTTCATTTTGTGTTAATCTCCAGGATAATTTTCTTCTGACAAACAAAATGGAGCAGTGTTGAATCTGTTAACTACAAAATATATGTGCTGTATATAATAGTGATGGTGAGCATCTGTGACTTGCTTACATCAGCACTCACAGTCTATAAACCAGCTTTGACTAGTTCACTTTCATGCATGCTGAGTTTATACACAAATGCCCACTCTCATATCCTAATAATTCTGTGTTACATCTAAATTATTCAAAAAGCAGTAGTTTACTCTAAAACATATACACAAGAGTAAAACATGTATTTATTGTTTTAACATTTCAAACATCTTCAAAACTAAAGAAACAAAATACACATGTTTAACAGTTTCAAACATCAAAGAACACCAGGATTGAATGCACCTGTGATTGAACATCATGTCACAAGGCAATACAATGTTTCTTTACATTTTTGCACTAAGTTAAGTGCCAGGACTGAAAGGGTTAATGAAAAATGACAAATAAACTGTTTTTACATCCTGTATCAGATGCTACTTATTCACTTATTCAAATGTCAATTAGGCCAATTTGCATGTTTAAAAAAACACGCTTATTGTACACCAGGATTAAGGCCAAAAAAGTTTTTTGCAAAAAAGGAAACAAAATACAGCCCATATGCAGAGCTCCATTCAGTGCCTGTCTTTAGCTCCATACTACTTTGTTTGAATAAAAGTTCTGTTAAACATAATGTAATTTGTCATCTGCATTTGAAATGAAGAAATATTAAATTGATTGAAATTAAGATAACTGATTCTTGTAATTTACAGGAATACAAACATTACTACTGCAATACATACAACTTTTAACTGAATTATATCATTTGATGCTGTTCTTGTAGAATTGATTTCTGAAACATATACTGTTTGGTGTCATTTAGTGTTGAAATAGCAGCTATAATGACAAGGGTTGAATCAATAGTTCCAAGTTTTAGCACTCTCATTTTCAGCCTTTTTTTTATTCAACACATCTTCCTATGTAGTTCTTATGTTACAAACATTATTTTTTTTCAGAGTTTTAAATGTATTTATTTACAGTATTGTACAATTGGTTCCACTTTAATAAATGACTACAAGAGTCAAATTCTGGATATAACATTTGCTACAAACTACTGGGGGACCGAGGATAGAAAGAATAAATGCCTTCTTTAAACCTAAAAAGTCATGGTTATTTTTAATTTGAATACACAGTATTTAAACAAATAATAAAAAGATGTGACCAACCCTAATGTATTGTATTAGATCCTTCAAATACAGTTTTCACTGTGAAAAACAGAAGTGGGTTTCCTGGACATTCTATGGCTTTGTGCTTTCTCTTCAATCCTCATTGTTAGGTTTCATAAAATAGATATTGATAGATATTGGGCTCAATAATCAACCAAACAGAGAAAACCACTAGGTGTGCCAAAGGAGACTTCAACAAAGGAAGCATTATAGAACACCTCAGGTGTATCATGACATTAAAAGTACTCAATCATACTTATAAATTGCAAATTCATATTAACAATCTTGTACACGCAATGTTCATGACCAAGTAAGGCAGTCACTGTAAGGAACTTATTTATTGATCAAGTTGTTGCTATTATACCATAGACCACATTCACCCCAATCTTCTTTAACCACGTGTAATAATCTGTTTACATAACTTGGCTGTCACAACCAACTTTGACCATACTCACACTTTTAAAGCTATTATTATTATTATTATTATTATTATTATTATTATTATTATTATTATTACTAAGGTGTGTGAACTATGCATCAGCTGCAGTCACTTACATTAACGTCTCACCCAAAAGACGGAACACAAGGAGGTTAAGTGACTTGCTCAGAGTCACACAATGAGCAGGGATTTGAACCGGGGACAAGCCGTTTCCTTTAACCGCTGGACCACGCAGCCTCCTAGGGTTTCGTGTTTATTTTCAAGAGAAAACAACACACACACGCATGCACACACACTCAATAATGTTTAAAATAGTTTGGCGAGCTTGTACTTATTCTGCAGACTAGTTAACACAGTGTCTACATTTGCATTATAGTGCATGTACGTGTGTCAAACATTGTGGGTATTTACATACCTAAGTAGAATAACAACAAGTAATTAAAAACTCTTCCAAGATTCAAGCGCACTCCAGGGCTTTGACAGAAGTGCAGAAATGCAATACTGTACCGTCATGCGACTGAATTCTTTTATATCCTTGCTTTATACTTTACAACAGCTAGGTACCAATTGCAATGTGTAGATTGAGTAGAGGACAAACATATAAGAAGAGGTAAAAACTTAAAACGTCATGTTTGTAAAATGTTTTCTTAATGCTGAACATGCTGTCTGTTTGAATATTATAGTTTCACCATGAACTGTACAGTACTTGAAAAGCTTTTTTTTACGTATTTACCTAGATTAATGATCCTTTAATACATGAAAATGTATTTTTAATAACCATCTCCCTAATGCTATTAAAATACAAGAACAACAACAACAACAACAACAACAACAACTACTACTACTACTACTACTACTACTACTAATAATAATAATAATAATAATAATAATAATAATAATAATAATAATAATAATAATAATGGCAATCAAAATAATAATGGCAATCAAAATAGTGGCAAACACTGTATTGCCCACTTACCTGATCAACACAAAAGCCAGAGTTGCCACTCCAAGATCATCAAACCTTAGACTGATGAACGGTTCGCACTGAAGCTTAACTACTCCATATATTGAGAGATTGCAGAGAACACAAATGTTGTATTGCGTCGTGCAACATCTCAGTAATAAGGTAAGTTTACGAATAACTGCAAACAGACTGCAAATAAACGGATTTCAAGTGCACGCGTCCAACTCTGAATGGAAATCCTTTACTTGGTTACCACAGCTCATCGTGCTTCCAAATGCTGTCAAGTCAACGTTGTTCTTGTTTTTTAATGTTTATTTTTTGTCTCTGTATGTGTGTTTTTTATTTCCTAAAATGTGACGTTTGTTGAATATATATATATATATATATATATATATATATATATATATATATATATATATATATATATATATATATAAACAAAAATACGTTTGAAAGCAGGAACCTACTTCCACTTGAACACTCCCCGAATTATACCCGACCAAATCCACACCGCAACTCTTCAAAAAGCTTTCCTTGCTTTTGTTAAACAGAAAACTATGAGAATGCCAGTGGCTGCTAGGTAGTCGTAGATACAGAAATTTTTTGGTTTCTAACTCAGCTTTTCAGCCCTTCTCTAGCTTTCTATTGATATTGTCATCAAGGATGAAAGAGCTCCACCGCGGGGCTGCTCTACAGTGTTTTGCAAATTACCAGGAAATAGAAAGTTACAGCAGTACAGTGTTTATGACGGGGGTGGGGGCGGGGCAGCCGGGGGATAACCAAACAGTATGTCGAATGTCCTCTTTAGTTGTATGAACATGTCACATTGCCATACCTGAATACTGTTTCCCTTTTCTATAAATACCTCAGTAAATCTTTCCCTGATTTATTTCACGTTATTTACCGACATAGTCTTCATTGTAAACATCTGCTCTCAATATACCCATCTGCTGAACATTCTGTTTAGAGGGGATTGACAAATAAAAACTCCTGTCATGTGTTGTACACACATGTTCTGTAATATGTGATGGATATAAAGTTCCCTTTCAATTCGAAGACGACCATCAACAACATTACGTATAGGATATGCCTGCCTATTGGTAGGTATTTTCTGAGCTCTCAATACCAGAGCTGCCAATAGGCCCCTTCCTGAGATGACGTCCTCAATCCGCCATACTGAGGAAGCCATCTCTCTTTTTGCCCATCAAGACGGTAAGGTAAGACCCTCTGTGTTGATATCTGAGCGTATTGAGAAAAGAGCTTTGAGTCCACTGCTTGCCGTTTTCATGGAATCACTCCTGATTCCTGATTTAGCCTTTTTTCTTTCTTTCTTCCTCATCAATCTGCATGCGGCTGCGTTGCATGCTGCTGCTTTCCTATCTGTGGTACGTGAGTCGACTGCCTGTGCAGTATTGATTTAAAGGAGTGAGTGTTGTCGTCTTTTACAGCCTTTCACTCGTGGGAGCACGTCCTCCACCGGGGCTAGGCTCTGCCTTACCCCCACTGTCGAGCGACTCAGCTGCCTGCCAAGTGGCAGTTTTAATATATATATATATATATATATATATATATATATATATATATATATATATATATATATATATATATATTAGCTCAAAGAGCCAGCTGCCCAACGTTTCGATATATATACAGTATATATAGTTATTGTTACTGCTGTTGACTAAATACCCTTGATGACACATCTGCAGTGCGCGCGGTATCCCGCTTCGCCTGTGCTGTGCAGCAAAAACAAAAACAACAAAAAACAGCAGGCCTTGTTCTCCACGGGCTGTATTTTTCCAGATCCGCTGTAGAGCTCCGACCTCGTCGGCTGCCCCAGCCCGCCCATCTGCGCTTCAGGCCTTTGGACAACCAGCAACAACAGCAGTGTGCTCCCCTGTAATATTGTTGTATTATATTATTGTGTTGTACTCCGTCCACAGATTCACCCGCCGCGTGTGTGTCCCCTGGTATACACTGTGCGCTGACCAGGTGTGTGAGTACACGTGGTTAGGGCAGGCACCGCTGCTTCAGTTGCCCCCAGGTGCTTCGGTACCCTGGTGCACGCTCAGCCTGTGGTATTTCCGTGCCTCTGTGCACTCAGTGCACGAGGTGGTCGGTGCACGTGTTGCCCAGTGCTGTCGGTTCAGTGCACTTGGTGCTCGGTGCACCCGGTGCGCTCGGTGCTCAGTGCACTCGGTGCTCGGTGCATAGCGCCTCGGTCGACTCGGTGCACTCGGTATTCGGTGCATGTGGCGCTAGGTCCACTCGGTGAGCACTGTGCAACTTGGGTTGGGGGGCGGTCTGGCAAGGCAGAGGAGTCCGCAGCACCTGGTCGGGCTGTTGGATAGCCCTGCACATAAATATGCTGGAGCTGCAGGCTGTTTTCCTGGCTCTCCAGCCTTTCTTCCAGTGTTGCACGGAAAACATGTGCTGGTCCGAACAGACAACACATCAGTGGTGGCATATGTCAACCACCAGGGCGGCCTTCAGTCCAAGGGGTTGCATTGCATCTCCTTCTGGCTCCTGACTTGGGTGCAACGAAACCTGCTGTCCCTACGGGCGACACAACTTCCCAGAGTGGTGAACTGGGCAGTGGACCTCCTGTCGAGGAAGGGTGTGCATCCGTCAGAGTGGCGACTCCACCCACAGGTGGTGGAGCGCATTTTGGAACGGTTTGGGAAGGCACAGGTCGATCTCTTCGCCTCAGCGGAGACGACACATTGCCCCCATCCATCGCTTAGGCAGTCCCAGGATGCTCCTTTACGCGTTCCCGCCAGTACTGTTGCTCCTGGCCTTCTTGGAGAAGGTCCGGTTAGAGAAAGCTGTCTGTCACGGTATAGACCTTAGGACAGCCCCTCTCAAAGCAGCAACTGTCGAATTGGATTGTGGACACAGTCTCTGTGGCGTATCACAGTGCTGGCTTTCCCCCGCCTGGGAGAGTAACTGCGCACTCTACTAGAGGGTTGGCTACATCTTGGGCCCTCTTCAGAGGCTCCTCACTGTCCAGTATATGTACGGCAGCTAGCTGGGCTATGCTGCATACATTCTCCAGGTTCTACCGCTTGAATGTGGTAGATCCTTCCTTGCCTTCTATAGGCACAAGGGTCCTTAAGGTTGCACGCTCGAACCGCCTACCTTGGGTTATACAGTTCTGATGCATCCCTCGTATGCTACCGTTCCTTCTCCCTCACAACGGCTCTGGTATACATTTCCCATACGTAATGTTTTGGTGGTCGTCTTGAAAGGGAACATTAGGTTACTTACCGTAACCCTGGTTCCCTGAAAGAGAAGACGACCACCAACCGCGAGGTCGCATCGGTTGCCCTCATGGGTTCGATGCAAAAAGAGAAATGGCTTCCTCAGTATGACGGTTTTAATCCCTCGGTAGGTGGGACTGAGGACGTCATCCCAGGAAGGGGCCTATCGACAGCTCTAGTATAGAGAGCTCAGAAAATACCTACCAATAGGCAGGCATATCGCATCAGGCATATCCCATACGTAATGTTGTTCGTGGTCGTCTTCTCTTTCAGGGAACCAGGGTTACAGTAAGTAACCTAATGTTATGCCACTTTGACTGCTGCTGTGGACTTTTTGTTTGACCAATTTTACCTTTTTTCACTCCAAGAAACAGCACCCTATCTGCTGTGCCAAAAAAAGAAAAAAACAGACCAATGTGACTTTTATCACTCAAGTCAGCTTCCAGAGTAAGTTCACCCTGCTTTGGGACAATAAGTATACTGAGCATCAAAAGAAACTTATCACTTATATTTGCATAACATTCACTAGATGTGATCGAAAAATGACAAACTCTGTTTTAGAGCAGGTGCAGTGACTTTTTATTGTGCTGATTAACAACTGACATCACAAAGATGCTGCACAATGATCTGTCAATCTTGGACAGGTGTTGTGACCCTTGGTCTCCCAGTTCGTGGTCTGTCATTGACAGAGTGTGTCTGGTTATACCGTCTCTCCAGGTTTGAAATTGCTGGCTGTGAGCACCCAAGATGGCGAGCCACAGTGCGCTGCCCTAGCCAAACCAACATCCCAATTGCACGAAGGCGCTGCTCTCTTGACAGACGTGGCATATTGTTTTTTTTCTGTGATTTACTTTATTGCTTTTATTCAAGCTAGCAATTCAACATCTGAAATCACTCCATATCCAGTCTCCAATCAACTGTCTCACTAATTAGGTGATTAAGTGCATATGCTTCAGTCATAGTCATTCAAACGTATCATGGTCAAGGATGAATGATCGAGTGATTAAAAAGAAACCAAAAACATTCTGTCAATGTCCATCATTTATATACCTTATTTTTTCAAAAATAAATGTGTTATAATAGTGATAAGTTTCTTGTGATGCTCAGTATATGTAAAACGTGTTTAGAAGCTGAACAACCTTTTAAAAATATTGACTAACTCAAATGATGTCAGGGTGTTTTGAAATTAAATGTAACATTCTTAAATGACAAATTAGATTTTATTTTTTTTTATATATTTGAATGTAATAAGAATAATGGGGGATTCAGTACCACTAACTCCAGAACACAGACATTTTAATTCATTGCACTGATGATTCTGTGACATGGATGGAAGCATGAACATTTGAGGGTCCACTGCCTGGCTGATTCGATGCAAGCAGACCCCAGTCAGATCGGACCAAGGGGGGAGATGGGGAGGTGTGGGGGTGATTGATTCAAAAACAGAAAGTGGTGAGTTACTTGCTTATTTATGTTTTATTCAAAATAGTTGAAGTGTGTGGTTTCAAAATGTTTCTTTTAGTAATTACCAGCTCTGTACCAGTAACCTCTGCATGACATTTTTAATCAGCCTCTGGCATAAATAAAGCTCTTGATAACCATTCATAATGAAGGCACTATTCACCTGAATTTGATTGAACTCTGCATTGATATTTGTTACAATCATTTATTGACCATATTCTCTGTTAGGTTTCTAGACCCTTTTCTTGCATTAAATATGTTTGGCATGAACGGGTAAATGTGTCACTTGTTAACCACTTCAACACCATGACGTACGCACGTACTGTACATCAAATGAAAACTCACTTACAGTACCATGCCGTACCTGCGTACGTTTCCGATTCTATTCTAAGATCGGTTTCTCAGTCTAGCATTTCAGGTTTCATTCTCTAAGGCAGTGCTAGTACTGTGGAATGTGCAATGAAAGTCGGGGGAGGGTCAGGTGACATTTGTATCCAATTTGCGTGTCATGTAGCGATTTCAATCTAGCTGTGGGCGTTTTGAAGACTGAGATATATTGCGTGAAGCCATTCAACTTTTACAAGTCTATATATAGTGTTTTAAATTATTATTTATTGTTTTATTATTAGTTTTACTTGTTTACTTGTAGTTTATATAGTTTTTAGCGAAAGCTAAACATGGCAACATACGTGGTCTTTCTATAATGAGCAACGGGAGTGAAGTTGGTTCAGAGGATTTCGATACCAGCGACAGTGATGCTGACTTATCACTCAGCGATGATGATGATGAGGATGTGGAGCCAAGAACAGTACAAACTGTACAAACAGAAGAGCATGCAGCTACTTTACAGGTAAGCCAGCTGCAAATGGGAAGCTGTTTGGTTTGAAATGGTAGTGCTGTGACGAAATACTATCAAAACACAGCACTGCGTACAGGCAATACGGCAGCCAGATCCATCACAATGCCTGCACAGAGTAGCTGTGTACACGCATTTGTGACTATCCCTCCAACACAAGGGAAGCATAGACTGTAAAATAGGTACAGGGTCTGCTACGAAAGTGAAAACAAAAGAAAAGGCACAAGAAAAATGTGCAGTAGTTGCGAAGGCAACCCCAGGTTCCCTTTCAAGTCGAAAACAACCATCAAGTATGGGATATTGCCGTCAGGCAGTCGGGATTGGCTGAGCTTTATAGCAAAGCTGCCGATAGGCCTCTGTGCGAGCTGCCAGTAAGCCCGCCCTGGGAACTTACTATACGCAGCGCGCAGAGACTCTCTTCCTCTTTTGTCTTCAGCATGGTAGCGGTAGGTAATACAGCTGGTAACTGATTGTACTCGCTAAGCTTAGGCTTGAGAAGCTGGTTTTTGCCCCTTCTTTGAGTTTATTTCAGTTATACTCTTCGGAGTGATTATTATTTTGTTATTAGGATTATATAAATTGTTTTCAATTATATATTTCCTTCAAGCTTTGCTTTGGCATCGCGTTTTGTTTATTTTCGTGGTCTCCGTCTTTCCTGTGTTAATAATTATTTTTTAATAATTAGTGTTGTGTTTTGGGTTTTTTGTAAATAAAGTATATATATTTTATATTTTGTATATTTGTGAAGGACGTGCGTTGCGTTGGCCTTTGCCGCACGCGTACCTGCAACCCCGGTCTTGCCTTGGCTAGACCACGTGTGTGGAGCCTGCGCTGTAGTCTCCCATATACTGCCTCTGCAGTGTGTTAAAACTACAACCACATGGTAGCTGTACTGTGCCCCAATCACACGTCACTACATTAGTGCTGCTGCAGAGTCCCAAAAAAAAATAACTAAATAAATAAAAAATTTCCCATTCACTGCACAGAGGAAGACAACCACAAAAAGCTGTTCCCCAGCACCAACAGGTAAGTAGTGCACAGCACCCAAGACACTGTACCAGCACTTAGCGTCTCCGCTCTGTGGGTCAGCTGACGCTTATGCGTCTGTGCTTTGGTGTCAGTGCTTGTCACTTGGTGCAGCGTTTCGGCGCTTTGTGCAGCGCTTCAGCGCTTGGTGCTAGCGCGTCTGCGCTTGGGGACTTGGTGCACGCACCGTCGACGCCCGGTGCTCGGCGCCGGCGCCGGTGCTTGACGCACACACCGGTGCTCGACGCCGGTGCTCGACGCCGGCGCTCAGTGCTTGACGCGTCGGTGCTCGACGACGCACTTCGGTGCTTGGCGCACGTACCGTTGGTGCTCGACGCTTTGGCGTTCGACGCACGCACTTCAGTGCTCATCGCTTCGACGTTGCTGCCTATTAGTGTTTGCACTAAACAGGGCACTATGTCGGGCTTTCACCGATGCGTGACCTGCCAGGCCAAATTGCCTGCCAGCGATCCGCACAATGATTGTGTAGCATGTCTGGGGCCAGAGCACGCCGCATCCGCGTTGGTGGATAGGGCATTTTGTCATCTCTGTGCTGGCTTCCAGACATGCACCCTTCGCCAAAGGGCGAAGAAAGCAGTGGGTGGGCACTCTTCCTCCTCGGGATCATCCCACACCATTTCTGCCCCGCCGTCGTCTACGGCTACAGCTACAGGGCGGCTACAGCTCTCCAGGAGCCCGTCCTCCCAGCTAACAGCTGGTCAGAGGTCCCCACCAGGCAGCTCGGGAACGCAGCCCCTCCCTCGTAGAGGTGCGCCCCGTCGGGAGTCTAGGTCGCACTCCAGATCGCCTCGACGGAGGGGACGCTCTCGTTCCCCTCGTCGGGACAAGCGATACAGAGACAGGTCGGGGGTGGCGAAGCTAACCTCCAAAATGTCTCAATTCATGGAGGTTATGATAGGGCAGCAGTCCATCTTCATGTCCCTAGCAAATGTGGTGCCCCAAGCCCCAGAACAACTGGCTGGGCCCATTGCTAGCCAGCCAGTGGCCCCTCCACAACCTGCACCGGTTGTCGCCCCTCCAGTGCAACCCCAAGGGGCGTGGGATGTCGATGCGGTTTCCAGAGACGCATCTGACGTCCTGGAAGGGGAGAGTATAGAGGCTGAGGTAGCCTCCCAGCACTCTGAGCAGGACATCGAGCTCGAGGTGCTGGATATCGATGACCCGACGTGGTCTGTGGTGGAGGCCTTTAGTATGCAAGGAGCAAGTGAAGTCGGGTTGGCGTTCTTCCCACTGGTGGACGCTGCGTTCACCGCGTTGGTGAAGACGCCAACGTTATCGGGGCTGACAAAGGATCCTGCATGCCCCAATAAGCACAGAGGTACATTTAAAGAAGGGGTACGCTGCGGCCACAGAGGCGGTCAGACTGTCAAATGTGGCCAGCTTGCTGACAGTCTACCAAGCGGCACTCATTAGAGACCTGCCTGAGTGCCCTTCGGCAGCCCTCAGAAGCGAGTTGGGGATGGTCAGTCAGCTGCTGGTAAAGCTGGCCCAGCTCAATGCGCGGGCTCAGGGCAGGAGCATCGCATCTCTGGTGGTGGTCAGAAGGCAGCTCTGGCTCTCGCAGGCGAGAGTGCAGGAACCTGACAAGGCCCTGTTGCTGGATGCCCCAATCACACCGGGGCACACATTTGGCCCTGCGGTGGAGGAGATGCTGCAACGCTCCTCCAAGGCGCGGGAGGTGTCGCAGCAAATGGCGAAGATGTGGCCAAATAAGCCGTTCCAGCCAAAGCGACCTCAGGAACACCAGTGGCGCAGGACACCGCCACAGCAGCAGGCGCAACCACGGGGTAATAAGACCTCCCCTTCAGTTTCATCAGCGCACGGCCAACCTGTGTTTGTAAGACCGCAGCGCGGAGGGTGGCGTCCTAGAGGAGGTGGCAGGCCACGCCCTTGTGGCTATGGCCAGGCCCCTCACGAACGAGCGCAGCCAAAACAGCCCTGAAAACTCCAGGCAGCTGTTAACCCACCCCTACACTGTCCCACAGCTCCAGTTCTGGCAACAATGCACCAACGACATCTGGGTGCGCAAAACTATACTCACCGGGTACACCCTTCAGTTCCGGTTAAAACCTCCCCCCTTCCGGGGAGTGGTGGTAACTGCAGTGAAGGACTCGGTTCAGTCCTCAGCTCTGAATGTGGAAATACAGGCATTGCTCAGGAAGCGTGCCATTCAACAAGTAGACCCTGCTCTGATCGACCAGGGGTTCTATTCCAAATACTTCCTGGTGCTCAAAAAGGACGACGGGCTCCGTCCTATTTAAGATCTGCGAGTACTGAACAAATACCTGCGGGTGTTATCGTTCAGGATGCTTACGCACAGGCACATCATCCAGTCAGTCCGACATGGCAACTGGTTCACCACCGTGGACCTGACAGATGCGTACTTTCATGTTCCCATCTGCCAGGGTCACAGGAAGTATCTGCGTTTCGCATTTCAGAGCAGGGTATACAAGTTTTGTGTCCTTCCATTCGGCCTGTCACTAGCTCCTTGAACCTTTTCGAAATGTATGGATGCCATTCTAGCTCCCTTGCGGGCTCAAGGTGTCCGACTGCTGAATTATCTGGACGACTGGCTCGTCTGCGCGCAGTCGAAGGAGCAGGCGGCACAGCACACAGTGATGGTTACAGACCATCTTCAGCGGCTAGGTCTGAAGGTCAATTCAGAAAAGAGCCGCCTTGTGCCGAGCCAACAGACCGAATTCTTGGGTCTGCATCTGGACTCAGTGTCCATGGAAGCGACCCTGTCGACACAAAGAGTTGCCTCGATGGAGCGGTGTCTCTCCCTATTCAGGTTGAGAGAAACAGTCAGCATGGAGCTGTGTCAGCTCATGCTGGGGTTGATGGCTGCCGCCTCGCAAGCCCTTCCTTTGGGCTTACTACACCAGAGACCTCTGCAGGCCTGGTTCAATGCCTTCGCGTTGCATCCGCGGAGAGACAAACACCGCAGGCTAAGGGTATCCCGAGCCTGCTGGGAAGCGCTACGCTGGTGGAAAGTTACGTCGAACATCCGCCAGGGCGTACGCTTGGGTCCCATTTTCCGGAGGGAAGTCATCACGACCGACGCTTCCAACCAAGGTTGGGGAGCAGTCTGGAATGGGACAGGGACCCGTGGAGTGTGGTCAGGACCCTGGAGGTCAGCCCACATCAATGCTCTGGAACTCAGAGTGGTGGACCTCGCCCTTCGGCACTTCTTGCCAGTGCTTCTAGGCAAGCATGTGTTAGTGCGGTCAGACAACACCACAGTTGTGGCGTATATCAACCACCAGGGCGGCTTGCGGTCCCCCGGTCTTCACCGGATGGTAACACAGATGTTGCTATGGGCACAACCGCGTTTAACCTCTCTGCGTGCGGTTCACCTACCGGGCAGAGTCAATTACGCAGCAGACCTCCTATCCAGAGGAGGCCCTCTTGCCGGCGAATGGCGTCTTCACCCTCAGGTGGTAGAGCACATCTGGGAATGGTTCGGCACAGCGCAAGTAGATCTCTTCGCCGCAGAGACCACGCACTGCCCCTATGGTTCTTGGTGAAGGACCTCGACAGCCCCTAGGAGTCGATGCACTGGCTCACGAATGGCCACCAGGGCTCCTATATGCATTTCCACCGATTCCGATGCTCCCCGCCTTCTTAGAGAAGGTCAGGGTAGAGCAAGCGACAGTGATTCTGATCGCTCCTCGGTGGCCTTGGAGAATATGGTTCCTGAGTCTGGTGCAGTTGTTGCACGGTCGCCCGAGGGAGCTCCCTCTGTGAGCGGACCTGTTGTCCCAAGCCCAAGGAGGGCTATGGCACCCGAACCCCAAGCTCATGCAGCTATGGGCTTGGCCCCTGAGTGGGAGCGCCTGTCAGCCTTAGGGCTCTCGACGGCAGTGATTTCGACCATTCAGAGTGCTAGAGCGCCCTCTACTAGGTCGCAGTATACTTACAAGTGGCAGTTGTTTCAAGATTGGTGTCTGGCGGAGGGCCATGACCCAATATCCTGCCCTATGGCAGTGATATTACAGTTTCTACAGAAATTGTTAGATGAAGGGAAATCTCCCTCTACACTTAAGGTGTATTTAGCCGCCATATCGGCTTGCCATGTACGCATTGACGATTTATCACCAGGTTGCCATTTTCTGGCATCTCAGTTCCTGAAGGGCGCAAGACGCTTGCGGCCTCCAAGGATAACCAGTTTACCGTCATGGAGCCTTGACGTGGTGTTAGAAGCCCTAACCAAGGCACCGTTCGAGCCTCTCCACAGCGTGGATATGAAGCTCGTGTCTATGAAAACTGCGTTTTTGCTATCAGTGGTATCAGCAAAACGCGTGGGCGAGTTACATGCACTTTCAGTGCATTCATCATGTACTCGTTTCGCAGGAGACGGTTCTAAGGTCTCCATGCGTCCAAATCCGGCCTTTTTACCCAAGGTCATATCCCCGTTTCATATGAACCAACCAGCCAAGTTGATGGCGTTCCATCCTCCTCCTTTTTCTTCCCCAGAGGAAGAACGGTTACACATGCTCTGCCCCGTTCGGGCATTGAGGTGTTATTTTGACCGTACAATGACTGTGAGGCAAACAGAACAGTTGTTCATATGCCATGGTTCTAGGACTTTGGGTCAGCCGTTGTCTAAACAACGCCTTTCCCATTGGATAGTGGATGCTATTAAATTAGCATATAAATCTGCAGGCCTTCTGCCACCAGGGCAGTTGAAGGCACATTCCACTAGGGGTATGGCGACATCCTGGGCCCTCTTTAGAGGGGTGCCGGTGTCTGACATTTGCGCTGCAGCCAGTTGGGCTACACCGCATACTTTTATGAGGTTCTACCATTTAAATGTACTGGAATCCTCTGCCCAGTCATTCAGAGCATCCGTGTTACACTCTATGACGCCCTAGTTGGCGGTCATATTGAGTATTGTCACGATATGGTGTTGATTATTCCACCTTAGGACCGGTGTCATTGCGAGCATAGACGCTGAGGCGCGGTTCCGCATATGCGTAGATATGTTGCCTACACAATTGCGTTATGGCGTAAGTCTGTCCTACTGCCGAGAATCCTCCCTCGCGACGGCTTGGGTACACTGTTCCCATACTTGATGGTTATTTTCGACTTGAAAGGGAACGATAGGTTGCGGATGAAACCCCGGTTCCCTGAAAGAGAAAATAACCATCAAGCCGCGAGGTCGCTCCGGAAGCCTTCACGGCCTGGAGAGCAAAAGAGGAAGAGAGTCTCTGCGCGCTGCGTATAGTAAGCTCCCAGGGGGGCGGGCTTACGTGGCAGCTCATGCAGAGGCCTATCGGCAGCTTTGCTATAAAGCTCAGGCAATCCCTACTGCCTGACGGCAATATTCCATACTTGATGGTTATTTTCTCTTTCAGGGAACCGGGGTTGCATCCGCAACCTATCGTTCTGTTGTGTTGAACATTTCAATAAATGGCACAGAGCAAGTCGATAATGGCACACGTTTTGATTTTGTTTGAGTTTTATTTGATAATTACTGTTTACTGATTATTATTGCTATTAGCAGCGTTCATTGTTCAAAAAAAAAGAAACATGTTTTTATCTCTATATTGAATATGGCTATGTAGTACACAGGAGCATAAAGGGTTAATGAAAAACACAGTTTAGGTCATTTATTTGTGTTTTATTCATCATATGTTAACATTTTATAGCAATTACAGGTTTGAAAACATTATTATTATTATTATTTTCAAAATCTGGTACCTGGGAAGGGGTTTCATTTTTACATCTGGAGTTGAAGTGGTTAAACACCAGCAGTTACACAACTTAATTTATTTATTAATTTAAAAGACCTGAAAAGTCTTGTTTGCACCTGTTGAACTTGTTGTTCACAGCAATTGCTTATAAAGATTGTTGTTGAGTTTGCATTTGAAAAGTGAATCAATCATTCTTTTTCACAGGTTGGGTGACAGTCTTTGTTAAGTAGTTTAACAGGATAATCATATCATTAATCAACCTTTACAGTTGAGACAGGTAGTACAGTCGAAAAACAACTACAGTACATAATGTAATTCAAGGTCTCTTAAAGTGCTACCGAACCCCCAGCAGTGTTTACAAGAAACACACTACTTTACCTTTGCTGTTTTCCATGTTGTCCATATTGCAGTGTTTGGCCTGGACCAAATCAAAACTTTGACCCACCCGCTAATCGCAAATTAGAAACCTGGTATTGATTGCGGCTTTTTTGTTTTTCAGAAGGTTGTTCCTTCTATACCAGAGGGAACCCACCATTAATACTGGGTTTGTAATTTACAATTAGCTGCAGGGCCAAATTTTGATTTGGTCCAGGCCTTTTTTTTTTTTTTTATCATATTCCTGATAGTTTGTATATATTTGTTCACACATTATAGGTAAATAAACTATGGAATCACTTTTTTCAACTTTAACTCAGGAACGTTCACCAGAACATTGGAGCATATCCAGTTCATGCTCCCTCAGCGTATCCAGTTAATGCTCCCTTCTGAAACAATGCTGGTGCTCTGAGTGGCGGATTATGGAAACAGGAGACGAGCATTGTTGCAGGAAGGAGAGTGATCTGGATACTGCAATCCAAGTAAATGTTGAGACATGTATTGCCCAGATGATTTAAGACCCATGACGTGTGATCAAAAATGTAAAAAGACTTTTATGTTTAAAAATGATATCGGCTCCCGAGTGGTGCATCCAGTAAAGGCGCTCTGCGTGGAGTGCAGCATCGCCCTATAGCCTGGAGATCGCAGGTTCGAATACAGGCTATGTCACTGCTGGCTGTGACCGGGGATTCCTAGGGGGCAGCACACAATTGGCTGAGCGCCGCCCAGGTAGGGAGGGCTTAGGTCTGCAGGGGAATCCATGGTTCACCACGCACCAGCGACCTCTGTGGCCGTTTAGGCACCTGCGGTTCTGCAGTGGAGCCATCAGATCTGTGTTATCCTCCGGCACTATAGGTCTGGTGGCCTAGCTGTGGATGCGCAGTGCGAAAAATGACGGATGGCAGGAGCAAGTTTCGGAGGACGCGTGTTCCAGCCTCCATTTCCCAAGTCGCCAATGGGCTGCAGCGGAGAACCGGGATACAAATAATAATTGGGCATTCCAAATTGGGGAGAAAACCGGGGTTAAATGTGATATCTTGTAACAATTGTAAGTCGCCCTGGATAAGGGCATCTGCAAAGAAATAAATAATAATAATAATAATAATAATAATAATAATAATAATAATAATAATAATAATAATAAACCATTGGCATAATTTTAATAAATCAATTTATAATAAACCATAAATTTGTATTTTTTTTTTAAAAAATGATAATGTTGTGGTACACAGTAAATGTAACATTATGTGTTTCTTGTAAACTTTGCAAAGTGTTCTGTAACACTTTAAGGTAGTCGTAGCTAACACAATAATGCATGAAACAGTTTATCATTCAATGATGTCTGTGTTTACTGCCACAGAAATATGACTTATTTTAACTTTGAGACATTATCTGAGCAGGAAGATATTACAGTAATGAGATCAATATAAAAATGCCCCCATGAAACAGTTAGGAGGACTGAGAGGAGAGAGCTAATATACACACCTAGAGGTAATTTTAGAGGTAATTTTCATTCTGGCCCCATTACATTACAGAAATTCCTTTCTGATACTTGTTCACAGACAATCCCAAGTAGAGTTTTTAAAATTTGTTGAAAAAAATGTTTCATTTGTTTTAGCACTTAAAACGGTCCAACTTACCCTTACCAAAAATTAAATTCCCCCAAAAAAATTTAGGGGGGGTAGGGGGGTACTTTGGGGTTCGTTATCTTGAGGCAACATTGAACCACTATAGAACAAATTAAAGTAACACAGTTTTTTTGAAAATCAAACTTTTATTTTAATTTCATGCATGACATTACATTTTCTTCTTGGAACAAAATGATCATTTTGACTCAGATTTAAAAACAATTAATCATAATGCAACATTTTGAGTTAAAAATAAATTAAAAACAAACAAAAACTACATTTGTCCAGTGATCCTGCGCAAATGTGTTCTGTCCAACTCACTGATTGTGAAAGTCCACAAAGCAGTTCTTCTTAGCAGTGAAACAGAGGAAAACACCACACTTCACACATTGCACCTTGATGATCCCTTTGCAGCCTGGGTATTTACATCTACCTCTGGTTTCTGCCCAAACAGGCCAGTGGTCTGTGTTGTCCTGGCGGACAGGTGTCGGTGGCACTGGACCCACACGCCCTCTCTTCCTTTTTTCAACCAGACTTGCCTCAACACAGTGGTATGGTCTTCCCTTCCGCTTCAGGTTGATTTTGTTCTGCTTGCAGAGACAGCTTGCTACCTCAGTTTTAAACTCCAATAAACTGAGCTGCTCTTGCTTTTGGATGCCACAATCTCTGCAATCTCTGGTACAGGATCCAAGCCTGCACAAGTGTGAAATCCATCATGTGGAAGACAATGCGAAGGTACCATTTCTTGGATCTTATCTTGGTTCGGTACAGTGCGATGAGCGAATCCAGGAGGTCCACCCCACCCATGCTCTGGTTGTACAATTTGACAATACTGAGGCGTGTCATTTGAACAGCTTCTTTTCTCCTCTTGTCCCATCTCTGTGGAAGTTGGGTTGGCCGCTGCATAGGTGCTCAAGAGAGTCACCGGATGGTTGTCAAACCATTTGCCTGCCCTGAGGTACACACCATTGTGTTTTGCCTCTTTCTCTTCAAAGGTTCCCCTTCCTTTCTTCTTCATTTCCTTGTCATTCATGAAGGTGCATCCAGCCAGACGATTCTGTCTAACTGTCCCCACACTGTGGATCTTTTTTTTTTTTTTGTAGAGCCACTTGCAGGTCAATGCTACAGAACCAATTGTCAAAGAAAATTTTCTAGGAGAGGTTGTCTGGGATGATGCTTGCAAGTCGCAAAACTACATTCCCACTTGCACCAATATCTGGCATCCCATCAACTGGAGAAATGGATCCCGTGTAGATGTCAAAATTGTACACGATCCCGTTGCTGTCAGACAGTACAAACATTTTGTACCCCCAGTGTTTGGGTTTTTTTTGGGTTGTACTGCTTCATTGCACTTTTGCCTTTAAATGGCACAATTTGCTCATCTACACAGAGCATCTCATCCATTGGGGTGCTTTGAAGCTATTCAGAAGAGATGTTAGCAGAGGTTGCACTTTGAAAAGCCTGTCATGCCCAGGCTGACCAGCAGGAACTTGATCATCATTGTTTGCAAAGTGAAGGAAACGCTTGATAGTCTCCCAGCGATGTCTTCCCATTGTGTTTGCCACACAATCAACTCTAGTGGAGGTACACCAGAACATGCGGGATTGTGGCAGACCATACACTGACATATAAAACATATGCCGATAAATTGTTCCATCTCTTCATTGGTGACATTTAGCGGCCTGTTTGGATCTGATTGTATTGCATAGAGATTGGTTTGCTCAACCATGAATTCAATAGTGGCTGGCTTCAGGAGGTGTCTGAAGTAGTCAATTGGCTGTTTAACTTCAAAAGCTTCAGGCAGCCTGCACTTCCATTGGGGAATAGGGGGAATGCTCCTCCTGCTTTGCCAATCCAGGCCCCTAGCCCTTACTTTAGCTGGTAGAGCAGATTCAAAAGGGGCAACACTTTCCTCCTGCTCCATTTGCTCTATAAAGGCAATAAACAATGTATGGAAAAAAATGAAATTGTAAATGTATCCTAAATATAAATAAATTTACCTCATGATGCATACCCATACGTGTAGACGTGAACACAAAATGTAAGCAGTAGCTGTATGTACTGAATTATTCTCTCAAAATACCTGTATCTGTATTGTGATCTGACTCATCCTCACTTTCACTGCTTCTATCCATGGTTCTTTCCATTTCCATTTCCTCATCCTCATCGCTAAACCGTAGCTCATCCTCACTATCATCAAGGGGGAAAGCCAACTCTGCCTTTTCCTTTTTTCCTTTGCCATAAAACATGGTTATATTCATTTTCTAAACATAGAAAATATAAAACAGCATTGTAATACTGAACTATATGACACAGCATGGATGATATGATAATGTAATGTTGAAAAGCTTTGATATGATATTCAATATTACAGTATAATAAAATATATGGTAGAACAATATTTTTCATGATATTACAATAATAATTATGATAATCATAATAATGATGGTAATAATAGGCTGGTTACTTTAGAATATGACCACGTGTAAACAAAAAAAGTTGTAAATTGAGATTCCATTGTGGTTCAATGTTGCTTTGAGGCTATTTCATTCATTTATCATAATATATATTTTGTGAAAATGAGGTAAAGTGATGAAAAATAATTCTTAACTTACCCAAGATTGTAAATCCATTTTTAATTGAAGAAAAAGCTGTAAAATTGTTATTTTAGAGCAATTAAGAGCACTCTAATGGTTGTCGCACATGTGCAATATCCTGATTTTAAAAGGTGTTGAAGAAAGGAAATACTAGTCATGTGACCAAATGTAAGTCTACTATTGGTTTATCTAGCTTCCTCCCTTAAAGAGAGAGAATTGCATTATGGTTGATGTTGTTTTTTTTGTGTGTAATGGCACAAAAAAAAATCCAACTTGACTTAAAGGTGTAAAAGAACAAGTATTTTCCTTACAAAAAATAATACATTTAAATTACAGTATATAAGAACACAATCTCCCATTGGGACAATTAACCAATCCCCACAAAATCACCACTTTAATATAAAAAAAGAAAAACGCTATCTTAAAGGAATGCTTCTTACTGAATCTAACAGTACTAATTGTGTAACATTTTTTATTTAGCATGTAAGATGTCTGTAGGGCTATTCAAGTAAGGTTCCTATGTAATCCACTCATTCATCAGTTATATACAGTACCCTTAATTAAAAAAAACACAACTCAATAACACAATAAAAACATGTAACTAGAGTTGCTAGCAAGTATAAAGGCTTCCAAGCAGTTATCGTGAAATTTAAGCGTATTGGTTATACAAGATGAAACGTTATCATCACAACTGTGCTAACTGTGTCCTCTACATCCTTGTCAAATTTTGTGCATTTTGGTGCAGCCGATAAGAAGTTATAGGCAGTTTTATAGCCAGTTGCGTATGTTGATGATGTCATGCAGCGTGGACGCCATGATTTTCACAGTAGCAACTTCCCTTGAACAAGCGGAACAGATGACCATACTGAGATGTTTTATTCCAATTTTTGTTTCAATCGGATAAGCGGTTTCTGAGAAGAAGATGTTTGAATTTTGATGATTTTATATTTTTATGGTCATTTTATGTCATTAATCAATGTGGTTGCCAAACCACAGAACCAATCAGCTTCATATTAACAAGAGTTAATCGTGGACTATCCCTCAACATGTACAGCAATTTTCAGAACTCTGCAGTAAGCGGTTTCCGATACATAGGCGTTTTAACAAATTCCACAAAATCCAATATGGCTGCCGAACCATGTGACTTGCGCAAATTTGCTGAATATCACCGACTATCCCCCATAGGCATCTACCAGTGTACCGAATTTCGTGAGTTTTGAGCATGTTTTGACAGAAAAAAAAAAAAATAATAATAATAATCCTAACAAAAACAATAGGCTTCCCCAGCCTATGGCTTGGAAGCCAAATAAACACAGCAATAACAATAAGCTTCCCAGCCTTTGGCTTGAAAGCCTAATTATGTCATACATTACATAATTAGTTCATACTAGATGAACATGTTTAGACTACATAGCTCAATGATACTTGCTGCTACTGCCTTTGTCCTCACTCCCTAAAGTCTGAGACACACGAGTGTCGCGGCACCACTAGCGGGGAGCGGTGAGGGGCGATACCGCTATGGTGGACACACAACTGCATATGCAGCAGGGGTTTCCAAAGTAAATCATGGCCTTACCAATACAGCCAAACTGGCCACAAATTATGGACTGGAGTTCCAGTGATGATAAGATGGAAGAGGAAGAATTTCAAACTAAAATATATGCCATTTAGCAGTTTAAGTCCAGTATATGCAGTTAATTTATTAAAGAAAATATTGTTATTGTGACCAGGAAAGAAACGGGAGGACTTGCACTATCATCTCAATGCTACCTTGTCATTCATGAATAGTGAGCTTATTTAAAGGTTACAAAATTGAAATGTACATGTATTGCTTCACTCTGTAGTTACATTTTAAATAAACAGCAATGAAAGAGGTGTTAATTTAGTAAGGCAACCCTTCATTATCCTTTAAAAAAAAATGCTTTATGTTTCTGAAAGCTTCATTTTCCCCCTTAACTTTCTGTTCTTACATAATTAAATATCAAGAACTGTATTACCCCTAACAGGCACCAAAGGTGTTGAATGTAATTTGGGATAAACATGTCTTCTTGTTACTCTTGTGTGTGATGAAGTAGTATAAGATATTAATCACAGAAATAATGTTGATGGATATTCTGAAGTTTTCATCCAGATATGACGTATCATGCATCCCAAACCACCCATCTGATTGGTTAGAGCTAGAGTTGCAGCTGCGGGGCAAGGTCTCAGCTGCAAAATATCACCTAGAAAAGGTAAATTAAACAAAATACACTTACTACTTACAAAATATGACTTCAACAGAAATAAATACCTATGTACCTTATTATATATAAAGTTTAAAAGATTAAAACATATTTTATTTTCTGAAGGTTATTTAATTGGTATTATTGACCATTAAAAAAAAGAAAAAAAAACTTTCTTCATGAGTTTTATTTCTAAGGTATTTTAGACAGGTAAACATCAAAGATATTTTCATTTTCCATTGTTTGGATTTTTGAGGCTGTAAAGTAAACAAACAATACAAGGTGCATCAGCATGACATTTGCTCTGGATATTTTTTCGCTTACATGAAACCTGAGTTGCAATCAACTAGGTTACACTCAATTTGTTTCCATGATGATATTAAAAATGTGAAATATCCCGGCAAACACACCATCTCCTTGGGCTCAGACTTTCCTGGTTTCCTGAAGGCTTATACTTCAGTATAATATATCCACCACTTTCTATATTAATTTTATTTTATCAAATCAAAACGCTAAACAAAATGTAGTGTGTGAGGGAATAACATTTTATAAAGTTTAGAAGGCCAATGTAAGTGTATTATAACAGCTGTTTATCTTTTGAGGACATTTACATGTACAATATCATTTGTGTGTGTGTGTGTGTTAATTTTTGCTGGGAAATGTTACACACACGTTCTTGCTGAACAAGTGTATGTGTTCTCATTGGTCCATTTCTTCTAGTGGAGTGGCTGCAGATTCAAACTGTTGACCAACAAGGTTTTTGTTTTCAATTTGATTGGTCATGGACTACGATTTTTTTGTGGACTTGCCAACATATGTTCTTGACTGTGATTGGTTTAGAATACTTAAATATGATATAATGGCCCTCAAAGTACAAAAAAATATGTTATTCTGATATATTTTCTAACCTATAAATCATACTTTTTATAATGAGGCATGTCAGAGCCTTATCTCTAATGCTGCTTTTGCGGTTCACATAGGCTCAATTAAAGTAACAATGTGTGGGGAGTTTTTCCATTCCACATAGAAGCAAGTGTGAAGGCCAGCAAAGGAAATTCTTCTGTGTGTATAGGCATACTATCAAGACACAACTGGAAGAAAAAATATTGTTTTGAGTAGTTTCTTCTTAGTGATTTTGTCATTTAAAACGGATAATAACTGGTACCAGTAACGAGGGGCTAAATAACAAAAATATTTGATTTTGAAATACTTCATAAACAAATATATTTCTCCACTCATATGCTAAACAAAGGGTTGCCTGCTATGAAAAAACACAGATTTATGAAACAATAAAAAAATAATATTGATCACTATTGGCTCAAATCAATATTGAGTTCTTGGGTTCAATCAAATGATTTAACAAGGGTTGGCAGATTCAAGAAATTGATTTAAATCAATAATCAGTTTATAACCTAAGATCAAAAACAAACTTGTACGGGTATTCGATGATTTAACACGTAAAGATTTTACATCTAAAATTCACACACAGCTATGTTCAATAGAAAACTAAATTATTAGATGTGTCTTCAGAAAACAAGTTTTTTTCAAGATACAGTCCAGTATAGTTGCATTAACAGAAGATTGCTGCAACTTTGTCTTACTATTTTTAAAGTTTGTTCGTTAAACTTTAAAGTTCATTAAAGTTCTTGTGTACTGCTTTTCTAGCTTGCTTGTAGCAAAGATAAAGTACACTGTTTATATTGTTTATAGAGTGTTTCCTGTCTTATTAACTTTGTCTTACAAGTTTGAGAACAAGCAATGTCATTAAAATCCAAACTGTACCATATGTTTCTTGTACAATCATGGAACATTCTGTTTTTTTGTATAGTATCACAAGCCACATTGTTAGCGATATTTCCTAAAAGCTGTATTGTATTATGCCTAAACTTTAGCGATACTGTAAAAGTGTAAGACACATTCCAGGTTATTTTGTTGGTATTGATTGAGCTTAAATCTGCCATTTTGAATCACTGAAGGACAACTTAATAGAGAGGAGTCACCAGGGCTTTTTCCACAGGTGAAGCATTTCACGAGACTTCAGAGACATATTAATCAATGTAGTAAGTGGCCTTGTCAAGGGTTAGGCAGACAGTTTTGCTTCAATCCCATCTGAACCTGTTTTTTGTTAACATGTAATTGCAATAAGTGCTTATATCCTTCATCCTCACTCACTAATTGGAAATTAAAACAAAGTTGTTATCTTTAGAAATTTGGGAAGTTAAAGTGACATCATCAAACATTTTCAGTGTGTAATCACTGTTTAAAGCATTAGACATTTGTAATGGGTCACTAACTATTTGACTCTCTAAATTCAAATGTGTAGTGCAAACCCTTTTCTTTCTATTAAGCAATCCGTCAATGCCCGGCCAAATGTTGCGTGGCTTATTTAGATTAGTGTCACTATAATAAGAGTAATCAGCCATTGCCTTTCTTGTTAATGCTGTACTTTTGTTTCTTAATTCATGGTACACTATTTTGTCAGCATGATCTCCAGTCAATCTAAACCTCTGCCAAGCCTCATCCCTTGTTTACTGTCATTCGAAAACATCTTGATAGCAAAATTCAGGAAGATGGTGCTTACTGGTTTGGTTCTAACCACCAAAGTTAAATCTGGCACCTATTTGTGCAGATTGAATCTACAAAAAGCATGCACCTTGAATTCCAATTCACTTCCATGACCATGCCAGTCTGTTTTTAAATTAGCAAGGCAGCTTAATATATAAGTACCAATGGCATTAATAATAAATACTGATGGCATGAAATTACATTTGTAGGGTGTTAACTTTAATAAGTGCTGCTTTCATTTTTCAGATTCATTCTATTGAATTCAGATTTATCTATACTGTTCACTGAGTCAGCGTAATGTGGCTATTGCCTGTACAATAAACCAGCCTACTGAACAAGAAATATGCATGTTGTTGGGGGCTGGTGGTCTTCCTGGTTGACAGCATGTTAGATATCATAAATGCATTATATTAGTATAACTGCATTGTGTTAATTTGAATGCTAAATTGTGTCAATTTGAATGTTTGTGTACTTGAGAAAATGAATCTAAACACACAGTTCAATAAACAACAAACTTTCTATTATTTAGAAAGTCAGAAAATGATGTGCCTGTACCTAGTGTACCGGAGCAGTAATATCTGTGATTGATGTAAGGACATGTGCTTGTTGACTACGATAATATACAGTAGATAATAAATATTGTAGTTGCTGAAACAAATAACTTACTCTGGATGTTTGAATGTTACATTAAATGGGATTAAGTGGTGTAGTATTGACTTTTGTTTGTTTGTTTTTGTTTGTTTGTCATACCTTTTTAATTAAAAGAAATAATACATATTTGTCAATACGCTCCTGTTATTTTTTTCTTCGTTGTCACCTTCTGTTGTTCCTGTGTGCCATCATCAAAATGGCTCATGTGACATTGTTATTGAGGCCACGCCTCCCGTGTGTGATCGATACCTCCAGGTATTGCTGATTTTACATCTCTGAGCAAAAACAAGATTCCAAAATCACGTCACAGGACAAAGTCTGATTGTGCCAAAATGTGCCCCATAATCAGAAACTACTTTAAAAACCTTTGTGTTACTGTTTGTGATCAAAAAATAGCACTTCATTTTTACTACCCAGGAGGTGTATCTGGAATAGATTTGAAGTGAAAGTGTTTGTGGTAGACCTGTGATTGCTAAGCCCAAAAGCATAGAATCAGAAAAGAAGATGAACAACACCATATGTGTTGTCAGACAAGTGTTTTCAGAAAGCTGAGACAATCCCAAAGGCATGCATTATCATTTCTGTTTGAACCTTAATTAGGTGGCATAATTTAGATAATGTTGCGTCTTTAGATAGTGTATACTTCATATGTCAGAAGTGTTCATTAGTAGTAAATGCAGGCACTTCAGGCTTGCTGGTGAATGTTATGTGTTAATTTCTTCTGCTCTCATTTCCCTCTGGCAGTTAAATTACTCCTCCTAGATGATCCAAATAGTAGATCCAATTGTATTATTTCCAGAGGCATTCGCTATAATGTTGTGTTCCAAGTAATGATGAATGTGACTAATATCATACTGCTGAAAACAACAACAGCACATCTTTTTAGATAATTTGTCTTTATTGGAATAATCCATTCACAAGTAGACAACTGGGCCATGAACAAAAAAAATAAATAAATAATCATTTGCAAATAAATAAAATAAAAGTACTGTGTCAGCCTTTTAGTTTTAACAGTTGAATGCATGGGCAGGTTGATTCTCAAGTGGGAACTAATTTTCCTCTGGGCTGGTGTAGGATTATGCCATTCTGTAAGGGGTGTTCAGAATCCTTCTATTCATGTACTTACGTTGTATTTATAAGGTTGTTTTTGGAAATGATAATATGGCAGGTCAAATTGGTGGTTAACAACTTGTCTAAGGCAGCATGCTGGGGACCCACGTCAGGTTCGTTCTCAGGGGGAGATTAGTAAGACTGATGAGGGTAAAAGAAGAGTAAGGCACAGAGATAGGCAGGAAGAGAGCAGCCATGATCAAAAACAGGAATGTGGTGAATACTTTGTTCTTAAAGTAATTGTAACTAACTAAATAATTCAATTTGTTCCAACTCTCAAATAATTTCCAACCACTTTTAGTATAGTAGTTGTATTTGAAAACATGATATATAGTTCTACACTTGGTTAAAGAAATCTCTGTTTCCAGAAATCTCCTATTGACCGACATGCTGTCAGCCCAGAAGACACAGATGAAGTGAAATGACTGTAAGTGCAAACAGACAAATCAAATCAAGCTTCCTTTAACCTAAAGTAGTACCAGATATCTAGTTTTAAAATACAAATACATGTGTGCTATAACATGTGTTTTATTTATTTATTTAAACTGCACATTTAATAGTCAGATCATGGAAGTGCAAAACAGGTATGATTTATGACTATTATGTCACACTTGTGCTCATTAGTCATGCGTGTATAGATCATTTTACATACAGTATTTACCTTTTAGTAGGAACAGGACAAGGCAGAAACCCTGTTGTTTTTTGGACCTTTTTATTAACACTAGTAAAATAAATGTAAAAAGAGGTCATGGTTTACAGGTTTCAGGGTGGCTGTGTTATAATCTTTTGTTGTTTATATCATTAAAAATAGCCTTCATATACTGTAAAGTATGTCCACGATAAAAGTGTATTTTTTAACACTAAAATAATGGTTAGTTAAAACATGTAAAGCAATTAGGAAACAGATTAACCCTGTCCCTTTAGGCCTCATTATAGCGCTCAGAAGCAACACCATTGGCAGTGTTGCAGGGGGACAGGTTAATGGTTATCTTTCTATTTGGAGCTCAACTGAAGCACATGGGTGCTTTAAACTAGTTTTAAAATGAGACAGAACAACAAGAACAGTACATTACATACAAATTAACATTTCTACACATAGTGGCTCTTTAAATTCTGGTATCCCTTCTAGTTGCTTTATGGCACAAATGTATTTTCTATACTATTATGATGACTTGCATCCTGCATCATTTAAATGTGAAATGTGAATCACTAAAAGCAGTTACTGAACAGATTCTGTATGAGTTTGATACAGCATAATATGGCAATAATGTGCAGTTAAACAGTGCCCCCGCCTGGCATTAATGGAGCCTAGAACCTGAAAACAACAACATTTCTCAGAAGACTGGTGCCACTATTGCTACAATGTTGCATTTGTATTTTAACAAGTTTCACATGCATTCATGATCACATTTGTTTTGTGCTTATCATGCATCATTTTGTAGCACTTTGCAATAATGACTTGAAAGACTTCCCAACTTGAACAAGGCTTAATACGCCAAAAATGAAATGGGCAGCAAGGTGTAAAGAAAAAACAGAATTACAAGTACTTTTTACATGAGATCATCAGTGTGTTCCCACTTGTTCAACATGGCATGTAAGGACAGGTCTTAGTCAATCAGGAAGAACACTTCTCTACTTGAGAGGTTTGTTCCAGCACCTTTATTTCTCTAACATTTGATGGCACTTTGGAACACAGCCTGATAGTTTGGAGCCATGCCAAGCAGCCACATGGATTATAGCAGGGCCTTTATACATTTACTGCGACATACATTTGAGACTACTGACATGTAATAACATTCCATACCTGTTTTAAAATAATTTTATTTTAGTAAATGTCAGTGGTTATTGATCAGTTTAAACACCAGTTTACTCTAACAGTGATTCTGAAAAAAGACTTCAGGTTGAAATGTTTGTCATTGGATTTATTTAGTTTCTTTTACTATTTCCAAATGAAAGATATTCAGTAGTTAAGACAAATATGAAATATGTTTTCAGGTAGTATTAAAAGGGTTTTTTTGTGTAATGTTTTATCTTGCATACCATCTGTTTGACAATAGGTTATAACAACTGCATTTGTGAATCTATTTAGACGTTTTTGCCAGGTTTTGCATATGCTGTAACAAAACAACACTTACAGGTTTTGGAAATATGATTGTATTTTAATTTAAATCACCAACTTATATTTGCAGTCTTGATTGGTTTTCGTTTATTATAAAAAAATGCTGATCTATACTGCATTTATATGAGATGCTGAATTGTTGATAAATCAAACGTGATATACTTAACTTAACTTCCCCTGTGTTGTTTTATCAATGCCATTGCCAGGCTTGGTTAAGGCTCCAGATAGGGTTGTTACAATGTATTAGGTACAAAATGCCAAAAGGGTGTGACAGCCCATTTGTCACAGTCTCCCATTTTACCGAAAGAATGGGTCAGCATGGTTTCTGAATGAGATCAAGGGGGAGGGAGTCCAAAGTTAAAATGTCAGATTTTAGCATAAAAATATGTTAAGTTTAACCCCTGTGGGTATCCATACATTTCACATCCTAATTTTGGCAACGTTTAAATGTCTCCATTGACATGTATTTTTCCAGGGGGCATACCATCTGCTCTCATTAACATCATTGTGAATAATATTACAGAAATGATAACATAGCCTTCGAAAATCCTGCTCTCTGATGGGCTCATTAGATCTCTGAGCCGTGGTGTTATGCCATCACAATACACAAAGTGTAACGTGCAAAGTTGTGTGTCAGATATGCAAGTATTATAGAGGATATTGAATGATCACTCAAACTCAACCTCTCTAAATCCGACCTCCTTTTCTTTCCCTCCTCCTCCTCCCCCTCCTCTGATCTCTCTATCTCCATTCCTCTGGAATCTACCACACTCTCTCCCTCTTCCTCAGCTAAGAACCTCGGAGTCACCCTGGACCCCTGCCTCTCGTATTCCCAGCACATCTCCACTCTGGCACGCAGATTCTTCCTGAGCAACATACAAAGAATCCGACCCTTCCTCACCAACTACGCCACCCAGCTCCTTGTCCAGGCCTTACTGCAACTCCCTCCTGGCTGGCCTCCCTGCGTCCGCCACCCCTCCGCTCCAGCTCATCCAGAACTCTGCTGCTCGCCTGGTGTTCTCTCTGCCTCGCTTCTCCCACGCAACTCCACTGCTCCACTCACTCCACTGGCTCCCGATCACCACTAGCATCCAGTTCAAGACTCTTGTACTCGCCTACAGATGCCTTGACCAGACTGCACCCAGCTACCTCCAGACCCTGCACTAGAAGACTGGCTGTACCTCCTCTATGCTCCCCTGCCTCCTGAGCCCGCTCCTTCTCCACCCTCTCCCCGCAGTGGTGGAATGTCAGAACTGCCCAGTCCCTGACCACCTTCCGGCACCACCTCAAGACTCACCTCTTCAGACAGCACATGTAGAACTCCTCTTTTCCCTCTGGACACTTTATCACTCTTCCTTAATGTGCTTTACTTGCACTTATCTGCTCCCTATTTTACTGCATTTAGGCCTGTACTTAACGGAGTACTGTACTGTAATCTGGCGCAAGTGTTATTCAATCTGTAGTATTTTGCAATTAATCATATCCTGATGTAACTATCACTGACACTGTTATCTGCCCCGATATTGAATCGTATTTTGTCATATACTTCTACTTACTAGAACTGAAGTCATTGTATATTATCTTGCTCTTAATTGTATTAATACTTGTACTGTGATTCTTGAAATGTATTTTTTGTTTACGACTGTAAGTTGCCCTGGGTAAGGGTGTCTGCTAAGAAATAAATAATAAAAATAATAATATAATAATAATTTGTGGTATATGGTTTTTATTCAAAATAAATAATAAAAATAATAATATAATAATAATTTGTGGTATATGGTTTTTATTCACCTGGCCTTTTATTTTACCTGGTGGATCTTTACTTTCATTGTCAACAAAGCTTTGACACAGATTAATTTCAAACCCTCTTTATGGCCTCTTCGCAACCATCTTTAGATAGAACCTTGAGCTTGTCTGTCAATTTACATCCTCGCTGTTGTTTCCGTCCCTTACTGGTTTTAATGAAGGGACTACAGGCTGCTCAGATAAGTCAGATGCAGGCAGATAGCATTTCTTGACTGAACTCTGTTGTTTCCTACCATTACTGGTATTAATGAAAGGGCTACATCCTGGCTGTGTTACCTGTTTGACAATGTGGACAATAATCCTTACACTATCAGTGCACTACAGCGGCCATTTTAAAAAGAGCTTTGAAACAAACTTTAAAGTTATAAGTATAAAAATTACAGGTAAGTTATTTAAACAGTTGTAGCAACACGTGGGGACGTGTAACGCTATATTTTTGGAGCCCTTACTTACCCTTTAATATTATGTACATTTCATCCTTCTAGGCCAGGGGTGGCCAAAGTTGGCCCTCCCACTCCTGGTCTTTGACCCAACCCTGTTCTAAATTGTTTAATTGAACCAAGTAAACCTCCATCCAGACCCTGAAGTAGTTAATGATCTCATTTTACCTGTTAAACCTGGAGTGGAATGGCCCTCCAGGACTGTGATTGTCCACCCATGCGATAGGCTTTTAAAAAAATCTTTAACTCATTTTGTTTCATAAAGTCAAATGAAACCTGCTGAATAATGTTACATTAACATATTGAATTGCATACAGCTTTGTAAATTTCCATGTGCTTCACAGAAAACTGACAAAAATTGAAAAATGTGACATTTTGAAAACTTTGATTACATGATGCTAATTAAAAGATCTAAATTATGATTATATTGGTTTTTTTTGTGGTTTTTTTTTTTTTTAATATGTCTCAATCCAAAAAAATCTAGTGATGCAAAACATTTGGCCAGAGATGTACAGTTGCAACATGAAACAGTTTTTGGTCGGTCTCCGTTGCATTTGAGAAGTAAACCAGGGGGATGGTCTCATTATGGCAATACAAGTTTAAGTGCATGGAACTCTGGCTTTACAGCTCAAAACGGGTGGCTTTGCAGCAGGTGCACATCCATTAGCAATTATCTTTATCCGTGGAGTGTGACTTTGACTCCCCCAAGGAATCCAACTAGATTGTAATGTTAATTTAGTCTTGGTTCAGCTAATGCTACCAAATTTTAAACCTACAAAGTAAATTCCCTTAAGTGCATCTGATGGCTTTGACAACGGTTCATTGCATCAGTAAGCTCCAATTTCTGTGGACGGAAAGACAGTTTATAAAGTTTTTTCCCAGATGGGGTTCAGCTAAAAACAATCCCAGCTTTTCTAATTATGCTGATGACTTCTTCCTTAATCAGGATATATTGCCTGTTTTCAATCCCTCTCATAGGCCTAATGCAGGGGTTGCAGTTGAAGTGCAATATATGAAAGGGAGACAAAGGCTTTCAAATTTGGAAGATTACTTTCTTGGAAAACTGTTGCCTTAATAGTCTGTTAAAAGTATTATGAGGTTTTTTTTTTTGCAGCATGTTATTTGTACACTTTATTTCTGTTTGAAGTTTTTAAAAAAACAAACATGCAGCAAATGCAACATGTACATCAAGAGAAACATGTTCCACAAATGATCTGCCCTCATTTTACTATGCCACCTCTATAACTTCTCCTTTGGCAGTATTTACATCCAAGATTATTACATTTGGCTGCTAGCTGAAAACAAACGTTGAAAATGAAGTAAACATATTTGCTCTTCATTATAAGCTAAATAATAAGATATCCAACATGGAATTAATCTTTCTTTCTTACATCTACTGTTCTGGTAAAAAGGAAAAAGGTAGTATGTAAAAAAGAAGGCATCTGTGTTTGTTATTTTACATAACAAAATATATAATAAACTGTATAAAACGAATTGATATAACAATAAAAGATGACTATCTGACTGTGTGTTTGTGTTACAGCAAATGTAAAGTATACTTCAGGCTTTTAATGTCAATAATTTAACACCAGATGGCACTGTTAAGGTTTCAGAAACTTTAAGTCATCATAAGTACAAATAACAAAACAAACACAAATGACAAGGTGTCAGAAGTGTGTTTGTTTTGTTTGTTTAGCTTGGTGAAAGCTGATGCTTGTCTGAGTCATTCATATTTGTATTACATGTTTCTATTAATGGTATGAATATTAACTTCATTTTCATATAACATAATCAGTAAGGTTTATATTAATAATACACTCACAATGCTTGTCTATTACATGCAGTGAAACCATAAAGATTTATAAAAATGGTGTTAAGCTGCATTGTATATCTAAAATTAAATCACCTTGAGCTCAAAACTCAATCCTAGATTTGGAATCAATTTACACTTTTTTTTACTTTAAACAAAAACTGCTTTCTATGTGTTTTTCTACTTAAAATAACATTCTGTTTGCCCTTTTAAATAATATTATGGATTTAATTATGCACGCCATATAACTTTTTAGTTCCAGAAACATTATTAACTGTGGAACATATTCACTTTGTTACTGAACATAAGTTGCCAAGCTTTGAAAAAAAACACCCACATGGTGATCATTTCTCTTGAATGTGAACAATACACTATGATACAATTAAAAGGGTTTCACAAACCGATAAGGAAACCATTAATCTTATAAAGCTAACATGTCTTGACCAGGTGCATTTAAAAGCTATTTGCCTAGCATTATAGTGCAACTTTTATGTGGGTACCTTCAGGGCTTTTAGTCCTGTTATTTTCAATTAAAAATTGGCTAAACCATTAGACCTGTTGTAGGTAAACATAATGTGCCGATCAAAGCTTGATTACATGGGTGTAGAAATAAGCCAAGCAGGTAACAGGATGCTAAGCTTGGGGGCTGCTAATAGGGTTTCTGTGATTGATGAGATCATAGGTGCTGTTAATAAAATGTAATGCTCTCAAAGGAAAGCAAATCTTCAAAACCTGTACTGGAGATTGCAAGGGGAGTTTATAAGACTTTCATAAATAGGAATACGTTAAGGACTATAGGAACACTTCCAAAATATAGCAGATTTTTGAAACACTACATCATTGACTGGCTTTCTAGTGCAACATAGGTTATTATTATTATTTGTTTATTTAGCAGACGCCTTTATTCAAGGTGACTTACATAGACTAGGGTGTGTGAACTATGCATCAGCTGCAGAGTCACTTACAACTACTCTCACCCGAAAGAAGGAGCACAAGGAGGTTAAGTGACTTACTCAGGGTCACACAATGAGTCAGTGGCTGAGGTGGGATTTGAACCGGGGACCACCTGGTCACAAGCCGTTTTCTTTAACCACTGGACCACACAGCCTCCTATGTTCTAGTTGTGCTCAATGCGACCTGGATAGATTTGTTGTAAATAATGCAATATTACTGACAACTTCACTAGATTAAACCACAGTTACATTGTCTGAAAAATACCATGCTGAAAGAGTAAGTCGAACAGTTGGGGCATAAATAGTTATAATTAGAATTCCATCTATGTGATCCTGTACACTGCGCAATTACTTCAAAATCATGTAATGCACGATTAATATACCGATTTTTTGTGTTGACTGACACTTTACTATTCAACTAGATGACTATTCAGTGATACCCCTATTACCAGTATTAGGCAGTGGCAGCTATTCAGAGGATACTGCCTAAATTTGAAATTAATACGCTTATTTATTTATATGTAATATGTAATATAACAATAAATACATATCTTTAACGAGGAGGCAGCCGTGCGATCCAAATTCTCCACTCAGTCACAGCTGTACATTCGGAGGCAGATGCGCGCCTCTTTTGTTATGATTAGCACGTCTATTAGCCAATCATATTCTTCCATTTATTCAGCTGGCTTGCTTGGAATGCTGAGTAAAGCTGTCTAAAAAATAGCCAAGGGTGGCATGCCTCCTCCACCCTTTTGCCTGTTTTAGCCAATCACTGGACGTGTGCCCTTCCACATTGATGACCTTGAATGCTAATACTGACGAGAGTGAAAGGAACGAAGCATAGTAAGGACGTAGCGAATGTCTATAGGTTGATTAATTTACATTTGAATACATTTAAAAAATATATATAATTTAGAGTACTGTTTCTGTTTGTTTCTTTGAAAAGTAATGTACCTTGCTCCGGAATTAAACTTTGGCTGAATTGTTTCCTTTTTATTAAATAGATATGCTTCATATGTACAGAACGGAATATAATTGTTTTACTGGTCATTTATTTAAGTTTAGCAAATTAATTAATTAGGATGTGCTTCATTATTGTCTGCCTTTCTCCTGCCTTAACAACTTTGTTTAGAAAATATTTGCAAAGTATGTTAAAGTGACGTGGTCTTGAAATGTCAATGCTATATTAATGTTGTACACAGTTCATTTTTAAACATACGCTGGCTAGTGGAGAAAACGCATTTAACAGCTGCATTGGGGTAAAAATGTTAAGAAGATATGAAAAGTGTTGTAAGTCAGAATACAATAATAAGATTCTGCTGCTGCTGGGAGCTTTTTTCTGCCTCCCCACATTTCGAATCCGGCCGCCACTGGTCTTAGGGGAAAGTGCAGTGAACAATTTTGAAAAAATGTGCGTGGACTGGTTATTATTGCAAGCAGTTACTGTATCTCAAATACAGCACACTTCCATTGTAGGAACACCTGAAAAAATATGGAAAAAAAACCCACAGCATTACCACAGGGGCACTGCACCTGTCATTAAGGCTTTTTACAAAGATACATTCTACTTCAAAGGGAAGGCATTTTCTAAACACTGATTACAATACTGTCTTGGTTCAATTGTTGAATTTCATATGTGCACAGGCCTAGAAGAGTGACATCCCCATAAAGTTATTGTGAAATACTCGACAAGTTCTCGTTGGGTCTACATGATGAACATTTCATGTAAACCTTATACATGTATTGATGTTCATGAAAACCTCTGTGATTTCTTGATACATACAAAATTGTACAAGATTGAGCTTGTAAATCCCTCTCATGTTCCAACAAATCCCAAGAAATAAATCAGAATAGGCGAGTATAAACAGTAGTTCATCTAGCATAAACTAGCTACAGTGATCCGATTTTTCTTGACATGTTACTGATTCATAACATCTATCTTTATTTACTGAAAACTGTTGCACACACGACCCTGAAACTTACCAATATTCTATAAAATCTTATAATCGCAGAAGAAGTTTAATGTAACGGTTTCAGGAAATATATACTGTCTAATACTGTAACATGGTACATACTGTTTGTTCTTTTACTTCTTTTTTAGTTCTTATTGGTTTCGAATGATGGCTGAGTGGCAGTAAATTGTTTGTAGTAACAACATTTTAATAAATTAAATTGTTTAAGCAATAGAACAAGTTAAGACTATCAAAATCCAGGGGTACATGGGGCTCTTTGTCTACTGGTTTGTCAAATGTAATTTACACATAGTGGATAGAGGTGATTCACTTTCTTGTGTTACTGATGGATCTTATTTGACTGTTTGAAAAACTGTGTTCCTTAAGATGCTTTTTAACTGCTAAGACCAGTGACTAACCCTGGAATTTCACTTTATGAAGACTGGCTTTGGATGGTGTGAGATTATCATAGGACCAGAGACCATCCACCTTATTGTGTCACATCATTATTTATGTTATGTCAGTGACTACAATTCCATAGGTGTACAAAATGTTAATTTAGACTCACTGTTTCCTGATCCCTGTGAGGATATTTAAGACAGTTGGATGCTTCTTCATGTTACTAAATTAGTGTCACACTTTTTGCTGAGATTGCAGTTACACCTGTGAGAGAACAGCAGTCGACATACTCACTCTGCTGCAGTCCTGTATAAACTATTGTTTTGCTACTACAAACAACTTCTCATTATGCAATAGTTTTCATTATATTCAGTGCTGTGAAAAAGTATTTACCCCCTGTCTGATTTTCTGCATTTTTACACATTTTTCACATTGTATTTGGTCAGATTTTTTTGTGGGTTGTAGTAGTATATAGAGGGAGTCTGAGAATAAAATGACACCAAAGTTTGGTGCTTCTTTCATTTGTTTGGTGTGCAAGGTAATCAAACATGCAATCTTCACATGTGAAAAAGTTATTGTCCCCCCTAGTTAACTCAACCCAATAAAAGGGATAATTAGGGTCAGCTATTTGAGTACTTTGGTTAACAACCAGGCCTGATTTGGGCCAGCCCTGCCCAATATAAATCTGACTAACTTTGGCCCTTACCATCACAGTGAAATTGCCAGCACACAGGTTCAAGAGGCACATCATGCGACGAACAAAAGAAATTCCTGAAGACCTCCGGAAAAAAGTTGTTGATGCCTATCAGTCTAGAAAGGGTTACAAAGCCATTTCTAAGGCTCTGGGGCTCCACCGAACCACAGTCAGAGCCATATTGTCCAAATGGAGAAAATTTGGGACAGTAGTGAAACCATTGCTCACTAAGAAGAATATTAATGCTCGTCTCAAGTTTGCCAAAAAGCACCTGGATTATCCTCAAGAGTTCTGGAACAATGTTCTATGGACAGATGAGTCAAAAGTGGAACTTTTTGGCCGACATGGGCCCCGTTTTGTCTGGCGAAAATCAAACACTGCATTCCACAGTAAGAACCTCATACCAACGGTAAAGCATGGTAGTGGTATTGTCATGGTTTAGGGATGCTTTGCTGCATCAGGACCTGGACGCCTTGACATCATTGAAGGAACCATGAATTCTGCTCTGTATCACAGAATTCTACAGGAGAATGTCAGGCCATCCGTCCGTGAGCTGAAGCTGAAGCGCAGCTGGGTCATGCAGCAAGACAATTATCCGAAACACACAAGCAAGTCTACATCAGAATGGTTGAAGAACAAGAAATTTAAAGTTTTGGAATGGCCTAGTCAAAGTCCAGACCGAAACCCCATTGAGATGTTGTGGCAGGACCAGAAACGAGCAGTTCATGCTCGAAAACCCACAAATGTCACTGAGTTGAAGCAGTTCTTCATGGAGGAGTGGGCCAAAATTTCTCCACGGCGGTGTGTGAGACTAATCAATAACTACAGGAAGCTTTTGGTTGCAGGTATTGCTGCAAAAGGTGGCATAACCAGTTATTGAGTCTAAGGGGGTGATTACTTTTTCACACGGGGGCATTGGGTGTTGCATAACATTCTTTAATAAATAAATGAAATATGTATCAAATTTTTGTTTTATTTGTTCACTCCGGGTCCCTTTTATCTAATATTAGGTTTTGGTTGAAGATGTGATATTTGTCAAAAATAAATCAAACAGGGGGCAAATACTTTTTCATGGCACTGTATATATATGGCACAGGTACCTGAAAACCCGGGTACCCATAGGGTTTTAAATGACCCAACTCTACCTGGGTCTCTTTTTAGTACCCGGGTATCGATTTATTAATTTGAGAATTTAAAGAAAATTTAGAAAATACTACAATGCAGTTGTAAATGCAGGTCTCTGGCCGACGTAATAAGGCATTTTTTTTATTTATGTTATGTGAACCCCTGTCTATAAGGCTTTGTCTGACCTGCCTGGCACTTGCAGCATCTGCTTCCCTCAAACCCTGTAATCTTTCCTCTGTAATAATTTCAACATCGATTACAGAGAGCTATGTTATGTAAAACACAACAAGCCAGGGTGATATTGCTAACCTTCTGAGGAGTATACTGTAGTGTTCCCCTAGACATCCAAACATTGCAATCACATTTTGAGGATTACAGTACAAGCACATTTAAAGGTACAGTTATACCTCTGTTCGGCAGGGGTCGTGGGGTTGAGCAGCAGTCTCAGTAGCCACCGCTTCAGTGGATAGCTGTTGTCCCCATCAACCAGCCTCTCAGACTGATTAAAAAAATTCCTCTTTCTGATAATACAGTTCAGCGAAGAATTGAAGATATGTCTCATGACATAAGGGAACAACTGAGTGAGGTTTAGGGCATCTGAAATGTTTGCGTTGCAGCTGGACAAAAGCACAGATGTTGCTAATTCTGCGCAGTTAATGTTTTTTGTTCGTTATTGCTGTGCTGAAGATATAGATGAGGATTTTTTGTTTTGTGACAAACTGTGACAAAGACGGCCGGAGTGGGTGGCGTCAGACCAGAGCCAGGAAATAAAACAACAAGAGAGGTGGAGTTTGGTGGAGCTGAGCGAATGGTTTCGCTCAGCATTTAATAAATAAACAGAACACAAAAACAGGACACGGCACTTGAGCCAAAATAAACAGACAAACAAAACGGACTAAACAGACAAACACGGTGAGCAGATTTAACTACTTATCACTATAAAAATTAATATACCTCCGTCTCCTATCCCGTTCTCCACTCACCGAACACACAACCCCGAGTGAGTGAAAACATGCTGCTTTTATGCAGTTGTACCGAGACTCGATTCCTAGTCAATCATTCAATTGGAATCTCGGTACAACTGCACGTGAATAAATTAAAGTGCACTTTCCCGTGTTCACATACTAATACTTTAAATGCACGTGATGTAATTTGTGCCATCCTCGTGCCTAAATACAAATCTACATTTTTAAATACACGTGAAACACAGACCCGCTTATATCCCGTGTACCAATGCCTATACACCAACATTTACACACAGCACGTAACATACAATACACACAGGGGCGGGCACTTTGCCACATATACCCCCCCTTGTGCAAAGCACACATGGCCTCAATGGCCACCTCCCCCCTCAGTCTTAAAGTCCCGGAAGAGGGAGAAGCAAGGTGTTTCTGGGTGGTGGCCATGGTGGAATGTCCTCCACTCCCCACTTCTTCGTGGCTATCAGCTCCCTCTTCCGGGGCTCCCGCCACACACTATCCTGCCGCGAAAGTGCGGCTGGGGAAGCTGGTCTCCTGACCTCCCCCTTCTTCATGGCGGCATTTCCCCTCCGTGGGGCTCCGACCACCACGATCTCCGGCAGCAAAACTGCTGCGAGGGAGCTGGTCTCCTGACCTCCCCTCCTCGCCGTGGCCGCCAGCTCCCTCCGTGGGGCTCTGGCCACCGTGTTTCCTGCCACGGAAATGCGGCTGGGGAGCTGGTCTCCTGACCTCCCCTTTCTTCATGGCCGCAGCTCCCCTTCATGGGGTTCTGGCCACAGTGTAGCGACCCCAGACGAAGCAGGACCCTCGATGACCCCAGGCGACGGCAGCAGCAGCGGACCCTCGGGAGGCGACGGCAGCAGCAGCGGACCCTCGGGAGGCGACGGCAGCAGCAGCGGACCCTCGGGAGGCGACGGCAGCAGCAGCAGACCCTCGGGAGGCGAACTCGGGAGGGGAGCCCCTGGCCATAGAGGCGGCAGCGGGAGCTCCACTTCTCCCTCGTACCCTGTACCCTGTGTGGAGCAAAAGGCAGCCCCAGGCGATGCGGAGCGACTGGCAACCCCAGGCGATGCGGAGCGGCTGGCAACCCCAGGCGATGCGGAGCGGCTGGCAACCCCAGGCGATGCAGAGCGGCTGGCAACCCCAGGCGATGCGGAGCGGCTGGCAACCCCAGGCGATGCGGAGCGGCTGGCAACCCCAGGCGATGCGGAGCAACTGGCAACCCCAGGCGATGCGGAGCAACTGGCAACCCCAGGCGATGCAAGGCAAGCATCCTTGGGCGAAGCGAGGCAGGCATCCTTGGGCGAAGTGAGGCAGGCATCCTTGGGCGGCGAGGCAGGCATCCTTGGCGGCGAGGCAAGCATCCTTGGGCGGCGAGGCAAGCATCCTTGGGCGAAGCGAGGCAGGGAGTCAGGACAAGCTGGGGTGCGGGTTTTGGCCCTCTTCTCGGCCACTGCGGCCGGGCGGTTCTTCCCCATGTTTTCCTCAGCAGCCGGACCGCCAGCATCTAGTCATGGTTTTTCTGGTGAAGGGAGAGGCAGCTCCTGCTCCTCTCTTCGTGACGGTGGGGGAAGTGATACCAGCAGGCATTCATCCTCTGCTGGTTGGAGAAGTGTTACCAGCAGGCATTCCTCCTCTGCTGGTGGGGTTGGTGGAGGCAGAGGCAGCTCCTGCTGCTCTGCTCCTGCCGATGGAGGTGGCGGGGGCAGAGGCAGCTCCTGCTGCTCTGTTCCTGCTGGTGGAGGTGGCGGAGGCAGAGGCAGCTCCTGCTGCTCTGCTCCTGCCAGTGGAGGTGGGAGCGGCGTGTAGTCTCCTGGCGGCGGAGGTGGGAGCGGCGTGTAGTCTACCCTTGTTTCAGGGGACTGGTGCGGCCCTCCCTCTCTTGCAGGGGACTGGTGCGGCTCTGCCTCGGAAGGGGAGACCAGCAGGCATTCTCCCTCTGCTGGTGGGGGACCCAGCAGGCCTTCACCCTCAGCTGGTGGACAGGGACCCAGCAGGCCTTCACCCTCAGCTGGTGGACAGGGACCCAGCAGGCATTCACCCTCTGCTGGTGGACAGGGACCCAGCAGGCATTCACCCTCTGCTGGTGGACAGGGACCCAGCAGGCATTCATCCTCTGCTGGTAGACAGGGACCCAGCAGGCATTCACCCTCTGCTGGTGGACAGGGACCCAGCAGGCATTCACCCTCTGCTGGTGGACAGGGACCCAGCAGGCATTCATCCTCTGCTGGTAGACAGGGACCCAGCAGGCATTCACCCTCTGCTGGTGGACAGGGACCCAGCAGGCATTCACCCTCTGCTGGTGGACAGGGACCCAGCAGGCATTCACCCTCTGCTGGTGGATGAGGCAGAGGCAGCTCCTGCTGCTCTGCTCCTGGCGGTGGAGGTGGCGGAGGCAGAGACAGCTCCTGCTGCTCTGCTCCTGCCGATGGAGGTGGCGAAGGCGGGACCAGCAGGAATTCACCCTCTGCTGGTGGAGGTGGGAGCTGCAAGCAGTCCTCCCATGGCAATGGAGGTGGAACCAGCAGGAATTCACCCTCTGCTGGTGGAGACTGGGGCTGTGGACGCTCTACCTTCCCCTTTTGGGCCGTGGACTCACCGACTCCTCCCTCTTGGGCTGTGGACGACCGACTCCTCCCTTTTGGGCTGTGGACGCACCGACTCCTCCCTCTTGGGCTGTGGACGCACCGACTCCTCCCTCTTGGGCTGTGGACGCACCGACTCCTCCCATTCAGGCGTAGGACGTTCGGGCTCCTCCCATTCAGGCGTAGGACGTTCGGGCTCCTCCCATTCAGGCGTAGGACGTTCAGGCCCCTCCCACTCAGGTGTAGGATGTTCGGGCTCCTCCCACTCAGGCGTAGGGCCTCCAGATCCTGGCAGCCATCTCTCCAGTTCCAGCCTTCCATTTTTTTTTTTTATTATTATTTTTTTTTGTTGTTGTTTTTTTGTTTTTTTTTAAACAACAAATTGCGGTTCCTGCTCTGGCCTGAGTCCTGGAGTCGCTGTAGATCCCTCTTCTAATACCACGTGCGACAAAGACGGCCGGAGTGGGTGGCGTCAGACCAGAGCCAGGAAATAAAACAACAAGAGAGGTGGAGTTTGGTGGAGCTGAGTGAATGGTTTCGCTCAGCATTTAATAAATAAACAGAACACAAAAACAGGACACGGCACTTGAGCCAAAATAAACAGACAAACAAAACGGACTAAACAGACAAACACGGTGAGCAGATTTAACTACTTATCACTATAAAAATTAATATACCTCCGTCTCCTATCCCGTTCTCCACTCACCGAACACACAACACAACCCCGAGTGAGTGAAAACATGCTGCTTTTATGCAGTTGTACCGAGACTCGATTGCTAGTCAATCATTCAATTGGAATCTCGGTACAACTGCACGTGAATAAATTAAAGTGCACTTTCCCGTGTTCACATACTAATACTTTAAATGCACGTGATGTGATTTGTGCCATCCTCGTGCACATTTTTAAATACACGTGAAACACAGACCCGCTTATATCCCGTGTACCAATGCCTATACACCAACATTTACACACAACACGTAACATACAATACACACAGGGGCGGGCACTTTGCCACACAAACTCAAAGGAATGACAAAAGAAAATGTATTCAACTTGCTTGACAAATACATAGTCTGAATCACTTTATTGGGACAAGTGTGTGGGAGTGCGCACTGATGGAACTGCATCGATGACAAGAAAATATAGGGGTGTCACTGCACGAGTCCAGGCAGTTGCTCCGAAAGCCATTGCAACGCATTGCTTCATTCACCGCCAAGCATTGGTTTAAAAAACTATGGAACCAAATCTACACAAAGTATTGAACACTGCTGTAAAAATAGTAAACTTCATTAAGTTCAGAGCCCTTCATACTCACTTGTTCCACTTACTTTGTGAGGAAACAGGATCAGAGTATCGTGGCCTCCTGTACCACTCAGAAGTGCGTTGGCTGTCACGCGGGAAAGTTCTTACTCGGCTGTACAGTCTTCACACAGAAGTTAAGATATTCTTGGATGAGCAAAAATCTAATGCTGATGACATGGACAATTTGATGTGGTTGTCTCAGTTAGCATACCTAACTGATATTTTCAGCATCTTAAATGAGTTGAATTTGTCGCTGAAAGGGAAGAACGCATCTGTTCTAACTTACATGGACAAAATAAAAGCATTTCAAGCAAAGTTAGTATTATGTGCTAAACGCGTCAGAGAAGACAATTTCAATATGTTTCCAAATTTTGATCAATGTAAAAACAAAAGTGTATTTCATCAGTTGGCAAGTCAAGATAATGATCTGCATGGGAAGGCTGAAGAAGAGCTTATTGATGTTTCTAATGACAGAACACTTGAGTTAAAGTTTCGTGAGGAAGAAAAAAACTTTGGGAAATTTTGGATATCTCTCCAGTCCAAGTATCCAACATTAGCACGGGAGGCACTGCGTGTTCTTGCACCATTTTCTTCAACTTACCTGTGGAAACAGTTTTTCCATCATTGGCAGTTATCAAAAACAAGCATCGAGCAAGACTTAATGCAGCCCATGACCTGCGGGTATCGGTCAGCAGTTCCTCCTCGACTCAACAAGCTCTACAGCAAGAAACAGGTGCAGCCGTCTCACTAACAATCATCACTTTGGTTATGTGGTGAGTTTGACTATTTTCTAAGTAAAGTACTTTATTTCATCATTAGTCAAACTATATAAAACTTGAATAGATAAATAAATATACTATTGGATACGTTTTACAATATACAATATACGGTATTAAGTGATAGTTTTAGAGATCTGCAATGAATAAAAAAAGCAAACTATACCCAAGCAAAATACACTAAGAGTAATGGAAATTCATTAGACAATAATATTTGCATCCTTGGTTTCCAATTCAATAATGCAGATGGCATGAAATGTTGTTGGAGCAAGGCACTATTCAGAATGTTAGGTTGCTATGATGAACTCCAGTTATTAAAAGAATAGAAGGATCATGAGGACCAAGAATTGTTACGGAATGATGTCACCACAGGTTAGGTATAAAAATGATTGTTTAGAAATCTTTTGTTTGACCAGAGGAATGAGGACTGCACACGCTGTTGCATCTGAAAAAAGTAATTGTGTGCATATAGTGGCTTTTTGTATTGCAATGCCTACTGCAGACTTTGGACATTTTATGGTTTCAAGTGGATATTTTATCCTCAAATGTTCTATCCGTACGTTGTCAGGTTCCAGTTGGGTGCTCATGGGTTATACATTGAAAAGAGCAGATGAGAGGTCAGGATACCAAACATGCATTTGATGGAGACTCTGCCATCATTTATTTGGGGGGTAAAAATACCCTCACTACTTTTTATTTGTAAAAGTAATTCCGGTACTATGTTTATAGAATGGTTTTGAGAAAAGAGAAAACAGTTCAATACATGAAATTAAATAACATCTTAAAAGGTTGAAAGATTAAGGGGGTGTATTCAATAAGAAGTTTATTTGTCAAGAAGAAAATTAAGGAAGGTGATATTTATTAAAAATATCTGTTTTACAGGACACATTATTTCTGTATCTTCCAATATTAATGTATGCCCAGTGAAATCAAGTATGTTATTGTCATCAGGCAGTAAACAGGACAGAGTAGCAGAAGATATTACTGCTGTGACACTGAAATTTACCAATATATTATATATTAGACTCCTTCCTAATAGAGTCTTTATACAGCATGTGAATGTGCTTTATAATCATGTTATAATCAAACTCCTTGTCTCCAAGTTATACAGTCTAGTTTTTAGCTCTCCTGTTTTGTTAGGTTTGCTTTCAGATTTGCTTAAGTCTGCATTAGCCTTAAGCTTTTCCAACTCAGTTGTGGCCAACTAATGCATTAGAATTTATTCAAAGATTTTTTTTTGTTTACATTAGTAAGTCTTTAGTGGTGGATAATGACCTGAAATGGTGCATCTTGATTGGCTGAGGCAGCACCTAATGAATAATAAATATCAAATCAATATATTCCTTTTGTGCCAACGGGGCATAATTACTGAAAAACCTTGGAGACTGTTAATATTGCATAAACGATATAAAGTGGGGATACATAAAGCACATGACAGGGAGAGTAATGAGTTTGTTCAATAACTCTAATCCTGTTTTGTTCTTAACCACTTACCAGAGCAAACGTTTGCTATTCAAAGTCAAAGCCAACTTTAGAGTAACACAACTTTAAAAAGAGTGCTGCTCTTAATGAACAAGGAACACTGTTCTTAAAGTTAGATTTTAGTGTTTGGTGGCTGTAACCTATAATAAAAGCTACATTTATTAAGTTTCTGGTAAAGGATTTCTGCTTGAAAAATATAATTCTAGAATATGAAAAACATTTTTCAAGTATCATGGGTAGTTCATTATGGGTAGCTCATATCCTACCTTTTTGAGGACAAAATGTTAAGCACAATATAAAAGGAAAGCAAAAGATCCTGGAGTGATATAGGATATTCTTAAATGAACACTTTTAGGATTCATATAGAGTTGATTCCCAGTGACAAAATCACAAGTCTTTGAGTATGTTAAAGAAAACAAAAAACTGAAATCAGTTGACTAACCCACCTTTAAATCAGAGATAATGGGGTCTATTCAAAAAATCTAAAGAGTAGCCACTGTTTTAATATTAAAACAGTGGCTACTCTTTAGATCTTTTGAATATACCCCATTATCTCTGATTTAAAAGTGGGTTAGTCAACTGATTTGAGTTCTTTAGAGTTCTTTAGACCCACCACTGTTTAGATCCATTAAATACATCCCATAATTATGTTTCACAACAGCCAGGCTCCCTTCTTTGCTCCTGACTCTCTCTATTTTTGTCACCATAGCTCCCAAAAATCATGCTGCACTCAGCAGCTATTATCCTTTAAACATACCTTTTATTTTTTAGAATAGGGCCCTATATTATAGATAATATAATTAGGAATCTGAGGAAATTATATTTCTGTCCTTGTCGGTTGCTTCAGCCGTCTTAATTAATTCCCTTATGCAGCACTGGTCACAAATGAAAATCCATTTATTGATAGCTGTTTCTATGTATTTCTATGTATTTTATTTTATTATTATTATTGTATGTTTTTTGGTCACATACAGCAGACTGCAGTCTGCAGTGTTCAAAAGGGTTGTAAAATAACAGTAATGGCATTTCTTCCACTTCAAAGAATGAATCCAGCTGGGAAGAAAAGCCTGGTCATGTTGAAAGAGACAGGAAAAGCAAGGAGGAACTTGTTTTAAAATGGCAGCAAAATAATGTGTCTGTGCACATATAAAGGGAAACTTAAATTTAGCAGCCTATGCATAATTACTGATTTATTCACACTGAAGTGCTTTACATTTTATTTCAACAGTCTTATACATTAGGATTCTACTACCAGTAGGGATTGTAAGTAGGTATATTATTCAGCACTTGAACTGTCAGTCCCTGTACTGTACATAATAATGAACAGAAATGTTTTTCTTTTCTTTTTTAAGAGGTTCATCAAAATCAAGGATAATGGTGCATTAGACCACACAATTGTATTCCATGTGTTTTATGTCCTGACAAAGTTGTAGTGAGTACAGAGATCATTTCATGAGAAACGACAGCAATAAATTCAATCTATAATTGGTTTTACAACCCTGGTGGACCCCCATTACCTAGACATTTCCATTCATTTCTTTACAGTGTTTGTATTGTTTGTTAACCATCTTATGTAATGTGTGGAGTTAAGGATGTTTTGCTCCAAGCCCTAAGTGGCTGCAGCATTGTATTAACAAAAGTAAATATAGTTTCTACAACTCAGCAAGGCTTTAAAGTTATCATTGTAAATCCTAACGTTAGATTACTTACCGTAACCCTGGTTCCCTGAAAGAGAAGATGACCAACAACATACTTATGGGATATGCCTGCCTATTGGTATATCGATAGGCTCCTTTCTGGGGTGATGTCCTCGGTCCTGCCTACCGAGGGATCAAAAGTCTCAGGTCTAGGATGGGGCAAAAGCCGCCATCCTTCTTGGGTACCAGAAAGTATGTCGAGTAGAACCCCTCTCTGCAGGAGATAGGGTCTACAAGACAAATGCCTCGCTTGCACAGCAAGACGTCTACTTCCTGTTGAAGTACCGAGACCTGAAGAGGGTCTGTCACGGATGTAATTGTGAACCCTTGGAAGGGAGGATGCCCCATGCGAAACTGTAGTGTGTAACTGCTGGGGCTGCTGAGGCTTGGGTGGGGCACACTGAGGAGGCTGCCTAGGGTGACGGCCCTGGAACTGCCACCTAGAATGCTGTTGAATGGGCACCCCACGCCCTGCTTTCCCCCTGCCTTGAGGGGGGGCCTGGTTGCCTGCTACCGCAGTGGTCTGTAGGCAGCGCCTCAGATCAAACCGCGGAGACGTGGGAACCGGACCGTCCTGGTAATGGTGCGTGTGTGTGGAGGTTGCCAACAGCTCGACCTGCCCCATGTCGGAGCACGGGGAGTGAGTAGCGCAGCCACTTGCAGAAATGCCTCGCGTTTACGGTGGAAGCATTGCAAGATCTCCTCCACAGCTGGCCCAAAGGTATGCCCCAGGGATATCGGTGCATCTAGTAGCGCCGCCTTGTCTATGTCTGGCACCCTCGCCTGTGACAGCCATAGCTGTCTGAGAGCTACCACCAGACTTGCCAGGTTCCGGCCTAGGGCTTGCCCTTGAAGGCCGGAGATCTGGAGCCACGTGCCAGAGATGAGACGCAACTCAGAAGCCACTGGCTCTGGGAGCGGTGCTTCCCTGAGGATGCTGTCCATGTAGGCCGTTAGTATGCCCACTGTGTTAGTCAAGCGGGTTATCTGTGCCTCCGCTGCATACGCCCTCCTCAAGTGTATCTCCTTAACCCTGCACTGCTGGTTTGGGCACATAGTGTCCTCTAGGCTCCGTCTCGGCTGAGAGTGCAGGCTCCTCTCCTTCCTCCATCTCGGTGGGGAAGGAGTCCTCACCCCAGGAGGCCGTTATTGATAGTGTGTCCTCCTATGTCATCTGTGATGATGCTTCCCGTTCACCCTGATCCCCCCTGGGGGAGACAGGGGCTGGTACTGGGGCGGGCAATGGCGGAGCCAGTGCTGCAGCCCGGCCGCAGGTGCCTGCTGCCTTGTCAGGAGCTACAGGACCTGGGCCATCTGCGCCTTGAGGTCCATTATATCCCTCTCCTGCTTCGATTGCTTAACCCATCTTGGTTGTGGAGATGGGGAGCGGCTATGCTGGGGCGACTCCTGAGACTGTGTGCAGGGGATGCCCTGCGAGGGGTTCTGGGATAACCAGAGGAGCGGGGGACCTGGGGCTCCAAGGGCCGCTGACGGCTCGGCCACAGGAGACGTGGCTTCCGTCCCCGTGGCCCTAGCCAGTCTATTGCAAAGCACCCGGGGCTTAAAAGCTGAGCAGATGTCGCAAAAGTTCTCATCCCCTAAGGCCAGAGTGGCGTGCTGCGACGCCCAAGCTCTCTACCGGACGTGCAAGCATGGAACCAGAACATGCCTGCCATCACTGTGCTAATGCCGCCTGGTATGTAACCACTGGTGCTGCACAACGTGCCTGCATGGAGTGCAAGGCACAGGAGTGCTTAAGCACCGCGTGCACCAGACTATGCGTGCACCGGGGTACTAAGTATCGCATGCAACAGCTAGCACCGTGCACTAAGAGCACCAGGAGCTATGCGCACCGTGTGCACTGAACACTGTGCACCTGTTATTCTTATGACGCTTAGCACAGGGAACACTGTGCACGCCGAGTGCACCAAGCACCTTGTGCATATAATGTATGGTTACCTTGAGCACAGAGTATTGTTTGCACCGAGTACCGTGTGCACCGAGCGAACCGAGCGCTGCATGCAGCGAGCACCGCCTGCACCAGGTGTATCGAGCACCGAGGGCGCTACGCACACTGAGGTACTAAACACCAATTTCACCAAGCACCGTGCATACCGAGTGCACCGGGTGTACCGAGCACCGAGGGGGCTATGCACACCGAGGTACTAAACACTGATTACACTGAGCACCATGTGCACCGAGCACAGTGTCCACTGTATGCACCGAAGTACCAAGGGCTGAGCATTCACAGAGGTACCGAAGCACCGGGGGGCAGCTAAAGCAGCGGTGCCTACCCTGACCACGTGTAGTCACACACCTGGTCAGCACGTAGCATAAACCAGGCAGACACACAGGCTAAAGCCGTGGTGGGCAAATTAAAAAACAACAGAGGAAGAAACTCTTTTTTTTTTTTTTTCTTTTGAAGGCCCGACACACCGGGGTGGGCGGGCCGAGGCAGTCGGCGAGGTCTGCTCTACAGTGGGGCAGGTAACAACACAGCCCCGGTGGAGGAGGCTATTATCAACTGTGGTGACCGGATAATAGGGAAGGCGTCTGTATATCCTTCAGCACATGATAAGTACGTCACACTGACATTTTTCAGGTACAACTGGAGCCTACATAATGGTGGTTCTTTTTTGGTACTGCTAGCTAATCATTCTATATACTGTAAATTGCAGCATTGGGTGGAGTATTTGTATGTTATTGACAAACTTCATATATTGCAACAACAACAAAAAAAATACAGATTCACATTCACAGCTGTTGCCAATCTCATTCACTTGGCTAGGATGTTTTTGGATTACTCACTGCTAAATGTGTGGTGCCCCATATGGTTTTAAAAATAATAAGCTTTACCTTAAAAGAAAATATTTATATCTAAAAAAAAGAAGTGACACTAATGACACCTAGTGGTTAAAAAAAGTTTCCACCACAATATAATTATTACATTATCTAATGTACAATTACAGTAATTTACAACAGCATTGGTTTAGAAGTTTAAAGATATAAACTAAATAAAGCATCTGATTTAAGGGACTGGGTGGATCAGTAGATTGTCAATATGATATATAAGCCCTTGACCGATAAGGAATTGGTAGGATTTTAGAAGTAAAACTTGGGAGTGACAAATAACAAACAACAGAGATGGCTGTCAGGAAGACAAATAATTCTGCTATTACTTCAAGAACATTGGTGACATGAAAATGAACAATTTGCCAGTCTAATATTAAACAGAATTGTACATTTCAAACTACATTTCATAAAAATATGACTACCACTTAAAATGAAAGAGCAGGGCAACATTTCCACTTTAGTATTTGTTTTTGCCCACAGTGGGTGGTAAATATATATTGCAACCTCTATGTGAAGCACATTTGGTTAGAATTGTCCAATAGGTTTTAAGAAGCAAGCTCAAACCCAACAATAACACAAATCAACCACAGGCAATATTGGTGATATATGTATGTATATAAATTACTTTTCTAATAGAAATATTTACAACCCCCGTAAATATAAGCATACACTTACTGTACTGTACTGTACAGTGTCTTGTGATATGTCGGTATGAAAGGCGCTATATAAATTAAATAAATAATTAATAATAAACAATAACTTAATATTCAAACTTAAACATGAACGGTCCTTTATATGGGCCGGTGCTTAGTACACAGTCTTTTATTCAACACACCACTGTTAATTCATAAAGATAATAATCTTAACATTTAATGTTCTTTTAGTAATACACAGTCCACGAATGGTTCACGAGTTCCTCTTGTGGGCCCTGAACTGGTAAATATCATGCCACCATTGGTTTGGTCACTGTTTATTGAATGTCTTTTGTTTGATTCCTTTCTCTGATCATTTTCCATGTTTTGTAGAGGTTCTGCACTAGAGGGCGCTGGGTGCAAGGTAAGTATACTGTCCTCTGCTGGACAGTCGGAGAACTGGAGCCCCAGTCCATTGTTATTATGCAATTGTAATCCCAATGATTTTCTGTTTTCCAGGACCAAACTCCCTGGTTGGATCCAAAGCTGCCCTTTGTACTGGTCTCCAGGACCCGGTTGCAATATATAACAAAATAATTCAATAAATAATAGATAATTCAATAAAACAAAAAATAATTAAATAAAACAGTCCCTTCCACTAATAAATACACTATTATAACAAACGCTGGCCTTGTATATATTTGTAATCCATTTTTTGTTACTCCAGTACCTTCTTTAATGCTTTACTTTTATTTCAAGTACCCCAGGTTTCTTCTATGTCTCCGTGTACAACCCGTATGGTTAAATAAGTAATTGTTTCAAAAACACACAGTCCTTCTTTAAAGTGCGTCCTTCGTCTCAGCTGCAGTTTTCTATAATTCACAGTTAGTATTAAACAGGTTTTTTTCCCCCAAGGACTCATAACCCAAACAAGGAAATATATTAAAACATAATAATATAACTAAAACTAGCGTGCTCGTTTCTTTCGTGCTGCACAACAAGCTATTATTTACAGGTCATATTTTTGTCCATCAAGAAAAAAGAAACAGCCGTAGTTTAGTAGATTATAACACAGATCTCTCAAGGTCATTGTTGGCTTCAGAGTGACATCCCAAACCAGTTTCCTGCTTGCCCAGCTGCTCAGTTTGGGAGGGTGACCTGATCTGGGTAGTGTCTGGGTGGTATGATGCATCTTCCACTTCTTAATGATGGACTTCACTGTGCTGAGAGGGATAATCAGCGCCTTTGAAATTTTCTTGCACCCTTCTCCTGCTCTGTGCCTTTCTACCACTTTATCCCTGACTTGTTTCGAAAGCTCCTTGGTCTTCATGTTTGCTTTGTTGGATCACTATGTGAGTTGCAGCTTGAAAGTCTTTATATACCCGAGGGAAATTATCTACAAGTTAAACCACTTTGAGTACACACAGGCTGAAACCATTTCACTAATTTTGTGACCTTTCAGACAAATCACTTGCACCTGAGCTGATTTAGGGCTGTAGTAGCAAAGGGGTTGAATACATATGCAGCTGAGATTAATCTGTTTTTCTCTGTAAATCTTACTTATTTATATTCTATATGCATTTTTTAACTTTATCAATGTGGAGTAGTTTGTGTAGATTCTGTAAAGTCTAATTTGAAAGCGTTGTGTTGTACGTTCAGGTGCCAACAAAATGTGAAAACTTTGCAGGGGGGTGAATACTTCTGCAAACCATTGTATATATTAGTGGCAGGGCCCTGTCTGTATATGGTGTGTGATAATTTTGTAGTGCATGGCAGAAGGGCTAAAATAATACATGTCCCAGAATCCTTCAGGGCCGAATGGAAATCACCTGGGTGCCCTTGGGGATCATTTAAGGTAATTATGTTTTAATGTTTGTAATTAGTGTCATGGGGCGTGTGTATACAAGCCTGTTTATGTTTGTGTTGGTGGTGGGTTATGAAGTAGGAGTTATGTGTGTGGTAATCGATGTAAGTATTGTGTGTACAACTGTGTGTTTTCAAGTGTTTTATTTTAAATGGGTAAACTGCTTAGCAGTCCCATGCTAGCTAGTTTGGGGAAAAAGTTTAGTTAGTGCTCCATGTGGGAGCTAGGCTTTTGTTTTGTTTTGTGTTTTTTTGTTTTTTTTTAGTTCCGTGTTGGGTCCGTAGGGCGCTCTTTCACCGCTGTTTTTTGATAAAGAGCGACCCGCGCTCTCCACTAAAAAAACAACAATCCGAAGCACTTAAAAGTACAAAATATTCCTTTATTATTTCATTTTTGATTAAAACAATCTTTTATATCCACCCCGATTCGGAACGAAGCTGCAGGCGCATTTCGGCAAACTGCCTTCCTCAGTATCACTACCACATGTAACGGAGCCTTCTCTGATCCCTTCAACAGCAGACCCAGACACCAGAACTGCCCGTTTCAGCACAGAAAACAAAAACAAAACAAAAGCCTAGCTCCCACGTGGAGCACTACGTTGCCTTACTTTAAGCAGACCACTTTGCATATACACGTAGCCTAAATGTTTTTTAACATAAACACATATATCTAATGTAATAAAAATATGCTCTAATTACTAGTTTTGACCCCCAACCCTCCATGAAAATAAATATGTAAAATACATTATTCTATAATTATATAGGCTTTTAAGAACTAACGGACTTCAGTGCATCCCACATTTCTTCTTTCTTACATTATCATGTGAAATGTATAGGAATGTGATGTACCCTTTATTCATCGTAATATAATTGACATCTACACTGTTGCTAGTGCACTTTTTTAGCCACAGGAGGGAAAATAATTCTTCACATAAATGTTTTAGGCCATACAGCAAATGGAAGTGCTGCTCAATTACACTCATTAGTCGTCAGTGCTATTTCTATTAGATGGTACAGTCAATTGTGTTGCGCCATTGCCTGGGGGGTGTGAGGATGTGACTTTCATTCTGACTGATTTTTCCAGGTTTAATTGTTTTAGCACTGAACTCACTGGAGAGCTAAGAATTATGTGTGCCTGTACTGATGCCATCCCCAGGGACAGACAATGTAAAATGTTTCATAACTTTGCACAGACATAGGTCATTGTGCCTTCAATGATAAGTCATACAGCTTTATTGTTGACCTTGTTTTATCTTCAGTCAGTTTCAAATAGCATATACTGTACTTTCTATTTTCAGAGCACAGTTTATTTGGCACTTTAAATATTGTTGCTCACATTTTTTTCTTTCACTCCCTTACCTCCCCAAATAAATACAAAGACAAAAATACAAATGTCCTCCTGCTAAAGTAACATTTGTACCGCAAGCATCTAGGAAGAGAAAGAAGGGTATCACAGACCACTCTATTATCCTTATCTGGAAATGTAAAATGTAAAACGTAAACACTGATGAGTTTAATTGTGTAATACTGTGACAGAAATACAATTATTCTTGGTTGTAAATCTCCCTCCCGACCTGTGAGGGAGCTAAGCAGTGAGAACAGAGTTCCCTGGACTAGCTAGAAAGGGGGCGAGACTCCATTGTAATAACACATTGACCCTGAAGGGAAACAACGTGGCAGCCGCAGATTGGAGAGGTGGTTGCACTCGTTTACCAAGGGGTCATGTGTGATAGCATAAAAGGGGACAGAGAATCGTAATCTGTTCCTTCGCATTGGTTTCAATTGCTAGAACCGAGAAGGACTGTGAGAGACATGTATTACGAAAAGTGAATCATGAGTGTTGTGTTTTGTTTGTTTGTAATTGTCTTGTCTTGTACGTTACTAGACAGCTAACACAGTTCCGGAGCTGTCGCCAAGGGCCAGCACTAAACCGGAACAGCACTTTACCATTGTCACAAATATAAACTTGTATCACCCACCACGAGCACTACTGCTCGCACCCTGACTGGTGACTGTGTTTGTATTATTGTGGGACGGATATTGTTTATTATTTGGGACTGCAATCCCCTTGTTATTTATCCTGTGCAGTACACATTGGTGTGTATTGCCGAGGGATTATTGTTTGGTCGCCAGACCTTGAATATAAATAAAAGTATTACTTTCCAAACTGGATTACAAGGCTCTGTCTGTTTAATTACCGCACTGCATCACTCCTGCACCTGTTTCCACTCAGCCACTTTGCCACAAATACCCATCAATTTGCTTGAGTCCAGGAGTATGTTTGTTTTTTACCTGCTGACTCATGCTCTGCATTATTTAATACATGTGTGCCTGTTCCTGCCAAAGCTGATAAGAAAAATGTTTTTTTTTTGTCCGCCAAAAGAATACTTACTGTCCTTCATTGTTTTGTGAATTTAGTGATAGAAAAATGGTTTTGCCAAATATATAGTTCTCTATGTGGATAAAAAAGTGTTTCTCCTATGATTTAAAACAAGGAAAGAAGATGAGGTTTGGTGGAAGTCATATATATCTGTCAAGCCACAGCAGCCCTATATCCTTCAGATGATTGAGTGCAAGAAACCAAGACAGATCAAGTAGTGACAATGGGCAAGTGCAAATGACTTAAACCAAAGTGTACAGAGTATGGGAGGCCTATCAGGAGCATGAGGAAACCCCAAAGGCACATTACTACTGCAGTTACACTTACTTAGGGCCGTCTCGCATGAAAGATTCTGACCAGTTGCAACTCCTGTTTACATTTACTTGGTCCCTAGCCGATTTTGGACCTGTACAAATAATTGTGCATAACTTGGACACTTTATATCTCTATGCCAACTTTACCATACACTGGAAGTAAAGTTATTAGAAGACACATGCAGAGCCAAATATTTCTCTGTCTTTAAAATGAATAAGAAAATACTGGCCTATTTGACAGTTAACATGGGTCCATGTTTATTTACTAACAAATCATATGACACAATTGTTTTTCTTCTGATTATATACATCCTGATGCCATATGCTGAGAAAGTATGCAGGAATACACATTATATCAGTTATAGAACAATAAGATTTTTTGGTAATTTGTAATTCTATAAATATTCATATCTATATTTATGTATCAGTCCTTAGAAATTCTGGTATGTGATTGGTTAAAACCTCATCATATGACCAAAAATAGATCCATTGCTCCAATGACGCTGCTTACGATCAATGGTTTTTTTTAGAAACTCCCTCAAATTACGTCATCACGCTGAGCGTCCATCCTCTCTTCGCACAACAAAATACAATGGCAGACAAATCCACATCTCGACCTGATGGACAGCGATTTTGTGACATAACAGAAATGTAACACTCTTCTCTGCTAACTTTGCAAAGGCTCTCATTCAGCTCCATGCACCTTCAAACAAACAAGAGCTGGTTCCACAGAAACTCATCTAACTCCACCACTGTGGTGTTCTTTTCTCTCATGCTCTGCACGGCGTTCTCTGCATCATGATATGTACCATAACCTTATTCATTTCTGGGTTCATTAAACAGGCCTGCAGAGCAGGGTTATGGTAATCCTATTGGTACCCTTCAACATCCTTATTCTATTATTATTATTATTTGTTTATTTAGCAGACGCCTTTATCCAAGGCAACTTACAGAGACTAGGGTGTGTGAACTATGCATCAGCTACAGAGTCACTTACAACTACGTCTTACCGGAAAGACGGAGCACAAGGAGGTTAAGTGACTTGCTCAGGGTCACACAATGAGTCAGTGGCTGAGGTGGGATTTGAACCGGGGATCTCCTGGTTACAAGTCCTTTTCTTTAACCACTGGACCACACAGCCTCCTTGTAACATAATGCTCAGCAGGTTAACACATGTAAATCATTTAAAACCAAGACAACCCACTGTGGTGTTCTTTTCTCTCATGCTCTGCACGGCGTTCTCTGCATCATGATATGTACCATAACCTTATTCATTTCTTGGTTGTTGGTTCATTTCACAGGCCTGCAGAGCAGGGTTATGGTAATCCTTTCAACATTCTTATTCTGCCAGTGAGCCGCTCTCAAGGTGATCTGGGGCTTAAACTGAACTCAAGAGTCCCCAAGAAATTTTGAAGCAGGCGCAAGATGCACTTTTTCCTGGTTTGCATTCACCTCTAACCAGGTCTGTTTTACAAACAATTTATTTTCCCTATCTCTGTTTGGCTATTCTAGCGGTTCAATGTGCCTGGATGGCATTTAAATTTGGATTTTTAAATTAAATAAATAAATAAAATGCTGCCTTGGTGTACTTTTTATAATGACATTTAATCTACCACACAAAATAGATTAAAAGACTTAGGAATTAGTATTGTTATTCTGTTATCCTGCCCCAGTAGCTATAGCATGCTATTATCCAGCAACCAGTGATTCCCAAATTTAAGCAAAAGTTTAATAGCATTTAATTCTGCCTAGCAGTGTGAAATCTTACCCTGTTGCTTAGAATGTAGCAGGTCTATATATGCATATTCTGTACTATGGCATGGGACACTGCTGTCCATATACAATACACTCTCGATATAACAAACCTGTTTGGGTCCAAGCCTTTTGTTCCTTATATCGAGGGGTTCGTTATAGCAAAAGGACAATCAAAATGAACGATAAACTGTCGGAGTAAGTTAATGAGATGAGAATGTGAATAAAAGTAGAATTACATGTACCTGTTTGTCTCATTATGCAGTATTCAGCCTTTGCTTTATCCTATTTGTTAAAGAACTAAAACGCAGTACAAAAAGCAAAAATCCTGAATAGAAGCTGAACTTTTATTCAAAATTAGTCTGACATGAATCGTTTCAAAGTGTACCAAATCTTAATCCGACATGCAAGAATCACAAACTGATCTTTTATTCCAAATCAACTCGACATGAAAAGTTTGACATGAAAAGTTCATCAGATCCTCAAGTATTTTTTTCTTTCTTTAATCAATTTTGCTTTGCCGCATAGTTTACTGAACAAGCCAAAAAACAAAATGCTTTTTGACAATCTATATTCACGACAGAGTTACTCTATTTTCCAAACGATCAATATAGTTTCCAGCTTTGTTGCAACATAAAATGATTTTCGATTCAGGCCAGGTTAGTTATAATAAAGACCGTTATAGTGAGGGTGTATTGTGTGTATGTATATATATATATATATATATATATATATATATATATATATATATATATATATATATATATATATATTGTAATAAGGTCATACAGGGTCATTATGTGAGCCAGCGCCTGTCAGTGTCTTTTCCCTGTGTAGCATTATCAGAGCCACTAGAGGGTGCTCTCAACATTACAGGATGAGGTAATGCTTATTGGATTGAATTATTGTTAACACCTGCTGGTAGTTTGATAATTGTGAGCCCTATAAATGGGACAGGTTTTACCCAGCTAGGGGAGGAAGACTGGGTGTGATACTGTGAGGAGTGAGATTGTTGGAAATAAAGAGAGAAGGGAACTCTGTGAAGTTGGGTGTTTTTTGTTGCTTGTTTAACTGCACTGGGAACACAGCTTAGCTGTCCCAGGTGGTAGGTAGGGCCTCCAGCCTATAAAAGTTAGCATCTTCTTATGAAGATAGGTTTTTGATTGTTTTCTTCTGTTTGTGTTTTCTTTATTTTTGCAACCTGCCTTCAAAATAAAGGGCATTGTGAGTGTTGTTACACCATATCTGAAGTTGCCAGTCTGTGTTTATTGCACCAACATACTGCACTGCAGAATCACCACGTTACATTATATATATTCTTGTGCGTTTAACCTCTTGTTGAGGTGGCTGTTTCTATTGAAGATCGCACACTATAAATTTGGGTGCTTGATGTGCGCAGAGTGGGCAGCCTGTGCTGAATAACTAGAAGTGTTTTTGTAAACAAAGAGAGACAAACCTGGGACTGGTTAAGGCCACTCTTTATATTTGTTAGCTGCAGGAGCAGCGAACTGCAACATGTTGTGAAGGTGCTCAACAGTAAGAAACTCAGACATGGGACTGTGGTTATATAAATTGTTTATTTACTGTGGGGTGGTCAGTACCCCGCCATTCTGGTAGAAAAGCCAGCCTCAATTTGTGGACGTTCTGGAATACGTCAGTGGTGGCAGCCTCCCCACACTCTTCCATTCCCATACGTTTGTGCTCCTGTCTCAATCCAACAAAGAGTGCTGTTGTCGTCTACTTCTCTGTGTTCCAGGCGATTAATACAGAGGGAGCCTGTACCCAGCTTTCTTGGGTTCCCGGATCACTCCAACAGAGGAGCCTGTACTCAGCCTACCTGTATTCCTGGATTACTCCCACAGAGGGAGCCTGTACTCTGCTTACCTTCTTCTTGGATCGCTCCAACAGAGGGAGCCTCTACCCAGCTTTCCTGTGTTCCTGGATCACTCCAACAGAGGTGGCCTGTACTCTACTTACCTGTGTTCCCAGCTCACTCCACCAGAGGGAGCCCTTACTCTACTTACCAGTGTTCCTGGCTCACTCCACCAGAGGGAGCCCCATACTCCACTTACCTGTGTTCCTGGCTTAATCCATCCGGAAGAGACACCTTACACTGCTTGCCTGTGTTGCAGTATCCAGACATTCTACAGGAAGAGCCTGCAGCAGCTTGGTCGTCATAGAATAGCATAGAGAGGGGAGAAGAAGTGAGTTAGTTAGTGGCCCGTACAGGGCTTAGTACGTTTTGGTTTGAGTTAATTCCTGTGTAAATAAAGTTACTCACCTGATTACGCAGTGTGTCCAATTGTGTCCGTGGGGAAGAAAACGCTGGGATATAATAGCACCACACTACCATTGGTTTACAAATATATATATATATATATATATATATATATATATATATATATATATATATATATATATATATATGAGTGCCTATAGTAAGTATTCACCCCCCTTGGACGTTTTCACAGTTTGTTGTGTTACAACCTGAAATCTTGGTGCATTTAAATGAGATTTTTTTTCCTTTGATTTACACAGCCTACTCAACACTTTGAAGAGGCAAGAGAATGTTTATTGTGAAACAACAGTTAATGGAAAAAAAAAGAAATGTCTTGGTCAGATAAGTATTCACCCCCCCCGAGTTAATACTTGTTAGAACCACCTTTGGCAGCAATTACAGCTGTCTTTTGGGGTAAGTCTCTACCAGGTTTGCACATCTGGATCGTGCAATATTCACCCATTCTTCTTGGCAAAATTGTTCAAGCTCTGTCAAGTTGGATGGGGATCGTTGGTGGACAGCAATCTTCAAGTGTCAGATTCTCAATCGGATTCAAGTCCGGGCTTTGACTGGGCCACTCTGGGACATTCACTTTCTTGTTTTTAAGCCACTCCAGTGTCGCTTTGGCTGTGTGCTTGGGGTCATTGTCCTGCTGAAAGGTGAATCTCCGCCCCAGTCTTAGGTCTTTTGCAGACTGAAAGAGGTTTTCCTGAAGGATTTGCCTGTATTTAGCTCCATCCATTTTGCCCTCTACATGACAAGCTTCCCAGTCCCTGCCGATGAAAAGCATCCCCATAGCATGATGCTGCCACCACCATGCTTCACAGTAGGGATGATGTTACCTGGGTGATGTGCTGTGTTGGGTTTGCGCCAGACATAACGCTTTGCATTTAGGCCAGATAGTTCAATTTTTGTTTCATTGGACCACAGAATCTGTTGCTACATCTTTTCAGAGTCTCCCACATGCCTTTTTCAAATTCCAAGCGGGATTTTACATGGGCTTTTTTCAGAAATTGCTTCCTTCTTGCCACTTCCATACAGGCCAGATTTGTGGAGTACCTGAGCTATTGTTGACACATGGACAGTTTCTTCCATCTCAGCCATGGATCGCTGTAGGTCTTTCAGAGTTGTCATTGGCCTCTTGCTGGCTTCTCTGACCAATGCCCTTCTTACCCGGCTGCTCAGTTTGGGAGGACGGCCTGCTCTTAGCAGATTCTGGGTGGTGCCGTATACCTTCCACTTCTTAATGATCAACTTGACTGTGCTCCAAAGGATATTCAATACCTTTGAAATCTTTTTATACCCCTCCCCTGATCTGTGCCTTTCCACAACTTTATCCTGGAGTTGTTTTGAAAGCTCATTGGTCTTCATGGTAGTATCTTTGCTTTGAATGCACTACCCAACTGTGGGACCTTACAGAGACAGGTGTATTTAATCTGAAATCATGTGAACCACTTTTATTGCACACAGATGGACTCCATTGAACTTACTGTGTGAATTCTGAAGGCAATTCTGAAGGCACCTGAGCTTATTTAGGAGTATCATAGCAAAGGGAGTGAATACTTATCTAATGAAGACTTTTCATACATATATATATATATATATATATATATAACATAGATACCTGTATTATGTTTCAGCTTTCCTAGAGGTAATCGTTCATCTTTGAAGGATATGAAAGGCTCTTTCCAGTTTAAATAAGTCTTTTTTTCAGATAATTGACCAATTAAGAACTGCTTTACTAAGAAATTGATAACTTGGATTAACTTGATAAATCACTCATAATTACTCTACATCAGTTCTGTATAACATCTCTTAACAGTTATATTTCTTACATTCCCAATATGCGTAATTGTATTAAACTAGATATTATGTTTTTAAAATCTGACCAAGCATTTCACATTTTCAAAAACTATTATACAAAGTCATAGAAAGATGTCAGAATGCTTGTCTGCATGACTTGTACAGGCACTGCTTGATGGAGCTTCAATATTTAGCACAGTCAAGGGAACACCAAAATATTATCTAAACAAGGTGGTGGTGAGGTTACATACCGGTATATCTGAATCCTGAAAAATTCTAAGATAGTAACGTATTTTAATCAAAAAAGTTATAAAACCACTAAATGTCCCAGATTGTCTTGAGCGGCTTGCAGTGGGAAATAATGTAACGGTGTCCTTGTAATTGATTTGTATCATTTTCTAGTAGCTTCTTCACACATTCCCCTTGATAATTCCTTACTGGGTATCGTCTAATTTAATTATTGATAGGGTGTGAATTACTTTGCATTGGCCAATTGGTGGGGGGGTTAAAGTAATAATGGTAATTAATTCAAATTACAATTATGATTTAATGCAAGTTTTAATTTAAAGTTGTGGTTGTTACAAAATAGTAGATTTATATAAGAACATAAGAAAGTTTACAAACGAGAGGAGGCCATTCAGGCCATCTTGCTCGTTTGGTTGTTAGTAGCTTATTGATCCCAGAATCTCATCAAGCAGCTTCTTGAAGGATCCCCGGGTGTCATCTTCAACAACACTACTGGGGAGTTGGTTCCACACCCTCACAATTCTCTGTGTAAAAAAATGCCTCCTATTTTCTGTTCTGAATGCCCCTTTATCTCATCTCCATTTGTGACACCTGGTCCTTCTTTCTTTTTTCAGGTCGAAAAAGTCCCCTGGGTCGACATTGTCAATACCTTTTAGAATTTTGAATGCTTGAATCAGAACACCACGTAGTCTTCTTTGTTCAAGACTGAATAGATTCAATTCTTTTAGCCTGTCTGCATACGACAAGCCTTTTAAACCCGGGATAATTCTGGTCACTCTTCTTTGCACTCTTTCTAGAGCAGCAATATCCTTTTTGTAACAAGGTGACCAGAACTGAACACAATATTCCAGATGAGGTCTTACTAATGCATTGTACAGTTTTAACATTACTTCCCTTGATTTAAATTCAACACTTTTCACAATATATCTGAGCATCTTGTTGGCCTTTTTTATAGCTTCCCCACATTGTCTTGATGAAGACATTTCTGAGTCAACATAAACTCCTAGGTCTTTTTCATAGCTTCCTTCTTCAATTTCAGTATTTCCCATATATTTATAATGCACATTTTTATTGACTGTCTGCAATACTTTACACTTTTCTCTATTAAATGTAATTTGCCATGTGTCTATCCAGTTCTGAATGCTGTCTCGATCATTTTGAATGACCTTTGCTGCTGCAACAGTGTTTGCCACTCCTCCTATTTTTGTGTTGTCTGCAAATTTAACAAGTTTGCTTACTATACCAGAATCTAAATCATTAATGTAGATTAGGAATAGCAGAGGACCTAATACTGATCCCTGTGGTACACCACTGGTTACCTCGCTCCATTTTGAGATTTCTCCTTTTATCAGTACTTTCTGTTTTCTACATGTTAACCACTCCCTAATCCATGTGCATGCATTTGGTGGTCTCTTTAGAGCAGCTGTTCTATTAGTTACAGATAAAGACTCGCTTTATATTTCTCCAGATTTCCAGGTTACTACCAGTAGCAGATTGAGATTAAATCAATTTCAGTTTGGATTCTGTAAGTCTCAATTAAAATTGCAGGCTGGCAGAACTTGATCTCTCCAACTTGCACTGATGGTGGAAGTTACCTAATGAGAAAGACTGCAAATGACACAAGGAAGGTTTTAAACCACAGACTGCAGAAAAGAGTTAAAATAAAATGTTTTTAGAATCAATTTTAATATAATGTGCACGCTCTATCCCCATCCAAGTTCAAAATCAAGCCATTCAAAGCAACTCATAGGAAGTAGCAGTTTGTAGGAATTACTCAAATATATTTAAAACATTAACTAAATTCCTCTAGCTTAATATTGATACATCACAGCTATGCCTCAACCAGCTATCTTTAGCACTGTCAAAAATAAGTGGTTCTCTGAGAATGCATAGGAGTAAGTGTTTGAAAATTGCAGTTGCCTCATTCACAGCATGGGGGCATTGAAAGATCAAGGAACAGTGTACCGTTGGGTTTGATGAAGGTTAAGTCATTATTTCTAGAAAAATAGTATTCATTAAAATAATTATAAAGAGGTGAATTTACATTTTAATAGTTCCAAGTGAAATCATTACAGTATAACTCAGAGCTATTAGTGTTTTTTGTATAGATTTAATTTGTTGTGCATATAAATGGATTTAAGTGGACTCACTGAATCTAGTACCACTGAAAGGGTTGAAATGTATATAATATTTCAATATTGACCTACAAGTATATTTAACAATTCAAGGTAAGGCCATTCCCAGATTTAAACCCCTGAATCAAGAGGTACAACAATGAATCAAGATAGAGCAAAATTTGAAGTGCACAATAATATGGTATATACATACAAACGTGAATGAAATGGCATTCCTTGTGGGGAATCTGGACTATTCCCATGGCAATTCAAGTTGTTATAATTGTCTATGCTTCTGGAAAGACCTATTCATTCCAACATCACAAATGTACCATTTGTTAAGTATCTTATATTTTTAAAGAAAGTGGCAGCTAAAAACATCTTAAGGGATTACTGACATTTTAATTTCAGCGCCGTGACAATGGCAGTGCAGTGATGGCAGACCCTTTTTGCTTACTTGCGTGGAATTCAACTGATTCATTGAACAATTTGATGCCAACAAATGTCTTTTACAGCTAACGGTGACCTGACTGAGCTGAATGTACAGGCGCTCTCTATAGGACAGTGCATTGATTTATTTTATCACGATGGGTAGATTTCACTTTTTTATTTTTCCTGACTAGCTACACACCTGTTTGGGCAGAGAATCCATTATTTAAAAAAAACCCAAAAAAACCAAAACATTTTGACAATATTTACAGTGCATGATATCAATGATCACGTTTATTTTACTATAAATTATTATTGGTCAAACATGGTGGTACTGTATAGTGAAATCCTTGCAATAAATAATATAATGTACGTAACTGTACTTTAGAGTAGTCCCCCAGCAAGGAAAACACAATTGGTATCTCTTCATATTTATTCTTCATAGCTCTGTTGTCATTTTAATGTATGTAATTGTAACAGAGTCATCATATGGGTCACATATCTTTGTACTTTTATATATGTTTTGAATGGTGGAACACAATTTGATAAGAGATTTTCCGGACATATGCAAAAATGTAACTGTAAAATACAGACTGATTGAAATACTAAATAATGTTAATACAGTTGGCGCTGCCTAATCGGGATACTGATAATCGGGATTTCTGCTTAGATGGAATACAACTCTGTGAGACGGTTCTTCCCAATGCCTTTTATGTCTTTAAATTGTTTAAGTATTTTCAAGAAAGTCAGGTCACTTAGCAGAATGCAGTGAGTATGTGATTACGCTGGGACTTGCATAAATTGCGTAAACCACGTTCTACTCTTGAAGGAGCTGGAGTCTCCTGTGGTTTCTCAGGCTGCTGTTGCAAAGAAAGTTGGCGTGTCAGTATCGCAGGTGCCTCACCTTATGATAAGATGTGATTTCATTCTTTTCATTTCATGTAGAACTACAAAACAGCAAAATTTTGTTTAGGAATAAAAAAAAAAACATTGACTTTTAAATGATGTATTTAACATTTAATCATAATTTGATGTGATTTCATTATTTTTCTTATTGAGACAAACAAGTGTGACTAAGGTCGTCTCAATGGCCTCTCATTTAATTGGGACAGCTACTTATTGAGGATATTTTTACTTCTCCCGAGGCATCCCGATAAAGCGGCGCTGACTGTACCAAGTTCCATGAAAACTGGATAAGCAGTTCTTCAGAAACACTGTACGGGCAGAGACACCCCCTAGATTGCAGAAAGATTTCATCCCCTGCGGGGGGATAATAAGTGACAGTATACTGTAGTTCTGACAAGACTCTGATGTATACTTGTAAGCATCTCCTGAACTGCTGCCTCTAACTACAACAATAACAATTTGAAAGGTCAACCAGTTGTCTGATAGAGCTTCCTCAAGGAGTGCCTCCATCTATGCAAAAAGAAAATAGTTACTTTACAACACCATCCATGGCTTCATTTTTTACCCAGAGTCTGAGGGGGGTTTCTCTGGGTCGTCAGACAGGTACCAGCCACGGTGTTTTGTCAGCAATATGTTTTGTTTTGTCTCAGTTCTAACTCAAATTATGTATTTATAACTCAAACAGAATCTACATTAGACAAAACCTACATTTCCTTGTTACACCGAGGAGCTCTACAACAGATGTTGGCAAGCTTCTGGCCCTTGGTTCTATTTTACAGATAACATTATGCATTCTCATTTGGAAGGGTGTGCTTGTGTGAATGGTGTGGAGGTGTACTGTTTAAGTGTCAATCTTCAACAGCGTCAGGTATGGACCACAGGTGTAGTTATAAAAGCAACATTTATAAACCAGATATAAACTGTGTGATGTGGCAACCGATGGACCACTTCTGTATTTTTTTCTGTAAACATCATTGGCACTTTAATTGAATGTCTGTCACAAATTATGCTTTTTTGTTTTATAAAAATATTGTTTTCAGTCTTTTTAATCATTTAGTTCTTATTTGGATGTTTGCCAATATGGAGAACTATTGTGTAAGGTGTGCTGGGAACCATTTGAGCAGGGATTCCTATGCTCCAGTTGGAAGAGAGCCTGGCAGTCATTTTATACCACATTACATTTATAATAGACTATAATAAATCATTAAAAAAAGAAAAAAATAGATCTGTGAGCCACAAATCCAGATTGCAGTTGAGATCTGTCTGAATAAAAAAGGTATGTTTTTTAAACTATATGATATTCCTCATTCCAATTGTCTTAACACACCTCAGCATGTCATAACCAGTACATAATATAGACATATACTGTATGTTTTGTACCCACAGGAACCAACTTAATTGAATGTCTGTCACAGATGTTATAAAATTATTATTATTATTCCTCATGGACCCTTTAATTAGCCCTCTCTGCTTTATTATTTCCCAGTTTTATAATTACTGGTCCTGCTAAATATATCTGCTGCCCATTCCATTCCCTCGTCACCCTACCTGTCATTCAAATACTGGTCATCTAATTGGCAGACATGATCATGCACACCAGAGGTGATACTAATGAAATGTCTGTTTCTGAAACACTGTATTTATGTGTAGCCATTTATTAAAATCAATTTACTCTGTATTACAATTCATTGTTGTGGAACAGGATTTGCTAGTCAGGCAACCAACAAGGGCATGGAAAGAGATCAAAGTTTACCTTTAGTCCACTTGATCAGCCGTGTGCAGTTGTAAGGTCACATTATATTTGGGCATTTCATATTGGTTGGAAAAAAAGGAATTTGTAATTAAATAAAAACATTAATAAACAATAGAAAAGTAACATTATTAATTGTGTTGTCACTCATTTTAGATACAACTACTATGCACCTGTCCACTTACAAGAAAGACAAAAAGTTAAACAAAGGAAATAAATGATCTCTAACAGATGGAAATAGATATAATGTTTCACACTGTGACATTAAGTAAATGTTCGATATTGCTAGCTGCTAGGGGCTTATCTGACACAATTTGTTCATGGATTAATGATTTTGCTTTTACATTCAGGATGTTTTAGGTGGTACATGTACTGCAGCTGCCCACTGATTCTTACTGCTTTGTTTTGGTGGCATTTTAATGGATCTGTCACAGGACTGAGCTTTGTTGAATGCCTATAAAATAGGGCTAATCGAAATCAATTCTGAATTTTGAAACATTTATTTTCATTTTTTTTTTTTTTCGTATTGATTTGTTTTTCATAAGAACACATTTCAGGTAACAAACTTTATTAATCTCTATGTACAAACAACTTTTATTAGATTGTGTCTTTAAAGCGTAGCAAGCAAGACCAAGGATGACACTGTTAGATGCCTGCTGCTGCTGCTGCTGCAAAAAAAAGTGTGCTCAACCAAAATGATGCTTAGTTTGAGAGTAAACCAGATAAGTCACTCCAGTTTTCTGTTATTATTTGTTGTTCTTGCAATGACATTAGTTCATTCTCAGTCACATTTGAATTGGTCCACAATTTCAATTTCCACCATAACATTGATTCAAAACACATCCCAAGATACAGAAGCACTATTTAGAGAAAACCACAAATGAGGTGATGCCAGAGTCCAGACACCTGTCCAATACAGATTGACAGCACTCTCAGTCTCAGTTGGCCTAGGCCAGTGGTCCTCAAAGTAATTTGGGCACGGGGTTGATCTTACTTGGCTGTTTGTGGGCACGCTGACTATTGCATAGGTTCTTATCTTAAACACTGCCTTCCCACGACATATACATATATACCTCTTATTAAGATTTGAAACAGTTCCTTCAGTCAGCATCAAATTCCCACCCAGCTTTAGAATACACATGGGACATCTCAGAGACCGGCACCAGTATATAATTTCTAGACATTTCCATCACAGCTGAGAATTCCACTATCAACACCACTATTCACTACAAACCTACCGACTCTCATTCATATCTACAATATGACTCCTCACACCCAAAAGCTTGCCGCAACTCAATTACCTATTCCGAACTTTTAAGACTCAGATGTATTTGCAGTGATGATCAAGACTTTTTCATTAAAATTGAGGAAATGTGTGGATTTTTTGCAAATTACGTTTTTCCAGACAAGATCATCAACAGTGCTAAATCCTGTGTTTCATGTTTAGACAGAAAGCATGTTTTACCTAACACTAAAAAACACAGTGAACAGAATTCCTCTAGTCCTCACTTACCATCCCACCAACAGAGAAGTACAAAAAAATTGTGCAAAGAAATTTTAAAATTCTACAGCAAGATCCATCGACAGCACCTATTTTTAAAAATCCTCCACTAATGTCCTATAGAAGAGACAATAATCTAAAAGAATATGTGGTCCACAGTGAAATTCGCTCTTCTGCAGAACCTTTAAAAGGCACAGTCCCATGCAACAGACTATGATGGACGACATGCAAATATATTAACTCCCAAACTGAGATCAGTGGCCCTAAATCATCACTCCACATTCACCAGCCCTTTACATGTACTTCTGAAGGAGTAGTGTACTGCATCATTTGCACAAAATGCAACCAATTATACATTGGGGAAACTAAAAGACGTTTAGCAGATAGTTTTGTGGAACATTTACAAAGCATTCGAATCAACACCTTGACATTTCCAGTAGCCTGACACTTCAACAGCAATAACTACACTGCTGAAGACATCACCATCTGTGGAATCAGTCAGTGTTTTGGTACAAATTATACTCGGAAGCAAACAGAACGTGAGCTTATCTTCAAACTTGGAACTTTGGAACCTCTTGGAATGAACATTCTATTCTGACATAATATTAACATCATCCTCAAAATTTTTGAAAATAAACAAGTTTACTGCACTGTATTACTTTTCTTTCTACACAGCTGAAAAAGGGCTTTTGCTAAGAAAGAGGAAGTAATTGGAGAGATCTTCCCTTTCGTGACCCGGACTGCTATTGCCATAGATTTAGACCCCGCAAAACTAAACGGGAATGCCGGGCCGCTAAGAATGAGGGCTGCCAATGGAGGGAATCCGAGAAGTTTCAGGTGTGGGCAATTGGTGAAGAGTCTGGGGGGGAGGCTGCGGAGCCAACGCAGGGGTCTGGCTTGGCTGCCTCCACTCAGGACCGACCTGATCCCAAGCTGGAAGCCATGGGAGTTGATTTTTTAGCTCGTTCCCATGACTTCCGACTTGAGCAAGGGCGTGACGACGTGCTGGGCAGGCTCTTTGACCAAGCAGCTGTGGTTAATGGTCGGGTGGTCGAGGCCAGACGTGCCGCCACGTACCCTCACTTTGAAATTAATCGAGATCTGTTGTACCGTGTTGAAAAATTACCCCAGACGGGGGAAGTGCATCACCAGCACTTCCTCAGCACTTTAAGGAGGATTTGTTGCAGCTTGCTCACGCTATTCCCCTGTCTGGTAATTTGGGAAGGGACAAGACCAAAGCGAGGCTCATGACACGGTTCTATTGGCTGGGGCTGGATGGTGACATCAGGCATTTTTGCGAATGCTGTGTTGAATGTCAGAAAGCTAGTCCTTGAGCCGTCCCATGATTTCCACTGGTGCCATTGCCCCTAGTGGAAGCTCCGTTTGAGCGTCTTGGAACAGATATAGAAAGGAGTGTGGCAGGATACACACACCTATTGATTATTTTGGATTATGCTACGCGTTATCCAGAGGCCATTCCCCTCCGATTTGCGTCTGCTAAGTCTGTTGCCAATGAGCTCGTGAAGGTTTTTTCCCGGGTGGGGATCCCCAAGGAAATACTGACTGACCAAGGCACCAACTTTATGTTCCGGCTAGTCCGCGAAACATGTAACAGTGCTCTGGAAGATGCCATCTACTAGTCAGGTCTGTACCCTCCACCCCACCGCTCCCACTGTACCTATTTGTCTCGCCTGTCCTGCTATGACTGTCTCCCACATCCCTGTTCTATCCTCTCGCCCTCGCCCTCTGCCCTCTCTCTGCCGCTGCTCCTCCCCCTATAACCTCATCCCTCTGCCTCTCCCCCCTCCTGCACTCTCTCTGGTGCACTCTGGAACTGTCACTCTTCTGCTATCAAAGCTGATTTCATCTCTGCCTTTGCCTCCCACCTCTCTCTCTCTCGATTTCCTTGCTCTCACCGAAACCTGGCTGTCCCCTGATAACACTGTAACTCCTGCTGCCCTGTCCTCTCTCTACGTCCTGTACCATACCCCGCGTCTCACTGGACGGGGAGGTGGGACTGGTCTTTTCCTCTCCCCTCCTTACTCTTTTCTGTCCACTCCAACCTCTCCTCACTCTCTGTTAACACTTGAATTTCATGCTGTCCAACTAACCTCTCCCTGTCAACTCCTGCCAATTTGTCCTGTACCGCCCCCCTGGACCTCTCGCTCACTTTCTCAATGAACTCGACTATCTACTCTCCTCCCTCCCCTCTCTATCAACTGTCCTGTTAGGTGACTTCAATATCCATCTCTACAACCCCAGCCACTCTGCCGGATTCCTTCCTCTCCTTCACTCCTTCGACTTCTGTCTCTCTCCATCCCCTCCTACCCACAAAGCTGTCCATCAACTGGACCTCACCTTCTCCAGGGCCTGCTGCCCCTCCACCCTCTCTGTCACCCCCCCCGGACCTCTCTGATCACTATTTCATCTCTTTTTCTCTGTCTCTCCCCTCTCTCCCTGCTCCTCCTACCTCCACTGTCACCTCTCGCCGTAACCTCCGCTCTCTCTCCCCTCTGTCCTTGCCTCTACTGCTCTCTCCCATCTCCCTCCTATCGACTCCTTCTCACAACTCTCCGTAGACTCTGCTACATCCACCCTCTTCTCCTCCCTCAACTCCTTCTGTCCCCTCACCTCCCGACTTGCTCGCCCCTCCCCTCCCCAACCCTGGCTCTCCTCTGCGCTCCGCTCAGCAAGAATCACACTGCGATCTGCTGAAAAGAAATGGAAGAGAACCAAACTCCCTGCTGCCCTAGACCTCTACTCTCTCCTCTGCTAAATGTACTTATTTCCAATCTGTAATCCAAGCCTCCACTAACAACCCACGTAAACCCTCCCCCCTCCTCTATCTCCTCTGATGACTTTGCCTCTTTCTTCTCTTCTAAAATCTCAGATATCCGCAAACTCTTTAACACCTCTCCCTCCCTCGTACCACCTCCTGCTCCAACCCCTACACCCACTGCATCCACTACTAACTCACACTCCTTCTCCACCTTCTCTTCCCTCTCAGACTGACCTCTCCTCCCTGCTCCAGGGTCACAAAACCCCCTCCCCACTCACCCCTTTCAAGCTGCTGCTCCTGCTCTACTTCCTTTCATCTCCTCCCTTCTCAACACGTCTCTCCTTTCTGGTCTCTTTCCCTCTGCGTTCAAACAAGCCTCTATCTCTCCCCTCCTCAAAAAGCTACCCTAGACCCCTCCTCCCTCCAGAGCTACCATCCTGTCTCCCTCCTACCCTTCCTCTCCAAAACCCTCGAGCGGGCTGTACACCGCCAGCTCTCTGCTTTCCTGTCCAACCACTCTCTGCTCGACCCTCTCCAATCTGGCTTCCGCTCTGCTCACTCCACTGAAACTGCCTACCTGTCTGACACCAAGTCACTAAACTCTGCCCGAGCTGCCTCTCTCTCTCCTCTGTCCTAATTCTCCTCAACCTCACTGCTGCCTTTGACACTGTCGATCACTCTATTCTACTATCCTCTCTCGCTGACCTGGGAATCTCTGGCACTGCTCTGGCCTGGTTCTCCTCCTACCTCTCCAACCGCACTTACCAGATAACCTGGCGAGGAGCAACCTCCACACCTCGCCCTCTCTCAACAGGAGTCCCCCAAGGGTCAATCTTGGGTCCTCTCCTGTTCTCTCTCTACACCTGCTCCCTGGGCCCCCTCATCGCATCCTATGGTTTCTCATACCATTTCTATGCTGATGATGCTCAGATTTTCCTCTCCTTCCCCACCTCTGACTCCACCATCCCCTCCCGTATCTCTACCTGTCTGTCTGCTATCTCCTCCTGGATGTACTCGCATCACCTCAAACTCAACCTCTCTAAATCTGATCTCCTTTTCTTTCCCTCCTCCACCTCCCCCTCCTCTGATCTCTCTATCTCTGTTCCTCTGGAATCTACCACACTCTCTCCCTCCTCCTCAGCTAAGAACCTCGGAGTCACCCTGGACCCCTGCCTCTCTTATTCCCAGCACATCTCCACTCTGGTACGCACTTGCCGATTCTTCCTGAGCAACATACGAAGAATCCGACCCTTCCTCACCAACTACGCCACCCAGCTCCTGGTCCAGGCCCTGGTACTCTCCTGCCTAGACTACTGCAACTCCCTCCTGGCTGGCCTCCCTGCGTCCGCCACCCGTCTGCTCCAGCTCATCCAGAACTCCGCTGCTCGCCTGGTGTTCTCTCTGCCTCACTTCTCCCACGCAACTCCACTGCTCCGCTCACTCCACTGGCTCCCCGATCACCGATCGCATCCAGTTCAAGACTCTTGTACTAGCCTACAGATGCCTTGACCAGACTGCAACCAGCTACGTCCAGACCCTCATCTCTCCCTACACCCCCACTCGACCTCTCCGCTCCTCCTGCACTAGAAGACTGGCTCTACCTCCTCTACGCTTCCCTGCCTCCAGAGCCCGCTCCTTCTCCACCCTCGCCCCGCAGTGGTGGAATGACCTTCCTACACATGTCAGGACTGCCCAGTCCCTGACCACCTTCCGGCACCTCCTCAAGACTCACCTCTTCAGACAGCACCTGTAGAACTCCTCTTTTTTCCCTACGGACACTCTTCCTTATTTTACTGCATTTAATCCTGTACTTTAGAGTACTGTAATCTGTCAAGTGTTATTTAATCTGTACTATTTTGTATTTAATTATATCCTGATGTAACTGAGACTGTTATCTGCTCCGTTATTGAATCGTATTTTGTCATACTTGTACTTGCTAGAACCATAGTCATTGTATTTATCTTGCTCTTAATTGTATTATTACTTGTACTGTGATTCTTGAAATGTATTTTTTGTTTACGACTGTAAGTCGCCCTGGATAAGGGCGTCTGCTAAGAAAATAATAATAATAATAATAATAATAATAATAATAATAATAATAATAATAATGTCAACTTTGGGGGATTAAGACCATTAGGTCTTTCACCCCCAGACTGATGGTCTTGTGGAGCTTTTTAATAAGACCCTCAAAAACATGTTGCGCAGATTTATTGACAGTGACGTGCACTACTGGGACCAGCTGATTCCTCCCCTTCTCTTTGCTATCAGAGAGGTACCTCAGGCTTCTACGGGATTTTTACCATTCAAGCTGCTGTATGGGTGGAGACACCGGGGTGTGCTCGATCTGGTCAGAGATGTGGGAGGAACAGCAGGACAATTCAACCAATACTGTCCGGTATGTGTTAGACCTGCGCAAATGTCTTGAGTCTGCGGGAAAATGGCCGCATGACAATTTGCAGCAGCACAGGCAGGAGACCCAATATAACAGGGGAGCCTGGTTACGCATGTTTCAGCCGGGGGATAAGGTGCTTCTATTGTTACCCAGCTCTGAGTCCAAACCTCTGGCGAAGTGGCAAGGACCTTTTGAGGTTACACGCCAGGTTGGGACGGTGGATTATGAGATCTGCCAGCCAGAGCGATGGAGAGAAGCACATTTATCATGTAAACCTCTTGAAGCCCTGGTTGCAACAGGAGGCTTTGTTAATGGTGCAAGCAGATGACTACACAGACCTGGGACCTGATCTTTCTGTGTTGGCGAAAAAGGGATCGGTACAGATTGCAGATCTAACACCAACACAGGGCGTTGGTGACGGAGTTTCCTGAAGTGTTTTCTCCCATCCCGGGGTAGACTTGAGTAGCCCACCATCACATTGAGATTGAGCCAGGGGCGCCAGTTCGCCAGAGGCCGTACCGCATAACTGAGTGCAAAAGGCAGGTAATAAAGGCGGAGATTGATGAGGTGCTCAGACTGGGTGTAATAGAGGAGTCCCAAAATGACTGGAACACGGCTCATTTTATGACGACACTGGATTTAACGAAGAGGTACTGGCAGATACCCCTGACCCCGGAATCCAGAGAGAGGGCGGAGTTTGACTCCCTTCGTGTTGTACCAATTTAGGACCATGCCCTTTTGGTTGCACGGAGCACCAGCCACTTTCCAGCGGGTGATGGATCACATTTTGCGGCAATGAGACAGAAATACAATGAGTTTTGGTTGTAAATCTCCCTCCCGACCTGTGAGGGCGCTAAGCAGCGAAAGGAGAAGTCTTTGGATGGGCTGGCCTGACAGTTCTTTCCCCGGGCCCTTTTGCCTTTTGTTTTCATTATTATTTTTGAGCACTTGTATGTGCACTGGATTGTGTACCAGCATTGGTAAACCTGTGGCCCTTTTCACTGTTGCCAGTATTCAGGCCCACGGACAACAGCGCCCTCTGCGGGTAAAACTAAATCAGTGCGCCTGAGCGGCATTACAAATAAAATTTCTGTCTCCCGTGTGTGTCAGTGAATTGCCCACAACCCTTCCACAACCCATAATTTACAATGGCCTGGCTTCGCGGGCACGAATTTTCCCACTGGCACCACTTTGAGGACCACTAGCCTACGCAAAGCCAACAAACAATCACACACACCTCCTGCCTAAATTACTATTAATCCTGACCTGATGTGAAGTTACTATCATGCCTTTCCATAACATCTGCTATGTTTAGAGCTTTGTTGATGGAAAAAATATTTTCTCATCTGTGATTTAGTACTATAGCCAAAATATGTTAGTTTAGATTTAACATAGGCTATTTATTTAGCAATAAATAAACAAGGGCTAAAATAGTAGCAAGGGCTAACATATAATCTAGTACAAGTGAAAATTATTAAAATCTAATATGAATTAACATTTTGGCAATGCTTTGTGTTACAGTGGGGTTATAAACAAAATATAAACTGTGTATGCTAAAGCAACTTTCAAGATCTTCTCGTAGCTTGGAATTGTTTAGTTTTCCAGTATGACACTACACTTTCAGGTAAATTCTGAGATGCTAAAAACAAAAAAACAAAAAAATGAATATTTGGATAATATAAACCGAAACCCCTGTCAGGAAACAAAGGGTTAAATAAGTATGAACATACATTCTTAGATAATAATTATAGCCTAAATTCAAGAGGAGCACATTCCTTTGTGAATAAAAAGCTGCCTTTGAAAAATTAAAGATGGTTTCCTTGAGCCATTAATAAGAGGTCAATGGCATTCCTGGTCTGTGTTATATAATGCCCTTGATGATCAGGGCTAATTATGTCAAGGTAGACTGAGTAAGAAATAAGTATGCTAGAGTTTACTTACTTACCAATGATTCTTCCACCTGAAAAACAACATACATTTTCTTTTAATAAAGCATTATACTTGCTCCTTTATATGTTTTGCTCCATAGACACGGTTTATCTGTAATATGTAGGATATGATTATATTGAAATTGAAGAGGAACTACAGTGTAATGTGAGAGGGGGTGATGGCAGACATACAGTAGTGAGGGTATAAGGCTCTGTCTGTAACAATTGTGTTATGGAAAATGTAAATATACAGTGACGTACATCCCCCACGCCTGTCACTAGAAAGTTTTATGACAACTGGACAAGAGGTTCTCTCGAAATGTAAAACTCAAAAGTATAGTAAACAGTTGTACTGTACTTATTAGTTATAATTGAAGATCATGGCCCCAGTTTTAATTTCCCTGCATACAGACCACAATATTATAGCGTATATAAACAGCTAATCCGTTATAGCTTTTACCCTTAGAAAGTTGAAATACACAAGTATTTGAAATGATAATAACATAGTTAAAAAATTGAGACAGTTTGTTCAGGCTTTTATTTTTGCATAGGTTGGAATTGGTGTGTTTGAAGACAGGTATAAATTCATCATCGGAAGTAAAAGAGATTACATTATTTCTAAAATATGTCAATTTTATGATACAGCCAGCTTTAAGGTCTGATTGCACTGGGCTCGGTAGCGGAAAGCGGTAAACCGTGCAGCAAAAAAATAGAATCTATTGTTTTGAATGGGTGCAATTACACTGAGTGCGGAACAGAAAAGCGGCACGGCAGAAAACCGCACAGGATAGAAACCAGAGCGATTTTTTGAAAATACCACGCGGCAAATTTCCATCTAGACCAGAGGTGTTCAAGTTCGTGAGGAGGTGTCCCTCCTGGCTTTTGTTCCAACTGTGCTCTAAATTACTTAATTAGACCAATAATTGGTAATAATTGATCCAATTAAGTAATTTAGGTCAAAGTTGGTACAAAAGCCAGGAGGGACACCGGCCCTCCAGGACCGGAATTGAACACCCCTGATCTAGACCAATCAACTGAAGTGTTGTTGTGTGACGTTATCTGCACTATGTACAGTGAGACATGGTGAAGGAAAGACTGGTTTTCAGGGTGCAAAAATGTTCTATTTGTTGGGGATTCACAAGTCAGTCAAACGGTTTTGTAAATCATGCCCTGAATGTCATAAGGCTAGCCCTCCATCACATTTCCGAGCTCCCCTCCAATCCATGCCCATCATTGAGATTCCCTTTGATCGAATTGCGATGGATTTGGTGGGACCCCTGAATAGATCAGCTCGAGGACATGAATACATCCTCGTCATTGTAAATTATGCCACCCGGTACCCTGAAGCCATACCCCTGAGAAACACTACCTCTAAGCTCATTGTGAAGGAGTTAATACAAGTGTTCTCCCGAGTGGGAATTCCAAAAGAAATCCTGACAGATCAAGGGACCCCCTTTGTTAGCCGCATAATGCAGGATTTATGTAAAACATTACAACATACCCCAATTAAAACTTCAGTTTACCATCCTCAAATGGATGGACTAGTTGAACGTTTTAATAAAACCTTAAAATCCATGTTAAGGAAGGTAATCAGTACAGATGGGGAAGAGTGGGATTTATTGTTACCATACCTTATGTTCGCTATCCGGGAAGTACCTCAAGACTCCACCGGGTTTTCTCTATTTGAGCTCTTATATGGGCGACAACCCAGAGGAATCCTTGACATTGCCCGAGAGACGTGGGAGGAACAGACCCCCATAGGGAAAAATGTAGTGGACTATATCCTTCAAATACAGGAACATATTCAGAAAGTTACCCCGATTGTACAGAACCATTTGAAACAGGCCCAAGAGAGACAGGCCCGCTATTATAATCAACAGCGACAACGAGTCAGACAGTTTAAACCTGGGGACCGGGTATTAGTGCTTGTTCCTACTCCAGAAAGTAAACTCTTTGCACACTGGCAGGGGCCATATTAAATAATTGAAACCACAGGACCAGTAAATTATAAAGTAAAACAACTTGGCAAACGTACACCAGAACAAATCTATCACGTTAATCTACTAAAGATTTGGATAGATCGTGAAATTCTATGGGGCGAGGCGTAACCAGCATTCCCTTGCCTCGACTTGCTGAAAACCACAGAGAAGGAAGTAAAGGTAAATATAGGTCCAGAACATACAGAATCCCAGGTGCGTGATGTCTGGAATAGGGTCAACCAGAATTCTGGTATCTTTCCAACTCTACCGAGACGTACCAACATCATTCAACCTGATGCTGTGACAGCCCCAGGAATAAAAATTAAACTGAAACCCTATCGGATCCCCGAGGCCAAAAGAGCTGGTGTAAAAAAGGAAATTGACTTCATGAAAAGCTTAGACGTAATTGAGGAATCCAATAGTCCCTGGAGTAGTCCCATCATCATGGTTGCCAAACCAAATGGCTCCTGGCGCTTTTGCATTGATTTTAGACAGTTGAATAAAGTACCAAAGTTCGATGCCTACCAGATGCCAAGGGTAGACAAACTTATTAAAAAGTTAGGGAAAGCCCAATACATTACCACATTGGACCTTACCAAAGGATATTGTCAAATCCCCCTAACACCAAGTGCTAGAGAGAAAACAGCCTTTGCCACCCCTTATGGTTTGTATCAATACAAGGTAATGCTTTTTGGACTTCACGGAGCACCCGCTACGTTCCAACGCATCAGCCTACATAGATGATATTGTCATATATTCAGGGTATGGGACGATCACTTAAATAAAGTAAAAGCCGTCCTAACTAGTCTACAAGAAGCAGGTTTAACAGCTAATCCCGAAAAATGTTTTGTGGGTTTGAGAGAGGCGAAATACCTAGGATACATAGTGGGAGGTGGGTTGGTCAAGCCACAGATAAATAAAATTGATGCCATTAAAAATTGGCCCACTCTGCATTCCAAAAGACAGATGAGGGCATTTTTGGGTCTTCCAAGTTATTATCGACGGTTTGTTCCCGAGTTCTCAGCGATAGCAGCTTCCCTCACAGATTTAACTAAGAAGTCAGAACCAATCAAAGTCCGGTGGACACCACCCGCTGAAAAAGCTTTTCGGCACATTATTGAAATACTATATAGCGAACCTGTGCTAATAGTGCCTGACTTCACACAACCATTTATAGTACAAACAGATGCGTCAGATATAGGACTGGGCGCAGTGTCATCACAAATAAAAGAGGGAATAGAACACCCCATAATGTACGTAAGCAGGAAAATGTTATCACGAGAAACAAGGTATGCCACAGTAGAAAAAGTGTGTTTAGCCATAAAGTGGGCCATAGAATCACTATGATATTATTTATTAGGGAGAGAGTTTGTACTAGTTACCGATCATTCACCTCTAAAGTGGATGAAAGACAACCAAGAAAGGAATGTGAGGGTAACTAGCTATTCTTCAGCTAGGGATATTTCCGTGGCTGTTAAATAACATAATGTTCAGTTGTTTTTGCCACAGGACAATAGTAAAAATGTGAAATGGAAACCATATAATGATATGGCAGAAAAAGGGTTAAAAACAGTTCTGTGGGTTTCAGTAAGGTAAAATGGGCGTGACTGTAAAAGACTGCATTTCCCACAGTGATTAGCGCAGCTGGGGCGGGCCCGATTAAAGACGGCGCTGTTGTAGTAGTAGGAGAGCTGAGTTTGAGTTGAGGGAAGAGAACTTAAGTTGGATTGTGTTGCTGGTGAACCAGGAAACAAGGGTGCTCACGTTATGCACAGTAACCTGGAATAAAGAAAGCAAGAAAACAACGGACGAAGCAACGCTGGCTTACACAAGTTCTCTGGCAAGTATCACACCTACGTTTGGTGTTTAATGTGTTTTTGCAAGAAGCTGGAAAGTTTAAAAGATTACTTACCTTAACGGTTGAAATTTACAGGGAACGATAGCCTGGGAAATACTGACACAGGAATCCATGGAATTGTATTATATCCTGCATATGGCAGTCTGATATTGTAAAATTAAGGAAGTGAAATGAACCTTATTTAATGCGGGTTGTGCAGCACGGGAGAAGCATGCACTGTTAACCAGCAGAAACTTAAAAATACCCACCGGCAAAGGACGCCAAGAGAGAGGTACGGCTGGCTTGATTGTGTTTCTGTTTATTTTTATACTTTTTGTTGAACTGATATCACACGGGGAAAAACAACCCTGTTAGAAAGTACACTGTAAATACGCCACTGAACCAAGGAACGGGTTTCAGGCAGCTCTTTTATTGCCAGGGAGTTGCAGCCTCAAAAGAAAGAAAATTGTGGAGATTACAATTTGGTTATACATATGGGACTGCTGCAACTTCACAAAGAGAAAGAAATTTACCTTTGCACCGACCCAGAGAGTATCACCTAGAGGGGTGCCATTGCACACGAGCTACAGTTATCAGACTGCCCAGCCGGGGCAGTCTACTTACCCTCGAAGAGCGCCCTCTAGTGGAGAACAGCACAACCTGTAATGAATACAGAAAAGGGTTCTCAATAAAAGACATTCAACTACCAGTGACCAAGGAAAAAAAATAATAATAATAATAATAAACTCAACTTACCTGTTCAGGGTCCGAGCCTGTCCGGGTGGTTAATAAAAATTGTGTAGGTTTTGAATGGTGGTTTCACTTATAAAATAAAGAAACGTTAATTTGCCTTTGAACTCTGGTTTCCCGTCTGCTTACTCCTTACACTCACCTGTACACCTCGGTTACCTACCAAAAGTGAACTTGATCGTTCACAATATATATATATATATATATATATATATATATATATATATATATATATATATATATATATATATATAGTGCCTTGCATAAGTATTCACCCCTTGGACTTTTCCACATTTTGTAGTGTTACACCTCGAATTAAAATGGATTTAATTGGGATTTTTACCATTTGATTTACACAACATACTTAACACTTTGAAGGTGCAAAATATTTTTTAATGTGACACAAAAGTTAATTAAACAAAAAAAAGACATTTGTTGGTTGCATAAGTATTCACCCCCCTGAGTCAATACTTGGTAGAAGCACCTTTGGCAGCAATTACAGCTGTGAGTCTTTTTGAGTAAGTCTCTACCAGCTTTGCACATCTGGATCCTGCAATTTTTGCCTTTTCTTCTTGGCAAAATTGCTCAGGCTCTGTCAAGTTGGATGGGGACCGTTGGTGAACAGCAATTTTCAAGTCTTGCCACAGATTCTCAATCGGATTGAGGTCTGGGCTTTGACTGGGCCATTCTAAGACATTCAGGTTCTTGTTTTTAAACCACTCCAGTGTAGCTTTGGCTGTGTATTTAGGGTCATTGTCCTGCTGGAAGGTGAACCTCCGCCCCAGTCCCAGGTCTCTTGCAGACTGAAACAGGTTTTCCTCTAGAATTTCCCTGTATTTGGCTCCTTCCATCTTGCCCTCAATCCTGACCAGTTTCCCAGTCCCTGCCGATGAAAAGCATCCCCACAACATGATGTTGCCACCACCATGCTTCATCATAGGGATGGTGTTCTCAGGGTGATGAGCAGTGTTGGCTTTGAGTCACAGATAGCGTTTTGCGCAAAGGCCAAAAAGTTCAATTTTGGTCTCATCAGACCAGAGAACCTTTTTCCACATGTTTGCTGTGTCTCCCACATGCCTTTTGGCAAAATCCAAATGGGATTTGATATGGGTTTTTTTCAGCAATGGCTTTCTTCTCACCACTCTTCCATAAAGCCCAGCTTTGTGGAGCGTCCGGGTTATAGTTGTCCCATGGATGGTTTCTCCCATCTCAGCTGTGGATCTCTCCAGCTCCTTCAGTTACCATTGGCCTCTTGGTTGCTTCTCTGACTAATGCCCTCCTTACCTGGTCACTGAGTTTTGGTGGACGGCCTTCTCTAGGCAGAGTCGCGGTTGTGCCATATTCTTTCCATTTTTTAATAATGGATTTAACGGTGTCGGGGGATGTTCAAAGTTCGGGATATTTTTTTATAACCCAACCCTGATTGGTGCTTCTCCAGAACTTTATCCCTGACTTGTTTTGATAGCTCCTTGGTCTTCATGATGTTGTTTGTTTAGATATGCTCTCTAACAAACTCTGGGGCCTTCCAGAAACAGGTGTATTTAATCTGAGATCATGTGACACTTTAATTGCACACAGGTGGACTCCATTCAACTAATTATGTGACTTCTGAAGGCAATTGGTTGCACCAGAGCTTATTTAGGGGTGTCACAGCAAAGGGGTGAATACTTATGCAATCAAGACTTTTCAGTTTTTTATTTGTAAATAATTTTGAAAAATATGTAGATTTTTTTCCCCACTTCGACATTATGGACTATTTTGTGTAGATCAGTGACAAAAAATCCTAATTAAATCCATTTTAATTCCAGGTTGTAACACTACAAAATGTGAAAAAGTCCAAGGGGGGTGAATACTTATGCAAGGCACTGTATATATACATTTACATATACCGTGAGGTTTCCTGCTGCCAGTGTAATATGAAAAACCGCCCGGTTTACCTCTTACCGCTTTCTGCTTTCCGCTACTGCTCCCAGTGTATTCAGACCTTTAGTCACTATTTTACAATACTAGGGATAACTGACCCCTGAGGAATAATATAATAATAATTATGTCTTTTCATTCTTAAGAGTAAATCAGAAAACTAGAAAATAGCTTTAATTAGAAAAACAATTTAAAATAAAATCAGGTTATATTTAGTGCGCACAACATAAAAAATATTATACAATTCAATTCATAAAAGCTTTCTGGCTAAAGATCTTCCTACTCCAAACAGCCTTAGTTCAAAATATGAAATAACAGGAAGGAGCTACTGCTCCAGGTAAAAGCACAAATACAGCAGATGCTATAAAGCTGGGTGTGTTATCAATTTTTAGTTCTGCTTTTCACATGAAACCTCATGTCTGTTAGTTGCTTGCACAGTTTATTTAAGCTTCAGTTTGGGATTTTATTTTCTTTACACTCTATACATCAATGAGATCTGTTAAATACAATTCTGTATGTGGATAATATGGTTAATACGGTGTTAAGAGCTTACTGTCCAGTGTAAGCTTCAATGTGCAGTTAATGAAGTGTAAGCCAATCTCTCCTCGGGGATGTGGTCGATATGAAAGCAGCTGATAAAAGCCAAAATAAAGTAGTCCGTAGTGCTGCAGTACCATTTATAAAAGGTTACCCCCTCAGAATGAATTATTCTATATCACTAATCATTTAATCACTTGACTTAAAAAGACAGCTTCATTGACTGTGTACACATTCAATTTTATTGGCTTTTGTACTTCCAAGGGACTGCTTCCTTTGTATCTTTTGAGAGCTTTTTTTTGCTCATTAACTCCAAGAGTCAATTTTCAGGTCCTAAAGAAAGATGTGCTGTACATGATACTATATTTATCTAACAAGCATACAGCATTGTATAGCATATTACACTTGTGATTAGATGGATAACAAGAAGGCAACTACTAAGTGTGTTTTTTTAAGTTATTTTGACAAAAGGTATTTAGAGTGTGTTGTGTTACATGAAGTGCCTAAAAACAGACTTTTTAAAGATTTCTAGCAAAATGTCGGAATGTCGGGACACCGGGACCTTTGATGGAAAAACAGGACTGTCCCGGCTAAACCAGGACTAGGGTGACCACCTTTTCAAAATGTAAAAATGGGACATCTGCCATTTCTTATGCTGGGGTATATTTACATATTTTACTGTTTCTCCCGGAGAGCGAGCGAGCAAGCAAGCGAGCGGTGAAGGGGAGGAGGCTGTATGGTCCAGTGGTTAAACAAAAGGGCTTGTAACCAGGAGGTCCCCGATTCAAATCCCACCTCAGCCACTGACTCATTGTGTGACCCTGAGCAAGTCACTTAACCTCCTTTCGGGTGAGACGTAGTTGTAAGTGACTCTGCAGCTGATGCATAATGCATAATTCATACACCCTAGTCTCTGTAAGTCGCCTTGGATAAAGGCGTCTGCTAAATAAACTAATAATATATATATATATATATATATATATATATATATATATATATATATATATATATATATATATAATAGATATATAAAACCTTTTTTTGTATTGTTTCAACTGGCGAGCATGCAAGTTTACGGCATTGCAACATAATGCAGCAGGGGCAGTGCTATGATGTGCTATAAACAGATATGCTATGGTTTGACTGTTGCGCTAAACTGTAAGATTGCACTGTGTTTAAGAATTTGGGACAAATGCCGGACTGTCTCATCCAATTAGGGATGGGTGGTCACCCTAACCGGGACGTTTGTCACCGTACCTATAAACTAAATGTAAAATCACTGTAAATTAACCTTAAATTAAACAAGGAGAAAAATCTAAAAAGGTCATTGCAAAAAGATATTTGAAAATATTTGTTTATAATGTAAAACTGCTTTGTACAAACAAAAATAAAATAACTGAATTAAAAAGATGTTATAGCATAGCTATTCAGAAATGGTATCCAAAAGAAGTGTTGAATTTTCAAAAACCGGTGCAGTGTAAAGTACACAAATGCGTTTGTTTCCAAGAAGTAAGGATCTTACATTCTAAGAACTTGTAGTAGGAAATATGAAGTATAAGTGCTACATCATCCTACAATTGTGTAGGTCACGAAGTCTGATAATGAAGTCTGATGACAAAGTCTGACTACGAAGTCTGATATCCGTACATTTATTAACTTTTTCTTTTTGTCTGAACCCACTTTTTGTTCTCTTAAAGATATCTGAACACAGTTGCACACATTCCCATTAAAAATAGAAAAATAAAGTTCAATGTTATTTTTTAATGTGTGACAAAAAATTGGCTTTAGTTCAATTATACAATAGCGTATGTTGAGAGGATTTTACACCCACAAAAACTGTGGCTCCTATTACGCATATTAAGTGACAATTAACATCCCAAAGTCATGATCCTCAAAGTCATATATATATAATGTACAGTTAGAGGAGACCTCCAGGGGATGTGACTCATGGATCAACTTACCTCAAGGCAATCTAAGTAGAACACATACTTTGTGCTAAAATTATATCATGATTATTCAGTTAATTGTATAATTATTCATATTTCTTCAGAAAGTAGTCCCTGTCTGAAACAAACTTACCAGAGTTACCCTTTATTATTAAAATCAGAATTCTTTAAATATATTATATTGAGACTTGCAAGAGAACAGGAAGTGTATGTGTTGGTGGATTGCTTCATGTATGGACTGAAAAGGCAGTAATCTTTAAACTATGGGGCACCATTAGAATGGGATTGTGGCTTTCCATACAAAGATTGTCAGCAATATCCTCCCTTCACCTGGGGTTGCTTAAGTTATTATTTTATTTATAGTTTTATAGCTAAATATGTATTAGGCCCAACTATGGACAAGAAGATATAATAATCAGTATTAACTGAAAGTACCACACAGGCCCAGTCCACTGATAGGAACAAGTACAGTTTAAACATAAAGTGGAGCTAGATTCCAGTACTATGCCTTTGGGTTGATAGAATGGCTCCTCTGTCCTGGCTGGTGAAGTGCATACTGGATAATTGGCTACTGAATTAGTCCATGTACTTTATTGCCTGTATTAATGATTGTTTGTATGATTTAGGATTGTAAAAGTGTGTGATGTGTGCTTATGTATCTTGTTGTTATCCTGGTGATCTATGTATTACTTAAATTATTACAATTTTTTAACTCTCATCCCCACAAGCCTTTTGACAGTCAGTGTTCTCCACACTCCTGTAATTCATTCTGAAGAAGAAATATTTGGTTTGAGCACCCAGGCGAAGAAAATCCAACTAATGACACTTGTACAGGAGACTGTCAAGAACAGAAGTACAGTACACGTGTAGATTTATTATAAGTTTTCTGAGAAACAGTAAAGAATATTGATAATTAATAAACATGTAGTGATCTTAATTACTGTAGTTCGTAGCAATACAATTTATGTCCCTCCTGAATAATTTAAAAGTAATTTAAATGTAATTAAATAGCACATTGATTTTATTTTATTTATTTTACTTTGCTAAATTATAACTATGTGGCACTTTCCACAGAAAAAAAAAATATATATTCTCACCTTTTTTACTCTATTTTGGTAGTACTTTCGGGTTGTGTGCATTTACATTATTTGTCAAACATCTTTGGACTGCATATATTATTATTATTATTATTATTATTATTATTATTATTATTATTATTAATTAGTCATTCAGCAGACGCTTTTATCCAAAGCGACAGAGACTGCAACTGCTGCTGCAGAATCACACGTCTCATCCGAAGGATATATACACACACGTACACATATAATATACCAGTTTTCCTACAGAACTGTAGCTTCAGCAAATCTGATCCTTATATCTATGGATAGAGCTAAAATACCAACACTTTAGATTAGTGATATAAAAATGATCCAGTCAAAGGCCCTGTCCACATTACATAACCGATCTCGAGAACCGTACTCAAAACCGCTCTAATTAATACAGCTCAAAGCGTCCACGCTGAAGTACCGTTTCATGTTTAGTCAGGCTTATTACGTCCACACACCATTAGAATAGTTCAGTTACAATTCCCAGCAGCGCAACAAACCGTGGAAATTAATACGATAGTATCCCACCATGCACTGTATTTTACTTTAAAATAATGTGTTATGCCCCATATTATATATAACAAGTATTGCGGAAAAAGTAAATCCGAACACACACACACAAGCAGGGCTTGAAGTTTTCAGGTTTTATTTTTAATCAGGTGAAGTCCCGTTAAACAAGTTGAGCTGATTCTGTTTTATAATTAAACTCGGAAAAAGCTGTTAATTACAAAACAATCTTTGTTTTTACCTTCATATCTTGCCTGAGCCTAATTCTGGTCCTCTTAATTTTATTTCAAACAGAGCTGACAAATTACGTAATTTGTTCATCCCCGATCATACTTTTAACTCGCATTTCATTTTTGCAGTCGCCTAATTTAACGTTGTGTTTTTGTTATTTTCCCCACTAGTTTAACAGAGATGTCCTGACAGATTTTTTGAAGCATAAAAATGAATACCTAGTGCGGAGTGTACACTGATAGCAAGTCCTTCAGGCGCCTGCTCTGAGTATTTCGCCAAACATACCACAAAGCATTTTGGGATATTGGAGGATACACAAAAAAATGTAGTTTGGTATTACAGCGTCCACACTTCTGATAAACCGCACTACCTGATGCGATCTAATTAGAACCGGACTCGAGACTACGTCCTGAGGTGGTCTCGAGTCCGGTTCTCGAGTACGGTATTAAATGCTGCGTAGTGTGGACACAAACTATTTAGCACTTTTAAGCCGGCATAAATGCAACTAATACGGTTTAAATGCATCGTGTGGACAGGGCCAGAATGTTTAGATAGTACATTTTTTAAAATATTGGTAGTAAATCAGGCTACCCTACTCACTACATGTTATTCTTAGCCTTTACTTATAGCAGAAAGTTGTGCGAGGTTACGCCACAAACGGGATTTTCAGTGAAGTCTCGTAAGCATTGTTAATGTTCAGCCAACCAACCCCCCACCCCCTTCTCCAATGTATTTAAAATAAACCCTCCTTTTTAAACATCACAACAGCTTATCAAATGGATTGGCTAATCAGTCATGTTGTCCTTTTGCATTTCTTAAGCCTCAGGTTTTCTCTTGGAATGGGCCATTTTATAATCACAAAAAGATTGTAATTACAGAACTATTGCATGGTTACATGGTCATCTCATTGTGAATACACAACCACATGCATTAGCAGTGTAATTACAAAATATGTGGTCAACTGCTTACATCTTATTCTAGTGTAACTACATAAACAGCTGTGTAATTACTATGTTCTTACTGTGTAGTTATGGGTAATTAAATACCCCACGGATATCAGGACTGTTCAGTCCCTGACCACCTTCTGGCGCCTTCTCAAGACACACCTGTTCAGACAGCATCTGTAAACCTCACAACGCTCGACCATACTGGACTATATGGCACCCTATTGTACCAGTACTTGTATCAGCTTGTATTTGCACTGAACTGCTCCATACCTTGCCATATTCTACTACTGCACTCAATTATACCTACTTCTTGTATCTTGTATTTGACTTTACTCTGATAGATATCAGTAGTCACGTTTTTTTGTAATTGATGTTATTTGAAATTATTCTTATCCATTTATCGTACTTAGTACGGCTCATACTGGACTTTACTCGTATAAGCACATATTTTTAATATAAGTTAACTGCTCTTAGGGACAGACAAAATCGAAACCAGATCGCTCTTGCGAAAGAGTGTTTATACGCTAATATCGCTAGTTTCCATATCGCATTTTCTAACAATTTCCAATCCGCGAAAGGGGCGGAAAGAAGTTTCGCAGGAGTAGGAGGGACCGCCATAAGCAACATGAAAACAGCTGTTGACCAATCCCCAGCCGGTATTTGTGACATTTTGAAGGGGCGGAAACAAGACGGTAACATGCGAAAAGGCAGGCGAAGACAGCCAGGGCAGAAAAAATGAATAAATAAAAGCCTGTGTTGTACTACTGTTTCGTTTGAATATCAGAGAATGAATGCTATTACATACAACTACGACCAGTAGTAACAATAATAACAATGTTTATTATTATTATTATTATTTCTTCTGTCAAAAACTTCAAAGCAAATTTAAAAACTTCATCTTGATGCTTCTGAGATGACCTTTATAGGTATTACGTAATTTTGTTATCTACACAGATTTATATGTTTTGAGGGGACAGCTTGGCATGCGGACACAATATAGCCAAAATGTGCTCCCTTGAACTGGAACGGTGGGCTTGTTCTTACATGCCGAGAATTTGGGCTTCATAATGTTTCTGTGTAGGCCAACATGTTGAAGTAGTTTATGAGAGTAACCAAATGTTTAAAACTAAAATTTAATATCTTTAAAGTGGTTAAAAACATTTATACATTCTTTATTAGTTTTCTAGTTCAGTTTTTAAATGCCGCCCCCCTTTTTAGCACACATTTTGTCGTACCCCCCCCCCATATTAAAAACGTTAGACCATAACTTTTTGACTTTTCCCCCCGATTTCATGTAAATTGTGTATTTTTTCCTTAACCACGAAAAAGTCCACATTTAGCTAAATACATACGCGTATCATAAATTCAACATTTAAAATCAGTCTTGAAATCTTTTTTTTTCACTTCGAGTGAACATTTTGACATGTTAAACCTGGGTTTCTAACAAATAAATCAGTGAATTTAAATATTTTGTTTACACTTGGCAACATTTAGCTAACATTTCTAACAAATAAATCAGTGAAAAACTACATGTAACTTAATGTAGCTATTTTGTCTCCTTTTGTGGAGACAAAATAAAATAAATAAAACACAGAAGAGCATGGGAACACCACACACTAAAAAAGGAAACAGTTTAGGGAATTCCATCGGCTTGTAAAAGAGCTAATGTGATTATTATTATTGGTCAACATTATTAAAACAAAGAAGCATCATTTTACAAAAATACAAAACCAGTTTGTGGTGCTCCCCATCACTGACTAAAATTAAGGTGAAATAAAGAGAGATAGACATACCATCAATTTCCAATTGTTCTGCTATTTCTTGACATGTGCTTCCTTTTTATTGTCTTTATAACCACAGACACTTGCATCATGAAGAACATTATATTTTTTTTACTTTAATAATTAAATTCTCATTGATGTAGATTGTTTTTTTTTATTTCTGTGGTAATCTCTGCGTGAGCGAGACACTGAGTCTGACTATCTTTGACCTTATTTCTGATTGGTCCATTGCGACACGAACAGCGCATAGCAAAATACAAATAAAACAAATGTTTTTCTATATTTGCTCGCTTCATTCATGCCACTCGCTTCACTTGTGTTGTGCATTACTCCATTTAAATCAATAGTTTTAATTATTTTTGATCCGCAAGCTCGCATCCGGTGTGCATAGCTCTTAACATGCAAGCCCATGCCCATTGACGTGTTTGATTTGGCATTGTATGTTGCAGAACTGTGCTTACACTCCGACTTTTAAGACTGTGGCTATGTTGCCATTGCAGTGGATTTATTCGCTAAAAGTTTACAGATTAAAAAAAATATGTGACAAGCTCAATGGAAATGGGTATAATTTGCAAAAACATGTACATTTATTCGAACTTTTAAAAACCCTAGACCTTAGGGTTTTAGAAAAGTCGATATTTTCAGAAAATGCGAATTAAGGTGCCTTAATGCGCATAACTTTAAATGGAAACAATTTTATTTGCATAAAATAAGTGAATCCCCCAAAGTGCACTACACTTCTTAAGGAAGTTCCTTACTGGGAGGAAAAAATGGTGACTAACAATAACAGGTGCAACTGGGAGATTGCATATTCTGCACAGCCAGCTTATACAAAGCATAGCGATTCTCTTCTGTTGGTATAGGTGATCTTGGGCTGAACTGGAGCAATATACGGGTCAAGTTTAGTGCACAGTTTGTTAAAAGCTTCCCTGGTCATCCGGAAGTGGGTACGCCAGCGTTGATCATTAAAATCTTGCACAATATTTTCCCAAAATATATTGCAACGCTTGTACACCCACTTTCAAGGTGGATTCCATTTTGTGGTTGTGAGTAGTAACCGCTCCAGGTGATACAGCTGCCTTCTGGATTTTCTCCGTCTCCTAACAATACTGATACTGCTGAAGCAAGCTGGAGTAACAGCCTCAGTATTATTTGGCCTTGTTCAAGAACATCCTGAAATTTAGTTTTTTCTGCTAAAACCATTTGCTGCTGAAAAGTTAACCGCTGTAGAGAACACGTGCGCAATGGCTTTAATTCTCCAGTTTGAATAATGTAGCCTATTTTAATATCTATATGTCACACGTCATGAACACCAATCTTTCCTGTACAGATAAATTCCTTGCTTTTATGGCATGAATTTTATTAATATAAAATGACTGATAAACTCATACATTTTAATGAATATGTTATTGTAAATATATAAATATATAAATGCTAAGAAATAAATAATAATAAATAAAATTCAGAAATAAATGTAATTAATTTACCATGTATATCATTCTGCCTTTACCCCCTTTTCTTTTGCAATCCACGCAATTTAGAAGTATAGTGACATCAAACATTAGTCTACATAAAAGAAAGTTTGAAACCCCCTTCGTAATGTTCTCTCTTGATTTTACACAAACTGAAACAATTGCTCTATATACGACTGTATATAAAAATCAGTCAGATGCTTAACTTCGTGTTTATTCCCTGTTCATTAATAGCGAAAAAAATAAGAGGGCGGAAAAGAAAGAAAAACATAATATGAAAAGTGTGTGCTTATTAAACGTTTAACATTTTTCATAAATTACAAAAAAAGGTGAAAATGCTCCTGTAATTTATGAGAAAACAGTAGGCTACCCTTATAGTAGACTATAACCAAAATATCAGTTAATTAAGATTCTTATGGGGTAAAACAAATCAAGCTGTAGGTAGCCTAACGTACTGAATTTTACAATACAAAAAGCATAGTATTCAAGTACACCGGTCAAATATTATGGTTAGATTTTCACCCGAGAATACTTTCAGAATAATTATTTCTTCGTGAATATAAACTGGTGGGAAGTGATTGTGGTGGGTTATGGGAGGAAGTGACGTGACCCGGACGTGATGGAGACAGGAAGGACGTAGTTGGGGTTGAATTTTAATTACAGCACACAAAAAAAATACAAAGTCCCAAGCAGTGGGTTTTCTGCAGTTGCAGCGAGCAAAAAAAACCCAAAAAAAACTACTGCCCCTGTTACCAACTATGGTAAGCGGAGGCTTGCAATGAAAACAATAAATCCAAACAGAACAGAAAGTGGCAGAAAAGTGGGTTCTGCCCCAACCATGACTCAGCCTTTCTCCTCGGTCTCGGTCCTTCCTGCACAGCGCTGCCAGTAGTCGGGAGGGCGAATTACAAGAGGGACTCCTTTCACTCCTGTGACACATCCTCCCCCCTAAGAGTGGAGCCGTAGGCACACTCGGCCAACCCTATTTGACCCCCCTCCCTAGAGAAAAAAATCAGCGTTTAGATGTTCCTTACCTGCACAAAGTTTCACAACAAAGTTGAAGGGTTGCAGCGCCAGACTCCACCGAGTAATCCACGTGTATGTGTCGCTTATCGTATGCAACCACTTCAGAGGAGCATGATCCGTGGCAAGAGTGAAAGGCTGACCCAGGAGGTAATAACGAAGAGAGTCCACAGTCCATTTAATGGCTAAGCACTCCTTCTCTATGAAGGTGTAGTTCCGCTCCCTAGGGAGCAACTTCCTACTAATGTACAGCACTGGGTGTTCCACATCATCTACCTCCTGAGACAAGACAGCCCCCAGACCAACATCTGAAGCGTCAGTCTGGAGGATGAATTCCCTGTTGAAATCCGGTGATATCAGCGCCGGGGCCTGGGAAAGAAGCTGTTTAATCAAGTCAAATGCCCCCTGACACTGACCTGTCCACTTTACCAAATTTGGGGCACTCTTCTTGGTGAGGTCAGTCAAGGGGCTGACAATGGTGGCAAACTCGGGGATAAAGCGGCGATAATAGCCTGCCAGCCCCAAGAGCGACCTCACCTGAGCCTTTGTGGGACCGGCGCATCCACCAAGGCTTGGACCTTGGTGGCCACCAGCTTCACACGTCCATTACCCATAATAAAGCCGAGATATTGGGTCTCTTGGTGGCCAAACGCCAGACTTACCCAGGTTGGCTGTTAGCCCCGCCTCTCTCAGAGATTGAAGGACGCATGCTAGTCTAACAAGATGCTCCTCCCAGGTGGAGCTGAAAATAACCACGTCATCAATATACGCAGACGCATACTGATGATGGGGGGGTAATACCCTGTCCATCAATCTCTGGAAAGTGGCCGGGGCTCCATGAAAACTGAAAGACATGGTATGTAAATGAAACAGACCATCTGGGGTAGCGAATGTGGTTTTCTCACGAGAGCTGGACTCCACCGGGATCTGCCAATACCCCTTTGTCAGGTCCAGAGTTGACAAGTACCTCGCCTTACCCAGCCTGTCGAGGAGCTCATCCACCCAGGGCATTGGATATGCATCAAACTTGGAGATGGCGTTCACCCAGCGGAAATCCACACAGAAGCGGGTGGTACTGTCCTTCTTAGGAACCATTACCACCGGACTGCACCACTCGCTCTGGGATGGTTGAACGACTCCAAGTTCGAGCATGTCCTCTACCTCCTGGCGCATCACACTTTGCCAACTTTCTGGGATCCGGTAAGGCCTTTGTATCTCTCGAACACCTGGCGGAGTAATAATAGCATGTTCAATGATATTCGTTCTACCGGGCACCTTCGATAAAACATCCCTGAACTCCTCAATTAGCTGTCTCAGCTCCTTTTTCTGACGGGGAAGTAGTTGTTCCCCCATCGAAATCTCTGTTGTTTGCTCAGGTGACCCTGCCTCAGGACCAAAATCCTCCTCAGGGCTCTCACTAGTGACAAACAGGGCCTTTCTTTCTCTCCAGGGCTTCAACAAATTTACATGATAAATTTGGAGTGGTTTTCTGTGGTTGGGCTGCCTAATTTCATAATTGACCCTCCCTACTACCTGGAACACCTCGTAGGGGCCCTGCCACTTGGCAAACAACTTAGAATCCGAGGAGGGAAGGAGCAGCAGTACTTTGTCACCAGGTTGAAAGGTCAGAATTCGTGTATTTTTATTGTATTGCTGCTGTTGCAGCTGCTGGGCGTTGCGCAAGTTCTCTTGTGCCAATCGACCAACTAATTCCAAGCGGTCTCTCAAGAGTAGTACATATTTGACTAAATTTTTGGAATTATTTTGTCCCTCCCAACCCTCTCGCACCAGATTGAGAATACCCTGGGGTTGTCTGCCGTACAGAAGCTCAAACGGAGAGAACCCCGTTGAGCTCTGTAGCACCTCTCGCACTGCGAACATGAGGAAAGGGGGGTGTTTAGCCCAATGTTTATGCTCTTGATCGACAAAGCATCTCAGCATCTACTTCAGGGTCTGATTGAAGCACCAAACCGTCTGTCTGCGGATGGAACACAGAGGTTCGAATAGAGCGAATTTTTAAGATTTTATACACCTCCTTAAGAGTGTCGGACATGAAACTAGTTCCCTGATCTGTCAGAATCTCCTTGGGAATCCCAAATCTCGCAATAACCTGCACTAATTCTTTGGCTATGGTGCTGGTACTAGTGGATCACAGAGGCACCGCCTCCGGATATCGCATAGTCCACCATTACTAGGATGTGTGTATATCCGGGGTCGGAAGGCAGCACCGGACCCACTATATCCATTGCCATACGTTCGAAAGGGGTGGTGGGACCAGCAGGTCCGGGCGAACTCGTGCCGGCACTACTCGTTGGCAGTCAAGGCACTCCGCTACATATTTCTTCACATCATCATGCAGTCATATCCAATAAAACCGGGCCAAAATCCGTTCCAAAGTCTTTTCCCGCCCCAGGTGGCCAGAAAAGGGGATGTCATGCGCCAGCCGCAGGACCTCCTGGCGGAAAGACTTTGGAACTAATAATTGTGTTACCGGCTGTCCAGTGCCCGGGGCTTGGGATACCCTATAAAGTAAGTGCCTAGACACGATGAAGTGGGGAAATGTGAGCGGACCGCAGCCAACAACTTCCTTCCCCTCAACAGAGTGAACCCGCCCCCGGATGTGCACCAGAGTAGTGTCATTATTTTGCTCCCACTCTAGAACCACATCCCGGTCCCAGAATTGCGGTATGCTGAGCGGAGGTTACGTAGTCTCAGCTCTAGGCGCCTCAGTAACCCGCTCCAGCTGGTCACCCACCCCCTTCTGCGTGCGCTTGACCGACACTACAGACTCTCCCACCAGGTCCCTTTATGGTCAGTGGTTTGGTCGGGTTGACCTTTAGCTCGCCATAGTAAGGCCAGTCCCGACCGACTATAACAGGGTATGGCAACTTCCTCGCGACGGCCATGGCTACGCGGCATGTTCGACTGCCAACAGTCATCTGAATTGTAGTCGTCGGGTATGTCTTGGTTTCCCCGTGGACACAGGAGATAGCCACAGCTCTCTGTGGCCTCCAAGACACACCCTCCAAGAGAGCAGGCCGAATTATAGTTTGCTCACACCCGGAGTCCACTAAAGCATGGGTGCTCATCTTGCCTACCTTTACATTAATAATACAAGGTCACTCCCGTCCCTTCCCGATACTCACCTGCTTCCGCTGAGGTAAAACGGGAGGCCACATCACACTCCATAGCAGCTGGACAGTACCTGGCAATACGCCTAGCCTCGTGGCACCAGAAGTAGATCAGGGGTGGCAATGCTGTGGGAGACAGCTGCTTATCCCTCGCTCCCACCAGGGGAGACGAGGAGGTTGCTTTGGCCCAGCTGGGAGCTGACCTTTGTCTCTACTTTGGAGGGGAGGTGCTCGGTGGGACCGATGGGGAGACAGCCGCTGCCTTCGGGATCCTGGCCTTCTGGGTCGGGGCCGGAGTCGTCTTCCCGAGGTTTGGAGGGGGCCACTGTGGAGGATTCCGGGCTGGCCCGCAGAAGGGAGTCCTCGTAGGCCTCTGCGAGCTCAAAGGCCTTCTCCATGGTCTCCGGGCTGTGTCTGGTGACCCAGGCCTGGGTGTCGGCCCCGACAACTGCTAAGAGCTGGTTGATGGTAACAGACTCTACCACAGCCTTGGCCCCTCTCTCGGCAGGTGGAAGCCATTCCGTCATATGGTCCCAGAACTGCTGGGTGACGATCTGGGGTCTCACTCCCTCTGGCCGCTGGTACTGCCGGAACATGTGGCAGTGGGCCTCCGGGGTGATGTTGAGCCGCCGGAGAATGGCCTGTGAGACCTGCTCATAGTCCAGGGCAGCCTCATTGGAAAGCGTACGGTAGGCAGCCTGAGCTTCACCATACAGACACAGGGCCAGTTGCGCTGCCCACCATATCTTAGGCCACCCCGAGACCATGGCCACGCGCTCAAAGGTGGTCAAGAATGCCTCCAGGTCATCCTCCGGTGTCATTTTCTGCAGCCTAATCTTCGGAGTGGGCTTTACTGCTGGCCCAGCTCCCACCGTCGCCGTGACCAGCCCCTGGATCGCGGTACACATGGCTGTCAGTTGCTGCATCATGGCAGCCATGTGGGCTGTTCGCTCAGTCTCCCGCTGAGCGTCCTGCTCTTCACGTCTCCACTCCTTGCCATCCCTGCACCAATCCTGGTCCTCCAGCAGGGCGGTCACCACGTTTGGGCCCATCCTCTCGATCCCACTACTGACACCACATGTGGTGGGTTATGGAAGAAAGTGATGGAGACAGGAAGCACGTAGCTGGGGTTGAATTTTAATTACAGCACAAAAAAAATACAAAGTCCCGAGCAGTGGGATTTCCGCACAGTTGCAACGAGCAAACAAACAACAACAACAAAAAAAAAAACTACTACCTCTGTTACCAGCTGGTAAGCAGAGGCTTGCAATGAAAACAATAAATCCAAACAGAACAGAAAGTGACTTGGGCTCCCTCTCCCAAGCAGGATTGGTAGTTCCTGGTGATCAGTCTGGATAAAAACACAACAAAATAAAAAAAAAAAAACTCACAGAGCTCGCACAGCACAACCATCTCAGTCCAGGATAGGGAGACCGAATGGCAGAACCCCACAGCCTAAATAGGGCTGAGCCCCACCCCTACAACCAGTGCACTGCCCCATCTCAGCCAATCGTCGAGCGCAGCACAGCTGCTTGCAATAATGGGGCTCGACCATGAGGTCCTGCCCCAAGTTAAGATGGCTGCCCCCACTGTGGCTTCTGCCCCAACCATGACTCAGCCTTTATCCTTGGTCTCGGTTCTTCCTGCACAGCACTGCCAGTAGTCAGGAGGGTGAATTACAAGAGGGACTCCTTTCACTCCTGTCACAGTGATGGACAGTAGACTGCTGTTTAGTAAACTGGGGTTATTCGCTAGATGTGATACGTCGTTGTATAAGTAAAATCGCATACATTTGTAAAGTAAAATCAGGGAAAACGGTCTGTCGCACTATTTTTCTAGCGTATTTCAGTTTTTGATGCAAATAATTTTAGCTCCGCCCACAACGTCATCACGTCGGCCAGTTTGTCCGCTAGAAATTGATTTGAATGGAAACCAAATTTTAGGTTGATTATGCGCATTACTTTTGCCGAATTTCAAATGTGCATAAGACATTATTTGCTTTGATATCTTAATGGAAACATAGCCTGTGTTTGTTAACATTTATGTATTTAGCTAAATCTGGTCTTTTTTTGTTAAATCTCGGAAAAAATATGTGATTTACATTAATACAGGACATTTTTTTTACACTTATCATCACTGTTCACTGCTGTTTCACTGACACACTTGCCACTTCAAACATAATTTCTCCGGTTCTACAAGTCCTACCTAGAGTAATCGTCAACGGCTCATTTGAAAGTTAAGAACTTGGCCTAATCAGCAGTTGATGTATTTATTTAAAATGTTCTATCTTTTTTTTTAACAGAACTGCTTCTTTAGAAGAACTTCCGGTTGGTGCTAATCTAAGATGGCCGCTTAAGCTGTGAGCTCTCACATTTCGGCTACTTATTTTATTCTTTGTCGGTTCATACCCTTTTAATACACTGAAATAATCATATTTATCAATGGACACCAAGGAGAAGAGAAGGGCAGATGCGATGGGCTCAAATACCCCAACTCCATCGAGCAAAAATAAAGAAAGTAAACTGAGGCAGAGACTCACCATGGAGGACACACACATGGCAGATTCTGCTCCTGTGCCACATATGAAGGAGTCTCAACAGTTCTCCAACTCGCAAATCCTTGTGCTTAAGGAGGTAATGGGGGACCTGCTCACAGGGGCTGTCGGTGAGCTGAAGAAGTCAATGTCTGGACTTACTGATGAAATGAAGGCCCTGCGCTCTGATATGGATGTTATCCGCACTAATCTGGTGACGGCGGAACACAAAATGGATGCGATTGTCACTTCAATGCAGACACTCACAAAAAGAGTTGACATTATACAGGCAGTGCAACAGCAGGACAGGTATGAAATCCAAGCTGCAACAAAGGATATCTCTTCTCTACAGTCCCGTATGGCTCAACTTGAGGACCGAAACAGAAGATCTAACCTCCACTTAATTGGGCTGCCTGAGGGGTCTGAGACAGATGACGCCATTTCATTCCTCAGCTTCCAAAATGGCTCCCTGCCTTAGCTACGCAGAGTCCTATTGAAATAGAGAGGGCACACCGTATATATAGTAGTGCCAAATCACAGGGGAACAAACCACATCCCCTAATCTTTAAACTACTTCGCTTCACAGACAGGCACGCTATCACTAAAGCCTTTCGTCAAGCTAACTCCCGGATTACATACGGCCAAGATAAGCTGCTGTTGTTCCCAGACTTTTCGAATTTCACCGCTCTTCGTAGGAAAGGATTCTCACAAGTATAAATGGCTTTACGTCAAGATAAGAGTGCAGAATTTCTTACTATACCCGGCTCGTTTAAGAATCATACACGAGGGAGTGCAAACCCTGTGCAACACACTGGAGGAAGCTCAGGCTTTTCATACACATCTACAGAAGCAACGTTCCTCCGCCATAGGCTAAATATCTTCAAATGGTGTCATCTGCAACCGTTTGTTCATGTGAGCACTGTTCTCCGGCTTCTGGCTAACGAGTGATCAGTGGATTATTGTGGTGGTTGTTTTTTATTTTTTTTCTTAATTCACTCTCCTCTGATCGGACTCTGCTCTCGAAATTGAAGTAGGTTTACCAGCGCCACTTTGTAATACAACATTTCCTACATTTCTCTTTTTTTATGAATGCGGGACATTTGCTCTTATCCAGATTTGACTGCTGCGTTAGTTTGTGGAACATTCTCATTTTTTTATGAACGTGGGTCATTTGCTCACATTTAGATTTGGCTGCTGTTTTAGTTTGTGGAACTTTCACATTTTTTCCTGACATGCAGTTACTGGACTTTTATTATTATTATGATTACTGTTATTGTTATTACATTGTTATCTGCTTTGTTTCTTGATATCCAACTTCTCCCCCATTCACCCCTGCAGATTCATGAGTAATAGCACTTCTGTATAGCGGATATGGATCTAAATGTGGTATTAATAAGTTGGTTCAACTATTTAGTGTAATGTAGATATGCGTTTATTTTTTGCGTACATGTAGTGTTTGGGGTTATATGTATGTGTAAATATAGATGTATGTATATGGGGGCACATGAGTACGTAATAACAGCTCATTAAAATAAGTTTATTGTTTGAGTATTAGATACCATTATAATTTGTATCAGGCTCTATCGAGCCAGTTTTTGTTTCTTTCTGGATTTAATAATTCCGCACTACAATATTTATGCACTTGTACAGCGCTGTTGCTTTATGCCTTTTCTTGTTATGGCTGACAAATTCAGTGGGTATTTACCGATTGTTAGTTTTTTTTTTTAAGGCAAACAAGTGTGTTAGTTTTTCCATCTTGGTTACATTCCAACCAAAGCTAAGTGTGTTTTGTTTGTGGTAAGTTCTACGAGATCTCGAATCCTCGGCTGACTACCATGTCTGTCTATCTCTGTATATTTAGTTGTGTTCATTTTTTATTTGTTTACAATTTATTTTTTCAACTGTTTTATTTTAATGTTTTGTGTTATTGCTTGCGCTGTGACGCATCCACTTCTTTTGCATACATTGCAGTGTACGTGATATTTGCTTTGCTTACTCAGCTGTGTACTGGTCTATGCCAGTGGGCCGAGTGGCCTCTAGGTTTCGCTGTGGTACTGTCCTATCAATATTTTTAAGCCGATTTACTAGGTACTTTTCCTTATTGCTACCTGTTGCTGTGAAGGTTGGGGAGGCGTATATTTTGTTGATTGTACTGCTAGTACTAATATTGCTTATTTACAATGGCTAATTGTAAAGTTATGTCCCGGAATGTGCGTGGCCTCAACTGTCCAGTGAACAGACTTAAAACTCTGGATTTTTTGCACAGAAAGGGTATAGACATTGCTTTGATACAGGAGACAGATTTAAAATCAGCAGATGTACATAGATACCAAGATAAACATTACATGGTTGTTGCCCACTCCTGTTTTCCAGCCAAATCAAAGGGTGTCCTGATAGCTGTGAAAAGGAAACTAAATCTTACAATACATTGCAAGGGTTGTGATGATGTGGGAAGGTTTTGCTATGTGGTTGCTTCAATTCATGGTCAGAGACTTTGTTTTGTGAATGTTTATGCTCCAAATGGTTATGATACACATTTTTTTAATAAGATTAAGATGGAAATTGCTAATGTCCTGAACACTCCTATCATTATGGGGGGGGGTTTAATCTGCCTTTTGATCCTGTTCTATTAAATCTTAATACTTCTGTTGCTTTGCCTGCAGCTTCCAGAGCCTTTCAGGAATTCATACATGAGTTAAATGTAGAGGATACCTGGCGTTTGAATAATTCTGGTGTCAAAGATTTCACATTTTTTTTCCCATAGACACAAAACCTGTTCTAAAATCGATTATATTTTTAATTCTTCAAATATTATGCAATATATTTTATCAAAGGATATTCTGCCAATTCTATTATCTGACCACACCCCTGTCTTATATGCATTTGCTTTTTGCCCTGGAGTTGCACGTGCAAGAAGATGGAGGTTCAATTCTTTGTTCTTGCAAAATGACGCCTTTGTTAAACACTTGACCAGTGGTTGTTTAAGAGAATTTCTAGACAACAATTCTAGCCCGGATATTAATCCCCACGATATGTGGGAGGTAACTAAGTGTTACATAAGAAGTTGTAGTATTTCATTCGCCTCTAATCTGAACAGAGTACGAAATAAACTAGTTGAAGAATTAGAGATAGATATCTCTAAGTTGGAAACAGAACAAAAACAGACTAAAACAATCTGAGCGCCTTGCTTCAATTGATGCGATCAAAAACAGTAATGGAAAGCTCATCTCTCAACCAGAGCAGGTTAACGAGGTCCTGAAAGAGTTTTATTCTAATTTATATAAATCAGAGGCCATTAATGATGACAATAAAATTGTTGAATTTGGAGCTGCCACTTATTTCTGCAGAGCGGGATGCACTTTTGGATGCTCCAATATCTTTGGAGGAGCTGAAGGTGGCAGCTTGCTCTTTGCGGAAGCGCAAGTCTCCCGGGCTTGACGGCATTCCCCCGGAACTGCTCTTGACAATTTGGGATCAGGTTGGCCCTCTAATGCTTATTAATTACTCGGTTCAGATTAGAACTTTTCACAGGGACCAGAAATCTGCTTTTGTATCGCTCCTTCTTAAAAAAGGGAAAGATCCGCTTGAATGTGCTAGTTATAGACCCTTGACGCTTTTGAATTCTGACATGAAATGATATGCCAAAGTGTTAACTAAGCGCTTAGAATCCTGCATTGCTGAGTTAATTCATCAGGACCAGACAGGTTTTATGAAGGGCTGGCTAGCTTCTGACAATTTACGCCGTCTTTTGCATGTCATTGAATCGGCTTCTCAACAACAAGTGTCTTGTGTGGTCTTTTCCCTGGACGCAGAGAAGGCTTTTGATAGGGTTGAATGGAACTATCTGTGGGCAGTACTAGATCGCTTTGGTTTTGGGTTGGCTAGGTCTTCTCAGTTCACTCTGGGCAGAGGTACTAGGCAAGGGTGTCCCCTTTCCACTCTGCTTTTCGCTCTTTCTCTAGAACCCCTTGCACAGGCTGTCAGGCAGTGCAGTAATATTGCTCCCATTGAAGTAATGGGCTCCAATCACCACATCTCCCTGTATGCTGATGATATATTGTTATTTATTTCTGATATATCCAACTCAAGCGTCCTAGAATCAGGCTGGCTACCTTGCATCGTCCGAAAGCACTAGGCGGGTTGGCATTACCAAATTTTAAATTTTATTATTGGGCTTTCCAACTTAGATCTCTATAAGCCTGGCTTGATCCTGAATTTTCAGCTTCTTTCCCCGATTTGGAACAACTTATTTCTGCTAACTGGTAATCAACCCTTTGTCTATCCTCTCTGGGGCAATAAAAATATTTGTGTTTTAGGTGACATTTTCAATGATTCTGGCCTACGCACATTTCAGGACCTTCAGAAAACGTATTCACGCCCTGGTTTTTTATACTTTCTGTATCTCAGGCTCCACTTATGGTGTCCCGTGGAACTCGACTTTGCTCAATCACCCTCTGGCACAGTTCTTTTCTCTTTTACACCCAAATAGAGGCTTGGTCTCTGTGCTTTACAAATATTTTATTCTTTATAAAACAGACCCCCTACCAATTACCAGCATATGGAATAGAGAGTTAGCAAAATCTGATTTTACTCCAGACTGGGAACAAATATGGGATAATATTTTTACATCCTCAAGAAATCTGGCACATCAATTAATACATTTTAAATTTGCCCATAGAGCTTATGCAACCCCACATGATACCGAATGAAAAAATTGGGAGACCCCCTCTGTCATGGGTGTACACAGAGTGCAGTTGGCACTTATCTTCATATGTTCTGGGACTGCCCCAAGGTCCAGCCCCTCTGGAAATTTGTAGTGTTAGTACTGTCTGGTCTGATTGATGTTCAGGTGCCGTTGTGCCCAGGTGTACTCCTTTTGGGTGATGAGTCGCAATTGGAAATTCACAGAATGTCAAAACGCTTGTTTCTTGCTGGATTGACTGCAGCCAAGAAGGTGATCTTGAGGGCATGGGCAGAACCTGATATTTCTCTTCTCAACGTTTGGTTATTTTTTTTTTAATGAGATTATTTTATTAGAAAGATCCACGGCAAAGCTACGTTTAGCCAGTTCGGCTACTCTAAATTCATGGTTGACGGCAGCTGATGTCATAGCTGTGTCTATGTTCTTTGTTATTTTGCTAATGTTAAAACAATAAAAAATTGTTCACAAAAAAAAAACTGCCTCTTTAGTCGCGCCCCCCCTTAGTGACACTCCATGCCCCCCCCAGGGGTGCGCGGCCCCAAGTTTGCACACCACTGTTCTAGTTAACATTTGTTAGCCTTGAGTTTGATCGAAGTTCAATGTAATGGAGCACTGTGCCTTTAAGAAATGAATAATTTGACCAGAGGTATGCAACGTCACAGATGACGAGTGAATATGTCCATGGACTTAAAAAAGTGTACCGTCCGTAGTTGTAGCTTACTACAAAGATAAGAAATAAAAGAAAATATATCTAAAAAGCTTTACCATCATTGAAAGAGACACTGCTTCAAGCAAACCTCTCTGTGAGTAGAAAAGAGTTTATTGTTTGTACGTATTAAAGAAATAATACTTATTGCTTTATAAACATTTAACTCGATCTGTGGCAAAAAAATAGGCTAAAGAAGTCTTGCGCGTGTTTCATTTAAGGGTGCAACAAACACAACATATATTATGATAATAATAGGAATAATATATATACACTAATATTTGTTACTGTAAAGTATTCATTTTAAATGATTCAGTGTTGTCGATATATGATGTCAGTGGAGCGTCTTGAGGCATGTACTGTTTTTTTTTTTTGCAAATATCAGGATGTTTAGTGTTATTTTTTGTTTTACTATTTGCTTAATACGCGATAGCTTTTGACAAGTTAGAAGCTGACAATAAAATTCGGTTCTGCGAAAGTGGTTCGGTTCTTGCGATGTGATTTATAGCTGGAATTGAGTAGATTTGGTTGGGCGATAGCAAACCACTCCCCCTTCTCAACCCACTTGTAGTCAACAAGCGATGGCTGCTTTTTGAAAGACAAAAAGGGCTTGTTTTGGTTCCACGAGATTTCGCTTGGAATTTTCTTGTGTTTTATTACCGCGAATGCTTTCGCATCCTCGTTTGCTAGAACCACAGCAGTTATACTCATACCTACAACTGCCGACGGCAGTCATTATCACGGTACAAAACATCATCAATATTAAAATGAAAGACAAACTATCAGATACAACTCAAAAGTTTTATTCAAGCACATCATATCAAACATCTGCACAGCTGAAACAATGAACAATTAAACATAAAATAGTTTATTTTCTAACTTACCAGATAAAAGCACTACTTCAAAAAAATGAAAAACTATAATAAAATAAACATTTCAAAAGAAACGAGTGTGTAAACAGGTTTATGTACATACAAAACTGTAAAAACAAAAGTAGTTTTTAATCTAAAACGAAAGTAACATATGATTTCTCTTGTGTGTGTGTGTCACTCGCAGCACAGAATCCAGGTTGAGCTGCTGCAGCCTGCAGCTTTGAAGTTTTCTGATCGAAATGTTTCTGCTGAAGCCCTGTGGCTAGCTTCAAGATGAAATCTCTCTTACTGACTTTTTCCCCGGTGCATTTCTTGTACAGTACAAAGGAATTGATGGCTGCTAGGTCCAGTAGAGATAACAACAGTCTTGTATATATATAAAAAAATAGAATATTGTAGGGTATAGGGTAAGCGTAACAATTAAGCCCACCAAATCTAGTTTGCTCCATTTTTTATATATTGCTCACTGTTTATTTCAGTAAATTGTGGTAAAAATGTATTATTAATCTCTCATTTAATGTTTCCATACTTACCGTAAATATATTTTATTTTTGAGAAAGATCTATCTTTCAAAATATGATCAAAGTCTGGACTGGGCTTAATGGGTACATTATGTACCATTTAAGCCCATGTGTGTTCTAAATAAGCCCAGTTCTTTATTTTTATTTTTTAAAGGTTCAATTGCATTACATTTTTATATTTTCCCACATCAAACTTATTCAGGAACATTTAGCTTTGTAAACTGCATATAAGTACTCACAAATGCCATTACAAACAAATGTCATATTCAGTGCAAATTTGCCAAATAGTCATATTTAATAGGAAACTCAATAAAAAAAAAAAAAAAATTAAAAAAAAACTGATGTTGACACAATTCATTAAAACATTACATGTCATCCGGTAATAATAAAATAACAGATACATATGGTTACATATACAGTCATATATGTAACCATTTAGTCATATGAAAAAACATTTCCAACAATGTCATATACAGCCAAATAAGTAACTAAGTAATCACTTTTAATAAGAAACCAATCAAAAAAAAAGAACAGTTAACCCAATGGTCATCTTTGTTATTTTGCGAGGACATTTCCAACGCAGTTCAACAATAAAGTAAGCAAACTAAAACATCAAATCTGGAAATCTATGAAAAGGCAACTGCAAAATCATTTTAAGACGCTTCATCATTCTTATCTGTTGACCTAGTTTGTTCTGGTTTAGTTGTGCTCGATTATTTTCTTGGGCATATGTCAGTTCTTTATTTTCTGTATTCTCCAGTCTTTCTCGCTTATGTTTTGTCATTCAATTTTCATTCCTTCATTGCTTTTTTTCTCATTTGGAGAATCAATTTCCAGTTTTCAGTTTGTTTTTGTACAGGAATTCGATTTGATTGTGATTTTTTAAATGGAATGGCCCAGCACCTGCCTTGCAGAGGATACATTTCCTTTCTACATCTTCTATTTTGTCCCTTGAAGGCAGAACATACATATTGCCTGGCCCTCTGTTGAGAAACTTCATTATGTACTTTTCCCCCTTGGGTGGTATAGAATCATTGAGATGTCTCCCAATGTAGTAGCCAGCAGGTTTGGTAAACAACACAGCATAGTAGGTGTTAGTCTCAATCGTGAAGGATGCCCCAGTTTGGTGGCCTCCTCCATTCTTCTCCGTGTTCTCTTTTGTTCTGCTGTTTTTGGAGTGCTTCCTTTCTTTTGGGCATTTTTGACTGTGCTCTTCTTAGGTGGATGTTGTTTTTCATTTCCGTTTTTTAGGAATTCTTTTTGGGATCTCTTTCTGTCTCTTTTTTCATTTTCATTCAACCTAGTCATGGCTTGATCCGTGGTTAATGATTCTCTATATTTCATTATATTGACTCGCTGTTTCTTTGTGTTTCCTTGTTTCTTTTCTGGTAGAATGCGCTTCAGAAAGAAATCTTTGATGCCTGTGTTGCCTGATGTATTGATTGAACTTGATGGGCATTCAGAAGTTGATGGCAAAGACAGGGGAGATGTTCTTTCTTGAGGAAAGGCAACTTCAGTTTTGGTGATGTTCAGAATACTTGAGCCAGGTTCAGTTTCAGATTTGTGATGTGGAGTAATCTCCCCCATCAGGTACTGTGGAGGAGCAGGAAGGCAATTGTGGGGAGAGACCTAAAGCAGGTGAATGAGGAGCACTGAGTTTGGTTGAACAGGGTGGGTATGTTGGTGCAGCAGTGAAAGGTGTGTAGTCCTCTGACATAGCTCTGTCCACGCAATCTGGGTTAAGAGGATATATCCCAGTGCTTTTGAAGCGACTTATCATGTTTTGTGAATTCAGAGCCACACCAAGCACATCCTTCAGCTTTGATGGGAAGTCTTCTTTTCTGATTTTGTCCCGACTGACACGAGTATGGCATCGAAGTTTCTTCCTCCACTGTTTCTTGACCTCTCCAAACACAGCTTTGTCCAGGGGCTGTAAAACATGTGTTAGATGAGAGGGGAGCCTCAATAAAACCACATTGTTTTCCTTTGCCTTCATGGCAAGGTTCAGGGACACATGTGATGCATGTCCATCAAAAATGAGAAACCTCAGGTCTGAGCACTTGGAGGACTCTGTCAGAAAAAGATTTTCAAAATAGTCCTCAAACAGCGACCTCTCCATCCAGCCATGATCAGATACAGCATACCTTGCCCTTTCAGGACCATCCTGGCACCATGTGCTGTAAAGGTGTTTGCCTTTGTAGACAATGTACGGAGGCAGACTCTTTCCTGCTGCATTGCCAGTCATGCACACCGTAATCTGCTCTCTTCCACTACCTCCCGTGATCTGGTATACATTCTTTGATCCTCTTGGAGCAAGGACTTTGTCAGATGCAGGATCTGTGATGAACCCAGTCTTGTCTACATTGCAGATATTTTGTGGTTTATCTTGGATATTGCTTTGTATCATTGCCTTTGTAAGGATCTCATCAAACCAATGTGCCAAGATGGTAGGATCTGATGCTGCCTTGGCTCTTGCATGAGAAAATTGCTCCTATTTTTGAAAACGGAGAGCTCTGGGTGATTTTTCATGAATCTTCCATACCATTTCCTGCCAGGTCTGTTGTTTGAAAATGTGGTTTCTAATTGGTTGGTCCTGAGCAAGTACCTACAAAAATGGGAAAATTATATATGATATTGCATTCACAATTTAGTACTGAACTTAAACTATCATATTGCTGGTGGACCATTTTGACCTGCAAGAGTAGTTATTTCCTATCTGGAGACACCCTGATATGTCCTGCTCTACTGCTGTAGTCAGGTAGATTCCCTGTCCTTGATGTGCCTCAACCTTGAATTTCTTGTACACTCTCTGTCTAAGTGATTTTCTATTAAGTGATTGTCATAACTCCAAACTTCTTTGCTAGCACTGACAGATTCCTTCCAACTATGCCTTCCTGGTATAGTTGGTATGCCTCCAACATGCGTGGGCAGGCACTATAGTTTCTACGCATTTGACTCATCCTGCTATCCTAAATATGAAATACAAATAATTGTGCACATTTTACTTCTAGTAGCTGACAAAAACCCTTTCAAATCTGTACAATCAACTTTCTGGGATTAATAGGTGCTCACTGGGCTTAATGGGTACAATGGTAGTTAATGATATTAAAGATGGATTTACAAACTCCACAAATAAAACTAAACTAATTATTTGGGGTATAAATATAGGTTTTATGTTACACCATTGTGTTAAATTAATCTAGGACAATAATAAAAAGCAAGGTTAATTTACTTTTCAATATACACGTATATATGATTTGTAGATTGCCCTGTACCTGTTTTTTTAGTTTTTTTTAAAATCTGTGATTAAATGTGGTGATGGGTTTAATGGGTGCATGGGCTTAATTGGTACACTTACCCTATTCAAAATAAAAACATGTATGGTAAAAGGCAGTTTTAGGGTTTAGGTATAACACACACACACACACACACACACACACACAAATATAAAGTAAAACTTGTACTTAGTATTAATTATATTTTATATAATGTGCATGCATTGGAAAGGTAATCAGACAAAGAAGTAGCTAATGCGCGCCATAATTTAGAATGTGCGCGACAACACGTACATTATTTTCTCTTGTTAAATGTTATTATCTTCATGGCAACGCATGAAGCTCTCCTCATGATATTTAGAGTCATTCTTTTCCTACTTAGTAAGCAGACACAGACATTTAAATATCCACTCCCCTAAATGACTATGAATTGAGTAATCTGCATTGGTACGGACGTTTTTTTTCCTAAATCAGAACTGTATAGCAACAGATTTCCTGAAAAGTACGACAAACACGTTGTGAGGAAAACTGTCATGACTTGTGCATGTAAACGCTGCCTATGTGGTTTGGTAACCTATTCAGTGCTGTCGCCTACCCTCTGTTCTACAGCATCTCTGTCTCCACTCAATCTTCACACCATGTATTAGAAAATGTGTTCATAAGAAACACGTACATGTTTAAAAGGGCTAGATTTTTCAAGCAAATCCAACTGCAAATCCTCTCAGTCCAAACAAATTTATTTTTTTTATCCCTATTCTCAATGTAGTCAAACATATTGAAACCTAGTGAGCACTGTTAATTAAAACAATTAATCATTCCAGTCACCCTAATCACTTGTTTAAGCCATTTAGCCCATTCACATTATATTAATTAATCTGTGCAGTGTATTTATTTATTAATTTATGTACCGTATGTATGTATTTATTCACACAAACCATTCATTACATGTTATAGTAAATCATTTTTAATCAGCCAGGATGAAAAAAAATAATCAACCCTAAATAATATACTGTATTTGGTGGGTGAATTCCAATACCAGAAACATGTGCACTAACTGTCAATGATCCTGAGGACAGGATTCTACTATCTACGTGAATATGTATTAATTAAAACAGGACACATTTGGTACTAGTACTTTTTTTTACTGGTACAATAATTCCACAACAAACTAGATGGATGTTTGCCTAACACTGCAAACCATGCCACTTCTGTGCACACACATGATTATGCTATCTGTTAATAGACAGCAGGTAGATGTTTTTAGGGTTTTGTAGAACACTTCTGGAATTTTTTACTTGATTCTTAACCCCACTATAAAGTGATATACATTTATACAAGAAAAAAACATTTATGCTTTTGCAAATTGATTACAAGCTTTCCTTGATCTCTATTCTTTAGTTTCAGACTACATTTCCTGTTGATTCTTTCCCCTGATTTTATTATAACTTTCATCGCTGATTTAACACACTATATTTAAATTTGACTAATGTGATGACTAAATGTTGACTACAGCATGGATTCATGTTTTGAATGAGATTGTTTTTCAGACAAAGTGTAAGTACTACGTTAGCTTAAATAAGGTAATCATGTATTAAGTGGTACAGAACCAGTGTCAGTTGTAAAGTATGACATTCTCCAACAAATTGTTGAAGCATATTGCTACACAGCGGGCTAAGTAGTGCTGGTTGTTATATCCCAACGGACTGCTGACTTTGTGATCTATTCTAAAACTGTTTCATGTAGGCCAATGTCATTTGCTACCTGGCTAATGTATTCACCCTCTGGGGTTATGTTGGTAATTGCTACGTTTGTGATAAGAACTTTGCTCTCTTGCTAAAATAAAAATGCTCAGAGCTAGATGTGTGTCTGCATGGTGTTGAATAAGGAACTTCTCTAAACACAACATTCCTTTGTATATACAAAAAAAAACGGTGGTCTCCGTTTCCTCTCAAACGAACAGACAGCAGACAGGTAGTGAAATCAACTCGACTTTCTTTATTTTGAACAAACTCTAAAGGTCCCTATCGGCTAAGACCCACGCCAATAAAATGAAAACTCTCTGTTTCTTGTATCTCCCTTTCAGTTTCTCTATCTCTCCGCGCACACTGCCGCTTCCAGCTCTCTCTCACTCTCTCAACCACACACTCTTCTCCTCCCCCCCTCGACACACACCCCCGTCATGCACACCAACCAATCCTTGCACTCTACCAGCCTGCATGCCCTCCTGACCTGGCATAGTGCAACCTAACCTCGGCTACGAGGAGGTCTGATTGGCTAACTATACACAAGTCCCGCCCCCCCCTGGCGTGGGCTTGCCTCACAATACACAGAACAGGAACAAGACGCACAACAAACACACGTCCCTTCAATTTGGCCAGGTCGCTACACTGCCCCCCAGTCCCTCGCCTCGAGGGAGCACATAGTCCTGGAGCGACCGGTCTCCGACGAAGTCTCCGAGGCCGGATAGGAGTCTCAGTGGACAAGGGCAGGGATTGGACAGGGGCAGGTGAAGGGGAGGACTGGGGGCTTGACGGGGAGTCTGGGGACAGAGATGGGGTCGGAGCCTGGGTGAGGGTCTCAGGAGCAAAAGAGGGAGATGCGGGGACCAGGGCAGGGACAAGGGGAGTCGAGGTAGAGGGGGCTGGGGTGGCATCTTGATGCGGTAGACCACCTCGCCCATCCGCTTCACCACCTCGCAGGGACCCACCCACTTGCCCTCTAGCTTTGGGCAGCGGCCCTTTGTCCTCTTCGGGCTGTAAACCCATACCTTCTGTAACGGATGTGCAATGGATGTATTGTTTATTTTTGTGAATGTGAGGAGGCTGTGTGGTCCAGTGGTTAAAGAAAAGGGCTTGTAACCAGGAGGTCCCCGGTTCAAATCCCACCTCAGCCACTGACTCATTGTGTGACCCTGAGCAAGTCACGTCACCTCCTTGTGCTCCGTCTTTCGGGTGAGATGTAATTGTAAGTGACTCTGCAACTGATGCATAGTTCACACACCCTAGTCTCTGTAAGTCGCCTTGGATAAAGGCGTCTGCCAAATAAACAAATAATAATAATAATAGTAATGTAATAAGATTGAGTTTTATTGTGTGATCTTTATTATTTTTACTGTTGCACTGTCCCTTTAAACCCCAGGGAGACTATTGGTCTCCATAGTAATTGCAGTGCTAATTCGTAATGGGGCCAGCTGTATAAAAACAGGTGGAGTTAATCAGCCGGAGAGCGACTGGGTTTGAGAGATTTGTGAGCTGAGAGCACGGGCCGGGGAACTACTGTTTGGTAAGGATTGTAACTTTTTAAGTGTAATACTGAGGCGCTGTGAATTTGCTGAAGCGCTAGAAGTTAATGGTAAACTACTACTATTCATATTGAATAGTTTGGTCCGCTCTATATTGGAGTGGTTTCAGTGAAGTATCCCCCGTGCTCTTAGACGTCGGTCGCAATTGTATGGGGTTGATTACAAAAGAGAATGTGTATTGTTTGTATTCTGAGTTGGTAATTACGATCCGGTGAATTTTGATGTAATATTTGAGCGCTGCATACAAACTTCTTTTCTGTGTTATTGGTTGTTTTAGACTTTTAGAGTAGCGTCTTTGCCCTGATTATCCTAACTGTAATTGTGTATGTGTTTACAATGTATAGTTATAAGAGGCCTGTTAACTTTTGATGGCACACCTGCGCTTTATCCATCTGTGTATTAACTAAAATAGCGGCTATTGGAGGGTTTAAGCATTAGGTATTTTTTAGGTTGCATGAAGTTTTCTGTTTTTCTATGAAATCAGTGATTATTGGTTTTTTTAAAGTGTGTTATTTATGGTTTGTTTTATCGTTTGGGATTGTGTTTGTGGAAACCACTATTTGCTTTGAAGGCTGTTATTTAAAAGTGTTATTGTGCTGTGAATTATTATCTTTTTATTTAGAAGTGTTGGTGTGACATTATTTAGTTTAAAGTATCCTAGTGCTTAGGGTCTGATGGGATCGTGCTTGGTTAAAAATCTGCTGCTATAGTTTAAAGGTTGCTCCTATCAAAGCTGCTGCTATAGGTAAAAGCTGTGATATTTTGTTTAAATAAAATTCTCGTTGTTTTTATACCTTGTTGTCCTCACTTCACACACTGTGCTGTCTTGATTTTTAAAGAACCTGTTATTTATTTGGAGTTATATTAGCTTCAAATTGGCGTAGTCATTAATTCTACTTAATTGGTTATTTAAGATAGTCAATTTAATTATAGGGATAACCGAGGGGGTTATCCTTGGTTAACTATTGAACGGTGCATTGGAGGGGGGCGCTACACTTCTCCCCAGCGGCAAAGTGACGTCCCCGGGCCCGGTTGTCATAGTTCCTCTTCTGCCGGTTACCGGCGGATTGGAGCTGCCACCGGGCGAAGCGGTGTGCCTCCTCCAAGCGATCCTGCAGTTGCCAAGCATACTCAGGTCCGGCAGGGGCAGCTGGTGCATCGGGTGGTCAGCCGTAGGTGATCTCTGGGGGGGTGCGAAGCTCCCGTCCGAACATGAGGAGCGCCGGAGTACAGCCGGTGGATTCCTGTACTGCAGTGCGGCAGGCCAGCAGCGCCAGGGGCAGATGGACGTCCCAGTCCGTCTGGTCTTCAGATGTGGAGAGGGCAAGCTGAGCAGCCAGGGTCCGATTAAATCGCTCCACCAGACCGTTGCTTTGGGGATGCAGTGGGCTGGTGCAGGTCTTCCGGATTCCCAGACGGTTGCACATTTCCTGGAACACTCACGCCTCAAAGTTCCGCCCCTGGTCGGAGTGCAGCTCCTCCGGGACGCCAAACCGACTGAAGAACCCGTCCACCAAAGCCTCGCATATCGTCACCACCTCCTGGTCCGGCAGCGCGTATGCCTCCGGCCACTTGGTGAAGTAGTCTGCTGCCACCAAGACGAACCGGTTCCCTCTGGCAGAGCGGGGAAAGGGGCCCAGGATGTCCACCGCAACCCTCTCCATCGGCGCGCCGACCAGGTACTGCTGCAGGGGGGCTCGGGACTGCCCCTGAGGACCTTTCCGGACGGTGTAGGCGTCGCAACGGCGGCAGAAGTCTTCCACATCCCGTCGGCACTGCCCCCAGTAGAAGTACTGACGCAGGCGTCACAGTGTCTTCATGACACCGAAATGCCCAGTGCCAAGTGCGCCATGGTGCTGCGGCAACAACACCTCCCGCAGCGCCCGTGGGACCACCACCTGTCATCGCTCCTCCCCTGTGGCTGCCTCCAGGAACCGCCGCATCAGCACAACATCTCGGACCTCCAACCAGGGCCACTGTGCCCACAGACCCTTCACGGCAGGTAACTGTGCGTCCACCTCCTCCCACGGGGGCCTCTGTCGCTCCTCCACCCAGCGCAGCACCTTCTCCAGCTCGGGGTCATCTTCCTGGTGCGTCCGCCAGTCAGTCCACTGGCAACACCCGCTCGACAGGTGGGTGTACCTGACCCCCTTAACTCGGCCTCCCTCTGATCGCAGCGGCTACAGTACGTCATCTGCACAGGGTCTTCGGGGACAAGGCGTCCACGTTCCGGTGCTTCTTGCCCGGACGGTGCTGGATGGTGTATTGGAAGGCCTGCAGCTGCTCGATCCACCGGGCCACCTGACCCTCTGGCTCCCGGAAAGACATCAGCCACCGCAATGCAGCGTGGTCTGTACAGACGGTGAAGGGGAGACCACACAGGTAGTGTTTAAAGTGCTGCACTGATTCCACGACCGCCAGCAGCTCCTTCCTGGTCACACAATAATTGCGCTCAGCCTTCAGTCTATGTTATATAGGCTACACAAAGCATATGGGGCTGGTCCCAATGCATAATCACTCATTTAAATTCACCGCAACATCAAGTCAAATTACATTGACACTCACTAGAAGTTGTGAAATAGCTTTATGTGGAAGAGACAATTACTGCATACTCCTCTGAAAAATGTCATTAGAAGGTATTAATGAGAGAAACCTCAACAGATTAAATTGACAGTTATTTCAGGTGAACTAGGATAAGTCATGATTATACTTATACTTCAAGTCATGATTATACTTAGTACATTTCTATTTTTTAATACATGTTATTAAACTGAAGCTTCCCACAACGATGTTCAACTTTACCTGAAAGTATTATTCCTTTAGGTTCCCCAAGTGGCTCATCAATATGACACAGCAATATGGTGTGCAGTCAAGTGTTAGCAGATTTGCTTCCTGGCGATGCAAAGTTGACAATCTGTGATGAATTCCATAGGGAGCCTGTCTCTGGTGTTCATTTGGGAAAGAAAGATTGACACCTCACTGTGCTCCAGCAGACCCTACAGGACAGGTGTCCGGTGAGCTCAAGCAGACACCTGGGGTGCTGGCCTTTGTCCTCCAGAGCAGTGTTTCCTAACCCTGTTCCTGGCGGCACACCGTGTCTGCTGGTTTTTGTTCCAATGCTAAATTGCTTAATTGAACCCTTCATTGAACTAATAAAGTGATTAACTGGGTATTTTCATGTTATTTTCAAGCTCTTCATTTGTTGATATGGTTCAATTAAGCAATTGACCGCTGCGTTGGAACGAAAACCAGCAGACACGGTGTGCCGCCAGGAACAGGGTTGGGAAACACTGCTCTAGGGGACCCTTATCTGCTGCCAAGCTTGTGGTGTAAAGCGGTGATTATTTTGGCAGTGGGATTGCTCGACCCTCACTAACCTTCAGTTCTCTTTAGCTGTTGTGGGGAGTTGCTGTTGTGAGAGAACACAATTGGACATTCTAAATTGGGGAGAAATAATTAGGAACTCTACATTTATAAAAAATAAGTAAATACAACCTATTGATTTATGTGTATTACATTGTTCCCAAGTTTTGGTCACCTCTGCTTTATCAAAAACCAGACCTTGTTGATAGTTCATTTTGTTTAAATTCAGATAACAATTACCATAAGCAAATGAATCCTTGCCATTGCAGAATGAAAATAAGGCAACATGACACACTGACTTTGTTCCTGGACTGTACGTTTTTAATTATTACTAAGAGATTTACCATAAGGGAATTCAAATCAATGCGAAAGTGCCTTGAATGTCTTCTGGTTCAATACAAATCTGAAAATGAAATATAGTTAACAGCTATTTTCCTAAGCATTAATAAACATTGATTAGTCTTTCATTGCTTCGGAGGTTAAATAATTTGCTAAATGAGTAGTATTAGAAGTATATGATAAGTCACAGCATTTACTGACAAAACGTCCCTTAAGAATGCATATAACATGTATGTGCAATATGACAACACAATCATTTTGGGGAAAAAAACAAAACAAAAACAAAACTTTCATTAAAACATTTTTGTGGTTTGAATTATAATTCTTTAAAATTCTAGAAATAAATCTAAAACTGTAAGAAGTAATATTTTCTTACGACAGTAAGCTTATATTACACATGTCATTTTAAAGGTATTGCTTGTATTGCCAAAAATAAACAGACGATTATGCCTATTCCACATACTTCTAAATTAAACAAAAACCAGTAATACATAATAGACTTACAAATATTAGCAGTTTCTCTCTTCAGAGATCTAATTTAGCTTCTCATTTGGTTCCTGAACATCATTTAAAAATAAATGCAATTCTTACTGATAACTGTGTTGAGCCTATTTTACTATTCCAAGTATACCATTTTTAAAGATATTCATATATAGCATCCATTAGCCAGATGATGCTCGACATGTCTAACCTGCACTTTATTTTACCTTTTCATTGATCAGTGAAAGAAGCTATAGTAGCAGTGTTAGTTATTAAATACAGCCCAGCACCATAGACCCATAATTCACCCACTCAGAGACTGGAAATGGTATACCTCGTGTTAATATGCGGCTGCACTCATCTGAATTGCAGTCGGTTTAATTTAGGCAGAAGCTGAGTGGATCGTTTATAAACTGCAAATGTGTTTCTGTGATTCACTGCAGCTATCGTTGGTAAATAGCAATATTATTGACATGTGGCAGTTATTCATAATGAAGCAATACAGCAAGCATGCTTCTCTGGTGTTTCTTAAGCTGCAACTGCAGTTTACTGTCTGAGCACCCCACTGTTTTTATTAATGAGCACTGCATGCCTGGCATCTGTTCTCTTTTAATTTACATGCTTAGTAAGGGCAATAATTATAATTAACCCCCTTTTTGGCATATAGGCATATAGATAAAGAACAGGGGCTGTGTTATACAGTATATTTTTATTGTCACTAATTGGCTTCCATTTGAGTTCTTGAAATAACAAAACAGTGTACCCTAGTGCTTACAGAATAAGGAGCCAGTAGACTTGAGGCTCACTCTCCTCGCACTAATTATTGTAGATTGTTCTTAGGGTTTTAGATAAAATAATTAACGTAAAGGCCTGAATTACTTGTGTGTAAAGGCAGCTATGGAATGTGGAAGGGCGGAGCGACATGTAATTAAATCGAGGTCCTCCGACTCTGGCCTGCTTGTTTTCACCAAGCAAAAGTGCACCACACTTGGAGAACGCTCGTTTAGCTTCAAGGCTCAGACTGGAACGCATGATGCTCCCACCGTCGCTCGCTTTAAATCAACTCTCAAGACCCACCTGTTCTCTCTTGCTTTCCATGCTCTTTAAGCCTGATATCTGCTATTCACTGCTGTGCTGTTGCTACTATTTCATATATTATGCATTTTTCACTACATTTAATGTATTATGCATTGTTTTTTTTTACTGTATATCACATATTATGCATTTCTCTATTTAAAGTATTACGGTTTTTCTTGTTGTTACTGCATCTTGTAAAGCTCTTTGTGAAGGTGATCCACTATGAAAGGTGCTATATAAAATAATGATTGATTGATTGATAAATTAAAACATTTAAGGCAATTTTGTTGAAGTACTTTTATTTCTGTAAAGAAAAAACAAGCAGACAGGATACACAAAATATGGTGGCATCACCTGAGCCTCCATCCTTCCCTGTTGTATTCGATAGGCTAGTATATCCATTCAAACTATATACTATAAATTAGGACTGCAGTTGTTTTCCATTTTCCTATTTAGCTTAATCAACTCCCATCCCCCTGCTTCTCTGGGTTTCCCTGACAATGAACAGAGTTTCAGTTCATGAAAATATTAATTTACAGCTGCCCACTGGCATAATAGTTGACAGCATATATTTGGGAAAATTAATAAGGAGGTATCATCACTGTTAAGATATTAGCATTTACATCATCAAACATGCCTGACTTTTTTAAAAATTTTTTACCCTTAACAAAAATCTTCACTTTGCAGCCTCTGGCTTTATATGCACATATTAACTTAATTTACAATGTAATATTTGTATTTTTTAAGTCAGTAGTAGCTGGCTCAAACAAAGCTAACTCATGTTTTAAAAAATCGCTGAATACTCAGAGAGACTAAAAGAAAACAGCTATCATGCCATTTAAACTAACTGGTACATTGAGCCTCAGGGAAATAGCAATATGTCCACAGGGCTGAGGAAGCAACAACTCAGCTGCACTTAGAAAATGCCAGGGACCCAATAACTACTAGCTATTTACACATCAAGTACATCACCGTTTTCAATAATTTGCTTCACTGAGGAAATGAATCTGCAACACTGCAAGGACTTGGTGCAAATTAGAAAATCATATCAAATAAACGACATACTTTAGAGTACAATCAATTTTAATTTCCATGATTTACTGAATATGAGCTCAGTGTTGATCCATATTCTGTTAGGGCAATTTCTATATTTTTTTATTGAAGTAAATGCTGACAGATCTGGTTTGTTAAAGGAACCTCGAAGCCCTGTAAACATAAAACATTTTTGTTTTTAATTGAAGTGCCTAGTGTACCAGCATAAAACGTATGTTAATCCTATAATGTCTATTGGTTTATCACATATGAAACTATACTTTGTAGCACTTTCTGGAGCATATTGCGTTTACAATCCAAGCTCAAATGCTAACATGTCCATATGCAATACAGACAGATCTACAATGTTGTTTGGGTACAAGGAATGCTGTCTGTTTGCATAAATAAAATAGCTGATCCCCAGTGACTCTTCCAGTAAAGGCACTACGGCATTGGAGTGCTTCATTTTCCCCTGCTGGTAAGGAGCCCAACCAGAGACTGGTAAAAAGAGACAATTGGCATTCGTTGGTCATGTATCCAAGCCTGGCTTCAAGTCAGATGCCAGATATATTTTTTCTACTTTTAATTATTTATCTGGTCAACAGGGTTACAAATATGCTTTTAATTCGCTAAAATGAGAAAACTGGAAATCATGGACAATAGACAACATTATTTTTTGTCCTGTTGCTTGATGGTCTTATTGAGACAGTTGCCCAATAGACATGTTGTGGTGAACAGAGACTCCCACTTACAAGGATAAGCTCAGCTGCAAAGGTGGGGAATGCAGAGGGAGAGCTAGAGGGATGACAGTATTTGCACAGTTGGCTTTCTGGAACATTGAAAGGGTAAATTAAAGGGTAAGTCTCATGGGAATGATTGAAATTCTACCTTAGTTATGGTTCTTGTGTATAGTATGCATTTTTTTCCTGTTTGGGTATCCTATATCATTTGCTTGTCCCTATTTAATGCTTTCAGCATGGTACATGGTCCGGTATTCCACCCTGTTCAGAGGGCTCTGGCTTCTTCTTCAAATCCTACTGGAGATTGGCATTGGGCTGGCCCTCTGGAGAAGCACCACCACTCACGTTAAAGGGGCTTTTAGGAATTGTCATCCATCTTTAATTATTAATTTAATGATACCGTGCAGTTTATATTTCATTTGAGTAGTATAATTAGGTCTTCTGATTTTCGGTTTTAACCGATGAAACCCGATAAAACACCCCCAGTACAAAAAAAATGAAATCGGTGGATAGCCAATAAACACCGGAAAAACTGTGGAAATGGTTAATCAATTCACGTTGACTTTTCCCTTTTCCCATTAAAAAATAAAATCTACTACAAAAATAATAATAAATACATTTCCCAGTGCTGCTGGGCAATGTCCCGCCTTCCTGACTTGCATCTATCATTGATCCATTCTGAAGACTTTAAACCCGACCCAACTACTGAGTGACAGCACATTCCTACATTTCTATTGGGGACTCCGCTTGCGAGAATTAAAACGCAATTACAATCAGGATGAAGGCTTGTTAGCTGGATTTAAAGCTGTATTACAGTTAAGATTACGGGCAGCAGTGTGGAGTAGTGGTTAGGGCTCTGGACTCCTGACCGGAGGGTCGTGGGTTCAATCCCAGGTGGGGGACACTGCTGTTGTACCCTTGAGCAAGGTACTTTACCTAGATTGCTAAAAAATAATGTGTAAAAAATAGTGTAATTGTATGTAAAAATAATGTGCTATCTTGTAACAATTGTAAGTCGTCCTGGATAAGGGTGTCTGCTAAGAAATAAATAATAATAATAATCTCACTTAACAAAACTGTACTTATCATTTTCTTTTTTTTTGTAAGTATCTTATTTCTTCTACTCATAAAAAGAAAAAGCTATTAAATACAGTTTTGTTAAGTGTGATTAGCGGGTTGTCAAAGTTTTTATTTCGTTCGGGCCTAAGTTTAATTAATTGTTTTTGTAATCTACCAGCGGCTTCTGTTGCATACACATCGCTGATAATAGTGCAGACCATGGGTCAAACTAATGTTCGTGTTGGGGTGCGTTTTTTTTCCCATCAATGTCATCCTTCTGCAGTGCCTCTAAATGCCTTTTAATTTGTTTGTTTTTTAAACCATTTAAATGCGAAACCATAACAAAACATTTTAAATATGCGCTTCTTAGGGTCAGTATTACTGTCATTGCTTGCGCCATGGATATGCTTTTCTCAAATAAATTATATTAATATTTTTACTTACCTCTGTGTTGATCTTGTGAGCTCTTTTGGTGGATGTGGCAATGTGCCCCACCCCTGTGTGTATTTTTGTGTTTTATGTTGTATGTAGTGTGTAAATGTTGGTGTATTGTAGTTGCTGCACGGGATATAAATGGGTGTGTGTAGCACAAGTTATTTGAAATGTATAATTGTATTTAGGCACGGGGATTGCACTTCACGTGCATTTAAAGTACTTAATATGTGAGGGTTTTCACAGATTAGATCATGTGCTGGGATTCAAGTGAATAATTAACTGGTAATTGAATCCCAGCACAATTGTATATATAGATGCACATCTCATTCACCCGGGGTTGTGTGTTCGAGAGTGGAGAGTGAGGAGAGTAAATTAAAGTAAATAACAACTGCGACTACGTGCTGGAGAACCAGCACGGTACTTGTTTTGTGTTTAGCGTTCATCCACCCTGTTTGTTAGTGTCTATTCGTTTTGTTTGTCTGTTTATTTTGGCTAAAGTGCCGTGTCCTGTGTTTTGTTCAAACCTTTTTATTTATAATAATCTGGTGCAAGCAAGCGCCTTCATCATTTCATTTCACCGTCCTGTGTGAGTTTCCTTTCCTGGTTCTGAAGTCACCACTCAGCCAGCCTGGTGACAGTGGACCATGTGGCAAATCTGTGTGTTGAGAACCTGCAAAGTATAGTTGAAAGTTATTGGTGAATACCTACCTGTGACACCAATGCATGTGATTCTTGTTACTTAATAATAGGCTTGTATATTATACTAAGGGCTCCTGTTTTTCAGGTTTTATTAATTGTATTTTTCGGTGCTTATTTTGAGCTATATTTTTTTAGTTTTATGTAAATCTTTTTTTTTCGGGATGTTTTCAGTTACTTTCCAAAATGCTTGAGCGTTTCTTTTTCTGTACAAATATGTATAGTTAGTAGTAACTCGACAGTACTTGCACACTTAAGTTGTGCCTTCTTTCCTTTGCTGTCTTCCACAACAAAATCCCTATGGTCACGAGCACATTCTTCTGGGGTTTTTGTGTGTAGGCATTTATGTACAGTTTGCCACAATTTTGTTTTAAATCCTCCTTATCTTATTATTATACAATTACCCATTTATACAGTTGGGTTTTTACTAGAGCAATCTAGGTAAAGTACCTTGCTGAAAGGTACAGCAACAGTGTCCCCCACCTGGGATCGAACCCACGACCCTCCGGTCACGAGTCCAGAGCCCTAACCCCTACTCCACACTGCTGCCCCATTACTGGGTTGTCAAAGTTTTTATTTGGTCCGGGCTTTAGGCTAGGTAGTTGTTAACAGTATGTTTTTATTCTCTATTAATTCAATTATATTCATTGAAAAAGGCAAGAGAACCAGGTCGTTATTATTTTTATTGTTTTGGTTTAATATAATATAACAGGCTAATGTTCCTATTGAAGTAGACTACAATATACTGTATATATTTTTTCATTAAAAAGTTGTCGTTGTTCTTTGTTGAAATTAATGTTCAGCTTTCATATTTTGTTGTGTAGGCCTACTACTCATTTAATCAAACCAAGCAGTGTAAGAAGTTGCTTGTATCGTTCATAACGTTTTTCAAATCAAGTAAGCTTATTTGTGGATTAAAAAAATGACAATAGAGTTGCAGCCAGTGTCATCTTACTTAAAGGCACTCAAGCTGAAATCGTAAAGTAATTTAAAGTAGACTACAATCGTGATAGCGGACTGTCTCCCTTTAGTGTGCATGCAAGAACTTGCAGAGTTAATACAACTGTGTTGAGATTTTTTTAAAAAAAAAAGCATTTTATGAGATTTTTAACTAGAGGTACCAGCGCTATGATTCTGCACGTCCAGAGGTTCCGGGCCAAGCCCCGGCACAAATTAAGCACTGCATGCATGCCCCTTACCTACCTACTCTATAGTGACGTGGCATGTTGACTTTGAAACCACACCCACTATAGCTCTTCAGTGGCGGTATAGCCTTTCACACAGGCAGTTATGACAGTTCAGTGCCATCTCTGAACTACCTCGCGAGGTGGTTCAGAGACGGCATAAAATATGACGGTTCTGTGGCGGTATAAGCAATTCATACAGACCTATAAGCCGCTACAGTGGCGGTTCTGAGCCGTCATAACTCCTCTGTGTGAAAGCACCTTTTCTATACTTAAGTCACTTGCAGCTGTCCCGAGCCTGCCCCCTTCAGGCCATTCCACAGATGTCCTCCCATCTCCAGTGTCCTCCAGCTCAGAAAACAGAGCAATTTATAAATCAGGCTACGAGCCACAATCCATGCCCTCGTCTTCCAACAGACTCCGTCAGCGAAACGGCAGCGCTCCTCAAAAAGACACATAAAGCATTCCCTCAGTCACTTGGTAAGCCTTGTGCAAAACAGCGTTCTGGGCAGCACCGTGCCAGTCGGGTATGAGGATGCTGGCATTGCATGGTGCTGACACAAGCTAGGGCACGATATGGATTTTTACAAAAAATCATGAAAACAATATGGCACACTTTCATAACAGTGACATAACAATGCAGCCCGATGTTGCAGCCGTCTTGGAAACAAGGTAATTGCCAAGTGTGTGTGCGTGTGTGTGTGAGTTTTCTTTGAAACTCACGTCCGTATTTTTCAATATTTTACACAATAAAAATAAAAGCAGATCATTGTTATTATTATTATTATTATTATTATTATTATTATTATTATTATTATTATTAAATGTATTTTTATTATTATTTCTACTAGTCGTAGTTGTATGTAATAGCATTCATTCAGTGATATTCAAACGAAACAGTAGTACAACACAGACTTTTATTTATTTATTTTTTCTGCCCTGGCTGTCTTCACCTGCCTTTTCGCATGTTACCGTCTTGTTTCCATCCCTTCAAAATGTCACAAATACTGGCTGGGGATTGGTCAACAGCTGTTTTCATGTTGCTTTCGGCGGTCTTCCTACTCCTGCGAAACTTCTTTCCACCCATTTCGCGGATTGGAAATGACTAGTTTTGGTTTTGTGATAAAGAAAATGCGATATGGTTAAACTGAACACTGTTATATGAGGAGGAGGTTAAATGTCAGTAAAACTTGCAAAGAAAATGTACAGAATGAAATTTACTGGTTGCATAAGTATTCAGCCCCTTAAGTCAGTACTTGGTAGAAACACCTTTTGCAGCAATTATTGAGTCATTTTGGATAGGTCTCTTCTTCACGGGAAAATTGCTCCAGTTCTGATAAGTTTGTTGGGGGTCGATGGACTGCAATCTTCAAGTCTCGCCATACATTTTTGATTGGATTCAAGTCAGGACTTTGACTGGTCCAGTCAAGAACATTAATTCTCTTCTTTTTCAACCACTCCAGTGTGGCTTTGGCTTTGTGCTTCGGGTCATTGACCTGCTGAAATGTGAATTTCCTCCCCAGTTTCAGAGTCTTGGCTGACTCAAACAGGTTTTCCTCAAGGATTTGTCTGTACTTTGCATCATCCATTCTCCCCTCTATCTTGACAAGCTTCCCAGTTCCTGCTGAAGAGAAGCATCTCGATAACATGATGCTGCCACCACCATGCTTGACAGTTGGGATGGTGTTGACTGGGTGATGTGCAGTGTTGGGCTTGGGCAAGACGTAACGCTTGGAATTTAGACCGACAAGTTCAATTTTTGTCTTGTCTGACCACAAAACCTTTTTCCACATGTCTGCAGTATCATCTACATGCTTTTTCACAAACTCCATACGTGCTTTAAGATGAGGCTTTTTGAGTAATGGATTCTTTCTTGCCACCCGTCCATAAAGGGCAGCTTTGTGTAGGGACCAGCTTATTGTTGATGTGTTTACACTCACTCCCATCTCAGACACAGAACTTTGCAGATCTCTCAAGGTCATTGTTGGCTTCAGAGTGACATCCCAAACCAGTTTCCTGCTTGCCCGGGTGCTCGGTTTGGGAGGGAGACCTGATCTGGGTAGTGTCTGGGTGGTATGATGCATCTTCCACTTCTTAATGATGGACTTCACTGTGCTGAGAGGGATAATCAGCGCCTTTGAAATTTTCTTGTACCTTTCTCCTGCTCTGTGCCTCTCTACCACATTATCCCTGACTTATTTCAAAAGCTCCTTGGTCTTCATGGTTGCTTTGTTGGATCAGAATGTGAGTGCAGCTTGAAAGTCTTTATGTACCTGAGGGAAATGATCTACAAGTTCAACCACTCTGAGTACACACAGGCTGAAACCATTTCACAAATTTTGTGACCTTTCAAACAAATCATTTGCACCTGAGCTGATTTAGGGCTGCAGTAGCAAAATGGTTGAATACTTATGCAACTGAGATTAATCTGTTTTTCTCTGTAAATCTTACTTATTTATATTCTATATGCATTTTTTAACTTTATCAATAGTAGTTTGTGTAGATTCTACATGTAAAGTCTAATTTGAAAGCGTCGTGGGGTACGCTCAGGTGCCAACAAAATGTGAAAACTTTGCAGGGGGGTGAGTACTTCTGCAAACCACTGTATATATATGTATACAGAAATGAATAATTTGACCAGAGGTAGGTGACGTCACAGATGACCTGTGAATATGTCCATGAACTTAAAAAAAGTATACTGTCTGTAGTTGTAGCTTACTACAAAGATAAGAAATAAAAGAAATATATCTAAAAAGCTTTGCCATTACTGAAAGAGGCACTGCTTCAAGCAAACCTCTCCGTGAGTAGAAAAGAGTTTATTGTTTGTACGTATTAAATAAATAATACGTATTGCTTTATTAAACATTTAACTCGAACTGTGGCAAAAAAAAAGTAGGCTAAAGAAAAAAACGGTTTTGTGCGTGTTTCCTTTAATGGTGCAACAAATACAACATATATTATGATAATAATAGGAATAATACATATACTAATATTTGATACTGTAAATTGTTCATTTTAAATTATTCAGTGTTGTGTGCAAGTGTTCGATATATGGGGTCAGTGGAACGTCTTGAGGCATGTACTGTTTTTTTTTTTGCAAATATCGGGGTGTTTAGTGTTATTTATTTTTTTTATTTGCTTACTACGCGATAGCTTTCGACAAGTTAACTATAAAATCCGGTGCTGTGAAAGTCTTGCGATGTGATTTATAGCTGGAAGTGAGTAGATTTGGTCGGGCGATAGCAAACCACTCCCCCTTCTCAACCCACTTATAGTGAACAAGCGATAGCTGTTTTTTGAAGGGTGAAAAGGGCTTGTTTTGGTTTTGCGAGATTTTGCTTGGAATTTCTTGTGTTTATTACATAAGCGCTTTCGTGTCCTCGTTCGCTAAGTGCTAACTTTGATTTGGTCCGGCCCTTAGTAAAGCCCAGCCACGCAGCATTTGACAGGCTGCACAAAACATGACAATAAGCGGGTTTGCGAGATGATATTAAGAGAAGTCATTTCTCAAAGAGCCTATGGTGCAAGACGAGTGGTGTTTGAAAAATTGTGATAATAAACTGGGCATATTAAAGTGAGGTGATATAAAACAGATTCATCTGTATTTTTTCCCCCTGGATATTTTCTTTAAGATTCACCCACAAATGGTTTTCCATTAACACAATCTATTCATGTACACAAAACAACCGGCACACAATGGAATGTGAACTAATCAGAATGTTTTTACACAATATAATAAATGAAACACCAAAATACTGCTTTATGAACTTTATTAAGAGTCAGCTAATGAATCAGCCTTTAATACAAGAATTTTACTCAAAACATTAAATATTTTAATAAGCCGTGAAGTGATTTCTTGTATGTGTGAAAAAAAGTGTGTTACCCTAACAGAGATAAAATATTTTCATATTTTTTTTGTTTTGAATTATTGATCTAAGAGGGTCTTGTTGCAGAGGTGACATGACAGTCCAATGTGTGATTTATAATGATGAGCCCCTCTGATGTTAATCTTTAAAGGCTTGCTCAACATCACTATTCAAGGTCTTTATTAACTTGACATTTTGGAAAATTGAATCATTCGGAGATTTCATGAAAGCTGTTCCTTGCCTGTAAAAGCTTAACTGTAAAAAAATAAAATAATAAAATAATAATAAAAAAAACAAGAGGGGCAGAATTGTCATTTTATAAACTATATGATTCATTATAACGTACACATTTAAATAAATAGCAGTGTGCATATATATATATATATATATCAAAAAATTTCTATACGAGGTGAGGTGCTGGCCAGAAGGTACTTAATGTTGAAACGAGTGTCTCTGCATTAGTGGGATTTGTTCAGCAGTAGTATAATTATCAATGAGCTTACTATAGCAGCTGCAAAGAACAGGTTTGGCCGCACACCCAAAGGATTCTTCTTTATCCTTTCAGATCTTTGAATGTGAGCAGTTCATTAAGAGAAAGGTGAAACACTCTGTATTCCAAAATAAGAGTAATTTTATTGTTTAAAAATCACGAGCGTAGACAACGTGTTTTGACAAGGAATGTGTCTTCATCAGGTTCAACTGTGTTATAAAGTGCCGTACAAATCCTGGTCTATATATACACAGATGAAATCACTAATTTCACTATAAAGTCATTAGTTAAAACAGTTACTCCATGTGACTGGCTGGACGAGTGGTCTGACGTCAGGCCAGAAGCAGGAAGGAAAACTGACACAAGGCACTGCAGTTTCAAAAGGAAGACTCGGCTGGTCGTCGTTTTTATTAAGCAACACAAAAATAAAATAAAAGGTTTAAACAAAAACACTTCGCTAACAGAGCAAAATAAAACAGTAAACAAAAATAATCACGAACACAAAATATATAAAACACAGGTCAGGCTGGGCAGATTGCCTTCACTGTTCCTATGTTTAATTTTAGTTTCGTTTTTCTGTCTCGCTGCTCGCTCTCTCCTCTCTAACACCCACCACGAGCTGGAGAGCTGCAGGCTTTTTATATTCAGGCGACCATCTCCCGACTAGCAACAAAATTAATCACCTAATTAATTCGGGAGATGGCCACCTTCTGCACGGGTTTACTAACTACTGTGTGGATGGGGCTTCCCATCCACGCTACTAAATAATAACAAACAAACGGCTATGCCGTCACTTCTATAAACAAAACAATAACAAAATACGCGGCGCTTCGCCGTCATATAAATACACTAACTAAATCATAATAATAATAATAATAATAATAATCATCATCATTATCATCATCAACAACAACAAATAATACAAAATAACACAGGGGAGGATGGGGGGGGGGACCCCATTCTACAAATAAATAAACCCTGTACAGGGCTGCTCGCCCTATTACACTCCAGTAATTAAACAACATGAAAACAGCCATATTCAATACATTAAACCAATGTCATCCTTAAAAATGGATGATTAAGTTGTATTTTTATTTTTATCATTATAATACGTTGAAATCCAAGGCAGAGGCTATTATTATTATTATTATTATTATTATTATTATTATTATTATTATTATTATTATTTATTTCTTAGCAGACACCCTTATCCAGGGCGACTTACAGTCGTAAACAAATACATTTCAAGAATCACAGTACAAGTAATAATACAATTAAGAGCAAGATAAATACAATGACTTTGGTTCTAGTATGACAAAATATGATTCAATAATGGAGCAGATAACAGTGTCAGTGATAGTTGCATCAGGATATAATTAAATACAAAATACTACAGATTAAATAACACTTGACAGATTACAGTGATCTAAAGTACAGGATTAAATGCAGTAAAATAGGGGGCAGATAAGAGCAAGTAAAGTGCATTTAAGGAAGAGTGATAAGTATCCAGGGGGAAAAACAGAGGAGTTCTACAGGTGCTGTCTGAAGAGGTGAGTCTTGAGGAGGCGCCGGAAGGTGGTCAGGGACTGGGCAGTTCTGACATTCCACCACTGCGGGGAGAGGGTGGAGAAGGAGCGGGCACAGGAGGCAGGGGAGCGTAGAGGAGGTACAGCCAGTCTTCTAGTGCAGGGTCTGGAGGTAGCTGGGTGCAGTCTGGTCAAGGCATCTGTAGGCTAGTACAAGAGTCTTGAACTGGATGCGAGCGGTGATCGGAAGCCAATGGAGTGAGTGGAGCAGTGGAGTTGGGTGGGAGAAGCGAGGCAGAGAGAACACCAGGCGAGCAGCAGAGTTCTGGATGAGCTGGAGCGGAAGGGTGCCGGACGCAGGGAGGCATCAATCTCTCTGGATTCTGCTTGAAAAGCATACCTCTCAATCCAGCTATGTTTCTTAAATAATTCGGAGGGGAGAGAAGGTGGAGAAGGAGGGTGCAGTGTGTGTAGGGGTTGGAGCAGGAGGGGGTGCGGGGGAGGGAGAGGTGTTAAAGAGTTTGAAGATATCTGAGATTTTAGAAGGGAAGAAAGAGGCAAAGTCATCAGAGGAGATAGAGGAGGGAGGAGGAGGGGTGTGGGTTTAGGAGGGAGGAGAAGGTAGAGAATAGTTTACGTGGGTTGTTAGTGGAGGCTTGGATTACAGATTGGAAATAAGTACATTTAGCAGAGGAGAGAGTAGAGGAGAAGGAGGAGAGGAGAGTGCAGTAGAGGTCTAGAGCAGCAGGGAGTTTGGTTCTCTTCCATTTCTTTTCAGCAGATCACAGTGTGATTCTTGCTTAGTGGAGCGCAGAGGAGAGCCATGGTTGGGGAGGGGAGGGGCGAGCCGGCTGGGAGGTGAGGGGACAGAGGGAGTCAAGGGAGGAGAAGAGGGTGGAGGTAGCACAGTCTACAGAGAAGGAGTCGATAGGAGGGAGGTGAGAGAGAGCAGTGGAGGCAAGGACAGAGGGCATTACGGAGAGAGGTGACAGTGGGGGTAGGAGGAGCAGGGAGAAAGGGGAGACAGAGAAAAATAGATGAAATAGTGATCAGAGAGGTCCAGTGGGGTGACAGAGAGGTTGGAGGGGCAGCAGGCCCTGGAGAAGGTGAGATCCAGTTGACGGCCAGCTTTGTGGGTAGGAAGGGATGGAGAGAGACAGAAGTCGAAGGAGTGAAGGAGAGGGAGGAATCCTGCAGAGTGGCTGGGGTTGGAGAGATGGATATTGAAGTCACCTAACAGGACAGTTGGGGTAGACAGAGAGGGGAGGGAGGAGAGTAGATAGTCGAGTTCATCTAGAAAGTGAGCGAGAGGTCCAGGGGGACGGTACAGTACAATTAGCAGGAGTTCACAGGGAGAGGTTAGTTGGACAGCATGAAATTCAAAGGTATTAACAGAGAGTGAGGAGAGGTCGGAGGGGACAGAAAAGAGTAAGGAGGGAGAGAGGAGAAGACCAGTCCCACCTCCCCGTCCAGTGAGACGTGGGGTATGGGACAGGACGAAAGAGAGGACAAGGCGGCAGGAGTTACAGTGTTATCAGGGGACAGCCAGGTTTCAGTGAGAGCAAGGAAATCGAGAGTGAGAGAGGGGTGGGAGGCAAAGGCAGAGATGAAATCAGCTTTGTTAGCAGAAGAGTGACAGTTCCAGAGTGCACCAGAGAGTGTGTGGGGGGGGGGAGAGGCAGAGGGATGAAGTTAGAGGGGTTGGAGGAGCAGCGGCGGAGAGAGGGCAGAGGATGAGGGCGAGAGGACAGAACACGGATGTGAGAGACAGTCATAGCAGGACAGGCAAGACAAATAGGCACAGTGGGAGCGGTGGGGTGGAGGGTACAGACCTGACTAGTAGATGCCATCTTCCAGAGCGCTGTTAGGTTCGGATCTATTCCAACAGCGTCTCGGAGCAGGACTCGCCTCGCTGGACTCCCACAGCTAGACTCCCGGCTCTTTTGTTGAGGATCTTCTGTTTGCTGGCGCGGAAATAGCCTTTCTGAATGTAGTTAATTTAAAATTACTTGAAGCAGGAACTTACCTATATGCCTCAGACCCTGGTTACCTGTAGACTGAAATGACCAAATAATTCGTATTTAAGACTAATTAGAGATTCGAGTTCAGATTGAATCTTTCATTGACTTAAGTGTATACATCCAAAATGACTCTCTTCTAATTAGTTGTTTAATTATATTACCTCCTCTCTTAGAAACTGAAACTTCCTCGAGCCCTATAAACTTGAGGCTTGATGCAGAACCATGATTAAAAGCTTTATAGTGTCTTGCCATTGCATAGTCCATGTTGTTATTTCATATAGCCGCCTTATGCTCTGCTATACAGGTTTTCAAGTTTCTTTTAGTTTGGCCTACATAGATAAGGCCACAAGGACACGTATAGCACATGGGTTGTGTTTCAATTGATAACACTTTGTATGGTATATTTATGACTGGAATGTGGATGTGTAAAATGTTGAACATTGTAAGTATTTGAACAATGGATACGTCTTCCAGATCGAAAATGACCATGGATCTGAGGTCACCAAAGGATCTTTTATGTTCCTTCCCCTTCTATAGCAAAATCTAGGAGTCATTATAGCAAAGGGATGTAATTGTGGGTCACATTCTAATATTTTCCAATGTTTTGAAATAATCTTTTTAATGTCATTAGAAATATAATTATACTCAGTAACAAATGTAATTATATCTGTAGTTAAATCGTTACTTGTGATCTTGCATTGTTCTGCTGGAAAATCGACACTTCCGGATTGGCTTGCAGGAACGGAAAAACTGTTGCCTCAAGGACTTTGTCAATGTATTGCTGAGCAGTTAGGTTGCCCTCGATCTGCACCAAAGGCGCTCTTCTGTTAAAAGAGATTCCTCCCCACATCATCACACTTCCACCGCCCCTCCGGTTGCCTTGAACAATGCAACAGTCAGCATAACGCTCACCACGACGTCTCCACACATGTTGTTTTCCGTCAGGTCTGTCAAGGGCAAAATGGAATTCATCTGTGAATAAAACACTCCTCCACTCTCTCTGCCACCACCTCAGATGTTCTTTGGCCCACAGAAGACAGCGATTTCGTCTTTCAGCTGTCAACATGTTACCCCTGAACGGCTTCCAAGCATGCAAATCATTTTCATGCAGACGACGAGCTACAGTCATTCTGCTGATGCACGGGTTATTTCTTCCTGGAATTTCTATATATACAGTACTGTGCAAAAGTTTTAGGCAGGTGTGAAAAAATGCTGTAAAGTAAGAATGCTTTCAAAAATAGACATGTTAATAGATTATATTTATCAATTAACTAAATGCAAAGTGAGTGAACAGAAGAAAAATCTAAATCAAATCCATATTTGGTGTGACCACCCTTTGCCTTCAAAACAGCATCAAGCATCAATTCTTCTAGGTACACTTGCACACAGTTTTTGAAGGAACTCGGCAGGTAGGTTGGCCCAAACATCTTGGAGAACTAACCACAGTTCTTCTGTGGATTTAGGCAGCCTCAGTTGCTTCTCTCTATTCATGTAATCCCAGACAGACTTGATGATGTTGAGATCAGGGCTCTGTGGGGGCCATACCATCACTTCCAGGACTCCTTGTTCTTCTTTACGCTGAAGATAGTTCTTAATGACTTTCGCTGTATGTTTGGGGTCGTTGTCATGCTGCAGAATAAATTTGGGGCCAATCAGATGCCTCCCTGATGGTATTGCATGATGGATAAGTATCTGCCTGTACTTCTCAGCATTGAGGAGACCATTAATTCTGACTAAATCCCCAACTCCATTTGCAGAAATGCAGCCCCAGACTTGCAAGGAACCTCCACCATGCTTCACTGTTGCCTGCAGACACTCATTCGTGTACGCTCTCCAGCCCTTCGGCGAACAAACTGCCTTCTGCTACAGCCAAATATTTCAAATTTTGACTCATCAGTCCAGAGCACCTGCTGCCATTTTTCTGCACCCCAGTTCCTGTGTTTTCGTGCATAATTGAGTCACTTGGCCTTGTTTCCACGCCGGAGGTATGGCTTTTTGGCCGCAAGTCTTCCATGAAGGCCACTTCTGAGCAGACTTCTCCGACAGTAGATGGGTGTACCAGGGTCCCACTGTTTTCTGCCAGTTCTGAGCTGATGTCACTGCTGGACATCTTCCGATTGCGAAGGGAAGTAAGCATGATGTGTCTTTCAACTGCTGCAGTAAGTTTCCTTGGCCGACCACTGCGCCTACGGTCCTCAACATTGCCCGTTTCTTTGTGCTTCTTCAAAAGAGCTTGGACAGCACATCTGGAAACCCCTGTCTCCCTTGAAATTTCTGCCTGGGAGAGACCTTGCTGATGCAGTATAACTACCTTGTGTCTTGTTGCTGTGCTCAGTCTTGCCATGGTGTATGACTTTTGACAGTAAACTGTCTTCAGCAACCTCACCTTGTTAGCTGAGTTTGGCTGTTCCTCACCCAGTTTTATTCCTCCTACACAGCTGTTTCTGTTTCAGTTAATGATTGTGTTTCAACCTACATATTGAATTGATGATCATTAGCACCTGTTTGGTATAATTGTTTAATCATACACCTGACTATATGCCTACAAAATCCCTGACTTTGTGCAAGTGTACCTAGTCCTGGAAGTGATGGTATGGCCCCCACAGAGCCCTGATCTCAACATCATCGAGTCTGTCTGGGATTACATGAAGAGAGAGAAGCAACTGAGGCTGCCTAAATCCACAGAAGAACTGTGGTTAGTTCTCCAAGATGTTTGGGCCAACCTACCTGCCGAGTTCCTTCAAAAACTCTGTGCAAGTGTATCTAGAAGAATTGATGCTTGATGCTGCTTTGAAGGCAAAGGGTGGTCACACCAAATATGGATTTGATTTAGATTTTTCTTCTGTTCACTCACTTTGCATTTAGTTAATTGATAAATATAATCTATTAACATGTCTATTTTTGAAAGCATTCTTACTTTACAGCATTTTTTCACACCTGCCTAAAACTTTTGCACAGTACTGTGTATATATATATATATATATATATATATATATATATATATATATATATATATATATATATATATATATATATATATATATATAAAACGCTAATTCAAAGATGACCTATTGTAGTACGAATCATGTGTGAAGAACGCATTCGTTGCCTTCACACAAACTGCAACCAGGCAACGAATGCATGGATAGTTTTTTCAAGAGAAAGGATGTGTAATTACTGTATTCAGCATATAAGTGTACATTCTTTCCTTTTTCATTTCTTTACTGTTTTCTTTTAAACATACCTGTAGCAGGGTGATTGCCATGCACAAGGGGAATTAGTGTTGGTGTAATTTATATGTGGAAACAGGTTTGTTTTGTGTGTTTTTTGGAGGTTTTATGTTTGATCAAATGATTCTTTACAGATGGGTGCTCGATTGAGACTTGCTGCCTGTCTGCCTGCCTGTCTTCTGTATGTGTCCTCTGTGCATTACCATCGTTGGTAGCGTCACTTGACCCGTTTGTTTACTTTCTGTTTTGTGTTTAATAAATCCTGCGCGCTTGTGCTGGCGTTTCTCTCCGTCTTGCAATGCGGTTACCATTTAAATGTTTATCAATGTGAAGTAACCTTCTTAAAAGTACTATATATTGATGTTCAATTTTAATGTGCCATTTTAGCATTATTCTGATACAGAAAAGTGAAGTTAGCCGATATATACAGTGTATATACAGTACTGTGCAAAAGTTTTAGGCAGGTGTGAAAAAATGCTGTAAAGTAAGAATGCTTTCAAAAATAGACATGTTAATAGATTATATTTATCAATTAACTAAATGCAAAGTGAGTGAACAGAAGAAAAATCTAAATCAAATCCATATTTGATGTGACCACCCTTTGCCTTCAAAACAGCATCAATTCTTCTAGGTACACTTGCACAAAGTCAGGGATTTTGTAGGCACATAGTCAGGTGTATGATTAAACAATTATACCAAACAGGTGCTAATGATCATCAATTCAATATGTAGGTTGAAACACAATCATTAACTGAAACAGAAACAGCTGTGTAGGAGGAATAAACTGGGTGAGGAACAGCCAAACTCAGCTAACAAGGTGAGGTTGCTGAAGACAGTTTACTGTCAAAAGTCATACACCATGGCAAGATTGAGCACAGCAACAAGACACAAGGTAGTTATACTGCATCAGCAAGGTCTCTCCCAGGCAGAAATTTCAAGGCAGACAGGGGTTTCCAGATGTGCTGTCCAAGCTCTTTGAAGAAGCACAAAGAAACGGGCAACGTTGAGGACCGAGACGCAGTGGTCGGCCAAGGAAACTTACTGCAGCAGATGAAAGACACATCATGCTTACTTCCCTTCGCAATCGGAAGATGTCCAGCAGTGCCATCAGCTCAGAACTGGCAGAAAACAGTGGGACCCTGGTACACCCATCTACTGTCCGGAGAAGTTCTGGTCAGAAGTGGCCTTCATGGAAGACTTGCGGCCAAAAGCCATACCTCCGACGTGGAAACAAGGCCAAGCGACTCAACTATGCACGAAAACACAGGAACTGGGGTGCAGAAAAATGGCAGCAGGTGCTCTGGACTGATGAGTCAAAATTTGAAATATTTGGCTGTAGCAGAAGGCAGTTTGTTCACGAAGGGCTGGAGAGCCGCATACCTAATGAGTGTCTGCAGGCAACAGTGAAGCATGGTGGAGGTTCCTTGCAAGTTTGGGGCTGCATTTCTGCAAATGGAGTTGGGGATTTGGTCAGAATTAATGGTCTCCTCAATGCTGAGAAGTACAGGCAGATACTTATCCATCATGCACTACCATCAGGGAGGCATCTGATTGGCCCCAAATTTATTCTGCAGCATGACAACGACCCCAAACATACAGCGAAAGTCATTAAGAACTATCTTCAGCGTAAAGAAGAACAAGGAGTCCTGGAAGTGATGGTATGGCCCCCACAGAGCCCTGATCTCAACATCATCGAGTCTGTCTGGGATTACATGAAGAGAGAGAAGCAACTGAGGCTGCCTAAATCCACAGAAGAACTGTGGTTAGTTCTCCAAGATGTTTGGGCCAACCTACCTGCCGAGTTCCTTCAAAAACTGTGCAAGTGTACCTAGAAGAATTGATGCTTGATGCTGTTTTGAAGGCAAAGGATGGTCACACCAAATATGGATTTGATTTAGATTTTTCTTCTGTTCACTCACTTTGCATTTAGTTAATTGATAAATATAATCTATTAACATGTCTATTTTTGAAAGCATTCTTACTTTACAGCATTTTTTCACACCTGCCTAAAACTTTTGCACAGTACTGTATATATATATATATATATATGTACAGTTTTAGTTAAAAGTTTACATACCAATAGCAATTTATAATTTCTCGAAATTTCTCAAAAAAACGAAGAATTTTAGGAAAAATATCTTGTAGCAAAAGTTTTGCTTTTGTGGATGACGAAAAAAAGTTTCAAGAAATAGATGTCTACAGTTATTTATTTCAAAGTAAATTAGCAAAATGCTAATTCAAAAGTATTCATACCCTGACAAGGAAAATGAAATGAATAGCTAGTTGAGGCACCTTTAGCAATAGTAACCTCTTTTAAACAATTAGGATATTTGTCAATGAGCTTTTGGCATGATTCTTTGGTGTTTTTTGACCATTCTTCAATGCAAAATTGTTCTAGTTCATTCAAATTCCAAGGACTTCTCTTGTGCACAGCCTTCTTCAACTCATACAAAAGATTCTCAATCAGATTTAGATTGGGACTTTGACTAGGCCATTCCAGAACCTTGATTTTATTTTTCTTTACCTATTCTGAAGTAGTTTTTGATGTGTGCTTTGGATCGTTGTTGTGTTGGAACATCCAGTTGCTCTTTAAACCAAGTTTTGTAGCGGAGGGTTTCAGATGATTGGCCAGTATCTTTTGTTATGTGGAATCCATTTTACTGTATTGGAACAGTAAAATTTCCTGTGCTATTAAATTTCCTGTGCCATTAGAGGAAAAACAGCCCCATAGAAGGATATTCCCACCTCCATGCTTGACAGCAGGTATGGTGTTCTTTTCTTTGTATGCCTGATCAGACTTTTTCCAAACGTAATGACTATTAGCGTGATCAAATAGCTCGATTTTTGTTTCATCGCTCCACAAAACCTTTAACCAGAACTCATATCCATCATTCAAATGCCTTAAGAGTGGCTTTTTCCTTGGCCTGCGACCATTGAGATTTCCAGCCCCACTTACAGCCAATTCACTTTGAATATCTTCGGCCGTCAATCTTGGATTGCTATTAACCTTGTTCTGCTTGTTCTTGGTGAAATAACCTTTTTTTCTTCCAGACCGAGGGAGCGTTGTGACAGTACCATGAGTCTTGTACTTCTTGATAATAGAAACAATAGTTGAACTTGAGATACAAATGCTTGGAAATCTTCTTGCATCCTTCTTCAGCTTTATGACAATAAATAATTTTCTGCCAAGGGTCTTCAGATAGCTCTTTACTTTTTCCCATATTGACTTATTGGTAATGCAATCATCCTATGCCTAATCCTTTTATACTCTCTAAAGTATAACCTACAATCCAGCATTTTCTACACTTTTCTAGAATTAGGTTCTGCATTTGAAATTTCTAGCACCTTGTAGACAATACTATCATAGCATCAAAAATTGCTGAAATAAATAATTGTAGGCATCTACTTCTTGTAACTTGTAATCCTCATCCATAAACGCAAATCTTTGCTACAAAAGATTTTTCCTAAAATTCTTTGTTTTTGAGAAATCTCTAGAAATTATTAATTTCCATTGGGGTATGTAAACTTTTGACTGCAACTGTGTATGTATATCTATTCAGTTCAGTTTTAATTGAAATATGTGTCTTCTTGTGTGTACTGAATGTATAATCTACAACAAAAACATTGTCAATGTAAAAAAAAAACAAGTTAGAAAAACACAACAGCTGATTAAAGTGGTGATATCAAACACAAAAGCCCAAGTTAGGAGAAGCAATTGGGGCAACCTTGTCAAGCATCAAACAAATAGGCACAATTGGAAAGGTGCTGGAGCCCAACATTCACACAATTGTTGCTTCTAACTTGGTTTATTTTTTTTCATCGCTCCACTTTATCGCTCCACTTTACATTGAAATGCTCATTCCCTTATCAGCTGGGTTTAACCAGAATAAAATGCTTAGACACATGTGCCAAGGAAAGTGCTCAACACAGACTGAAGTGTTCTTGGTTATCCTTACAAGCACTACTACAGAGAGAAAGACAGACAGGGAATGGGAGAGGCGTCATCACAGGTGCAGACAAGTATGCTTTGGGAAGACACATGGACAACATGCAGGTAAGGCACAGGTAGATGAGGGCACACATGGACAGACATTTAGCCCATACATACAAGAATACCTCAAAGAGCATGAAGCAGTATATTTCCAACAATGAAGATGATGAACAAGACCAATAATGGCAACGAGTACAAGGGATAATGAGAATGCAAGGTAAGTGTATGGGAAGTGACAGTTGATGGGGCAGGTATTGCAGATCCAGGGCTGGGGTGTTGGAGCATTTTTTTTGGTTGTGCATTCTCAATGTTTTTTGTTGCAGATGTGACTTTTGAGCTGATAAGGGAATCGTCACAATGCCCTTGAAGTTGTACAAAGAGCATTTCAATGTAAAGTGGAGCAATGAAAAAAGAAGCCAAGTTAGAAGCAATAATTGTATGAATGTTGGGCCCCAGCACCTTTCCAATTGTGCCTATTTGCTTTATGCTTGACAAGTTTGCCCCAATTGCTTCTCCTAACTTGGGCTTTTGTGTTTGATATCACCACTTTAAACGGCTGTTGCGTTTTAGCATTGTCAATGTTTCTCCTTGTTATAGAGGTGTTATGAACTTAGGCCAATGCAAGGCATTTGTAAAGCATTCGATCTATTCATAAAAGGCCATATCCATGTCCTTTGCTTTTCTTGGCCATAGTTTGACTTCAATGAGTGCATCATTTGCATGCACCCATTTTCCGTAGCACCCACAGCAAGAAGAGACACACACTCACACACACACACACACACACACACAAAGAACACGCTGTCCAGTGGCCACGCCCCCGTTCTGACTGAGGTCTCAGCTGTCAGTCTCACGTGCAGGAACACCCAGAGTGAGAGCGTAGCGGAGTGAGCCAATTGTATATGGAGCGGGGGAGCGGAGCGGTGTAGTTCCTTGAGCGGACGTTTCCTGCCCGCACCTTTACAGCACTGAGAAGAACTGAGCACGGTTTTATTTTTCTTAAATATATGTTTGGCCATGGATTTTGGACAAAAGAGGTGACAAATACAGATGCAGTCATTTTACAGTATTTTCCATTATGCCTGGGCATGGTAACCATTCATTTTCTAGTTTCAAACCACAATTAGGCACTTTTATGTTTTATAGACTTGAGAATTGCATCTTTAAAAAAAAAAGCTTTTATTTTTCTTTTATATTCAATGTGATTGACATGGCACTTTATTAATTATAATTGATATATGATTGATGTATCTACTATAGATACTAATGAGAGCAAAACAAATACAAAAGAAAAACAAGGGAACGACAGATCTTTTCAAGAAAGCTGGGAGACTTTGTATAAATGGATTTTATATTTTTAAACGCTGCAGTAACAGTTCTGCTTGTGAAGCATCCACACTGTAATTTGACAGAACAGGTGATTTATTTGCATTGTGCAGAACCTTATTTCTCCATTGGTGCTTGAGCCCCGGAGCACTCGTGGAATCACCCCCTGTGCACCTATTATCAGTGATTAAAGCCTGGTTTTCAAACAAACTGATATATCGATTACCAATACTGTATTGGTATAAGGGGCAGCAGTGTGTAGTAGTGGTTAGGGCTCTTGTCTCTTGACTGGAGGGTCGTGGGTTCAATCCCAGGTGGGGGGCACTGCTGCTGTACCCTTGAGCAAGGTACTTTACCTAGATTGCTCCAGTAAAAACCTAACTGTATAAATGGGTAATTGTATTGAAAAATAATGTGATATCTTGTAACAGTTGTAAGTTGCCCTGGATAAGGGCGTCTGCTAAGAAATAAATAAGAAGAAAAGTGTGTTTTTAAAAAAGTAATTTCATCTTTCAATCACTTAAAATATGCTGACGATAATGTAAACAACACCAAGCTACAGACAGTGAGTCCCAAGCTTTAAACGTGTTACTGTTTATAGATAAGAACTCAACTTTATTATGAATATTGTGTTATTATGTTTTAAGCAACATACTACGATAGTGTTCATTATGGTAATTGTTTGTTTATTAGTTTTAAAATGTTTAGTAAAACGTGACCTATTGTTTGACCACGTTAGTACAACCGGCCCCCTTTGCTAATGACATCTTTAGTCAGGGTCGTAACCAAGTATATATCTCCCCATTTTTGTAAAATAACTTTACACTTACTTCTAAAGATGCAACGCGTTTCAGTAAATTAAAATGATAAACTTCTCAAACCGCGCAGAGGGAGAACACAAATGTAAAACACCATTAAGTGGGGTTCCGATCGAGTGACAGTTTTCTAAACATTATTTGTGAATGCTTATTCACCATTGCTACACCCTGTTAGAAAATTGACTTTGTTGCATTTTTTAAAAATTATTCATCATTTAATCATAAAATCACAATTTACAAGATTAAATACGCTACTATACCTCCTGGGCGCTGTCAATCGGGTCACACGACTGCGATACTGCACACCGATTGGCTCAGTGGATATGTCGGATTTTGCTAAATTAGAAGCCTGGCGTATAGAGCGTTATGGAAAGAAACGATCATTTGAGTTGTATTTAACGTGATGTATATCGTGTTTTGAGGACAAAGGACTTTAAACATCAGAAAGTAGGCACTGTGAGATGAATGATCCTGCTTTTAGCTCAGTTTTGGTGTGAATGGGGTATATCGCGTTTTGCATCTAAACTCTTCATATATATATTGTAATAACCCTGGCGATGGCAGCATCCTGGACGTTGTGTTTGTCTTGTTTGTTACGTCCCGTTTAAGGTACTGTGTATTGTGTATTGTAAGGGTACGGGGCACGCCGTTAGTGTGTGTCTGTGTGAGTGTGTGTGTGTGTGTAGTGGGCGGTTCTCCCGGAGGCTATAAGCAGGAGGGGGGGGGGGGAGCCGCGAGCGGGAGAATGCGTGTGGATGTCTGACTGGAGAGAGACTGGGAGAGACAGAGTATTGGCTGAGAGGGTGCTTGTCTGTGAAACAGTGTGTGAACCCCCAGTGAGTCTACGGTGTAATAGAGAGAGACAGATAGATAGAGTTTATTATTTTGGCGTGAACCCCGGCCCAAACAGGGATTCGTTGTGTTTATTAAAAAGAAAAATAAAAGTACGTGGAACTTCATCTGGTCTCCCCGAGTCTGTCTCACCCCATAGCACAGAACGCTACATATATATATATATATATACTGTATATATATATATATATATATATATATATACAGTATATATGTGTCCATCTGTCTGTGGTTATTGTTCTTATACAGTTCTACGGTTATGCACCATACAGCGCTGTGAACATGGTTTATATTTTCTACACTCTTAAGGACAGTTTGTACACTAGTACAGGGTGGTCCGTCAGCCCCGTCGATTCACTCATATGTGTTCGTTGGTTGCTTTGAGCACCCTATGAGATATTCTGATGCAAATATGCCCTGTATAAAGCTAATTTGATCCGAATCATATGCAAAATTTGAAATGTACGCATTTTTTCAGTACCAAACAATAATAATGAGAAAGCGTTTTTAAATTCAATTAGATAACTTCTCTGAGCACTTTATGTCGGCGTTTTTCTTTGCTGGTCATAGGTGGGGATTTTTTTTTTTACTTGAGTCAAGGTATGCGATTAATAAGGACAATTAAATGGTATTCCTTTCTGAATGCACATTACATCTTTTCATCTGCAATCGGCAACACGATGTGGGAAAAACAGCTAGTTTATTTACTTCTTATTATATATATTTTTTTAATACCATTTTGTCTGGAGCAGGGGAGTGGAGCGGAATTAAAGAAAGAGCCGAGCGGAGCAATGAAAGAGCGGAGGATATTATTATGAGCGGTGAGCAAAATTGTAACCGCTTCGCTCCGCTCACATTCTCTGAACACAGCACAGACGCTTGCCGTTAAAACATATTGTCTTTAACACAGGATTTGCACATCACAGGAGAGTAGAAGTGAGTAAACTCTGTATCCCTTATATGAGAAGTGGGTAAACAATATATTGCCCAAATTCAAAGTGGGTAAACGCCGTTTACCTGCGTATACCCTCGATTACACCACTAAGTAAAACTCCCATCCAAGTACCAACCAGGCCTGAAAAATTATTATTTTATTTCTTAGCAGACACCCTTATCCAGGCCAATTTACAATCGTGACGTTATTTGTATTATTTTACATACAATTACTCATTTATATAGTTGGGTGTTTTACTGGACCAATCTATGTGAAGCAGCAGTGTTGTCCTCTACCTGGGATGGAACTCGCAACTTTCCAGTTGAGAGCACAGTGCTCTAACCACTACTCCACATATGCTACAAGTGAAGAAGCACTAATGTCTCGTTGTATAACACTTTTTTTAAATCATTTATTTATTTCTACCTAATAAATTATTCCTTTATTAACTTTTAATTAAACAAGGAACTACAATTTATCAGAGATCAGAGATTTAGACAAGGAAGCTACATGCCCCTCTTGTGTACAATTCCATTCTATGGTATCTACCAAACAGGAAACTACATATTTTCAAACAGGAAATAGAGCATTTCTAGAATCGAGCAGAACCTTCAGGTTTTCAGCAAAAGCTTGTCAGGCTTGGATGTAAGCTTAAAAAATGAACGTATTTTAACAACTGCGCAGTGTCGCAGTGGGCTAAGGCCGTGTGTGCTTCAAAGATGTCATGTTGCATGTTCAAACCACGGTAATTTTAAAAAAAATTTTCCCTGCGATATGTGCTGTTTAAAAACATAAATAAATTGTTTAATATAAATGGTGTGGATATCAAACTGCTTGCATTCCCTGGTTTATTTTGACGTTGACCAACATGTGGAATCACATGATTGGTAGATGTCCAGTTATTTCGCTTTTCTGTTTGAAAAGTCGCTACACACTCTTAAAAAAGTAAACAGAAGAGGAAGAAGGAGAATAACAATTTTACCTTAGTTTGATGACTTATATCTCATTGTGTATAAGAGGTATTTACGTTTTTTTTTCACATTTGAGGTAAGAAAGTTTCAGACTTTTGATACTGGTACAGGTAATTCTAAGTGATTTAGTTTTGCCGCTGCAACATGGTGAAAACAGCAAAACTCTTTGAGCTGTATAGAGACTCTCGGTAGTTTCAAACAAGTTTTTCTAACTTGTACGAGGAACTACAGTTCCTCTCAATATTCTAGGGGGTAGCAGTGTAGAGTAGTGGTTAGGGCTCTGGACTCTGGACCAGAGGGTCGTGGGTTCAATCCCAGGTGGAGGACACTGCTGCTGTACCCTTGAGCAAGGTACTTTACTTAGATTGCTCCAGTAAAAACCCAACTGTATGAATGGGTAATTGTATGTAAAAATAATGTAATTGTATGTAAAAATAATGTGATATCTTGTAACAATTGTACGTCGCCTTCGATAAGGGCATCTACTGAGAAATAAATAATAATGTGTACAGTAGTCACCACAAATCATTTTTATTTGGAAGAATAAAAGGGGGTCCAAAATTTCAATTGGAGGTCAGTTATAGGTAATCACCCATGAGTCAATTTCTGTACATAGCACGGCTTTAAAGTACATTACGGTGGGGACTCCTGAGTAAATCCAGTAAAGGCGCTCCGCGCAGAGTGCAGTATGTGCCCTATAGCCTGGAGATCGCAGGTTCGAATCCAGGCTATGTCACAGCTGGGGCGGCGACAATTGGCTGAGCGCTGCCCGGGTAGGGAGGGCTTAGGTCGGCAGGGGAATCCACGGCTCACCGCGCATCAGCGACCCCTGTGGCCGATAGGGCGCCTGTGGTTCTGCAGTGGAGCCGCCAGATCTGTGTTGTCCTCCAGCACTATAGGTCTGGTAGCATTGCTGTGGATCTGCAGTGCGAAAAATGACGGCTTGGCAGGAGCACGTTTCGGAGGACGCGTGTTCCAGCCTCCGTTTCCCGAGTCGGCGGGGGGGTTGCAAGCGGTGAGCCGAGGATACAGATAATAATAAAAATAATAATAAAATAAATAATAATAAAATTAAAAAATTGGCGACGACTAAATTTATTTAAAAAAAAGTACACTACGGTACATGCAGGGATCCAAATCAGGTGACCTGCAATTTAACACCTGTTACAATGTAGATTCATGCTTAAAAAAAAAATGCAACCATGTGGGTAAGTATTGTTGTATTCCTGTTATACCTTCAACTGTATGAAACATTAAATTTATCGTTTTTCGTCTCTGATTATATTTTAAATAACCATAATAAGTTAATTAATGTGTCTGTGGCGGAGTGTCCCGCCCCTATATATATGCGCGCTATTTGTATTATTATTTGTATTATTATTGTCTGCAGCGCGGATGAAAAGTTGCCGCCATTATGTGTTATTGTTTTGTAATTTTGATTTTAAAACCTTGTGAGGATGTGTGACTGATCAGCTACTGATTATTTAACTAGCTGACAGTCACGCATTCTTATTAAACTTGTGCAGACTATGGCCGAGGGGTAATAAGATCATTAATAGCTAGTTAACCACTCGGCCAGAATATAAAAACCTGCAGCTTTCCTTGTTCTGGGAAGAGGTTCAGAGTGGAGAACGAATGTAGAGAGGAGGTAATAAAATAAACAGAGAGATAACAATTGCTAAACGTGCTGGTTAATAAACCAGCACGATACTTGTTATTGTTTATTGTTTGTTTGTCTGTTTGGCCAACGTGCCCTTTTGTTTTGTGTTTGTTTAAATCTTTGTTTTATTATTTAATAAAACGTGCTGAACGCTGTAGCGTTTCAGTTTTGCGCCACTACTTCCTGGAGTTGAGTCTGTGTTTCTGGTCTGACGTCACCCCTGCAAAGCCATCCTTGTCACAGTGTCTCAAAATCTGTTTTTGTGCTGGTTGTGTGTGTAAATATGCTTAGCATTGATTTAGTTATATTAAAAACTAAATGTTCAAAAGACACTGTCACAGTACCTGCATGACTTGAAGCCTGAGTAACATTGCTAAGCAAAAAAAAAAAAAATGTGTATGTGACAGGGTGGCTGGGCGGTGACGTCATGTCAGAAGCAGGAAGGAAACTGACACCAGTACTGCAGATTCAAAATAAAAGATGCGGCGGCGCCATTTAATTAAATAATACAAAAATAAATCAAAAGTTCAAACACAAAAACTGTGCTCGCAGAGCAAAATAAATATTTTAAATAAAACAAATCTCAAACACAAAATAATAAATACAGGTCAGGCTGGGCAGTCGCTGTCACTGTTCCTGTATACTTTAATTTTTAAGTTTCGTTTTCTCCCTCCTCGCTCTCTCCGCTCTCACTCCTCATACACCCATTCCAAACAGAGAGCGATGCAGGCTTTTATGCAGGTGACCATCTCCCGATTAGCAACAAATTAATCACTTAATTAATTCGGGAGATGGCCACCTTCTGCATGAGGTTTTTTTTTAAACTGCTGTGGATGGGGCTTCCCATCCACGTTACTAAACAAAATAAAACACATGGTGCTTCGCCGTCATATAAATACACTAATAAATCATAAAACAAAACAAATACAAAATAACAATCTGCACAGGGGTGGAGGGGGAAACCCTGTTCTAAGAATAAATAAGCAAATACTTACAGGGCTCCTCGCCCTGTTACAGTGTAAAAAACAATTCAATTACATTTTATCGGGACCTAAATCAGTCACCATCTGAATTATCAATGCATCAAATACAGACAGACAGCTTGTAATTTGAACACACTTTTACACCATCAGATAATGTCTTCTTTGTTTATCAACTATTGCAGGTCTATGGAAGAATTTAGTACAAGTGACATAATTCACTAATCAATGTAATTGCAACCACAGGAGTAACATTATGATAGGGAGGGCAATGCATGTATTCTTGTTTTCACATAAGGGAGCCGAGAACACATTTAGAACTGTTGTGAAGTAGTTTGTAACTTCTTAACACCTGAATGAATTGATCAGTTCATTTGGGGGGGGGGGGTTCTCTTAATTATAATTAAAAAAATGTATTAACATGCCGTTCTCTTGATTATAATTTTTAAAAATGTATGCACATTTAAAAAAAAAAAATCTGTTGGCATTCCCTACATGCTTCTAATCCATGCTTCGTTCCTTTCACTCTCATCAGTATTAGCATCCAATGTCATCAAACGTGGGAGGGCACACGTCTGGTGATTGTGTTGTAATTGTTTACTCCTTCTTTGAAAAAACATACTTGTTACAGTTACATTTTTATAGTTGTTACTTAGCACACCCCTACTAAAGAGTAAGAGACATGCATAAAACATATTGTCTGCTTATATGGTTATTTATGAATGAAATTTACTATCATAAACATTGTTGGATTGCAATGTTAGGATAAAGTGCCATTGGAGACCAATTTTCTCATTAACATATGTTTTGAGTATTGCTTAGTAATGTGTAGACGACACTCCCAGCCTTTCATGGATGTTACAAAGTACTATAAACTGTGAATGTACTATTAGAAAATACCAGGCAAACATTATTGACATAGTTAAGTCCCTGTAAGGTACAGTTTAGTCAGGTATACACAAATGTACCTTTAATTTTTGATTCAGTGTTTTTATAAAGTATACATGAGTCCCTATACAAGTGTGATATTTAATGACAACCAGCATAATCAAAGCCATAACAACTAGGCAGAGTATATACACTAAAATAAATGCATTTCCAAAATAGAATTCCATTTAAAAACAGAATCTAAAATACCGGTACTTATTAAAAAAAAAAAAAAAAAAATGATACCACTCTATTTAGACTTTCTAATGCGTATCTTCATGAGATCGTTTTCTTTCTTCAGACCTTTTGTATAGCTAAAGACATGAGAAACGGAATGCATTGTGTGACATCCAGTACAAATACCTTGTCAGACACAAGAACAGCAAAGATGAATGGATTTATGGTAACGGTCATATTTATAAAAAAATAAAAAATAACTAGCAAGAATGTACCCGTTTGAACAAGACAAGTCAGTGCAAGGAAATATCATTTAATTTAAAATTAAGAAATAAAGTATTGACTATAAAGCATAATTTCCACATCTATTTGACAAGGTTTAGAGATGACACCCCCAAGGTTACATTAGATTCAAGAAAATTACTGACAAGTGATTTATATTCCACAGACATCATGAAAACAAGCAGTTTTAACTTGTGTGTGTATATATATATATATATACATATTGGCAGTGACAGTATTAAGTTCATCATACTCATTACCTGTACACAATACCTGTTTACTAGATGGTGCTGGCACATACAACTATCTAAAAATGAATATTTAACAAAAAAGAGCTTACCTTTGTTTTGTTTAATATTCCTATTACTTTGATCCATTTCTTTAGGCTCGTATATGACTAGACGCTTTCCTCTGTAACTTCCCACCACATTGCGTTTGGTGTAAATGGCCCACTTGGAAGGGCAATTTGTGTGAACCACAGCCTAGTCGCACTCTCTTGATTTGATAAATGTGTTTGTGGCACCTTAGTATCTGTGATCACATTTTGAGAATCTTTCTTTTCTCCAAGCCGATATTTTCTGTTATATTTTATCTGTCAAATTGTTATTATCAACACATTGTTGCTATTTTCAACTCCAAGGGTCAATTGCAGTGCATCAAGTTTAGTCCACTTGATGCATCCAGCAGACGGATGAAGTAAGTTTGATCCACTGCTTGGACTAACGTAAATTACAATTGCTAATCCCAATTGTTAATTAGATCATTGGGATCATCAGGTAAACTAGATCTAGTACTGAATGCAGTGTACTAAACCAGACCCTTGCGGTCACAAAAAAGTTCTACATTAAGTGGAATAAATGAGTCCTGTAAAGTTAGAGATCTGTTTGTTCTGATTTTTGTTTCTCAATATTTGCTTGCAAATCTGTGTTATATGGTGTTATACAAATGACAACTGTGTTCTTTACATTCCTCTTGTCTACATCAACAAGGAATAATGCAAATTTTAATTACCATAAGCGTTTTAAACTTCCAATTCAACCTTGCAGCCTTTATACAAATTACCAAGGTGATTTTACATGGTAATATTACACTTTCACTTTGCTTTTCCAATATTTATACTGTGCATGTACAGTGTTATTATTATTGTTCTACTTACTCTGCTTACCATACTGGACATCCTTGTACATTGTGCTTTAACATGCTTTGACTTATTATACTGTGCTATGTTACATTTATTTCTTTTTTAAATTGAGTTTATTTTTCATCTTTGTGTTTCTCTAGGTAGACTGTGAAGGCAGTGTATTTTAAAGAATATGAATACTGTTTCATCTTTGTACCTTTACAATACAGTTAACTTATAACAATAAACAGTGTTGAGTCTATAGCTATGAAGAACTGAACAAATGGTGAATTTTCACTAAAATGATTTCTTAGTATTTTTTATTCTTGAAATTCTCACTGAATTATGCAAATTATTAATTGGATTTTTTTGCATATTAAAATAACACTGCAACGAACTACGAATATTGAAAGTATGAATACCAAACAGTCTCTATCAACCAGGTTATACATAATTACATGTACACAGAGCACAATGGGGGTGTGTAGATTGTCCTACAAATGTACACTATTTTACAGCATTCCTGTTAATGTTAAAAATTAATGAAGGGGAAAAACAATTAGATAATATAAATAAGGGGGGAATAATTTGGTCTAATTATATTTGCACTACAGCACACAGAACGTGATTCTTCAAAGTGTCTAATATCATGGTTTATATCATTTACTAGATCTTCTGATTAGTATGCTGCAACTGGGACTCATTTTGCTTTGCACTGGTACACTGCAATTAACCCCAAGGTGCTTCAAGGTAGTGTGTTTATCAACAACAGCATGAAGGAAGAGTTTATACATATATTACAACAGGAAAGAAATAAGAACATAACACAGAATATAGATGTGTCTTAATATAAAAACCTTAAAGAGTAAGTAGCGGGGCTCTGAAAAGTATAGCGTTATACTGTTTAAGTAATGCACCTGTAATTTTTCTTTCGAGAGGACCGTCTTTTCACCTGACGTCATGCAAACAGCTAGGGAAAATGTGGTTTCCATGCACAGAGAACAGGTACAGGAGAAAATCTCACCTGGAAATCCATGGTTGTCAGGTGACATCTTGTTTGAGTGAAACTTTAAAGCACAGTGTTAAACTCATGTAATAAAGCTGTGATTTGTAAACGCCTTGTGTATGGTTGTTTAATAATGTGTTTTACTGATCTTGCCCAAATTGTTTTTCAACTGTCCATTGGTGGGGTGGCATGCCATTAGTAGTGAAAAATATTTCAACTAATTAATGAAACTGTCCAACCCAGCTATTGCAGATCACCATGGCTGTAAACCAGCGGAGACGTAGGATTATAGAGATCTGTGCCAGACACCTTCCACGTGTGCTCCCAAGGCTGTCTGGATTGGGAACAGTGGACGTTTTCATGTGAAGTGCGGGTTTCCATGTGAAAATGGGCATGGATTTCCTGTGTTTTACGTCTTGCTCACGAGTAAATAAGGTCTACCCTATCCCTCTCTGGCCGTTACTTTTGGCCACAAACCTTGAGCTGATCTCCCAAACGTGCACGCGCATCGTCACGTCTAAATAACCACACATAGGAAACTCCCGCAATGTTAACATACTGACTACGTTTTACACTTATAACTATAAAATCTGTTTTAAAGCTCTTTTCAAAATAGCTGCTGTAGTGCACTGGGGTTTGAGAGCTGTTCTCTAAATCAGTACAGGAAGAGCAATAAAAGTCCTCTGGCTTTTCTTTTCCGTACCACATCATGGATCATTATTGCTGTGTTACCTGTTTGACAATGTGGGTAATAATCCTTACACTATCAGTTAAAAACAGACTTTAAAGTTGTAAAAAGTTGTAAAAGTCAGGATGTAAACAATGAAAAGAAAAATGACAGGTACGTGGGGACGTGTACTGCTATATTTTTCAGAACCTTGCCAACTACTCTTTAAGGTATTCTTTGTGTCCTTTCAAAGGAGACAGTTTTTAAACTATTAATGTGGTGTGTGTTGCTTTTCTTTAGTACCTAACGTAACACAACACTAAAACTTGTCAGTTGTCTTAGTTTGAGCCAGCAACTGATGTTAGGCAGGAAGATATAGTGGGAAAACATTTACCCTAAGGAAATTTCTTTTTTATATTCCATTCTGGAAAACTTTGACATACCCTGCACATCGCTGAGATGTGGTAAGTAATTGAATGGAATTCAAAATGACACAGTCCTGATTAAGTATTGATTGGGATAGAACTCACTTGGCCCTTGAGGATGAAGTGAGGAATCACAAGGGTGTTGAAATAATACATTACTGGCTGTGGTAATACCTTCAGACAAAACTTGTCTTGTGCATTTGGCAGCAAGTAGCTATGTGTCCTTTGTAGAACACTGAAAGGAATTAACAGTGGGAAGATAACTGCTTCAGAAGACACTTAATAGCACAACTGTAGATGCAGAATCAATGCTAATCAATTCTCAAATTGAGCAACATTTATATTTTTAACAGTTGTGTAATTAACAACATATCTATTATGATGTTATACTAATACAAGGTTTCCTGACATTTCTTTCTAAATAAAAACTTTAATATAAATAAATATTTATGTCATTTAATGTGTTCAACATTCTTTGTTATTATTTTAGAAACAAAATAATTCTAACTTGCAACAGTTTGTATTTGTTAACATATATCCAGACAGCCCATTTTAATGAGCTTGATTTCAGGGAGACCTTGATGGGCACCCAGCGCTACTGAGTCAAAGAAAATGCTTACATTTGTTTCCACTATAGAAACACTTTAAGGGTATTTACTATGGTGGCCCTGAAGTGCAAAACCCAAGCAAATACAATGTTAGTGACATACAAACAAAAACTTAGCAACTTACAAATAAAAATGTATTGACTTACTGTACAAATATACGAAAAGCGATCATGGACAGCGAAGTGTCTTTGCAAAGTCTTTGATATGTGATATATATATATATATATATATATATATATATATATATATATTATACAGTGCCTTGCATAAGTATTCACCCCCCTTGGACTTTTCCACATTTTGTGGTGTTACAACCTGGAATTAAAATGGATTTAATTGGGATTTTTACCATTTGATTTACTCAACATACTTAACACTTTGAAGGTGCAAAATATGTTTTATTGTGACACAAAAGTTAATTAAACAAAAAAAAAAGACATTTGTTGGTTGCATAAGTATTCACCCCCCTGAGTCAATACTTGGTAGAAGCACCTTTGGCAGCAATTACAACTGTGAGTCTTTTTGGGTAAGTCTCTACCAGCTTTGCACATCTGGACACTGCAATTTTTGCCCATTCTTCTTGGCAAAATTGCTCAAGCTCTGTCAAGTTGAATGGGGACCGTTGGTGAACAGCAATTTTCAAGTCTTGCCACAGATTCTCAATCGGATTGAGGTCTGGGCTTTGACCGGGCAATTCTAAGACATTCAGGTTCTTGTTTTTAAACCACTCCAGTGTAGCTTTGGCTGTGTGTTTAGGGTCATTGTCCTGCTGGAAGGTGAACCTCCGCCCCAGTCCCAGGTCTCTTGCAGACTAAAACAGGTTTTCCTCTAGAATTTCCCTGTATTTTGCTCCATCCATCTTGCCCTCAATCCTGACCAGTTTCCCAGTCCCTGCCAATGAAAAGCATCCCCATAACATGATGCTGCCACCACCATGCTTCACTGTGGGGATGGTGTTCTCAGGGTGATGAGCAGTGTTGGCTTTGCACCACACATAGCATTTTGCGCTAAGGCCAAAAAGTTCAATTCTGGTCTCATCAGACCAGAGAACCTTTTCCACATGTTTGCTGTGTCTCCCACATGCCTTTTGGCAAAATCCAAACAGGATTTGATATGGGTTTTTTTCAGCAATGGCTTTCTTCTCGCCACTCTTCCATAAAGCCCAGCTTTGTGGAGCGTCCGGGTTATAGTTGTCCCATGGACGGTTTCTCCCATCTCAGCTGTGGATCTCTCCAACCCCTTCAGAGTTACCATTGGCCTCTTGGTTGTTTCTCTGACAAATGCCCTCCTTACCTGGTCACTGAGTTTTGGTGGACGGCCTTCGCTAGGCAGAGTCGTGGTTGTGCCATATTCTTTCCATTTTTTAATAATGGATTTAACGGTGCTCCGGGGGATGTTCAAAGTTTGGGATATTTTTTTATAACCCAACCCTGATTGGTGCTTCTCCAGAACTTTATCCCGGACTTGTTTTGAGAGCTCCTTGGTCTTCATGATGCTGTTTGTTTAGATATGCTCTCTAACAAACTCTGGGGCCTTCCAGAAACAGGTGTATTTAATCTGAGATCATGTGACACTTTAATTGCACACAGGTGGACTCCATGTAACTAATTGTGTGACATCTGAAGGTAATTGGTTGCACCAGAGCTTATTTAGGGGTGTCACAGCAAAGGGGCTGAATACTTATGCAATCAAGACTTTTCAGTTTTTTATTTGTAAATAATTTTGAAAAATATGTAGATTTTTTTCCCCACTTCGACATTATGGACTATTTTGTGTAGATCAGTGACAAAAAATCTGAATTAAATCCATTTTAATTCCAGGTTGTAACACTACAAAATGTGGAAAAGTCCAAGGGGAGTGAATACTTATGCAAGGCACTGTATATATATATATATATATATATATATATATATATATATATATATATATATATATATATATATATATATATATATATATATATATATATATATATATATATATATATATATATATATATATATATATATATATATATATATATATATATATATAATATATATATATACAGTGCCTTGCACAAGTATTCAGACCCTCCCTATGGTGTCCCATTTTGTGAAATTACAAAATGATGCAAATGATGCATACACATTTTTTTAAACTTAATATTTTATTCAAAATTTGAATGCTCAAACTGAATACTTCTAAGGGTAATATAAGTTACAGTAAATGTCAGCAAAAACTAAAGAGAAAGAAACAGAAATATGTTGATTGCATAAGTATTCAGACCCGTCAAATCAATATTTGGTGGAAGCACCTTTGGCAGCAATTACAGCCAAGTCTTTTTGGGTAAGTCTCTACCAAATTTGCACACCGGCTTGGTGCAATTCTTGCCCATTCTTCTTGGCAGATTTGCTCAAGCTCTCTCGTTGCTTGGGGATCGCTTATGGACAGCAGTTTTCAAGTCTTTCCTCAGATTCTAAATAGGATTCAAGTCAGGACTTTGACGGGGCCACTCAAGGACATTCACTTTCTTATTCTTAAGCCAGTCCAGCGTAGCTCTGGCCTTGTGTTTTGGATCATTGTCCTGCTGAAAGGTGAATTTTCGCCCCAGTTTCAAGTCTTTAGCAGACTGAAACAGGTTTTCCTCTAGTATTTGCCTGTACTTTGCTCCATCCATTTTGCCTTCAATCCTAACAAGCTTTCCAGTCCCTGCTGAGGAGAAGCATCCCCATAGCATGATGCTGCCACCACCATGCTTGACTGTAGGGATGGTGTTGACTGGGAGATGTGCTGTGTTGGGTCTGTGCCAAACGTAACGCTTGGCATTTAGACCAAAAAGTTCCAATTTGGTCTCGTCTGACCACAACCTTTTGCCACATATTTGCAGGATAACTCAGGTGCTTTGTTGCAAACTCCATGCAGCCTTTGAGATGGCTTATGTTTAGTTATGACTTCCTTCTTGCCACCCTGCCATACAGGCTACTTTTGTGAAGTGTTCTGGATATTGTTGACTGATGCACATTTTCTCCCATCTCAGCATCAAAGTTGTCATTGGCCTCACAGTGGCATCCCTCACCAGTTTCCTCCTTGCCTGGCTGCTCAGTTTGGAGGGACAGCCTGATCTAGGCAGTGTCTGGGTGGTACAATGCACCTTCCATTTCTTGATGATTGAGTAGACTGTGCTCACAGGGATATTCAGAGACTTCGATATTTTTTTGTACCCTTCTCCTGATCTGTGCTTTTCAATGACTTTATCCTGACTTGCTTTGAAAGCTCCTTGGTCTTCATGGTTGAGTCTTTGCTTGAAATTCACTACCTGACCAAGGAACCTGACAGAGACAGGTGTTTTTATTCTGAAATCATGAGAACCACTAATATTGCACACAGACAGAGGCCATTCAATTAATTGTGTGGCATGTTAAGGTCATTTTGTGCAACTGAATTAATTTAGGTTTGCCACAGCAAAGGGTTTGAATACTTATGCAATTGTGACTTTTCCATTTTTATTTCATATTAATTATCTATTTATTCTTTCTTGTTGTTTTTGCTTTGAATGTGTGGAGTAGGTTGTGTATATAACACATATTAATTTATATTTCAAAGTGTCATGACTGCAAGCTTTAAAGCAACAAAATGTGAAAACTGTGAGGGTCTGAATACTTTTGCAAGGCACTGTATATTATTATTATTTATTTCTTAGCAGACACCTTTATCCAGGGCAACTTACAATTGTTACAAGATATCACATTATTTTTACATACAATTACATTATTTTTTACACATTTTTTACATACAATTACACTTTTATACAGTTGGGTTTTTACTGGAGCAATCTAGGTAAAGTACCTTGCTCAAGGGTACAGCAGCAGTGTCCCCCACCAGGGGATCACAGCAATTGAGTGAATATTCCTCCAATCACACATCTGTGATCAGGTTCCCTCCACTGCCTACACCCGCCCACTTAAGTGTTCCATTTCCATCTCCATGCCGCTAATTTTAAGTTTGTATGTTGCTATCATTTTGTTTGTATTCCGTTAACTTTCTGTTTGTATGTTGCTAACTTTTTTATTTGTACGTCGCTCACTTTTCGTATATTTATAAGTCAATACATTTTTATTTGTAAGTCATAAGTCTTTATATATTGCAACATTTTTAAGAAAAATAAACAGATCTTACAGAAATCTTTTTTTTCTCTTTTTTTAATTAAGCCCCCTGGCATTACTTTATTTCAGAATTCACCTCAAATGCTGTAGCATTAACTACTGTAGCATCAACTACTATCTCCTTTGTTATTTTATGCATATATCTACAAATATACCGGTTATTTTATAGATTAACTGGTGAGCTGGTTAATCTACACATATACCGGTTATTTTAAAGATTGACCAATGAGCTGGTAAATCTACACATTCACCGGTTAATCCTATAGATTTACTGATTTTACACATGAACCACAACAATTATACTACCTGGTCAATGCACTAGCCATGGTTAGCCTTAAAAACACTAAGCACAGCTTTCCACACAGAACAAGTACCCATGAGGCTCGCTTTCATACCTGAAGTATGGCCCCCGCTTATCCTCCCTAGCCAGCAAGTGAATCTCTAGCTTTGTCACCTGGTAGACTGGTACAATATATTTCAGCATATACTGTATCTGATGCAGACTTTAGAAATGTGTTTTTTTCAACAATACATTCATAGGGCTGCTCGATTTACGAAGCCTATGAGCCAACACCCAGGTGTTTATATAGTATGTTGGACTTTGTGCAATAAGAGTTTATAATTTAAACCTAATAATCTACAGATGTAATAAAACAAAAAGACAAAACTTGTGAATCTTGCTACCTGGTTGTTTTGAAAAAGGCATTTATTAGGATATGAATGTTTACTGGATTATTCTTAACAAAGAACAAATTAACATATTCTAAATTATAATTTAAACCAATAAAACTATCAACACTGATTAAAATGACCCTGTTTGATGTACAGATTAAAGCTGTGAAATGCATTCAATTTCTATTAACATTCATGATTTTAAAAACTATTTACAGATATTCTGTTGTATCATACTGTAACTCCATCTACCTGTTCATTCTGTTACATCTGCCTGCAATTAAAAGTCTCAGAAGTGTTCAGCGCAGTTTTAAAATTCAAATCTAGACCTTCCAGGCATCAGCCTAACACAAGAAGTAGAGAATCTTCATAGTGTTACATCCATTAACAGTCCCTGGGGGAGAGTTTACAGTGCTGCATGGACCTATCAGGCATAAGTTTATATATATATATATATATATATATATATATATATATATATATATATATATATATATATATAGCTTCAGAAACTACCAAGAGGATAATTATACCCATCAGCAGAAGGAAAAGAAAGAAGGACAGTTAAGATTATTGCTTGTCTTTGCATAGAAGGCAGACAAATGCATTATCCATTCATTTAACTAAACCTTTTTAGATAAGAATTTCTCTGTTATATTACTCTCATATATGATTTTTTTTGTAGCTTGCCTGTCAGAATGTCATGATTTTCTCAAAGAAAGCAAGTATAGAGCAGTTTCACTATTTACCTCAGTACAAAATGTATACTGAGCATCAAAAGAAACGTATCACTTATATTTGAGCATCAAAAGAAACGTATCACTGATATTTGGATAAAATGCACTAGATGTGATCGAAAAATGACAAACTCTGTCTCAGAGCAGGTGCAGTGACTTTTTATTATGCTGACCAACAATTGACATTTTACTGTCTGAAGTTATGGGGGGACGGGGGATACTGTGAAAGTCACAGGCTAGTGGCGTGTGTGGCCACCGTTGGAAGCAATGCAAGCAGTACATCTGCGACGCATGCTTTGCACCAGGTTTCGGATGTTGTCTTGTGGAATCCTGGCCCATTCCTCTTGTAGTGCCTGGATAAGCATCTGACTGTTCAGTGGTCCCCGAGCCCTAGAAGCCACATGTCGCCTAAGTTCCTCCCACAAATGTTCAGTTGGGCTCAGGTCTGGGGAATAAGGCATCCATGGCATGACTCTCACGTTCGCATTCTGCAAGAAAGCTGTCATGACACGAGTGCCAGCGGAGTTCTGTAGTGACTAGACACTCCTGCCCAGACCATCACACTTGGACCTTGTCCAATCAACTGTCTCACTAATTAGGTGATTAAGTGCATATGCTTCAGTCATAGTCACTCAAGTGTGTCATGGTCAAGGATGAATGATCGAGTGATTAAAAAGAAAACAAAAACATTTCATCAATGTCCATCATTTATATACCTTATTTCTTTCCGAAAATAAATGTGTCATAATAGTGATAAGTTTCTTTTGATGCTCAGTATATATTTTAGTTATCGGGTAATGGGTCCTTTTTACTTTTACATTTTTTTATTGTGAATTTCAAACTTTATTTAATGTATTAGCCTTTTTTTTAAGAATTCCAATAAACCTCAGTGTATAGGGTCAATCATCTTTCAAATTCAATATTATATTGACTCGATCAATAAAATAAAATGCATAATAGTTTTACATTTACAATGTATTTAATTTACAGTATACCTGCATGAGTCTAGCTGAGCTTAAAATAAAAATACTAGTGCTGAGTGTTTATCAATTACATTGGGTCTTTATTGTGTAAATTAAAATAATGTTATTTGGCTACAATAAAATTGTTATAGGTGTTGCTGAACGGGCTATAAGGTGCACAATGAAAACACATTACTTGCTTACTAATATTCTTAAATAAACAAGACATGGTGAAGAAAATAGAAATTGTGGAACCACTAAGAACAAGCAACCTCAACATGATCACATTTGAAGTCTACTGGAAATGCAAAATAGCAACATCCTAAACTTTGGTCCAGAATTTCAGGAAGGCCAAGACATTGGAAAGATAATCTGTGGAAAATGGATGGGCAGCTCATGCTGGCAATGCAAGACCTCTTCATCCCAAAGACTAAGAAGGTCAAACTAAACAAACAGTCACCAAAATGGATTATTCGATCCATTAAGTAAAGCATCAAAAGAAGAGGGAGATCTACAGAGCTTGCAAAAACGACAACAGCACAGCAAAACAAAACAAATACAAAGGAGTATTTGCGCAGGTAAAAAGATATCTGATACGCAAAGAGAGGTATTGCACTCAACATTGCTTAAGACATTTAACACAATGCCAAACAGCTTTTCTAATACCACAACAGCAAAGCACAGTCAAAGAAGAAGCCAAGAGCCTAAGAGATGATGTAAGGATCATCAAAATCTAAACAGATCTGGAGTCCAGCTGCAGTCAGGGGAGTATGTTATCCTACTCATTATTTGCTGCAATCTCTGCTCCCTTTCTGCAATCACCTTTACTTCCTCTGCTCTCTCCCTTCTTCCCCCTATTGACTCATTCTCCCAGCTTTCAACAGACTCGACCACCAGGACTCAGCCTGGACACAGGAACAGCGGATTGATAAAAGGGGGTACATTTTGACCTTGCATAATGTTCTGTGCCTGGAACGTCATAACTCCCGGCAATAAATTAATTCGTTTCCTTATCATAGATGAAGCAGCGTTTTGAATATTGGAATCAATAAATGGAAACTTACTAACATAGCTATTGGTATCGTGTGCACTCATCTGCAGACATCAAATTAATTAGTTTCCTTACAACGACATGGGGAATGTAGTGGAGTGTGACAAAGCTACTTTCTACACATTTGCACCAGTCAGGAATTTGCAAACAATCCTAGACAATCCTCTAAATCAAACCAAAGTAGTAAGAGGAGGCTTTCAAAACTGACAAATCCACTGGTCTGGCTGGTACACCCAAGAGGGCTTAAAGAAGTAAGGAAGGTCATTGCCAAGCCACTGGCAAATATTTTTCACAAAGCAATCAAGACAGGAATGACTCAAATTTTTTTTTTTTTTTTAATATTCTGCTCTGTGATCAGATCAGCTGAACTAATTAACTGGATCGTCTGATTCGTACAATGCAATTGAGACTCATTTTGTTTAGTTCCTGTGGATTTTCTAGTCCTTAAGTAAGTCTGCTTGTAGTGAACTAAACCACTGGTACATTGCAATTGACCTACAGATTAATTGTCAGAGCCAGCTGCATGCTGTCACACGCAGTTCAAGCAAGTTGTCTCCACAGAAACTGCAGCTGATCGTGTAGGGACTAAATCCAACTAAATAGCTAAAGGGACAATAATCACATTGGTTAATTCTACAAATGCAAAAGCAACTCAGTTGATGTTTACTGTGACAGATGGGACCAGCAAGGGGTGTAGAAGCCAGTCAGCACAGCTTGCTCTGGGGAACAAAAACACAAATGCACTGGAGTATATAAAGCCTGAAAGCTTTTTGTGATTATTCTGCTAGTAATGTCATGTGGGTGATTATAGTAGTGCTAAAATGCATTGCAACCATTACTTATTCCCTGTCCTTCTCAGTGCAGTATCTGTGGGTGTCATTTTATGGTAATTAAGACGGGGCCAGCATTCCCTCAAAGGCTACAATGTGCGCATTTTTCATAACTGGCAACAACCTTCGCACTCAGTTTACTAACTTTCACAAGTTATTATCATAAATATCAACCTCAATCGAAACTCCAACATCTCAAGGTAAACTTATCATTTTGGGAGCATTCTTGCAAAGTATTAACAATACATCTTGTAGCTGATTCTCTGATTTCCCTCTGTGAAAATGCACGTGTAGCGTCAGAGTGGGTCATAATATCATTCTGTGTGTGAAAGTAACAGAATTGAAATATACAGAGGGGGAATCTTAAACCATTCTCTGTGTCTTCTTGGTTTCTGGTCACAAACTCCCCCACTGACAAAGAATGATTTTAAAATGAGTCATAAACTAACTGCTGAACAAATGGCTTATCTTCACGATCGTGAATGACTCTTTTGGTGCCACAAGCCAGACAGTTTGGGGTATTTTGACATATAGGGCAGAAAACAGTCCATCTCATAAATCCAGCCGACAGGGGGTGGAATAGCGGACCAATGGAGAACAAGAGGTTGCATCGGAATGAGAACAACCAATGAGAAACACCATAGGTGGACTCAGGCACTGCCCAAAATAACCAAGCTATCCAATCACAGGGGTGCAGAGAACATTACAAAAGTATGAGCGCGACACTCAAACAGGGCTCCTGATACGAAACCCAAGGTTCTCGATACACAAACAAGTATATGAACTGTGACAAGCTGAAGATACAGCCGGTGACCAACTGGAAAAGAGATACCGTTTTCGGACACTCTAATATGAGATAACTATTCTAGTGTTTGCCTTCGTGTGGGAGTCCGCTGTGTAAGACGTCTAAAATCCTAAAAGCACTTGCAATCAAATCTCTAACTTAGCCCTGATTGATCACCGGAGAAAGAGTTGGATGAACATTTGAACTCAACATAAATTAAAATATATTCAATTTATTGAGCTAGCAGTGCCGGAGTTTTGCAGTGGAATATCCCAGACATAACCAGATGAAGAGTGCACATATTGGTGGAATTGCTGTTTCAGTGGCATACTGTAACGATCACTCTGCACAACTGAGAAGCAGTTGCACTGTCCTCCCTAAGGAGATACTACTGGCCCTATTCCTATAGTTAAATAAGTCAGCAAGAGTGACGGACAGCAAAAGCAGGGACGTCAGAGGTGTCAATTTCACGAACAACCAGTTTATTATTCTGAACAATAATGTCAACAAAAGAAAATGAACGGATGCACTGGAATTATCTAAGGATGGTAATGGATTCACTGAAATTTAAGTAAAGAAAATGCTGTAGTTTAATGGATTCCTCTGAGAAAGGGAGTCCCTCTCCTGGCCTAGCCAGCCAGCTTTAAACAGGTATTGGCTTACAAGGAGCTCTGAGATTGGAGGAGTGAAAATCTGAATGAGCCAATGGGGAGAGAGGATGAACAGAGGGTGGTTGCAAGGAACTATGGGAAATGAAGTTTTAACCTGGCCAGGCTACTGACCCTAATTAAAGGGACAGGTGGGTGAGACTTACACCCACATTATGTAGCATGGGAATTGCTACATATTCCCCCCCCCCCACACTGGAGGTGCAAGGGACAAACGCCATAGTAGCGTTTTAAATTAACAATATTGACGGTATCCTCTTTGACATAATCTGGCTCCCCCCACTTGACTTTGTAGTTGTTGGGTCCAAGTCTCTTGGTGACAAGAGCTGGCCCAAACCATTTAGGGGCAAGTTTTGCGGAAAACTTTCGGAGGCATCAGATAAGGGGTGAGATCTTATCCAGACTAACTCACCTTCTTCATACTGACAGTGTGCTCTCCGGCATTGTAATTCCGAGCTTGCCGTTTCTGAGCTTTGGCAACGTGATCCCTCACCTCTTTGGCAATCTGCTGCTGGCGATCTAGCAGTTGGTAGGGATCGGTGGATGGAGCAGGAGCAACAGCGATTAATCGGTCCAATGGGCCTCTGATGGTCCTTCCGCGCTAGTACTGCAGGAGAGAAGCCAGTGGTTTCATGTTTGGCGGTGTTGAGGGCTTAAACGAAACTCGGGTAGCCACTGATCCCACAGCTGATGGTTTTTCCCGACGAAAGATGCAACCATGGTCTTTAAGGTGCGGTTCACGCGTTCTGTCAGGTTGGTCTGTGGGTGGTAGCTGGTGGTGAGTTTTTGTACGACTCCCAGGTCTTGCACACCTCTGCGAGTAGCTGGCTCGTGAACTGAGGTCCACGGTCTGAAAAGAATGTGTTGCGGTGTTCCCCATCGAGTGAATATTTCCTGCGTCAAAATGTTCACAATCTTGGTGGTCTTACTGTCCCGCAATGGAAACAGCTCAACCCACTTTGTGAAGTAATCAACAATGACCAGGATGTAAGTATTACCTTTTTACTTCTTGGGAAAGGTCCCATTAGGTCCAGACCCAGCATCTCTCCAGGCTCCTTCACAGTAGTGGACTGGAGTTGACCTGCAGGTTTGGTGTTGGACGGTTTGTACTTCTGGCAGGTTTGACACTCCTTTATGTGGCGCCATGTATCTTTACGGATGGAGGGCCACCATGCAACCTCCAACATGCGCAACAAGGTCTTCATCCTGCCCAGGTGACCTCCCAAAGGGTTGTCATGGTAGTGGTGGAGGAAGGAATCCGTCAGCTGTTCCGGAATAACCAGCTGGTATCGGAATCCTTGTTTAGGAATGGGCACCCGGCGATACACAAGTCCCTGCTGTTGGATGAAGGAGATGCGGTTATCATTGGCAGTATTGGAAGCAATGTCATTGATGATATCAGCGATAGCTGGGTCTTTGGACTGAGCGGCCGCAATCTGGTCCATGGTGGTGGGAAGATCCATGCTACTCGCAGGGGCATTGCTAGCACACACTGATGCAGAAGGAGTTGAAGGTGGTACAAGGGGAGCTCTGGAGAGTGCATCAGGCACAAGATTCAGACTACCTTTCCTGTAAATAACGGTAAAAGTGAATTGTTGTAGGCGAAGAGTCCAGCGGGTCAGTCTGGAAGAGGTTTTGGGTTATTGAATGCCCAGGAGAGTGCAGCGTGGTCAGTGACAACCTCAAACTCCATCCCCTCCAGATAATGCCGCCATTTCTCTACTGCCCACACGACAGCGAGACACTCCTTTTCAGATGTGGAGTAGTTTTTTCGGCAGAGTTCAGTAATTTGGAGGCGTAGGCTATTACTTTCTCATCCTCTCCTTCTAGCTGGGTCAGAACTGCTCCTAGTCCTACATCGCTGGCATCAGTGAAGACTCGGAACGTCTTGTTGATGTCTGGGTGAGCAAGGACTGGAGGACTGATCAAAGCTTCTTGGAGGAGTTTGAAACTCTTCTGGCACTCTCCTGTCCATTTCCAGGGGACATCTTTCTTTTCAAGTTGTTAAGTGGGGCAGCAATATCCGCAAACCTGGAGATGTACTTGTGGTACCACCCTGCCAAACCTAGGAACCGTTGAACCTCCTTCAAGTTGGTAGGAATGGGATATTCCTGGATGGCTTGGAGCTTGTGGGGATCAGCAGCTACACCCTCACCTGAAACCACATGACCAAGGAAATGGAGAGTGTGTTTAAAGAAGTGGCATTTTTGAGATTGAGAGTAAGACGGGCCAGATGAAGTTTGTGGAAGACAGCTTCGAGGTCTTGAAGATGCTGCGCTGAGTTTGGTGAATAGACAATGATGTCATCTATGTAGACGAAACAGATCTTCCCTCGGAGGTCTCCTAACACTCTCTCCATCAGCCGTTGAAAAGTGGCTGCAGCATTTTTAACCCAAATGGCATTACTTTAAACTGATAGAAACCAAAGGGTGTGGAAAATGCAGTCTTCGCTCTACTTCCTGAGTCCATCGCCACTTGCCAGTAACCCGAGCGTAGATCAAGGGAGCTGAATACCGTGGCACCACTCAGGGACTCCAGGATGTCATGAATGAGGGGCATGGGATATGCATCAAAGATGGTCTTGGCATTCAGCTTCCTGTAGTCCACACAGAACCTGTATCCTCCGTCTTTCTTCTCTGTGAGCACCACTGGAGAGGACCATGGGGAGGTAGATGGCTCGATAACTCCGTCCAGAAGCATGTCTTGGACGTGTTCCTTGATTAAAGCCTTTTTCAGTGGAGATGCTCTATACAGTCGACCCCGGACAGGAACTTCGTCCTCTGTGGAGATGGAGTGACGGGTGACTGTTGTCATTCCCAACTGATCAGTGCAGACCGATGACCACTTTTGCTGGAGGTTCTGGAGTTGTTGCTCAACAGGAGATGGTTCAGCTGAAGTGATGGTCATGGTCACCTTCGCCGGTTGGCATGGTTTTGGATCAGAGGTGGTAGGTGGCTGGCAAGATGTATGGAAGTAGAGGCTGACACTTCGATAAGGACCTGTCCCAGGAAGCTTCCCTCTCATACCGTGGCAAAAAAGGATGGTAGGAGAAATCCTTCTGATGTTTGACACCATACTGCCTATTGACAATGTCAATCTGGGTATGAGTTTTCTCCAGGAAATCCAAGCCTAGAACTAGGGGAAATGTTAGATGATGATCCTGTAGGATATATGTGCCTAGAAACCAGATCTCCCCGTGGAGAAGGTAAGTGAGGCGAACTTGACCTTTGGCCTGGTGTGACTGTCCGTCCGCCAGCATGAAATACTGGTCCTGTGCAGACTCCAGCTCTTCCCCTGGATGAGCGATCTTCCTCCAGAGACTCTCTCTCATCAGAGTGAAGGTGCTCCCAGTGTCCAGGACTGCAGGCCCTTGGAGCCCTCGAGCGCCCACATCCACAATCAGCAGAGTCAGGCTTGCAGCAGGAGCTATATTCTTCTCCTGGCTTCTCACCATGCTGACCTCTGCCGGCTTCTTCGTAGCTCCTTTATGGCTCCTCTTGTCCTGAACGGCTTTGCTGGAGTTTGCCTTGACCCAGTATTCCCGCTGGGCAGCGTTGTCTTTCTCCACCTGGGTCCCGATGCGCACCAGTTCTTTCACTGTCTTCACCGTTCCCCTTAGACAGCTTGCCAGTTTGGGATTACAGCTGTTGAGAATCCGTTGAACCACTTCAGACTCCTCAAAGTCTGGCTTCCAGCGCAGACATAGGGCACGATAATCATAGGCAAAGTCAAGGATTCGCTCGTCGGGCAGCTGGACTCTGGAGCGGAGTCGGTCTTCCACTTCGGTCTGGAAGTCAGACGGCAGAAAGGCTTGACGGAAGGCAGTCTTGAACTGTTCCCAGGAGTGGATTCCCTTGCGCTCTGCAAACCACCAGCTCTTTGCTGAGCCTTTCAGCACACTGGACATGGTTGCCATGATCTCATAGGGTGTCATGGGACGTAGCGCTAGGAATTCATCACATTTGTCCAGGAAGTCAATGGCATCGCTGCTGGCCTCCCCGCCAAACTCTGGGAAGTTGATTTTAATGGGCAGCTTTGCTTGGGAAAGACTTCCTTCAGTTCTGGAGCCATGGTAATCAGCAGACCCACTGTCAAAGGAGAATTGTTGTGGTGCAGACTGCTTTCTAGAGGAGAGAGACGGCAAAGAAAGTGGCAGACGAGGGGTGCTGGTCTTTTTGAAGAGTTTCTTCAGCTCTTCTCCCCACAGCACATCGCGGCGTTTCAGGCACTTCACCACTTCCAGATCCATTTCGTCAAGGGCCTCTTGCCTTCGATTCTCCATATCTGCGGCGTCCTTCGATGTAACCTCGCAGGACCTGTTCACGATTAATGCTGCTCTCCTGTAACTCAGACAGCTGTGTTTCCAGTTGCTCAACACGGTCGGTGAGATGGGAACAGTGCTCAGTCAATTGCCCTATCGCAACACTGTCAGTAAGGTTCCCTTCATCATCATCGCCTCCAGAAAGCTCTGCCCCTTCTTGGGTAATGTACAAATCACTAAGGCGGGTAGTTCTCTCTGTGATAGGCTCTCTGATAGTCACATGGGGTCTATCTCCAATCTCAGAGAAGTTTAGCGAAGTCAAGGTCTGATCTTCCATTTCTGACATTAAGTTCCCAACAATTTAAACTGATGAATTTAGATTTGAATTTAATGACACAAAGGGTCCCCGTACGGGCCACCAATTCTGTAACGATCACTCTGCACAACTGAGAAGCAGTTGCACTGTCCTCCCTAAGGAGATACTACTGGCCCTATTCCTATAGTTAAATAAGTCAGCAAGAGTGACGGACAGCAAAAGCAGGGACGTCAGAGGTGTCAATTTCACGAACAACCAGTTTATTATTCTGAACAATAATGTCAACAAATGAAAAAATGAACAACTGAATTAAATGAATAATGATAAGACAGGAATTCAAATAATTGCAGGTAACAGGTAAGAAATAAGATGGTACAGATAAGTATGTAGGGACAAACAGAAGGCTAAACAGTTTCACAAAGTGGAAATGAATGGTGTCCGGAGGGTCTCCAATAAACCCACACTCACAAACACAACCCACACAGATAGACAAAAGATAAATAAATAGATAGATGAAAACAGTGTCTTGTGGAAACAATTACATTTAACAGTCTCTGTGGCAATGGTGGGAGAATGACAGGTAGGCCCAACAAGTCCAGTAATAGCAGGGTAATTGAAATCCATACAAAGTAACAAAATAACAAAGTAACAGAAAAAATACAGGAAACAAAGTATCAAATTAAAGTAGAAAAAATCCAAACAAAAAAGAAATGATCTCACCCACAAATAAGGCAGTCCAGCAAAGTGTCCCGAAATGATGGTGATTGTAGAAGGTTGAAAACATTGAGTACGTTGAAATTGTTGAGACTGTCCAGTAGTGTTGAGTTGAATGGTGAACAGTTGTTTGGCAAAAATCAGGAGGATCAGGAAAAAATGGAGGCTGTCACACATAAAACAACAAACACTAAACAGACCTAGAAAAACAGCTAAACTTAAACAAGTAACAGTGAAAACAAAAAGACCAGTTTAGACAAAGCGCAGCAACAAAAGAAAATGAACGGATGCACTGGAATTATCTAAGGATGGTAATGGATTCACTGAAATTTAAGTAAAGAAAATGCTGTAGTTTAATGGATTCCTCTGAGAAAGGGAGTCCCTCTCCTGGCCTAGCCAGCCAGCTTTAAACAGGTATTGGCTTACAAGGAGCTCTGAGATTGGAGGAGTGAAAATCTGAATGAGCCAATGGGGAGAGAGGATGAACAGAGGGTGGTTGCAAGGAACTATGGGAAATGAAGTTTTAACCTGGCCAGGCTACTGACCCTAATTAAAGGGACAGGTGGGTGAGACTTACACCCACATTATGTAGCATGGGAATTGCTACAATACCTAAATAGTTAATGACTCTTGTTCTTTGCAAAGACATTTTTTTCGTACCCTGAAGTGGAGACGAAATGCGAGGAAGGCAGACCCCCGGAACCTGGACCTGTCCTTGCCAGCCTGTTAAGTATTCAATGAGTAGTGTTTTAATCCTTATGAACTCGCGAATAAGCAGACCTTAAAGTAAAATTAATGTTTTGCTTTAAGTGGAATGTAAGAAAAGTATTATTGCTTTCAATTCATGCTTTAAGTTAATGAACACTATAGTATTTATTTGTATCTGATTTATACAAATTGATGTGGGTTTCATAAGGCAATTATCATTCTGCGTTTAAGGCTAGAACCAAATTGAGCTGTCTTGATAATAGATCATTCTCGATAGGTTGTCTGGACGAAAAGAGCGTCTTTATCTCACGAGTGAGAATTGCCTTCTGAACCAAAACTATATATATGAGACTGATTTAACAATGCTTTGATTATCAAATATTAATGATACCCCTGTGTGATATAGTGCTTTCTATCTACATGCACAAATCACTGTTTATCTTACCTGTGACTGGTCAACAACAGACTTTTTAACATTTAACTACATTCATTGTCACTATATAATAATGTATCTATAACAAAACAGGGGTGATATCAAACACAAAAGCCCAAGTTAGGAGAAGCAATTGGGGCAACCTGGTCAAGCATCAAGCAAATAGGCACAATTGGAAAGGTGCTGGGGCCCAACATTCACACAATTGTTGCTTCTAAGTTGGCTTATTTTTTTCATCGCTCCATTTTATCGCTCCACTTTACATTGAAATGCTCATTCCCTTATCAGCTGGGTTTAACCAGAATAAAGATGCTAAGACACATGTGCCAAGGAAAGTGCTCAACACAGACTGAAGTGTTTGTTCTTGGTTATCCTTACAAGCACTACTACAGAGAGAAAGACAGACAGGGAATGGGAGAGGCGTCATCACAGGCGCAGACAAGTATGCTTTGGGAAGACACACGGACAACATGCAGGTAAGGCACAGGTAGATGAGGGCACACATGGACAGATATTTAGCCCATACATACAAGAATACCTCAAAGAGCATGAAGCAGTTTATTTCCAACAATGAAGATGATGAACAAGAGTACAAGGGATAATGAGAAAGCAAGGTAAGTGTATGGGAAGTGACAGTTGATGGGGCAGGCATTGCAGATCCAGAGCTGGGGTGTTGGAGCCTTTTTTTGGTTGTGCATTGTCAATGTTTTTTGTTGCAGATGTGACTTTTGAGTTGATAAGGGAATGGTCACAATGCCCTTGAAGTTGAACAAAGAGCATTTCAATGTAAAGTGGAGCAATGAAAAAAAGAAGCCTCTGTGATGACGCCTCTCCCATTCCCTGTCTGTCTTTCTCTCTGTAGTAGTGCTTGTAAGGATAACCAAGAACACTTCAGTCTGTGTTGAGCACTTTCCTTGGCACATGTGTCTAAGCATTTTATTCTGGTTAAACCCAGCTGATAAGGGAATGAGCATTTCAATGTAAAGTGGAGCGATAAAGTGGAGCGATGAAAAAAATAAGCCAGAAGCAAAAAATAAGTTAGAAGCAACAATTGTGTGACTGTTGGGCCCCAGCACCTTTCCAATTGTGCCTATTTGCTTGATGCTTGACCAGGTTGCCCCAATTGCTTCTCCTAACTTGGGCTTTTGTGTTTGATATCACTCCTTTAAACGGCTGTTGCTTTTTTCTACATTGATGTTTTTTTACATTGATTTTGTTATAGACATCACTTCTTTTTTTACTTAATCAAATAATGAATAAAGTGAGGGAAAGATATTTGAGAATGTGTATGATAAATAGACAGACAAGACAAGAGAGTAATAAGTAGAGTAATATAAGAGAAATGAGAAAAGATTTGAAAGTAAAATAATGGTAGAAGGAACTTTTGGAAAGTATTGAATGTAAACATTGTATTCTTTTAGTTGCAAATGTACCTCCATGAGTGGTGTCTATTTTGGTAGGTATTAATATATTGATATTTGCGTAGGTACAAAACTACAATGTTATGAATGGTTCAAAAGATACATATGCATGTCAGTGCTAAAGGGTAGTATACTAACACATTTTAATTTTGAAAAGAAACATTATTCTCCTTGTTATAGAGGTGTTATGAACTTAGGCCAATGTAAGGCATTTGTAAAGTATTTGATCTCTTCATAAAATGCCATATCCATGTCCTTTGCCTTTCTTGGCTATGGTTTGACTTCAATGAGTACATCATTTGCATCCACTCATTTTTCAGTTGCATCCACAGCAAGAAGAGAGACACACACACACACACACACACACATACAAAGAACACGCTGTCCAGTGGCCACGCCCCCCTGCTCGCGCCACAGTTCTGACTGAGGTCTCAGCTGTCTGTCTCACATGCAGGAACACCCAGAGTGTGAGCGTAGCGGAGCGAGCCAATTGTATATGGAGCGGGGGAGCGGAGCGGTGTAGTTCTTTGAGCGGACGTTTCCTGCCCGCTCCTTTACAGCACTGAGAAGAACTGAGCATGGTTTTATTTTTCTTAAATATATGTTTGGCCTTGGATTTTGGACAAAAGATGTGACAAATACAGATGCAGTCACTTTACAGTATTTTCCATCATGCCTGTCCATGGTAACCACTCATTTTCGAGTTTCAAACCACAATTAGGCACTTTTATGTTTTGCAGACTTGAGAATTGCATATTTTTTAAAAAAAAGCTTTTATTTTTCTTTTATGTGATTGACGTGGCACTTTATTAATTATGATTGATATATGATTGATGTATCTACTATAGATACTAATGAGAGCAAAACAAATACAAAAGAAAAACAAGGGAACCGCAGATCTTTTCAAAAAAGCTGGGAGACTTTGTATAAATGGATTTTATATTTTTAAACGCTGCAATAACAGTTCTGCTTGTGAAGCATCCACACTACAATTTGACAGAACAGGTGATTTATTTGCACTGTGTAGAACCTTATTTCTCCATTGGTGCTTGAGCCCCGGAGCACTCACGGAATCACCACCTGTGCAGCTATTATCAGTGATTAAAGCCTGGTTTTCAAACGAACTGATTATCCCTCGCCAATACTGTATTGGTATAAGAAAAGTGTGTCTTTAAAAAAAAAAAAATTACTTAATAATTAAAATATGCTGACGATAATGTAAACAACACCAATCTACAGACAGCGAGTCCCAAGCTTTAAACGTGTTACTGTTTATAGATAAGAACTCAACTTTATTATGAATATTCTGTTATTATGTTTTAAGCAACATAATACAAGTGTTCATTATGGTAATTGTTTGTTTATTAGTTTTAAAATGTTTAGTAAAATGGGACCTATTGTTTGACCTCGTTAGTACTACAGGTGTAGCATGAGAAACTGCACCCCATGAGATAGTGCGGGCCTTCAGCGCCGTTGACTTTACCACGCATGCACACGTTATGTGATGTACAGGGGATTCACTTTAGCATAGCTATACCTATAGCTATACCTACCCGCTTCCTGTTTTTTCACACTGTTAGTAATGCGAACAATTCACGTGATTTCCATTCCATGTTTGAATGTATTTTAATGCCTTAACAAGTTGTTTTCTTTTTTTTTTCATGTTTGACAAAACATATTTATACTTTTAAAAAAAGAAGACAATTGTAAAATAGTAACACTAATATACATGTATTTCATTAGCTATTCAGTATGATTAGAATAAAGCATCAGGTTTACTAGTGTTGCCAGCGATTACATTAAAAAAAATTAAATTAAAAAAAGCATCTCCGCCTCTATTTACTGTATTTTTATTCCACAGAGACAGGGAGAATGGAGACAGGAGAGACGATGAAAAAAACCTTGGGTTAATTGCAGCGTGTCAGATTTTTGTCCACTTGATAGGTGAATTGCAACATTCTATTTAAACTGGTTTAATTGAGTTTTAAATCTGGAAACGAGTCTTCAAAAAGATGGGACAAAAAGGGTTTTTCAACTCATTGTGCAGTCAGTCCATCCAGCAGTAGGTTTAACTGCGTTTTTTCCAGCTTCGGAGTAACACCATATAAATAAATTGCAACGTCAGGTAAAATGTTATTAAAATACATAAAGCTGTTGGATATACAGTATATTTTAAATTAATCAATTTGCAGTTGAAAACAATGGATGTATAAATAACTATTGCAAACAATAGGCACTGCAGCTCATGCTGTGCCTTAAACTATGTCATTGTAGATTGTTGTATTGTGCACACATTTTTACTTTCGTGAATACAGTTTATATCTATTTTCTGTTGAATTTGATATTTTAATATTTGTTTTCTGGAACGTGTATCAATTGTTCATTTATTTACAGCATTCTTCAATAAAATAAAAGGTGTTTTAAGAGCTATGAGATACTGCATCCCTTACAAAAGGTGTTTTCATAGTTATGAGATACTGCACACACCCCCAGAAAATGTTTTTAATAGCTATGAGATACTGCACCTCTCTACAACTCTCCAGTCAAGAGCACAGTGTGCTAACCACTACTCCACAGATACTGCAAGCTGACGCATCACTAGTGTCTCGTTGTATAACTAAATCTTGGCAGTTTCCGACAAGTTTTTCTAACTTGTACGAGGAAATGCCTTGTATATATTTACTGTACATGAAACTTGTACTTCTTATATAGGTACTGTATATAAATGTCAATAGCTGTGGATAAACGCATCAGCCAAATCAATTAATATGACATATATTTTTCTAGCTTGCTATTTATTAATTAATTTATACATTTATAATATAAACATGTTCATTTCTACATTTATTTATTTACAAAATATTTATTTCTAAATGTAGTTATTCCTCTATGCATTTGTTTAGATAATTTATTTATTTCTACCAAATAAATTATTCCTTTATTTATTTTTAATTAAACGAGGAACTGCAATTTATCAGAGATCAGAGATTTAGACAAGGAAGCTACATGCCACTCTTGTGTACAATTCCATTCTATGGTATCTACCAAACAAATAGGAAACTGGATATTTTCAAACAGGAAATAGAACATTTCTAGAATCGAGCAGAACCTTCAGGTTTTTAGCGAAAGCTGGTCAGGCATGAATGTAAGCTTAAAAAATCAATGCATTTCAACAACTGTGCAGTGGCGCAGCAGGCTAAGGCCGTGAGCTCTTCAAGGACGTCATGGTGCAAGTTCAAACCACAGTGATTTTTTTTATTCCTGCGATATGTGCTGTTTTAAAACATAAATAAATTGTTTAATATAAATGGTGTAGATATCAAACTGCTTGCATTCCCTGGTTTATTTTGACGTTGACCAACATGTGGAATCACATGATTGGTAGATGTCCAGTTATTTAGCTTTTCTGTTTGAAAAGTCGTTACACACCCTAAAAAAGTAAATGGAAGAAGGAGGAGAATAACAATTTTACCTTAGTTTGACAACTTATATCTCAATGTGTATAAGAGGTATTTAGATTCTTTTTTCACATTTGATATAAGAAAGTTTCAGACTTTTGGTACTGGTACAGATGGTAATTCTAAGTGATTTAGTTTTGCCTCTGCAACATTGTAAAAACAGCTAAACTCTTTGAGCTGTATAGAGACTCTCGGTAGTTTCAAACAAGTTTTTCTAACTTGTACGAGGAACTACAGTTCCTCTCAATATTCTAGGGGGTAGCAGTGTAGAGTAGTGGTTAGGGCTCTGGACTCTGGACCAGAGGGTCGTGGGTTCAATCCCAGGTGGAGGACACTGCTGCTGTACCCTTGAGCAAGGTACTTTACTTAGATTGCTCCAGTAAAAACCCAACTGTATGAATTTTCTAACTTGTACGAGGAACTACCGTTCCTCTCAATATACTTGCTGGGTATATTTACTTAAAATGGAGCCGGCTTGTTTTCATCCTGGGTGCGAGTTGGGGGTGGTTTGGGAAATATATAAAAAAAAGTAATGCAGGCAATAGTTGTACATATTACTTGCAATTGCATGAAATAGCTAGCAGCGAGTTGTTTTTAAATGTTTTGTCGGCATTAAAAGAATTAAATCAAATAAAGCGTTTCCTTACGTGTTTTTTGCTGAAACACTGGGTGCGTTTTTTGCCGGCTAGATTGCAGACCGGAGTCTGTGCGTAATATCACAGTCTGTGCAGACGGAGCGTGGACAGCTTTGGTAGTTGAACAACAGTTCTGAGCAGAACCAAAATGGAGGTGACGTTGAGAGAAATTCCTATCGCAGAAGAAGTGGATGCAATTTGTGCTCCTGCAGCTTCATAATTTACAGCATGATCAGAAAAAGTATAGTAGAAACAGTCCCTGCTATAAAGAGATACAGTGCCTTGCGAAAGTATTCGGCCCCCTTGAACTTTGCGACCTTTTGCCACATTTCAGGCTTCAAACATAAAGATATGAAACTGTAATTTTTTGTGAAGAATCAACAACAAGTGGGACACAATCATGAAGTGGAACGAAATTTATTGGATATTTCAAACTTTTTTAACAAATAAAAAACTGAAAAAATTGGGCGTGCAAAATTATTCAGCCCCTTTACTTTCAGTGCAGCAAACTCTCTCCAGAAGTTCAGTGAGGATCTCTGAATGATCCAATGTTGACCTAAATGACTAATGATGATAAATAGAATCCACCTGTGTGTAATCAAGTCTCCGTATAAATGCACCTGCACTGTGATAGTCTCAGAGGTCCGTTTAAAGCGCAGAGAGCATCATGAAGAACAAGGAACACACCAGGCAGGTCCGAGATACTGTTGTGGAGAAGTTTAAAGCCGGATTTGGATACAAAAGATTTCCCAAGCTTTAAACATCCCAAGGAGCACTGTGCAAGCGATAATATTGAAATGGAAGGAGTATCAGACCACTGCAAATCTACCAAGACCTGGCCGTCCCTCTAAACTTTCAGCTCATACAAGGAGAAGACTGATCAGAGATGCAGCCAAGAGGCCCATGATCACTCTGGATGAACTGCAGAGATCTACAGCTGAGGTGGGAGACTCTGTCCATAGGACAACAATCAGTCGTATACTGCACAAATCTGGCCTTTATGGAAGAGTGGCAAGAAGAAAGCCATTTCTTAAAGATATCCATAAAAGTGTCGTTTACAGTTTGCCACAAGCCACCTGGGAGACACACCAAACATGTGGAAGAAGGTGCTCTGGTCAGATGAAACCAAAATCGAACTTTTGGCAACAATGCAAAATGTTATGTTTGGCGTAAAAAGCAACACAGCTCATCACCCTGAACACACCATCCCCACTGTCAAACATGGTGGTGGCAGCATCATGGTTTGGGCCTGCTTTTCTTCAGCAGGGACAGGGAAGATGGTTAAAATTGATGGGAAGATGGATGGAGCCAAATACAGGACCATTCTGGAAGAAAACCTGATGGAGTCTGCAAAAGACCTGAGACTGGGACGGAGATTTGTCTTCCAACAAGACAATGATCCAAAACATAAAGCAAAATCTACAATGGAATGGTTCACAAATAAACATATCCAGGTGTTAGAATGGCCAAGTCAAAGTCCAGACCTGAATCCAATCGAGAATCTGTGGAAAGAACTGAAAACTGCTGTTCACAAATGCTCTCCATCCAACCTCACTGAGCTCGAGCTGTTTTGCAAGGAGGAATGGGCAAAATTTCAGTCTCTCGATGTGCAAAACTGATAGAGACATACCCCAAGCGACTTACAGCTGTAATCGCAGCAAAAGGTGGCGCTACAAAGTATTAACTTAAGGGGCTGAATAATTTTGCACGCCCAATTTTTCAGTTTTTATTTGTTAAAAAGTTTGAAATATCCAATAAATTTCGTTCCACTTCATGATTGTGTCCCACTTGTTGTTGATTCTTCACAAAAATTACAGTTTCATATCTTTATGTTTGAAGCCTGAAATGTGGCAAAAGGTCGCAAAGTTCAAGGGGGCCGAATACTTTCGCAAGGCACTGTAATATAAACATATGTTTTGTGATGTGAGACAAATTAGTGAGTATTATAACGGGCAGGATCCCCCAGCGGCCCTCTCACAAAGGGGTTGTTAGACAGTACTGTATTTTGATCTGGGACAAAAATAGTTCAAATACTTGCACATATGGTCACATATCTCACTTCAACTACCTGTTATTAATGCTGATTTATTCTCCTTAATTCAAAGTAGGTTATTCCCTGTCTCTGATAGCCTTTCATCAATAAACACCTGCTGAAAATAACAGAGCGGTTTTAGGTTCATTTCAACCGTTTAGCATTATTTTATTTTTTTACATGTTTAAACCGTTAGAATAAATAAATAAGTATCTGAATATTTGAAATGTATAGTAAGTGTGTGGAAAAAGAGTCAAATTATTTTAATTTGTATTACAAATCATTCATAAGATAATAAATGACATGACTCGAAGGCGATTAGTACCTCTGGAGAAGCTGCGTGGCTGTGCAGACTTTTAAGCCCTTGGATGCATGACCTGGTGACGTCTTTTCCAGCTGAATTCACTCAGACAATGAATTTGGACAGGTTTTCCACAGAATCTGTGCAGACTTAGCAAAATCTGCGTATCGTGAACGCACCCAGTTTGTTTTCAAGCCGTTGTGTTCCAGGGCACAGCCATGTTTAGTGGTACACGTGTGCGCAGAAGCAACTTGCTGTATAGAGCCAGTTTACATGGCAAATGACTTATTTAGTGTACAATGTCTATTTTGTATTATGGATTTTAGTAATGGGTAAAGTAAATAGACCGGATATTTGTAACATGTTTAGGCCAACAGGGTCCTGGCAATAAATTTATTTGATATTTATGAATTTGATTTAGTCCAGAGAAGGGGCTAGAGAGGGAAACAGGTATATATACCTGTTGTTCCTCTGTCAAAGGGAGAGGTAGAAGGGGTAAGAGCTGTTGAAGTAGTTGAGTACTCATTAAGGTAATCTGTAAGAGCAGACCAGTGATTGTGTTTAAAAACTTTCTTTTGAAAGTTTCTTTATTATTTTGTTTTGCTCAATTTGCCTTGAATTTGGTGAATAGTTTATTTTATTTTTTTTAAAACGTATGTTTATTTTTATTATTTACAAAATACACTTTTGGAGGCCTCAATAAATGTTTTTTTGTTTTTTTTTTATGAGCAACTAAGATCGATGTCTTCTTTGTTTGTTTGCTACACCCTACAATAACACCTTGACCCGATACATTACACCCTGTTAAGACTAACCTTCGTCTTACATAGCTGTCAGGAATGCAGTTGTAACCTTTAAAGGAATCTCCCATAGATTGCGTTGGATTGCTAATCAAACAGCGGGAGTGGTGTGTTGTTGTTTATACTTTTTTTTCTGTACCGTTTAGTTTATTCTTCCTTTCTGTATTATTTTAGTTTAGTTGTTGCACCTTTAATTTTTAATATAAAAAGATAAAAAATAAAAAGATTTACACCATTTAAAAACACAGAATAATTTACAGAAACTAACGCCCTGTAACACCCTCCCCTGCTTTATTCGTTCTTGTCCTCAAGAACATTACATTAATCCAGGTATCTACAAGGGCGGACACCAAGATTTGGTCTTTGAGAGCACCTGGGTTTGGGTGCAATAGCAGAAGCCTGGTTACCTGGTGGATTCAAGTGGGGTCTTCTAAAATAGCCCCAAACCACAGGTAAATCCATACTTTCATTCAAAGGTGCAACTGCGTCACTTACTGGGGTAGTGTGACAAGATGGCTGCAGGGAGGAACTCAGACCAGAACTAAAAACACACAGAGCAGACAGAGACTTGGGGTTTTGGTGAAGCTGAGCGCGTGATCGCGCTCAGCATTTAATAAACAAAATAATATAACACAAAAAACAGGACACGGCACTTGCGCCAAAATAAATATATAAACAAACGGACTAAACAGTAACAAGCGGTGGACGGACAGACACACAAACACGGTGAGTAAATAAATAAAACAAGTATCGTGCTGGTACTACCAGCACGCGATAGCAATTGTTATAAATATTTCTTTCTTCTTTCTCTCTCTCTCACCCGTTCTCCACTCCACGAACACCCAACCCGAGTGAGTGAAAACATACAGCTTTTATGCAGTTGTACCGAGACTCGATTGCTAGTCAATCATTCAATTGGAATCTCGGTACAACTGCACGTGAATTAATTAAAGTGCAATTCCCGTGCTCACATATTATTACTTTTTACTTGCACGTGATGTGATTTGTGCCCTCCTCGTGCCTAAATACAAATCTACAATTTAAACACATGTGAAACACAGACCCGCTTATATCCCGTGTACCAATGCCTATACACCAACATTTACACACAACACGTAACACAAAATACACACAGGGGGCACTTTGCCACATATACCCCCTTGTGCAAAGCACACATGGCCTCAATGGCCACCTCCCCCTCAGTCCCAAAGTCCCGGAAGAGGGGAAGCAAGTTGTTTCTGGGGGTGGCCATGGTGGAATGTCCGGCACCCCCAATTCTTCGTGGCCGGCAGCTCTATCTTCCGGGCTTCAGCCACACTATCTCCTGCCGCGAAAGTGCAGCTGGGGAGCTGGTCTCCTGACCTCCCCCTTCTTCATGGCCGGCAGTTCCCCTCCGTGGGGCTCCAACCACACAATCTCCGGCAGCGAAACTGCTGCGGGGAAGCTGGTCTCCTGACCTCCCCCTTCTTCATGGCCGGCAGTTCCCCTCCGTGGGGCTCCGGCCACACAATCTCCGCAGCGAAACTGCTGCGGGGAAGCTGGTCTCCTGACCTCCCCCTTCTTCATGGCGGCAGTTCCCCTCCGTGGGGCTCCGGCCACCCACCTCCGCAGCGAAACTGCTGCAGGGGAGCTGGTCTCCTGACCTCCCCCTTCTTTGTGGCCGCCAGCTCCCTCCGTGGGGCTCCGGCCACCGTGTTTCCTGCCACGGAAATGCGGCTGGGGAGCTGGTCTCCTGACCTCCCCTTTCTTCATGGCCGGCAGCTCCCCTTCATGGAGCTCCGGCCACAGTGTAGCGACCGAGGCAAAGCAGAGGCCCGGCGACCCAGGCGAAGCAGGATCCCTGGCGACCCCAGGTGACGGCAGCAGCAGCGGACCCTCGGGAGGCGGCGGCAGCAGCAGCGGACCCTCGGGAGGCGACGGCAGCAGCAGCGGACCCTCGGGAGGCGACGGCAGCAGCAGCGGACCCTCGGGAGGCGAACTCGGGAGGGGAGCCCCTGGCCATAGAGGCGGCAGCGGAGCTCCACTTCTCCCTCGCACCCTGCACCCTGTGTGGAGCAAAAGGCAGCCCCAGGCGTCGCGGAGCGACAGGCAGCCCCAGGCGTCGCGGAGCGGCTGGCAACCCCAGGCGAGCGCGGAGCGGCTGGCAACCCCAGGCGATGCGGAGCGGCTGGCATCCCCAGGCGTCGCGGAGCGGCTGGCAACCCCAGGCGATGCAGAGCGGCTGGCAACCCCAGGCGATGCGGAGCGGCTGGCAACCCCAGGCGACGCGAGGCAAGCATCCTTGGCGGCGAGGCAAGCATCCTTGGGCGGCGAGGCAAGCATCCTTGGGCGGCGAGGCAGGCATCCTTGGGCGGCGAGGCAGGCATCCTTGGGCGGCGAGGCAGGCATCCTTGGGCAGCGAGGCAGGCATCCTTGGGCGGCGAGGCAGGCATCCTTGGGCGAAGCGAGGCAGGCATCCTTGGGCGGCGAGGCAGGCATCCTTGGGCGCAGCGAGGCAGGCAGTCAGGACAAGCTGGGGTGCGGGTTTTGGCCCTCTTCTCGGCCACTGCGGCCGGCGGTTCTTCCCCATGCTTTCCTCAGCAGCCTATGCAAGGGCTGCTGAGGACCGCCAGCATCTAGTCCTGGTCCTTCTGGTGACGGGAGAGGCAGCTCCTGCTCCTCTCCTCGTGACGGTGGGGGAAGTGATACCAGCAGGCATTCATCCTCTGCTGGTGGGGGAAGTGATACCAGCAGGCATTCATCCTCTGCTGGTGGGGGAAGTGATACCAGCAGGCATTCATCCTCTGCTGGTGGGGGAAGTGATACCAGCAGACATTCCTCCTCTGCTGGTGGGGTTGGCGGAGGCAGAGGCAGCTCCTGCTGCTCTGCTCCTGCCAGTGAAGGTGGCGGAGGCAGAGGCAGCTCCTGCTGCTCTGCTCCTGCCAGTGAAGGTGGCGGAGGCAGAGGCAGCTCCTGCTGCTCTGCTCCTGCCGGTGGAGGTGGCGGAGGCAGAGGCAGCTCCTGCTGCTCTGCTCCTGCCAGTGGAGGTGGGAGCGGCGTGTAGTCTCCTGGCGGCGGAGGTGGGAGCAGCGTGTAGTCTACCCTTGTTTCAGGGGACTGGTGCGGCCCTCCCCTCTTGCAGGGGACTGGTGCGGCTCCCCTCGGAAGGGGAGACCAGCAGGCATTCACCCTCTGCTGGTGGACAGGGACCCAGCAGGCATTCACCCTCTGCTGGTGGACAGGGACCCAGCAGGCATTCACCCTCTGCTGGGGACAGGGACCCAGCAGGCATTCACCCTCTGCTGGTGGACAGGGACCCAGCAGGCATTCACCCTCTGCTGGGGACAGGGACCCAGCAGGCATTCACCCTCTGCTGGGGACAGGGACCCAGCAGGCATTCACCCTCTGCTGGGGACAGGGACCCAGCAGGCATTCACCCTCTGCTGGGGACAGGGACCCAGCAGGCATTCACCCTCTGCTGGGGACAGGGACCCAGCAGGCATTCACCCTCTGCTGGTGGAGGAGGCAGAGGCAGCTCCTGCTGCTCTGCTCCTGGCGGTGGAAGTGGCGGAGGCGGGACCAGCAGGAATTCACCCTCTGCTGGTGGAGGTGGGAGCTGCAAGCAGTCCTCCCATGGCAATGGAGGTGGAACCAGCAGGAATTCACCCTCTGCTAGTGGAGACTGGGGCGGTGGACGCTCTACCTTCCCCTTTTTGGGCCGTGGACGCACCGACTCCTCCCTCTTGGGCTGTGGACGCACCGACTCCTCCCTCTTGGGCTGTGGACGCACCGACTCCTCCCTCTTGGGCTGTGGACGCACCGACTCCTCCCATTCAGGCGTAGGACGTTCGGGCTCCTCCCACTCAGGCGTAGGACGTTCGGGCTCCTCCCACTCAGGCGTAGGACGTTCGGGCTCCTCCCACTCAGGCGTAGGACGTTCGGGCTCCTCCCACTCAGGCGTAGGACGTTCGGGCTCCTCCCACTCAGGCGTAGGGCGTTCGAGCTCCTCCCACTCAGGCTGTGGAGGCAAAACCAGCAGGCATTCTTCCTCTGCTGGTGGAGACTTGGGCGGTGGACACTCCGCCTTCCTCTTCCCCTTTCCCTTCTCTGCCTCCTCCTCACCTTCCTCTCCTGGGCCAGTTCCTCCTCTCCCTCTTGGTAGGGGCAGTGCACCACTGGGTGCCCGAACTCCCCACAGGCAAGGCACCAGCCTTGGTCCTCTAGACCACCGAGGAGGACCTCCAGATCCTGGCAGCCATCTCTCCAGTTCCAGCCTTCCATTTTTCCCCCTTTTATTTTTCAAAAAAAAAAAAACAAACAAACAAAAACTGCGGTTCCCGCTCTGGCCTGAGTCCTGAGGCGCTGTTATCCCGGTTCTGACACCACGTGTGACAAGATGGCTGCAGGGAGGAACTCAGACCAGAACTAAAACACACAGAGCAGACAGAGACTTGGGGTTTTGGTGAAGCTGAGCTGTGATCGCGCTCAGCATTTAATAAACAAAATAATATAACACAAAAACAGGACACGGCACTTGCGCCAAAATAAATATATAAACAAAACGGACTAAACAGTAACAAACGGTGGACGGACAGACACACAAACACGGTGAGTAAATAAATAAAACAAGTATCGTGCTGGTACTACCAGCACGCGATAGCAATTGTTATAAATATTTCTTTCTTCTTTCTCTCTCTCTCACCCGTTCTCCACTCACGAACACCCAACCCCGAGTGAGTGAAAACATACAGCTTTTATGCAGTTGTACCGAGACTCGATTGCTAGTCAATCATTCAATTGGAATCTCGGTACAACTGCACGTGAATTAATTAAAGTGCAATTCCCGTGCTCACATATTATTACTTTTACTTGCACGTGATGTGATTTGTGCCCTCCTCGTGCCTAAATACAAATCTACAATTTAAACACATGTGAAACACAGACCCGCTTATATCCCGTGTACCAATGCCTATACACCAACATTTACACACAACACGTAACACAAAATACACACAGGGGGGGCACTTTGCCACAGGTAGATACAGGGAAATGGATACAGGGGCGGAGCGATTACGATGGAGGGTGTGTACTGGTGCCACTCTTCCTTCTGGGCGTACCCGAAAGACTGGTTGATTAACATGTAAATGGCCAATAACTACATGGGGGGGTCTGCTCCCACTTATCTGCTAGTTTTCCCTTCCCTCTGTGCTGAGTTTCTCGAATAAGCACCCTTTCACCCGGCACCAAAGGAAGCTCCTTAACGTTCCTATCATAGGATTGTTGCATCTCCCCTGCTTTGTCATAAGCAAAGCTCAATTTTGCCTGGTGTGTCTGTACCCACTCGTTAACACTCTGTTTGTTCCTCTTGGTAGTAGCCCCAAGCACCACATCAACAGGTAACCTGGCATGCCGACCAAACATTAAAAAAATGGAGCGTATCCCGTGGATGCATGGATGGAATTATTATAGGCATGAACCAGCTCCGGCAAGTACTCTTGTCACCTCTCCTGTTTTTCCTCTTCCAAAGTTCCCAACAGGTTTAAAAGGGTCTGGTTGAACCATTCGCAACAATCATTCCCTTGAGGGTGATACGGTGTATTGTGGCTCGTACGACACCCATAATATTCACACAATTCCTTAATTAACAGGGACTCAAAGTTGGCACCTTGGTCAGCATGGAACCTCTCTGGGCAACCAAAAGATCAAATCACTTGGTTCCAGAGTGCCCGTGCAGTGGTATGGGCGGTTTGATCTCGGGTAGGAACTACCCATGCAAACTTAGTGAACAAATCTGTAATTACTAACAAACTTTGAAACTGATCGGTAGGCCTACTGAAAGTCAGAAAATCCATACTAACTATCTCTAGGGGGGCACTTACTCGAATGGGGACTAGGGAGACTTTTCCCTCCGGCTTCCGTTTCCTCAGGAGGCAGTCGGGGCAAGCTTCCAGCCACCGGAGGGTGTCAGCATCCAAACCTGGCCAGTAGAAAACTTTCTTCAAAATGGACAAAGTCCTCTCACTTCCCTGGTGGCCAGTCTGTTCATGGTACTCCTCCCATAAAGGTTGTGTGTCAACCTGAGGAATGATGATCTGGACATAGTCCTCTCCTGTTCATGGGTCTTGTACTTTACAGCAGAGTACCTGATCTCTTAACTCCAGCTGGTCCCAGTGCCTCAGAATCTTCAAAGTATAGGCATGTTCTTGTTTCCTCTCACTTGCAGACGGTCGCTGGTTACGTTGGCAGTACGTCTTGGCTGCCTGCACGGCGGAATCTGCACCCTGCAGACGATTCAATCGGTCTGGGTCCCAGCCCCAACTTCGGTCTGGTGGTTGTCCAGCAGCCACCTCCAGTGCTTCTCCCTGCCCACACTCCGGGTCTATAACGAGTCTACTGTTATCTTGTACCAGATTCACCAGTTGCTGGTCCTCTAGCTCTAAAGGAAGGCGAGACAGAACATCAGCATTCACATTTTCTCTACCTGGTTCATACTGGTAATTAGTCAGCTGGGCTTCCCATCGTTGCTCTACTGCCGCTAGCTTAGCAGTCTGGAGATGTACAAGAGGGTAATTATCAGTAAAAACCATGAACCATGTCCCCCATAAATAATCCTTAAATTTTTCCACCACAGCCCACTTCAGCGCCAGCAGTTCTAATTTGAAGGAATTGTAGTTGGAATCATTCCGCTCTGCGGGTTGTAGACTACTCCCCTCTATCTCCCTCTTTCAATGCCCTCCCGTCTTATCTACCAGTCAATCTCTGCTGCAGCGTATCCTGACTCGCTCACAATCAATGGGGATCAGCAGCAGCTGGCATTTTCTCATGCAGGAGGCAGACACAGACAAGAGTGTTAACAACACACACATAGTAATCATCACTTTAGGGAACTGAATACAAACAATTTAATGTGCAAATATAAAAAGATAAAAAAAATAAAAAGATTTACACCATTAAAAACAAAGTTGCTCGTAAAGTTACTCGCAACTCTAGTTTATCTGTGTTATTTTATCCTGGTTATTGTAATGCCAGTAAAATGCTAAACTTCATTTGTGGAGTACTGTACATAGGATTATTGTCACATGACATTGCTGGACTGTTACGAAACTGTTTCATATTTTGTATTGTTATTGTAATGCCAGCAATAAGATAAATTGGTATTTTCAAAACACCTTAATTTGTAGACTGAACTAATTTGTTGGTGGAAGACTGTAAATATGATTCTCACAGCAGTGCTGGACATTTGTTTTCTGAACTGTTGTAATATAATTCTTAAGTTTTCCTAATTATTTGTTCAATGTTACTTTTGAGATTCCCTCATGACACAAAAGACATTTCTATTGTGCTATGTTAAAGTTTTGTTTTTTTTAGCTACATAAGTTAATATGCTGTTTGTTTTTTGGTTACTCAGCATTGCGATTTATCAGAATCGCCTCACTGTACATGAATGAATGTCATAAAAATGTCTAGTTATAGAAAGACTATAACTACTACAATTATTATGAGGAGTATGTATAATCAAGGATTTATTGATGATCTAATTTCTATATAGAGAGCTCAGCTTGTTGCTGAGATTTCAGTGACTTGTCAGCCACAGTCTGTAGGTATGTATATCACCTTGTATATTGGATTTATACTGTATATGTATATAACATGTACAGTATAAACAGATTAGCCTGTTTTTACAATCGTGGGGAAGAACTAATGACTTAGTTCCCTGTCCCTGGCTAGCGAGTTTCATTGGCCCTTGCATTATTTTTTGATGTAGTGCTATATGCATTTTTAAACACAAGATTTGCAATGGGACAACAGGAGGTAAGCAAGTATCGTTCTGTTTCAATAAAATGACAATCCTGCAATGTGTCCCTGGCAGACAGAAAATAGTGCAGGTAAGCTCCATAAACCAAGCGATACAATTAAAGTGCCAGTGGACATTTAGACTGCTGAAACTACCAACCTGTTGATCTACAGTACTTTAAAATACTCTTTACTTGATAGATTAATACGGTAATACAAAAATTACTGTTTTACTAACATTATTACTAATACTAATTGTTATTTATTAAAACTACAAGCCTGATTACATATGAAAAGGTGCAGTTTTTTCATACATTAATCTGTAAATCAACATTACTCAGTTTTAAACAACAACAAAAACAGCTCCTTTGTTTATTTGAGACATGCAACTAATAATGGCAGTACTATGCTGACTCCAAGAAAACAGAAAATGACCTTTTCTGTTTAATGCAGCATGAAGTTAATGCAACTTTCCTTCAACCCCAAACAAGATACATAAGTAGTGTAATGCATCACCTTCACATTTTGAGATGAATGATGTATGCAGCTCTTGTTACATACAGCAGCATCTAATATGATATATGTGTATGTCAGCTTTCAGTTAATCACATCAGCCAATCAATATCCCTATTTTCAATATGAATTTGAGCATTTTATATTAGTGTTGGAACGAATACTGATAAGGCCTTTGAAAAATCAATGGTGTTTTCAGTGGGAAGTGACACACAGTAATTATTATTATTAGTGCACATTTGCATTTTTATTTTATTAATTTTACCACATTGTAATCAATCGCCGAAGGAATCATTTCTACAGCACACTGAATAAATCAAAACAATTTTAATCTTCACTAAGCCCCTTATTAAATTATATATATATATATATATATAATCGATAGATAGATAGAGATACACACACGTTCATTTCAATAGTTAAACTACTATCAATATTACAGAAAAATCCTTCAAACTAATTAGTGACCAGGTGGGGTTTAATGACCTGCAGACACTCTACCAGGTGGGGGTTAATGACCAGCAGACACTTCCAGGTGGGGGTTAATGACCAGCAGACACTACCAGGTGGGGGTTAATGACCTGCAGACACTCTTCCAGGTGGGGGGTAATGACCTGCAGACACTCTACCAGGTGGGGGGTAATGACCTGCAGACACTCTACCAGGTGGGGGGTAATGACCTGCAGACACTCTACCAGGTGGGGGTAATGACCTGCAGACACTCTACCAGGTGTGGGTTAATGACCTGCAGACACTCTACCAGGTGGGGGGTAATGACCTGCAGACACTCTACCAGGTGGAGGGTTAATGACCAGCAGACACTCTACCAGGTGGGGGTTAATGACCTGCAGACACTCTACCAGGTGGGGGTTAATGACCTGCAGACACTACCAGGTGGGGGTTAATGACCTGCAGACACTCTACCAGGTGGGGGTTAAATGGGCGCCACCAACGAATATCGCCGTAATAGAAGTGACAGAGGATTAAAAATATGTTGGCTCTCTGCAGGTATTGTCAATTCACACATCCCAACATGCTGCTTCAATGCCGGCTTTGAGCCATAATTGCTTGTCTGTGTGAAGGGGGCTCTACAGTATAAGCTAGATGTCATTTTATACAGTATTCTGTGAGTTCCTGAAAAATAAGCCTACAGTAGATTTAATTTAAATTTGAGTCTCAGTAAAATTCCAAACAGAAAGTAAAAGTAAACAATGCTGACACACAGATAAAACAGTTAGATACTGTACAGCTCTGGGTGAAGAGTAGGTGTGCTTAAGAAACAATCTCTGCCAGACTGAACAGGATCTTCTTCAGTTTATATCTATGTACTGTAGTTGAAAATGACATGAATATCAAAAATACAGTCAAATGACCTTTGGAAATGTACTTGCTACAACCTGCATGTGTGAACATGTTTTTTGTTTTTTTTTACTGAATTTTCAGTCTTCTTCAATTATATCCCAAAAAAGCACAAGAAGCCCCAGGTATTTCCACTTCATTTCATAGTACCCATGAGTCTGACATGGCATTAAAAGTACCTCTGTTCTACAGCAAGGAAAGCATACCAAAGAATGTCATCTGTAGGGTGACACACAATATGATAACTGTAAAAAGAACACCTACTTTTGTAATTACAGATATGACAGTTATATCAAAATGTGTCCAGCATTTTACTTGATAATGACCAGAAACTGACTTTGTAGATAGGTGATTTGAAAATAGACCTTAAAAAAGGACTACAAGGAAAAAAAAGATGTACACAGTGCACAATTGTATGTGCTTCAGTAAAAACCCAAAGTACAGTGCTGTACAATGACTAAGATATTTTACTAGTTAGCTTATTTCACTTAAAGGTGAAAGATTTCTAAATACACTACTTTACAAAAAAAACATATGTAAACGGTAAACATAATTACACTTGCATTTTAATGAACATTTTTCAGTTGCAAAAGTGAAATAGTATGAGTGAAATTGATTGTCATGTTTTTAAAACATCACAAAGAAATATAGATGAAAACTTAGATGGGAAAACTATAATGTGCATAGTCATGGTAACCTAAAACACTATCAAAAGCTATTATGCCAATTATATTTGTCAATAATACTCCCTTATTAAATTATCTTCAAATGTCAAAAGGACATCTTTGCTTAAATTATGCAATACATGTGGGCATATGGTATATGATAAATCATGATATGTTTTTTTTACATGGGGTTGATTTGGGGTGTATTATGACTATAAGGTTTTTTTTTATGTTCTTTGCTGACCTGATATCCTGTCAGTTGTCATTTGTTCTGAAATGGTTCAAGAATGGTAGAAGCGAAAACTAAAAAGATGGCAATAAGACTTAATAAAATAAAAAAAAATTTTAGATAGCACTATTCATGTGGAAGCAACCCAAGGCTCTTTACAATGAAAGGTGTTCAGTGCAGCTAGTGGGAAAAGGCTAAAGTAAAAGGCTGGCGTTGGCCACCACAGTACTTCACTCCATTAATTTCCTTCTCCAGTTCCCACTATCATGAATACAAATGTGCCTGTATAAAGAGGATGTACAGTTAGGACATTTACAGTAGCACACACAATTATTTGCATTAATATAAATTCAAAATAACTCCAACTAATTCTATATTGTACATAAACATTACTCAAAAAAGGAGCAAACATTAAAAAAAATCTAAAATAACACCAAGAACACACTATCAAAAAAGTTGTTAAGACAGCAGCCATCTTGATCTTATGTGTTCTTCAGCTGCTGGGATACATTTTGCACCGGCTAACCCCTCCCTCACCCTCATTTTGACTTCAGATTTGATCATTAGTCAACTGGCTGTCAGGTGATAACATCGTTTGTTCTTGATTAGAGGTGGTGGTAGAAAAAGATTTATGACTGAAGTCCAGAGTGCCAGAGCTGGTCAAATTCTGGAATCTTGGTAACCCAAAGACATGTTACTGGTCAATTCAGGTTGACCCCTTCTGTTGTTTTCAGATTGTTGACACATTCTCAAACCACAGGTTTGTACACGAGGCATCCTGGACAAGGTCATGGGGGGTCAACTACACCATGCAATGGTTGATATTTACACAATAAGGCACTGACACTTAATGTGCTTAATATCCAGGACAGCAACTGGATATAATCCTAATTGAGAGGGACGGTAGTTCCTCATACAAGTTAGAAAAACTTGTTTGAAACTGAGAGTCTCTATACAGCTCCATGTTGCAGCAGCAAAACTAAATCACTTAGAATTACCATCTGTATCCAGTACCAAAAGTCTGAAACTTTCTTACATCAAATGTGAAAAAAAAAGTAAATACCTCTTATTCACAATGAGATGGTCGTCAAACTAAGGTAAAATTGTTATTCTCCTCCTTCTTCTTCCTCTTCCGTTTCCTTTTTAAGAGTGTGTAGTGACTTTTCAAACAGAAAAGCTAAATAACTGGACATCTACCAATCATGTGATTCCACATCTTGGTCAACATCAAAATAAACCAGGGAACGCAAGCAGTTTGATATCCACACCATTTATATTAAACAATGTATTTATGTTTTAAAACAGCACATATCGCACAAAAAAAAATAAATAAATAAAAAAAAATAAAAAAAAACATTGTTTGAACTTGCAACATTGCATCCTTGAAGAGCACACGGCCTTAGCCCACTGCGCCACTGGTGCTGAAATGCATTTTTTTAAGCTTACATCCAAGCCTGACCAGCTTTCGCTGAAAACCTGAAGGTTCTACTCGATTCTAAAAATGTTCTATATCCTGTTTGAAAATATCCTGTTTGAAAAGTTTCCTGTTTGTTTGGTAGATACCATAGAATGGAATTGTACACAAGAGTGGCATGTAGCTTCCTTGTCTAAATCTCTGATAAATTGTAGTTCCTTGTTTAATTAAAAATAAAGGAATAATTTATTTGGTAGAAATAAATAAATTATTTAAACAAATGCGTAGAGGAATAAATACATTTATAAATAAATAAATGTAGAAATGAATACATGTTTATATTATAAATGTATAAATATATTAATAAATAGCAAGCTAGAAAATACATGTCATATTAATTGATTTGGCTGATGCGTTTATCCACAGCAATTGACATTTATATACCTATATAAAAAGTACAAGCTTTATGTATATATATATATATATATATATATATATATTGAGAGGAACGGTAGTTCCTCATACGAGTTAGAAAAACTTGTCGGAAACTGCAGAGATTTAGTTATACAACGAGACACTAGTGATCTGTCGCTTGCAGCATCTGTGGAGTGAGTTCAATCACAGGTGGGGGACACATTGCTGCTTTACCTAGATTTCTCCAGGAAAAAAACGGACTGTAAAAATGGGTAATTGTATGTCACAATTGTAAGCTGGCCTGGATAAGTGTGTCTGCTAAAAAAAAATATATACATATATATATGTGTGTCTGGTTGGTACTTGGATGGGAGACTGCCTGGCAATACCAGGTACTTTAAACTTTTCTTTGAAGTTGTACTTGTTTACAATAACAAATAGTAGATTAAACAGCAACAATGAGCTGATTTAATTTAAATTTATTGATGCCAGTTCGCTGCGCTCGTCTTAAATAATTCCCACCTCGCTTTGCTCGCCTTAAAAAAGATTCCTGGGTCGCTGGGCTCGCCAGCTACTCACTACTATTCTCTCCTAGCAGAACTCTTCATCTCTGATTCCATTACAGCACACCATGCCGGTGCGGCGTGCTGCTCTTTCACTTTTCTATAAGGCACATGAGACGCACTGTTATGACTGATTTTATTAATCGCTATTGAAATAATTGCATAATAGAAGTTATAAATATATTTATTTCACGCCTCCACCCGCTGTTTTAATTGCATTTGGATCATTCCAGACACCACCTGATACGTGAGCGCAACAAACTCAGCTATGCATTGAACATGAATACATTTTAAAAACACAACATCAAAGTCACAACATGCATTATATTCGGGCCGGGACATTTCAATTTGATGACAATAAGCAGAGTGTGACATTAACAGAAGTGACATTAAATTTGACTGTATTATGGCTCCATCTGTCTTCTTTTCATACACTTACACTGTAAAACCACAGACGTGTGAAACATTTGTATGTAAATTGCATGTGTGTGTAGTAAAAAAAAAAATAGAAGTGCTCTATTCCTAAAAAGCAGTGTTTATACGTCATAGGTGTATAGGTGTAACACTGGTGTTTAGTCATTTGGAACTCTAAATAATTGTTAAACGTTATGTGTTTAATCTGTGCCATTTTTCAAGTTCATTGTTTAGATTTTAAACACCAGCCCTGTTATAAATGCGTATAAATGTTTAAAAAGTGTTACAAATCATAAACACGTCCAAGAGTTTATAAAGTAAACAACACATGGTGTTTAAATCCTAAACACATTTAAAATCATAAACCCAGTGACGTGTTTTAAAAGTGTGACAAATAAGTGTAGCTTTTATACTTTTTGTTCTATTATTTCACAGACACAACATTTTACCCAAATGTATAAAGGTCAGACACCTGGTTTTGCTCATTACACACTCTTATCTTAGCCACTGTACTATATGTGCTTAAACAATTTTTATGTTTTATTGAATTATCTGAAGTAGTTTTTTCTTTATATCATACAGGTAGTGGACAAAAAAATAGAAACACTTGGGTAAATGAGGGACACCAAGTATATTGAAAGCAAGGGCTTCCACACAGGTGTGGCTCATGCGTTAATTAAGCAAATAACATCCCAGCATGCTTAGGGCCATGTATAAAAATGTTGGACAGGCCTGGTTGCCTATAATTATGACTAGCATGGCTGCAAGAGGAGACCTCTGTGACTTTGAAAGAGAGGGCGCGTTTGGCAGGAGCTTCAGTAACCAAGACAGCTCAACTTGCTGATGTTTCACGAGCAAAGGTGTCTAAGGTGAAGTCGGCATGGAACTCTGAGGCAAAGACATCATCAGCAAAGTGCAATAGTGGGCCGGAAGCGCATACTCCAGGATCGTGATATCCGTGCATTAATTTGAAGTGCAAGGCAAAACAGATGAGCAACTGCAGATCAACTGACTGCAAATTTCAATCGGGGGCACGAGCAGCCAGTTTCATCAAAAACCATTTTTTTGTCCACTACCTGTAGTTATAATTAAGAGCAGTACGTGTCTCCAAAACCATTACTTTGGTTTAAATTGACACATTACTTTGTATCCAGACTTGGGGCCAGCAGTGTGTAGTAGTGGTTAGGGCTCTGGACTCTTGACCGGAGGGTTGTGGGTTCAATCCCAGGTGGGGGACACTGCTGCTGTACCTTTGAGGACGGTATTTTACCTAGCTTCAGTATAAACAACTGGATAAATGGGTAATTGTCTGTAAACATAATGTGATATAATTGTGAAAATTGTAAGTTGCCCTGGATAAGGGCCTCTGCTAAAAAATAAATAATAATAATTTAAATGCAATCTGCTGAACTATTTGCCTTTGTATATTCTGAAATATAAGAATTTTCATTTGAATTTAAAATCATGGGAAAGCTTCAAAAATATTTCCATTTCAAATGCATTTAAATACTTTTCAGTAATAATGCTCATAATAAAGTAGAGAGACTTTTCAGTATTGCTGGTAAAGTTGATCAACCTGAAAGCAAACTAAAGGACACTTTTGAGTGTTTATTAAACATAACAATCAAGTAAAAAGAAAAAAAGTAATATATAAATATATACATATTTCTCATCATTTATGTCAGTTTTTCACAAACCTGGTCCAGCAGACCCACTGTGTCTGCTGTTTGTGTTCCAACTGAGTCTCAATTATTAAATTGATCCCCCAATTGAACTAACAATTAGTGACTTAATGCAATGTTAGAAATAACTTGAAATATCCAACTCTTTTGGCTGCTTTCACAAACCCTGATCAGCACTAATCTTGGACTACCTTACCTGGGTTAACATTAGGTAGTCCTAGATTAATGCTAATTGAGGTCTGTGCAGCCAGCCATTTAAGAGCTACAAATAATTCAAATGCTCTGATTAGACAAATTATTCATTCAAGTGAGGGTTCAATTCAGTTGGAACAAAAATCAGCAAACACTGGGTCCTCAGGCCCAAGATTCGGAAACACTGTTTTATGTAACTTGCTTCCTATATTGGTACATACCTGTTAATTATTATGAACTACGTGATTACTGTGTTTATGTTGTTATTATATAAACTGCTTTCCTTGTATGTCACCTTGGATAAAGGCCTCTGCCAAATTCATGTTAATAAATTAACATTTGTTGTATGGGAAAGTATTTGAAGTCCATCAATGGGGCAATAGGGAAGCTTCATGCTGTTTCCTACTATCTGGAAAACACACATATGGTCAAAACAATTACCATCAAATTTAACAATGGAGTCACTCATACCTTTCAACGTTTACGCTCAAAGTTTGAAATCATGGATAGAGTCTACATTGTTCGAGAGCAGTTCCCAGTCATTGGTGCTCATGCAATCACCATTCACAAATGCCAGGGTATGACTCTAAAAACAGTTGATGGATCTTGGTAACTCCATTTTCTCCTATGGACAAAGTTTCGTTGCACTTTCCAGAGTTACTTCCTTAAGCAGTATCCACCTTATCAACTTTGACCCCACCTGCATCTACGCATGTCAAACTGCAGTTGAAAATACAGTGAACAAGGGGTGGGGCTGAAGATGCAGTACTGAGTGTCCTGTTGGTATGCAGTGCCTTTTAAACCTGTTTTACTGTGAAAAAAAACTTTTAAACAGAGTGTCTAAAATAAACTGTTCCGTGTGAAAATAAATTGGACCTGACGCGCTGAATAAATGGACCACAAAGGGTTAATGTTCAGGAACAGCAAAAGCCTCAATCTTCTAAGGGAACACTTGCAGTTACACATCAATTCAGAGGCTTGAGCAACCCCAATTTCACCTAATGCTATGCAAATGCAACATTGCAGTGCCTTCTTCACTTGCAACCTCTGAAGGATTCATTAAAACACAGTCAACAAGAGGCTATCAGGAGCTTTGTTCACAAATAGGATCACTTGCCATCCACTGCGTCTCTAACTGCTGTGGATATTTGTCACTTCTGAGGAGCAACATGTTGCAGAGTTTCTCACCAAATTGTCTGAAATTTGTCCTGAAGTATCTTGCATGGTTTCAGTCACAATAAGTCATGACATTCTATGTACTAGATGTAACTACTGCTGATCAAACCGAGAGGTGTTGCATGTTTATCCTCTACATATACCTGCTGGTACAGATTCCATGTGTTTGGAAGAACTCATTTATAGAAATGACAAATGTAGGCAATGCAAAACTTCTCCAATCATGAAACGTGAACTTATTCAATCAGCAGGAAGAATTGTTTGCAGTCCAACTTATGCTTTGGGAAACCAAACCAGACAGGACCGTTACAAAGTGACACAATGCTAAGTTTACTGCTGTGTAGAAGAGCACAATTACTGTGTTCAACAGGAATTACCAATTAGCTTCCATTATCATACACCAAGGACAGGGTGTTACTTCAGGACACTATGTGTCTGTTCTTGCTGTGGGTGCTACTGGAAAATGGCTGCATGCAAATGATGCACTTATTGAAGTCAAATCATGGCCAAGAAATGCATGTATATGGTCTTTTATGAAGAGATCTAATGCTTTACTAATGCCTTACATTAGCCTAAGTTCATAACACCACTATATCAAGGATACTACCCTTTAGCACTGACATGCATATGTACCTTTTTACCCATTCCTAATATTGTAGTTTTGTATCTACGTAAATATCAATATATCAATACCTACCAAAACAGACATATTGTTTTCACCACTGATGCAACTATAAGAATACAATGTTTACAATTTCAATACTGTCCAAAAGTCCTTTCTACCATTATTTTACTTTCAAATCTTTTTTTCATTTCTCTTATATTACTCTACTTATTACTCTCTTGTCTTGTCTGTCTGTCTATTTACCACACTGTATAAAATATTGTGCCTGCTCTACTTAAAAAAATGGAGGCAACTATTTGCATCAGCTTTTTAAGTATTACCAACAAGACTTAGTTTTATGTATGCTATACTTAGCTTTTAGTGTAAAACCAACTTCATTGCATCAGTTCCAGAGTCACTATTGTATGTTTGATTTACTTAAATTTTCTAGTCCAGAACTGTACTTGTATGTTTGATTTACTTAAATGTTCTAGTCCAGAACTGTACTTGTATGTTTGATTTACTTAAATTTTCTAGTCTAGAACAGTACTTGTAAGTTTGATCTATTTAAATGTTCTAGTCCAGAACTGTATTTGTAAGTTTGATTTACTTCATTTTTCTGATTAGTTACTTATGGTAACCAGGTCCATGAAAAGTATTTTATTTAAGTTCCTAATGTGATTTTTTTTATGTACATCCTACTCAAAAAGCTGATGCAAATAGTTGCCTCAATTTTCTTTTGTAAATATTACTCTAGTTTGTGAGGCAACAACATACATAAGAATATGCATACAAGTAACAAACACCAGAAAAACATTCAAACTTCACTTTGACTTCTTTCTGAAATGTGAACATTTCAAATAAAAAACTTCAAGTTTAAATGGAAATATCAATGTTAAGCCATTTTTCCACTGAAGGATCTCTGAAATTCTAACCAAGGAGCAACTCTTTGCAAAATCAACCACAAGTTGCACATATGTTTATTTTAAAGCTCACATAAAAAGTTAACTTCAAGAATTTAAAATGTTTCTACTGCAAAAGACATTTAACTGATTCCTTTTAACAATCCGAACCACTTCATTACACTTCTTTCCGTGAGAAATGTAAAATGGCATACACGGTTGAAATCCTGCAGCGAGAGCTGCTCAGCAGTGTAGTTAAAGGGATAGTTCACTTTTTTACACCTTATAGTCTGATGGTTCCTTACTCTGAAAGTAGTCCATGGGCTTGGAAAAACTGTAATCCATTGTTCAGAGTTGTTTAAGCCACTACTAACTTCAGCTCACTTTAGCCACGGCTAACAAAAACAATGGAAGTGAATTAAACAAAGTTCAATATGTGTGGCCAAATTATTATTATTATTATTATTATTATTATTATTATTATTATTATTATTATTATTATTATTAATACTTTCTTAGCAGACACCCTTATCCAGGGCCACCTCAAAGTAACTACCAACCAAGTCAGAAAGTTCATTTGATTTGATTTGGCTATGCAATTTTGAACTTTGTCTAATTGCCCCCATCACTCCCATGTTTTTTTTGTTGTTGTTAGCCAGGCTAAAGTTAGCTGAAGTTAGTAGTGGCTATTTAAACAGCTATGAACCATGGATTACAGTTTCTCCAGGCCCATTGACCACTTTCAGGGTAAGGAACCATCTAACTATAAGGTGTAAAAAAGTGAACTATCCCAGTTTGTCTACATTTGAAAAAGAACACAATCAGGTTTTCCTTCTCAAAACAGGCAACGAGAAAAAGTCAGCCTGTGAGCATTTAACATGTTGAAATCTGTTTTCTCTGGCAACAGCAGATTCCCGTGTTGCAAATTGAACAAATATCCAAACACAAAAGCTCCACCTTTGGGTTTTATGCTTGCCATTTAGGCGAGTAAATTTCTCCTAAGAGACTGGACCTTGGAGGTGGTTTTCTCTACGTTCAGTTCCAAGAAGACTTTCTGGAATACCTCAAAGGTATATTTCAGTTCTTTGGGGTAGCTTAGGTTTAAGGCGTAGATAAGGCCCATCAAGAAGGTGCATGCCTGTGCTACACTAGAAATACCAAATAGGACCTTGGCTCCTTCAATGGCTATCCCCACATCCACTGGATTGTCATCATTGGTGGCACCTTTGTTGACCACAAAGATCTTGAGGACATGTTGTGTGAGGTCCTCTTGGATGTTGGCGTCCTCTGCATCCTGAGAAGTTAGACCGGAAACTAGATTTACATAGCCAAGGATGTAGTCAAATTTAAAATGTGATGATATTCAGCGAGGGAGGAGACAGAGTAGGGTGGGAGAAGAGGGAGCTAGAAAGGGGGGACAGATAGGGGGTAGAATGAATGGGGAGGGAAAAAGAGATGGGGTGAGGGAGAGAGGGTAGAGAATAGGGAGGAAGAAAGAAGTAGGGAGAACAAGACAGGAGAGAGAAGAGAGGGAAAAGAGAAGAGCGGAAAGGGAGAGACAAGGGGAGAGGGGAGGAGAGAGAATAGTGGGAGGGTAAACTAGAGAAGAGGAAGGGAGAAAGAGGAGGGAAGGCAGTAGAGAGAAGAGGGAGAGATACATTTTTTACCTGGTATTCTTTGATAAGGTCCTCCACATTCTCACCGAAGTATATGATGAGGCCATGGATCATGGTTTCTGTTCTCTTCTCGACAGTGTTGCTCTGTCACAAGAGGGAATTACATTTTATTTACTACAAGCTGCAAAAATGGCACAAAATATAATTGACTGTACTGTGATGTCATGAGCGCATACCCCATACAGCATTTCCTGGATCCCCTGCAGTTTCACCCCTGCAGCACCTCCTTTCTTCTTGAATAAAGACAACAGTCTTGGCATGTAGCAGTCAAGTTTCTCCATGAAAGTTGATTCTAGCTGGATCGTTGTGATCCTCCTGAATGTCTCCTCAATCTAAGAGAGAGACAGAGACACAGACGGAGAGAGTAAACCAGAGAGAGAAAGAAAGAGACAAACACAGAGAGAGACAGAGAGAGAGAGAGAGCGACACTGCTGTATTTACGTGAGACACATCATTACATTGAAGAATGATTACACTACTGTCATTCAAATGTGATTATACTTGAGTAGGCTGAAACAGGGCAGGCCATCGGTCTTTCAGGTCACTCACAGGAGGGCTCTGAACAACATCTTGTCTACAATATGAGAAGGACTTCACCATTTTCTCACTGATGGTGTTGTGGTTGTCTCTCTTCTTAACTTCACTTAGAAGCTCCACTCGCTCCTTTTCCAGGGTTTCATCTGCCTTCTTGGGCTTCTTTATGTTCTTGGTCGGAGCTCTTTCATCTGCTGATTTTCTCTTGACAGAGTTCACATCCAGTTCTGGCCATCTGAGTCCTCAGTTTTGCTCTGTAATCTTGTATTTGAGGCTGCTTTGCCATCCATACAAACCTGAGAAGGATCCAGGCTCCTTTAGGCATGGGTGTTTTTGTACTAAGGCTTCTGCAACATGGTAGATTTGGAGACCTGAAGGATAGGCTGTATACTCAAATATACTTTCTGCCAGTTTCTCCAGAATGTCTGACTTCACACCTGGATCGTCGAGTAGTGTTCCGTCCTTTCTGTATGCTTCATTTGCTGCCTGAAGAATGAGCTCTGTGTCGAAAGCAAAGCAAGGTATTTCAAACTGAGCTGGCCAAGGATGGGAACATTGGGAGAAGCTGCTTTCTGGAGAGGACAACATCACTGTATCATGGAAGGAGCCGGAGGAGCAGGCATCTTCTGATAGCTGGGTAGAGTTGATATCAAAGCACTCTTGGAGAGTCAAAGTAACAACAGGGGTGGGGGGTGTTCAATGTAAACCACTTTGATGGTGTCTTTGTCCTTTATCTCATCAGTTGCTGTCAACAAAAGCAAGTTTGCCATGAACAATGATCATGAGAAGTAATTCTACAAAGTCTGGTAGTCCTCCAGTGGACCCGTGGGCTAAGATCATTCCAACTGAGTAATCGATACCATAGCTGGACAGTGTATTTGCCAACTGAACACAGGTCTCATCTGGAAACTTTATTTCTACTGCTTCCTGTATGTCTTCCTTTAACACTTCCAAAGCCACTGTGGACAGCTTTGTGACAGAGAGGGCAGGTTTGACAACGTCTGTGCCATACAGATGGTACGCAAGCATTAGTTGATGCTTAACTGCAAGAGACTGTAAAATGTTTCAAAAATTTTTCGTCTGTCGAACTACCCGCTTAAAAAAGCTATGTTTCGCTACAAAAACGCATAGTCCACAAAGCTAAGTGGCTAATGCGCAAGGAAAATATGCTTTGGAATAAGTGTTTCCTGTGGGAAAACCTCCAAGAACCTATGTCTGTGCTCTGATATCTTGGTGTCAAGGTACCATATTGTTTCCTCTGTGTGAAGTGGGGAAACCACCAGTTCATCTATATCTTTGAGGTCCATTAGGACCTGCCATGACGGTTCACCCACAGGTATGTTTGTTCCTATTATGAATGGAAGCAGACGCAGTAAGCACCAGTTTTCATGAGTGTTTCCTCCAACGGTCCTTCGAGTGGCTAAGTTCGGCGGAACTGACTGTGGGCAGTTAGTTTTGTCACTCCACTTGTAAGGGAACTGTCTGATTAGATTGTTGAGTTCAAATAGAGTAAAATATTTCTTCTTGATTAAAACATTCAAGCACAATGCCAATTCCAGAGGTACGATTCCCTCAAAAAGGTCATGGAGCACATCTGGTGGATATCCAGACAAAACGTGAAAATACTTCAGCTTTTCAGTTAAGGCACACTGCTTTTTCACACCAAAACAATGTGGTAAAGTAGGATTTTCCAAGGCTGTCTGAACATGTATAGAATGCTCCTGTTTTGTTCTATGCTTACCCACTAAAACTTTCCACAAAGCCACCAATGGAATGGGCACCCAAGTTATCAGCTGCTACACCAAACACAGTGCCTTTAATGCTCTTTCCTAAGACAGGAATAAAAAGTCCTCTTCTTCCAATTTCACAGGTTTTTTAAGAGTGGCTCTAGCACTGCCCCATATCCATATCTCTTCACATCAGCAGCCTTGCAGAGAATGGCTAAGTAGATAGATGTCAGTGTAGACCGAAACGGTGATGGCACATCTGCTAACACCCAATACACTGCAGTGATTTTGTGCTTTTTGCGGGATGTTCCAAGGGGATTGCACACTTCAAAGTCATCAACATAGAGAAGAAGAGAAACTGTTAGTTCATCTGTGGATAAACACTAATTTTCTTTGAAATGTGTCCCATCACGAAATGACTCATACTGAGACCCGCAAGTAGTTTGGGAGTACTGAGACTTGCAAGTAGTTTGGGAGGACGAAAGCTTTCTCCTGAATATCCCTCTTGCCTAATATTTGTAACAGTGACTGCAGAATAGGAACATACTGGAAAGTTCTTCCATCCTTTGCATCAAGTGTATATTCTACAGGTTCAATCAGAGAAAATGTTTTCTTAAAAAACTCCCTTCTCTTGTAGGTTGTGGCAAGGTGTCCATCCACTTTTAAAGCTGAGCTAATGGGGTTTGACTCACAGACCAACCAAATCAGAGATTACTGAATCATCAACAACACAGTCATGCTTCTTTAAACAAGAATTTACAATGTCTCTTATGACTGGACCTGAAACTGAGCACAATATGAACTGGAGCTCCTCTACTACCTCGTTGATACACTTATTTGACACATTAAAAATACTATCCAATTTCAATAAAAGGTGGCCTATTTTCTGCACAATTACATTTTCCAATTCTTCTGATTCATCTTCTAAACCCTCACAACACTCACAACTATCTTCCTCTTCATGGACTACAACATCATCTTGCCTGATCCACATACTTTTGCAAGATTCCAGTTCTAAAGTCCTCTAGAGAATGAGGGTTGTGTTTTCAGCTTCTATGAGATGCAAAGATTCCATAAACAAATGTGGACAAATGTGACTTTAGGGCGCTCAATGTTTTGAAGGAACAAAGGCAATTTGTATACAAACAGGGCAGTGTTTGGCTGTGTCCATGCCTTAGCCTGTAGTGCTTCAAAAGCTCTGTTTTTCTGGATGTAACAAAGCTGCAGATCTTACACAACCATTTCATGTCTATGGAAGTCAAGGAATTTCTTACTGTCAAATATGCTGCCATTTAAAATGCCTCCATTTTGACACATGGACCCTTTATCACCTTTACCTTTACTGTAGTTGATTAAGACTGTCTGATCTTTAGTTATATTATTGGAGAATTGGCAGCTATATTTTGCTGTGTCTTCATTGTCAATGACTTCCGCTGAGTCTGAAAATGTGAAACTCCTTACAAACACTCTAAACCAACTGATAAAAATGAATGGCAGACAAGGCATTCAGAATGGAATTCCAAATTAAAACAAGCTGGTTAGGAGTGTTTTTAATCCTTTGAGGTCCTATGTCGGACCTGGTCCGACATCGTAATTTTCCCTTTCCGGTCCAATGTCGGACCCTGTCCGACATCATCAAAAAGACGCAAAAAACAGGTCTCTAGTCGTTTTTTCTCCGGAAAAAGCCGTGAAAACCATTCAATGCCCGAGTGAGACCGATAGGAGCTGAGAGAAGCCGAAAAAAGGGCGTATCTCATGAATACTGATAGACCCGGCATCACATAAATAACACGGACATAAACAAACAAGACAGCTGCTTCCGCATCCAGCGCTCAAAAAACATCACAGACATTTGCAGAGCTTTTTTTAGATGTTATAGTAATAAAATAACAACTTGGATCGCATTATTGAGGAGTTTGATGATAAAACGAGTGATCAAGAGATGATTTATCGGTATGTACTATTATTAAGAGTTATTTGAAAAATATAGCGAACAAGGGGTGGGGCGGTGCTGGAGATGCAGTACTGAGTGTCCTGTTGATATGCAGTGCCTTTTAAAATTTGTTTTACTGTGAAAAAAATACTTTTAAACAGTGCGTCTAAAATAAACTGCGCGTGTGAAAATAAATTGGACCTGACGCGCCTGATACGCGCTGAATAAATGGACCGCTAAGGGTTAAGATGTTTTATAGATATTTTCCAAATCTATGGAGGTCAGTGGCAATGACGACTCAGCAAAATGTGGCCACCAATTTTCTCAAAAACAGAACTAAATATTAAACAACTAACACAGGAAATCAACTAATAAAGAGAAAACTGATAACAGGTCCACATGTCAAAATAAGTAAACTACTCCTTTAAATTTTTCAAGAATCAAGGGGTATATCATTAACCCTATTCGGTCCTATGTCGGACCTGGTCCGACATTGCAATTATTCCAATCCGGTCCAAAAAACGCAAAAAACGGGTTTCTAGTCATTTTTTCTCCGGAAAAAGCCGAGAAAACCATTCAATGGCCGAGTGGGAGCGACAGGAGCCGAGACAAGCCGAAAAAAGGGTGTATCTCATGAATAGTCATACTTGCCCCTGGAATCAGATAACGGCAGCCATAAGGAAACAAGCTGGCTGTTACTGCATCAGGGCTCAGAGAATATCGCGGACATTTGCAGAGCTTTTTTCAGATGTTATAGTAATAAAATAATGACTTGGATCGCATTATTAAGGCGTTTGGTGATAAAACGAGTGATCAGGAGATGATTGATCGGTATGTACGACTATTATTATTATTATTATTTATTTATTAGCATATGTGAAAGCTAAGAAATAAATAATAATAATAACGGTATCCAAACTCAATGACCCAGACGTTAAACGGTGTGGCATCTGAGGATTGGAGGAGCGGATGCGCTCGTTAACCTAGGGGTCATGAGGATATAAATAGGGGTCATAGCTGAAGTGATCTGTTCCTTGGTAAATGGTTAGAGACAACCTACAAGGAGCCTGTGTTACCGTCCTGTAAACTGTGAGTTTGTTTTGTCTGTTAGTGTTTGTTATAACTGTCTGTTTGTTTTAAACTAGACTTCCTATAACACGATCCAGAGCTGTAGCAAAATCAGGCATAAAGAAGCTGAGTTAGAAGCAACAATTGTGTGAATGTTGGGCCCCAGCACCTTTCCAATTGTGCCTATTTGCTTGATGCTTGACAAGGTTGCCCCAATTGCTTCTCCTAACTTGGGCTTTTGTGTTTGATATCACCACTTTAAACGCTGTTGCGTTTTTCTAGCTTGTTTATTTACATTGACAATGTTTTTGTTATAGATATCACTTATTTTTGTACTTCATCAAATAATGAATAAAGCGAGGGAAAGATATTCAAGAACATGTATGGTAAATAGACAGACAGACAAGACAAGAGAGTAATAAGTAGAGTAATATAAGAGAAATGAAAAAAAAAATTTGAAAGTAAAATAATGGTAGAAGGGACTTTTGGACAGTAGTGAAATTGTACAGTAGTATTACAGTAGTAGTATGTTAAAACACAGATTGAACATTCAAGCAAACATTACATGCCACTGTGTACTGTGTACAGTACATACTAAGGTATTCTTGCAACCTGAACCTGTAAATAGATGAATATACACAGTTCAAATCTAATCTAAAATGCCATGAAATATTATATTCATGTTTTAAAGATGTTAGTTATTTAAATGGCACCCACTGCCTTGCATCCACTGTAATAATTAATAATGCTTGTTTGGTTAAGGTGGCTTCCTGGACTGGTGCTTCTGTCGTGCTGGGCGGTTTTGTTATTAATTAATTATTACACGGATTAAGTCATTTTATATTATAATGTGGTGTCCCACATTTTATAATTAGTTTTAGAAGACCATTACTTTCCAATTTACTTTGATAAGCTTATGTGTAAGGATCACAATATGAGATCACACAGCTTTACATATATTAAAAAACATCAGTCAGAGGGTGTGCAAATGAAGGTCAGGGGGAGACAGTGCTCGTTTATAATCTTCACAAATTGCTGTCATTATGCTTCATGCTTTGGTTCCTTATTTATTGGGGAGGCAGAACCACAACAGGATGCACCAATAACAGCACACTGCACCATTGAATCTGAACACATTTTATTCTATACATCACGTGGTATGCAGAACGCATGAAAGTAAATAAGAGCATGTTAACATAGTAGTTATTGCCCTTCATGGTTTAGCCATGCATATTGGCAATACATAAAGTTAAATATGTATTATGTGTAGTGAGGAATAATATACACACACACACACACACACACACACATACCTAGCTTGTCCTTACAGAATCAGGGGTGCTGTACATGACGTGACAGCACGTATCTTTCAGATTCATACTGATTCCACCAAAAAAGTTGTGTGTGAAATACAATGCTCTCGCAGCAATCCACTGTTAGGCAAAGAATAATTGAAGATGTTGGAGAGAAAGTAATTTGTCTCTTATCGACTGGAAGAAGTAAAGCGATGAAAACAAAAACAAAAAAAAGATTTGTCTTCCTTAAAGAGTACCATTTACAATATACCTTGTATGAAAATACATTTTTTCAGCTTTTTTATAGTGGTTTTTGGGGCTGACACAGCAAACATACAGTATTCCAATACAATGCTGACAACACCAAACCCATACATCCAGCAGTCACTGTTAATTACTGTGCAGTCAGATTGCCATAGCTATGGATATTGAATATTACTGTAGCTGTTTGGAACTTAATGAGGAAAAATGTAGGATGTGGATGAAAATAAGGGTATGTGTCTTACAGCATTTTAAATGTATATACAGTTAATAAATCAACTGTATTTCTGAACATGCAGATCCTTATTCTAACAGGAAACTGCATTCAAGTAGTACATTTATGTTGCAGAATTAGCTGCAGAATCTTAAAAAGTGTCCTGCAGAATTAAGGGTTTTGCTTTACATTTTTCAGTGGTCTCAGAATCCCAGGAGGGGCGGGGAAAATCAGTATAACTCCTTGATTGTTTTGTCTATATAATACAGAATACTGTAATTGTCTTAGCTTGTCAGAACATTTTTAAAATGTAACACATTGGACTACAAAACAATAGAATTTATGTGTTTATATTTGTAAACACATGATCCAAAGCCATAAATAGAACTTCATGTCCATTAAGATCTTTGGGGAAAGTCATTTCCATACAAACAGAATTACTAATACTCAGTGTCAATTGTGGTTCACTCACCCATAAAACAGTGTTGCTTAGTAATGGAAATGTGAATAATCTGCTTACAATTCATGCACCAGCAGCACTAGGATACTAGCTCATAGTGAAATACATTGCACAATAAAGTACTTTATGCAGAATAAATAACTATTTTAATAAATGAACCAGTAACTTGTCTCATTTGCAGTAAAACTGTCATTGGAACATCAAATGTTACTTTTATAATAACATGCGATGCTGAGCTCTTATCGTTAAAATATGAGAAGAAATAAATATTTATCTTCCAATGTAATTTAATTCAACAAGAAGGGCTACATTCTCCTAGTTATTTACTCCAACTTGTCATTAGCACTGTGAAGGATATTTATAATATTTAATTGTAGTTGTCTGGGGGAAAAATGAAAGTCCTACACAGTTATATGTATTTCAATTAAATAAAGCGGAATCGAAGGTTCCCAATTCAATGTAAATAAATGTTATTAAAATACACAGATTAAAGCTTCACTTAATAATATATTTAATATACCTTTTTGCTAATATCAATATGCTTTAAGTAGTAGCAGACGAGGCTTTCCCCAGACCCTTATCAGTGCATTGGATGTCAGATCTCCAACTGAAATCAATAGGATGACTACTTTTGCCATGTTATAGGTTTTTATAAATGCACTGTTTCATCTTAAAAATGTACACACATTTCTTATAAATAAATAGACAGAGGTATGCAAATAGAAATCATTTATTGTGCTGGGAACAAAGAAGGTGACCATTTTCTTCTAGACTACTTCTAGACTACCAGATAATAAAGTGCAGCTCACCCTTTGCCCTCTGCAAAACTGTCATTTCTATGGTTAGGAAACCACTTCAGAGGTACATGTCTATCATGTAACAGTTGTGTTTGATTGCCAGGGAATGGTCTCAATTTCCCAAGGGGCTTACTGAGTGATGAGAGTGTGCTGTGACGTTTTGATCACTTGCAATGTGGGTGTTTGGTGGAGCATTTCAGCTGTCCATTATTTTTCCATTGTCAGCACCGGTTCATCCAAGGACAGAACCCTAATTTCAGTAAGTCCATCCCAGACAAGACAATTGTGGCCTCAATTATTTTAAATACAGCCCCATTCTCCCATCCCGCTGTTGTCTTTGGTCCTTTAAACTAACTGAATTATCCATAAAAGAATGAGGATAAAAGAAGAGAGATGGAGAAATTATTCTGACATTTGATACCAGTTGAATTAGTCATAGACCATAATCACACCCAAGAATGTATAGTCTCTAAACCTGGCATGGAAGTTTTGTAATAAATCACAGCAACAGTTTGTAACAACACACACACACACACACATATAATAATAATAATAATAAACTTTATTTTATATAGCGCCCTGGTGGTGCCATACACCTTCCACTTCTTAATAATTATCTTGACCATGCTCCAAGGGATATTCAAGGCCTTTGATATGTTTTTATACCCATCCCCTGATCTGTGCCTTTCAACAACTTTGTCACAGAGTTCTTTTGAAAAAATGCCTTGGTGCTCATGGTTGAGTCTTTGCTTTGAAATGCACTACCCAGCAGAGGGAACCTACAGGAACTGCTGAATTTATCCTGAAGTCATGTGAATCACTACAATTTAACACAGGTGGAGGCCACTTAACTTGGTGTGTGATTTTGAAGGCGATTGGTTACACCTGAGCTAATTTAGGATTGCTATTGCAAGGGGGGTGGACACTTATCCAACCAAGCTATTTCAGTTTTTATTTTTAATTAATTTTCTACACATTTCTAGAATATTTTTTTCACTTGGAAGTTGTAGGATGTGTGGATAAATGAAAAAAAAATATTTTAATGCATTTTTATTCCAGGCTATAAGACAACAAAAGGTGAAAATTTTGAAAGGAGGTGTAGACTTTCTATAGGCACTGTATATATATTTTCCCCGCTATAGTATTAGAAAATGGTAAGCATGTGTGATACCAGTCGTGAATTCATATCTGAGATGAGTGACAAGGAAGTTAAAAGTGGGCTTATAGGATTTCTGATGAGCAGCTTACAGGCCGCTGCAGCAAGTCCCCAGCAGCAATGTTTCAGGTATAGGAAACCCAGTTCAGCCATGCCTTAAAAAGCTTCCATCTCACAATTTTTGAGACACAAAAGACGGTTTAATTTGACTTGGTAAAATAATATAGAACGGTTAGAATACTTTATGATGTAATTCTGTGTTTTGTTTCCCATGCCAACATTTTGATCTTACAGTGGAATTACTGACCTTGCCTTCATTGTGATTGGATATTGTGACTGGAAGCATCCGATCAATTCCAAAAAAGGTTTAAATAAAGAAGCATTAAGTAAGATGCATTTGCATTGTGTGACAGAGTGAAATGAAAAAGAAAGACATGGTGCTCTGGGTAAGGATGTATCCACATGTGTGAACTATGGCCAGCTTGAACTCCAAACAAAATGCTTCGGAGAGAGAAAATCTTTTTCCTGCTGCAAAAGTTATTTGTAGTGCTTCAGAGTGCAATTCTCCCCTGCGTTGTGACACCACGTTAATGATCTTTGGAAGGAGTGAGGTGAAATAGCTGTGCCATGAAAGATATACAGACTTGTTGTAAACAAGTGTCTGCAAGAGTTTGTGATTGAGGGATCTGTTGGTCAGTCAGGGGGTGAAATTGACAACTGGAGTGAATTAGAGGATGTATAATGGGGTTTTGGATGCTGCATTTGTCAAACTTTCAGCTCACTTTAAAGAATACAATACCCAAATGATTGCTGCACTACAAACTGCTGATCCCAATGTCCAAACATTCCTCCACACCGATGAATTGCATCCCTTAGTACATTTGACCAAAATGGAGATCATTGAATCAGAATTTGTGGTTGCTCGTCAGTTTCTTATAAAGCAGATAGTCACTTAGGAATGAAAAGTGGACTACCCAGCTGTGACGATAGGTAAATGTGTCGGTTTGCTGGCTATATATTACTTGCTTCCTTTAAAAAAATAATTACGTAACATTGGGATTGCAGGGGCAGGGATATAAAGCTAGCACTGTTGCAGGACGGGAGGGAAATGTTATTCGCAAGGTGTGTTGCGGGAGATATGGTTGAGCTGAGCAAGAGAGAGATAGAGAAAGAAGAAAGTTTTGAAAATATGGCGGCACGATACTGAAGACAACAAGTTTAGCTGTGTTTTGTTTGTTTTTGCAAGTATAGCTGTTGGATGTTTTACAGAATAGAGTAAAGAAAAATAACGAACTATTCGAGTGAGCTGTGTTGCAGTGAGAGCTGTGGCTGGAGTGCGTGTGGAACCTGAGGAGACGTGTTGCTGCCGAATCTACATCGGGTTTGAGAAAATAAACTTTTGTTTATAGTTTTTCCTGATATGCACAATTGCATTTTCATCGAACTGTCTTAACTATTTCATGCTGATTTTTATTACGGTGGAAAAGGAGAGCGTACTACTAGTTTTATTGCTCTTAAACTAATGGAACTTTACTGCGATTTGTTCTTATAAAGAGATGCACTTTATTTCTTTTTCTTTCATTTCTCATGCTTCTTTGGATAAACGTGCTGGAGGGTCATTCTACAAAAATGGTGGCTTTTTGAACAGCCAACTTTTAAAAAATGTAATTTTTTTTTTTTAACCAAAACTTATAGTCAGATAATAGTTAACCCCTTAACATTATAAATCAACATGAATGACAGCTTAATGTATTTTGATATTTTTACTACATTACATTAAAAAATGCTTGTGCTGCCTTTTTGTCACTGGTGTCACCTATATTTTAGATGACAATTCAGGCTTTCCAGAATGTAATTTGACTATTTAATTTGCATATATAATCCAAGTCAGAAAAGGTTAATGATAATATTAAGAAATTGTTTTGATTAGTAATATTTTACTTTAAACAGGTATGTGTAAAGTTCTATTGTGTGACATTTTTCTATTTCTACCATTGTGTTTTTTGCTGTAACATTAGAAATAATTGAGGTTGAGTCATCAAAATTGAATGATCATATCCTTGAAATGCTTACTAATGAATGCAGCAACAGTTAGGTAGATACAAAAACCATATTCTATGAAGTTGGGCAACTCTGATGCCAGAACACCAGTGATGCAATGTAACACCAGTGACGCAATGTGAAATCAATGACATAACATAAGATTATTTAAAACAAATTTTATCAATTTATTAGTAATATTTTTCATTACAAATAATTTCAGATTTCATAAGATGTGTTGATTTAATATGAACAATAAAATGAAGGTTATTGGTCAAAGATTAAGACCAAAAGATGAAGCCTATTGACTAAAATGTGTCTTTCATAACACAACATTGTCATACAAAAATATAAAACATGTCCACTAGAACATTAGAAACACTAACATTGAACGCAAACTAAAACTGTTTTCCCAACAGCACTGATATGAACATTTTGTATGCAGTAAAACATGTTCATGGAATATTTCCTGTACTAACTGTTCTTCACTTTTACTTGAGATATGTTTATCTTTGCCATGTTATTGTGTCGCGTCCTTCTCTTATCATCTCCGAGCCAGTCTCCATTGCTTTCTAGCCACTGACGGCTTCTTCACTAGTAGCCAGTTCCCATCTGCCACTTTCACACATTCAGGTGCTCCTCCAAGTACTTCCAGATACTGTGGTCAATCTGAACTGATCTTTTGTTCACTGGCAGCGGCTCTGGCATCAGACAAACAATCTGGTCATCCCCATACCAGTTGATATCATCTCTTGGGCTTGGCCAGTAGAACTTGTTGACTCCATTCCTGTGCATGCACTTAACTTTGACATTATGTTCTTCGACCTCCAGTAGAACGCCAGGGTAACGCCAACTTATGTCTCTATATTTTAGGATGCCAGGTGTGATACTTACAACCTGGTGCATTCGCATGGTTCCTTTTATGGTTACCAGATGTACCCCAGACATCTTCTGTGCCTTTCTTTCCACCTCTTCCTCGCTGACATAATACAACTGTATTTGACTGCCAGAGTCCCTCAACTCCTGGTAACAAGACATTGCATCCGTTATGTCTTTCCCGTGGCGGACCAAGAGGTCAACTGACCTCTTTAAAGAACCCACCACTCCATCCGGAGCACCCTTTCCGTGACTGGCCTCGAAAAAGTTCCACGTAGTCCCCTGGAAGCCCTTCTTGTAAGGTTCCATGCAAACCATGTAAAAGTTGCCCTGTTTATATTGTGTGGCAGGGCCATCACTGAAGAAGTGAAGGTGTTGCACGGCAGGGTACTGGTGTTTTATCATGTCCAGAATGGGGTCCAGGTGCGCCCATATGGTTGTTGGATCATGCCTTCTGCTGGGTGAGATGGTGCAGAAGGAGATGGGGGGCTCCTCCACCACATAGAGGATACCAGTGTGGAGCGTCACTTGCTTGTGTGACCCCCTGAAGTGAACTGACTGGATCTCTGAAGCGTACTTGCAAGTGAAGTTCTCACTAAAGTCTATATGGATCAGGCAATCATTGGTCAGGTTTTCCCTCAGGGTCCGGTAGATGCTGTACTGCCATCTGATGTTGAACAGATGTCTCCTGAATTTAAAGTCGTCATGTCACTGGTGTAAACAGGAGGAACAGTAACACCAGTGACGATAACAAGTGACAAATCTGCAGACAAGATGGCATATCTACGATGACGGCCACAGTAGCTCAAACCACACTTCTTAAATTGTAAATAAATCACTTAATCATGCGATTTGATCAATTATTTTAATCAAATTTCCTTTCCCCTTACTATAAACTGTATAACACCAGTGACACATCTTAAGTCCTCGCATGAAATTACCAAATTAATTATCAAATTGCTATCATATGAAGAGAGAGTGCACACTCACCATGTCCTTTTCAAAACAGCCCCGCCTCCTATGAACCTTTGACCCAGGAAGAAGTTGGCAAGGATGTTGCATTTTTTCAAAGTGGTGGTCTTTATAAATTTTAACACCAGTGACATGAAATTGAGGGACAGCTATTCCCTGTAAATTATTTATAATATGTAGTTGATATTTTAGTTTTTTAAGTAGTCCACTAAATAACTGTAATACTCTCCTTTGTATTATGACATTTAAAGGGGGAAAAAAATATATTTTTTAACTCAAAATATGTCACTAAACCACGACTCCTGACCCGAGGGACAAGCCAATTTCATGGTACTGACTCTGTGTTCTACAATATATTTTAAAAAAATGGTTTGCAATATAACTGTCTTTACATATGTTTTATTAACAATAAAAACACTTCAATTAAAACAAAAAACATATATTTTGTGTCATTATCTGATACTTTTACGTGTTTTTCCTGGTGGTTAAGGCCGGGACAGGAAAGCCAACATTTTTGTAGAATGACCCTGGAACTCTTGTGCAACATTTAATTAATATATTGTTTGTTGGGTTACATGCTATGTAATTGTAAATTGTTTTCCCGTATTGCAATGCATTGCAACCTTATTAGTTATGCTATATAGTTTTATTATTTATATATTTGCATAGCATAAGTGGGCCATTGACTCTAGTTTTTATCGAATATTGCAAGTTAAGAATAGTGGCAGTAGTGGCAGTTAAGGACAAATTATAAACAATATAGCATAATGAATGGTCTTTTGTTATTTAATTGACGGTTAACTAATCTATTATATGCTAACTATTTAATTAAAATGTTATGTGCAGTATATTTATTAGTTACTTACATGTAATATGTGTAACGAGTTATTAAGTGTGCAAATATATATATATATATATATATATATATATATATATATATATATATATATATATATATATATATGTATAACTTATTGGGTTCAATAAATTATTTGAGTACAATATAACTGGTTGCGCAATATATAGTGATGTGCAATATAATTACCTGTTGGCTCAGTATAACCAATTAATAGTGTGATTATATGCTAACTATTTAACTAATGTTATGTGCAATATATTTATAAGCTACTTATGTTCAATATATATATGTAACTTATTTGAGTGAAATATATAACAATACTGTGCAATATATAACAATGCTGTGCAATATATTTATTGTTGGTGTCCGTATAACCAATTAATAGTGTGATTGGTCAATTGATGTAATTAACTAGTATATTTTCCTTTGTTAGTTCACTGTTAGTAACCAAGAGGCCTGCTTGTTACTTGTAGAGCGCAATAAATGCTTGAGGATTGTATGGTTACTCAATGCTTCTTCTCCTAGCTGTTTACCTCCTCTGTCCTGTTTGTTAATTTTCCCTGGGCATATATAGGGTGTAGAGGTGTCACATATGGAAAAGTGAATTGCTATGTCCTAGTAGCGTTTGGTGACAATTAAATATGGTAGATTATGCATTTGCCTGTCACCCCAGATAGCCAACCGTTACACAGTCAGTGCCCTTGACATTGGTAAGTGATTTATTTGTTTTGTGTATAATAGCTGTGTCTTTAGCATGTTGATTTGTCTGTTCACATGTCTTAAGACCCACATGTCCAAAGTAATTAAAGAAAGTAACTGGTTTCCTCTTCTCACCACATGTGTACATTTTTGTAACTTTAAAACTGCTTGTATTTGTTGATTGCTGTATATCCCAAAAATATTTACAGTATTGCAGCATCCACAAAACTTGCCATGGGTATATTGTACAGAAAACATCAATGTAATTCAAACCACTTTGATATATATATATATATATATATATATATATATATATATATATATATATATATATATATATATATATATATATATATATATTCAATGGCAAAGACTTTGTTAAAGTAACGTTTAGGTTTGTTTGCAAATGTCCAAAAGGTTAGGAAATTGCAAGTTAAGGTAGCCACGCAACCTTAACTCTGCACCCTTATGTGTATGCTTCCTACTTGACATCACATGTGACATCATCAATGACATGGGCAATGACATCACTAAGCACATGACAAATTCTCCCCGAAGACTGGTGTGACAGGCTGGCTCGCAGTGGTGAGGTGTGGTGACGTCACGGACCAGGAAGTAACTGAAACCAAAACAATGGATGGGCGGGTGAAGCTGAATGCTACTGCACTCAGCGTGTTTAATAAATAAACAAACAAAACAAAAGATTTAAACAATCAACAAAACACAAACCAAAGGGCACGAGGGCCAAACGAATAAACAGACAAACAAGTAAGTGTCGTGCTGGCTAATCCAGCACATTTTAGCAATTGTTATTTTCTGTCTCCTCTCTATCTCCCCGTACCTCCTCTCTGTACAGCTGCAGGTTCTTATACTCTGGCCGAGGGGTTAACTAGCTGTTAATTATCTTATTACCCCTCGGCCACAGTCTGCACGCGTTTGGTAAGGATGCATGACTGTCAGCTAGTTAAATAATCAGTAGCTGATCAGTCATGCATCCTCACAGGGTTTTTAAATTATAAATAATAACAAAAGCCGCGGCGCTTTTAAGTGCGCCGCAAACAAAACACAAATAATAATAAATAGGGGCGGGACACTCCGCCACACATGCCCCCTGTGTGCAGCACACATGGCGTTTTCGCCACCTCCCCCCCTTATTCCCTAAAGTCCCGGCTAGCAGTCCTGGCCCAGGAACAGGGGAAGCAAGGTGTCTCCGGGGGCGGCCACGGCGGGATGTCCTCCTCCCACCCCAACAACTGTAGCGTCCTAGTGGACCACGCACAGGCCGGCCCCTCTGGCCAGAAAAATTTTGGGGGTGGTCTCCAGACCTGCCCCCCCTTCTTCATGGCCGGCAGCTCCCCTCTGTGGGGCTCCGGCCACCCTTTCTCCTGCAGTGAAATTGCTGCAGGGGGAGCTGATCTCCTGACCTCCCCCCCCCCTTCTTCATGGCTGGCAGCTGCCCTTCATGGGGCTCCAGCCACAGTATTTCCTGCCGCGAAGTGCGGCTGGGGGAGCTGGTCTTCTGACCTTCCCCCACTTCTTCGTGGCTGGCAGCTGCCCTTCATGGGGTTCCAGCCATAGTATTTCCTGCCGCGAAAGTGCGGCTGGGGGAGCTGGTCTCCTGACCCCCCCCCCCTTTTCCGTGGTCGGCAGCTCCCCTTCATGGGGCTCCAGCCACAGTATTTCCTGCCGCATGGCAGGACTGGTAGCGACCCCAGGCAAAACAGGACCCTCGGGAGGCGAAGGTAGCAGCTGCAGACCTTCGGCAGGCAACGGCAGCAGCAGCGGACCCTCGGGAGGCGACGGCAGCCGCAGCGGACCCTCGGGAGGCGACGGCAGCCGCAGCGGACCCTCGGGAGGCGACGGCAGCAGCAGCAGCGGACCCTCGGGAGGCGACGGCAGCAGCAGCAGCAGCGGACCCTCGGGAGGCGAACTCGGGAGGGGAGCCCCTGGCCATGGAGGCGGCAGCGGGAGCTCCACTTCTCCCTCGTTCCCTGTAACTGGTGGCTCTCCAGGCGATGCGGAGCAACAGGCAGCCCCAGGCGATGCGGAGCAACAGGCAGCCCCAGGCGATGCAGAGCAACAGGCATCCTTGGGCAATGCGGAGCAACAGGCATCCTTGGGCGGTGCGAAGCAGGCATCCTTGGGCGGTGCGAAGCAGGCATCCTTGGGCGGTGCGTAGCAGGCATCCTTGGGCGGTGCGTAGCAGGCATCCTTGGGCGGTGCGAAGCAGGCATCCTTGGGCGGTGCAAAGCAGGCATCCTTGGGCGGTGCGAAGCAGGGCAAGAGCAGTCCTTCCCATGACGGTGGATGTGGAACCAGCAGGTATTCACCCTCTGCTGGTGGAGGTGGGAGGGGAAAGCAGTCCTCCCATGGCGGCTGAGGCGGAACCAGCAGGCATTTACCCTCTGCTGGTGGAGGTGGGAGGGGCAAGCAATCCTCCCACGGCGGTTGAGGCGGAACCAGCAGACATTCACCCTCTGCTGGTGGAGCTGGGAGCGGCAAGCTGTTCTCCCACGGCGGTTGAGGCAGAACCAGCAGGCATTCACCCTCTGCTGGCGGAGCTGGGAGCGGCAAGCAGTCCTCCCACGGCGGTTGAGGCAGAACCAGCAGGTATTCACCCTCTGCTGGTGGAGGTGGGAGGGGCAAGCAATCCTCCCACGGTGGTTGAGGTGGAACCAGCAGGAATTCACCCTCTGCTGGTGGAGGTGGGAGGGGCAAGCAGTCCTCCCACGGCGGTTGAGGCGGAACCAGCAGGCATTCACCCTCTGCTGGTGGAGCTGGGAGCGGTAAGCTGTCCTCCCACGGCGCTTGAGGCGGAACCAGCAGGAATTCACCCTCTGCTGGTGGAGGTGGCGAAGGCAGAGGCAGCTCCTGCTGCTCTGCTCCTGGCGGTGAAGGTGGCTGAGGCAGAGGCAGCTCTTGCTGCTCTGCTCCTGGTGGTGGAGGCAGAGGCAGCAGGTATTCTTCCTCTGCTGCTGGAGGCCTGGGCGCTGGATGCACGGGCTCCCCCCTTCTGGGCGCTGGATGCACGGGCTCCCCCCCTCTGGGCGCTGGATGCACGGGCTCCCCCCCTCTGGGCGCTGGATGCACGGGCTCCCCCCCTCTGGGTGCTGGATGCACGGGCTCCCCCCCTCTGGGCGCTGGATGCACGGGCTCCCCCCCTCTGGGCGCTGGATGCACAGGCTCCCCCCTTCTGGGCGCTGGATGCTCACGCTCCCCCTTCTGGGCGGTGGATGCTCTCACTCCCCCTCTTTGTATTGCGTGGGGCATATGGCCAACGTGTGCGCATATGCCCCACAGCCAGGGCACAACTCCGCCACGAGGTTCACAATATAAACCTCCCAGCCATTATCATCCTCCTGCTGTTGCTGCGGTTGCTGTTGCAGCTTACCTCTCCCCCTTCTCTTCCTGCTCCTTCTCCCTGCCTTCCTCTCCTGGGCCGGTTTCTCCTCCTCGTCCTGGAAGGGGCAGATTGCTACGATATGCCCGTACACCCCGCAAGCAAGGCACCAGCCTTGGTCTTCCAGACCACTGAGGAGGTCCTCCAGTTCCCCGCAGCCGTTTCTCCAGTCTTCCATTTTATTTATATTATTTTTTTCCCAAAACACAAAAACACTTTTGAAAAAACAAAAAAAAAAACGTCCTTTTCCTGGTCCGGCTCCTGGAGGCGTTGTTTGTCCCACGCAGGACACCATATGTGACAGGCTGGCTCGCAGTGGTGAGGTGTGGTGACGTCACGGACCAGGAAGTAACTGAAACCAAAACAATGGATGGGCGGGTGAAGCTGAATGCTACTGCAAAACGAATAAACAGACAAACAAGTAAGTGTCGTGCTGGCTAATCCAGCACGTTTTAGCAATTGTTATTTTCTGTCTCCTCTCTATCTCCCCGTACCTCCTCTCTGTACACCCCCACCCTGCAGCACAGGCAGCTGCAGGTTCTTATACTCTGGCCGAGGGGTTAACTAGCTGTTAATTATCTTATTACCCCTCGGCCACAGTCTGCACGCGTTTGGTAAGGATGCATGACTGTCAGTTAGTTAAATAATCAGTAGCTGATCAGTCATGCATCCTCACGGGGTTTTTAAATTATAAATAATAACAAAAGACGCGGCGCTTTTAACTGCGCCGCAAACAAAACACAAATAATAATAAATAGGGGCGGGACACTCCGCCACACTGGCCATACGGAAGTCATTGTGATTGGTAACATGTTCAGTAACTGCATTCCCACAATCTTTGCTGTCAAGCTCATTATTTCACCAGTGTTCTAAATAAAACCAATTAACTCAGAATACAGTAGAGCTAATTTATTAGTTGGGATCTTCCACAAGCCATATTTCTCCAAACTCTAATATTGGAATCCACAACATTGGCTTTCTTGTATGAACTACACTGTTTCACATGGCAAAATGAGTCACTGCATTTTCTACAGTATTATTATTCATTTTATTTTTGCCCTGTTACCCATTCTTCTTTCAAACTACAGTTCAGTAAGAATTCTTGTTAACATAATCTTATGGCTGGAAGCCAATTATGACATTGAAATGTTTAGGTACAATTGCAGATTTCTGCAGTTCAATGAAGTACATAAAGCACAAGTGGATTGTAATGCATGGATTTTATGCTTCCAAGAAACATAAATCACTGCTTTGTGTACCACAGTATACATGGAGCAGCAGTATACCATACAGTACTACAGAAGATTCCTTTTCTATTTCACTGGCACCTTCTGAGAGAAATTTAATGGAGAGTGTTATCTGACATGTAGGGTTTCACATATTGCATGTCCCATCCATTTTCAGGTACTCCTTTCCAAACATCAAATACTCATCACTACATACAACATGAATTACACATTTCTGAGTACATGGAAATCTGTTGTTGGTTAAAGCACATTTCGACAGCAAAGATAATGCAGTTACTGAACATGTTACCAATCACAATGACTTCTGTATGGCCAGTCTTCGGGGAGAATTTGTCATGTCCTTAGTGATGTCATTGCCCATGTCATTGATGATGTCATATGTGATGTCAAGTGTGACAGGAAGCATAGACATATGGGTGCAGAGTTAAGGTTGCGTGGCTACCTTAACTTGCAATTTCCTAACCTTTTGGACATTTGCAAACAAACCTTAACGTTACTTTAACAACGTTTTTGCCATTGAATTTCCACAGTTTTGCAGAAGGTATCTTGAAAAATCAAACAACCAACAAGAAGTATGTAAAGATTAGTTTTAAAAGCCAGGTTTATTGAGGCAAAATCAAATGTTGTTAATCCCTGCATCTGAGGCTAGAGGAGGGGGGAAAGCAAAGACTGTCCCTGGAGTCCCCAGCAACGGCTGCCCTGGTGGCTGGAGAGGTGGGGACAGCAAGGACTGTACCTGAGGCTGGAGAGGTGGGGATAGCAAGGACTGTACCTGAGGCTGGAGAGGTGGGGACAGCAATGGTTGCCTTGGAGGCTGAAGAGGTGGGGACAGCAACGGCTGCCCTGGAGGCTACAGAGGTGGGGACAGCAAGGACTGTACCTGAGGCTGAGGACGTGGAAGCAGCAATGGCTGTACGTGAGGCTGGAGCGGTGGGGACAGTAACGGCTGTACCTGAGGCTGGAGAGGTGGGGACAGCAACGGCTGCCTTGGAGACTGGAGAGGTGGGGACAGTAACATCTGTACCTGAAGCTGCAGATGTGGCAACAGCAATGGCTGTACCTGAGGCTGGAGAGGTGGGGACAGCAACCGCTGCCTTGGAGGCTGAAGAGGTGGAAGCAGCAATGGCTGTACCTGAGGTTGGAGAGGTCGGGACAGCAACGGCTGCCAGAGAGGCTGCAGATATGGCGACAGCAAGGACTGTACCTGAGGTTGGAGAGGTGGGGACAGCAATGGCTCTATCTGAGGCTGGAAAGGTGGGGAAAGCAAGGGCTGTACCTGAGGCTGACCAGCTGGTGACATTATTTGAACAGTACTGCCGGGGAGCAGTTATTCTTCATGTTGTGTGGCTCTGTCCACTCTCTCTAGAAAGATCATGTAAGAATCCTGCAGGTTTTTAGGCAGACGGATGCGTTGTGTGCAATTCAAGGTCTTCTATCTGTCAGGCGCATCTTTCAAGTCTTGTGAGTTCTTACCTGAATTAGTCTGGAGATATTTGGATCAACCACCAAAGGAAAAAAAAAAGGTTTCTGAAATGTAATAAATAGAATTCTGTATAGTGATTTGGATATCTGAAAATGTATATAATAATCTGTGATATACTAAGAGTATTTATTAAAAATGAAATAATAACAATAACAGGTTACATGCATTTCTAAATTGAACTGCCCAAAAGTTTACTCGAAATGTAATAAATAGAATTCTGTATAGTTGTACTTTACTGTACTGTCTTGACGAGTTGTACACATAAACAATTACAATATGAATATTACTACAGTTGTATTGTCACTATTTTAATATACTGTATTATAATGTTTATTTTTACCAGCTTTAGACTACTTGCTGCGAGTAGTAATTTATTTATGTTCTCAATTCAGGCCGATTTGATTATCGTCATTAGTCATGTCTTATAAAAAATATATTGTTATTGACCCATTTCATTAACAAAAGTTAAATAACTTTTTATTTTACTCAGATGTTCAACTGCTGTCTGATACATCCTTATTTCAGGGCAATTAAAATAATTATCAAGAAGTCAAAAAAATGTACCTCAAGTTGTACACATAAACAATTACAATCCGAATATTACTACAGTTGTATTGTCACTGTATTTATAATACACTGTATTGTAATGTTTTTGTTTTTTTACTGGCTTTAGACAACTCGCTGCGAGTAGTATTTATTTTCTCAATTCAGGCTGATTGATTATCGTCATCAGTCTTGTCTTATATTTTCTAAAAAATATATTGTTATTCACTCATTTCATTAACAAAAGTTAAATAACTTTAATTTTACTTGTGGATGTTCTACTGCTGTCTGATACATCCTTATTTCAGGTGTTTCTTAAATCAACACAAATGATTAATGATAGCTTTTACCCACCTGTCAGTAAATTACTTCGCGTTGTGAAGAAGGTCTCTTTCAAGATAAACAGTCTGTCGCAGTTGAAGAACAACTTCGTGGACCAGCGCACGCTGTTAATTTAAAAAATCTCAAACTTCCTTTGGCAGCGATATACAGTAAACAAATAGCAGAAAGTGTTTAATGTATTGCTTAAATATGGAATATATAACACACATACATATAATAGTATGCATTTGTATTGTATTCTATTTGGCAAAACATTATCTTCTCACTTTTTTTTTTTTAGAATCTACGCTATACAAGATCATAACCATTTACATTATTGTGTTTACAAGTATTCACAGACTACTTTCTTTTTTCGTATCCAGCAGGCAGTATGTATTTATTTTATGTGAATCAATGTGTTCCTCGACGAACAAGAGTTTTGTCAAAGTTTTGTAAAGCTGTCAGTCAGATCATTAGTTTAACAAAGCAAATTACAACTTTGATAGAAACAAATAATCACAAACCCAATAACAACAATCTTCAATAAACAAAAAGCAATTGGAGTTTAAAATAGGAGGTGTCATAACAAATACATTGTAGTCTTTATTATTTTTGATCCATTTGGTAGACGCCTTTATCCGAGGCTTACATTTTATTATTTTACTAGTGCTTAATTTGTGCCAGGGCTCTCCAGGGCTGAGCCACGGCACCTCTTGGTTTCCCCCTTTAGTTATGAAAGTTTTTTTTTTGCTTGTGAGCAACAATACAACCCAGCTAAAAGGGTAATACTGTACCCACTGCATTGTCACTGCATTTTCTGTTTCACTTGTTCGTTTCTCTGACCGCTGACACTGTGTGTGTGTGTGTGGAATGGAACACGATGTATCATAAAGTGGGGGGAATGTATTTCCTAAATGAACAAATTATTATTAGTTTCCCCAGTAATGAAGGCACAAACACTAATTATTATCATTGATTACCAGTTTTATCCAGACAGAAACACAGATCTGACCCGTGTGTGCTGAACTATAGGCTATTCAATGTCTCCCTTTTCAGTGAAATGGAACGGTTTAAAGCAACGCTGCCAAGCACTGACATCAGACAGAAGTGACATCAGACAGAAGTGACGTCAGACCGTTATCTTTTTTGGTTCAATTTCGGTAAAACCAGGACATCCCCGAAAATATAAATACCCCGTTGCACATCTACACTCCAGGGACTATGTGTATGCCAAGTGTGGTTCCTTAATTAGAAGTACTTTTTGAGGTACAGGTGTATACAAAAGCGTCTTAATTTTTCTTTTTTCTTTTTTTAAACAGCTGTTTTTATCGCCACGCTGTATCTCAAAAAGTACTTCACCAAATGCTACCCCGTTCACATGGTTTGTTGAGCCTGTCAATCCGACCACACACACCAATTTTCATACATATCGATGGGGATTTACCCCCCTTTTGAGCTGGTTGTAAAATCGACTTTAAACAGAACCTTCAGTCAAACCTTAACTATGTCTGCTCTACCGCGCAGACATAATATATATAATGCAGATCTCGGGGGACACACAATTTGAGCATTTTAACCAAAGAGCGTTATAAACGGGGAACATAACATAACAACACATCTGACTAAAATACAAAATAAAATAACTCCCTCTCTATAATCCATATATAGTGAAGCAAAAATTCTCTCTGAATTAACCATGCATAAAACACCATGTAATCAATGCTATATTTTTTACCAAAAAAAAAGTTAAATTCCCACTCATGGATCATTTTAATTAGCAGTTTTTAAACTATAAATAGCCTGGCTAAACGGTGGTCGGAAGTTCAGTTCGGAGTGACAGACAAGAAAACCAAGTGTGAGAAGGAGAGCGGGTCGGGAGAGGGGAAGAGGGAATGGGCTCGCCCCAGGTTCAGCTGCCAGAGCAGGGCTGAAGCGTCTCGTCTCCCAGAGAAAGCTGCAGCTCCTCTAGCAGCAAAAAAGTTGAATACATTAGGAAAGATAACCACGTAATAGGCCTGTCACAGGGAGAGTGCTGTGGGGTGTTGTAACGCGCCCTCCCGACCACTGGCGGTGCTGGAGAGCCGCCAGAAGTAACAGTGCTGGCCAGGCAGCGGTCATGTTGAGCAGCATTACTCAGCATGGCCAGGGAATCTGCTGGCTGATTGCAGGGGCGGGGCTCAGCCCTATTTAAGCAGCGCCTCTTCCCCTGCTCACGCTCCCTGTCCTGGATTAATACCCGCAAGAGACGTGCTGGTTTGTTTGTTTTCACAACTGAAGCTCTGTGTTTGCAGATCCTTGACGATCTGTGAGTGTGCTTTCCCTTGCTTTCCCTACCCCTTTGGATACCTGGACGGATCTGCAGTGCAGCACCTTTTGTCTCTGTGTCTTTGTGTTTGTGAAGCCTCAGGAGGGAGCTGAGGCAGTAGCTGGAGGATGCCGGTTGCCTAATATTTATTTTGCTATAAAATTAATGCTGAATAAGATGTCTGTGTTATAAAGTGCCAGCACAGCTTTTCTTCAGTTCAGATACTGTATCAAAAGGGAGAGACAGAAATGGAAGTTAGACTGAGAAGTTGTTTACAGTTTGAACAACACCGGTACTGTATTTACTGGAGAAATATTGCATGAATCACGAGTATAGGGAATTGGGGGACCTGCTGTAGGAGTGTTATATCTGAGGCACGTTATAACCTAGATACCTTATAGCGAAGGGAGCACAGGAATGTGATAATGTTTATACAGCCTAGCAACAGGTAGTAAAACCATATAACTGATGACTACTTTTGATCTTACACTGAAGTATGGTAGCTTAAGCCTATCCCTTAGTTGATCTACCTTACTTGATGGGTACTTCCCGTTAGACTAGCATTGATGTCTCCAGTTTATCCAGGGGAATCTCAGACCATTTCTGCTGCAGTACTGTTAATGGCTTGTCTAGGTTTGTTGACTTTGCTATGGCCATATGAGACTTCAGGTAATATCACCGGATTTGTGTCACGCCATTACTGTCAGTTGCACTTCACAGGGTTTCTGCTTATTGAGTCTTGCTTGTGGGCTCAATAGCACAACAGACTAGTCTACATGTTTGACAGTACCAGCCACACGCAAAAAATAAACTTCCCTTTTTAGGATCAATTGACAAATACTGCACATTGATATGAAAACCCATTCATGTTCTTATTGTTCCGTTAATTTTTGCCCTGCAAATAAATAAATAAAACCACCCTTTAATTTAAAATAAGGACACCTTAAATGAGCTCCTACAGACTTTAAGTTTAATGTATCTGACTTATTTGAATTTATGGTGAACATTAATGGAAAGAAGGGCCTGAGAGTAATCAGGAAGAAGAGGCTCGGAATTAGGGATTCAAACCTCTTAACCCAAATAAATCCATTAAAACATGCATGAAACAAAACACACCTTAATTAACATATTACACAGTAAACATTTTAAATTTGCAATCTGCTCGAAGTGGTCTCATCACACATCAACTGTGCATTAATCATCACCCCAATCACAGTCTAGAATCCCCAGACAACTACAGCAGTAAATACATAATTCACTACTCAAAAAAATTAAAGGATCAACATTTAAATACGGCAAGGAAACACTCTTTACACAATTAAATTAACATATACATTAAGTTAATTATGTCTGTAGCACATCTGAACATGACACTCATGGAAATCAAAATGTCTATTGGCACGGTCTCTGGAGATACATTTTTTCATACACTTTGAAATGGTCTATATGTATGTCTCAGTATCTCTACATTAACAAGGCATGCTTTTAATCAGCAGATGACGTCTTGGGGGTTCCTGTCCCATTCTTCAGTCAGTGCAACATCAAGCCCTCTGATGTCATGTGGAGGGTTACAATGCTGATGAACACGACATCCCAAGGTTGTTCTATGGGATTAAGGTCTAGATTTATTTCTGGCCAGTCCACAACCTCTATAATCTCTTGCTCAAGATAATCCATGACAATCTAGGCAGTATGACGACATGTTTTGCATTAGAACAAACTCAGTGACAATTGAACTAGCAAATGGTCTTCCTACAGGGTCCAGAACTGTGTCTGTGTTCCATAGATGTGTAAATCTGTAATATATTTTGACCTGCATAAGTGATTCACTTCCAAACCAGTCATATTCAATCATGTTGAATTGAGCAAATCATTCTCCATGAGCTCTCCATACTCAGACATGACCATCATTAGTGGACAGATACAAATATTTTTTCATCACTGAACAAAGCAGGTGCCCAATGACTGAGCTGCCAGTTCTGGTGATCAAGGTAGTAATCAGCTGTCTCTTCGGGTGTTGTGGTGTCAAATGACATGCTATTTATTATTTGAGTGTTATTTGGTGATTTTAGATATTTATTGTAATGGAGAGGTGCTTCTGTACAAAAAAAGAAAATATTGTTTTTCAATAATAGGTTAAATGACTGCTTATTGAACCTGCAACCTCTAAAATGTACAAACACGTTTCCAAAAAATTGATATTCGATATATATATACAACGTGTGGCCCTTTAAACAACACACACAACTCATGGGGAAAAATTACAAAGCATGCAACTCGGGGAACATAGGCATATGCTGATACCCTAAACCTTTGTTAAAACAATGCATCATATAAAGTGAAAAGCTGAAGCTGGTTTTTGATTTTTTAAAAAGTAGTTGAGTCTGTCGTACCTGTTTGTTAAGTGTGTAGGCCTAATTTCAATGTGTGCTGTATTTACAGATACAAATTAAATGAATACTGCCAAAGTATCGAAAGAAAATAAAATGTTAGTTGAGGTCCTGAACAAGAGTGAACGTGGAATAAGCAGTGAACCGGGAGAAGCTGTAGAACAAGTGAAAGGAATAGGTTGAGCTTTGTAATCCAAATTCACAATGAATCTGAGTAGTATTGTAATACAGTATAAAAAAATAAAAAAACCATGTGTAGCTCAAAAACGTCTGCGCTTATAGTCCCTCCTCCTTCTCTAGACTGGTTCTGTATCTAGACTTGAATGGAGCTGATTCAATACATTTTTTTACATATTTTTTTCTCTGAATAGCAAGTAATAGCAAAATGACTTGTGTAGTACTTCTACGGATATCCGTTTGCACTTATTGTTTGGCATGGGCTTAGTAGATATCGGCCACTGCGTGATGTGGTTGACCACCCACGATCTTGTCCAGGACGTCTAGTGTACAATCCTGTGGTTTGATACTGTGCCCACAAACTGGAAACAACAGAATGGGTCACATCAAACTGACCAGCTACACATCTATTTAAGTTTTCACATACTGTACAACCAAAGAAGACAGTTTGATGTCTGTTATTCATTATTCTAAGTGAAAGGACTAAAATTGGTCACTCGGCCAGACACACAAGAAATCTTTGAAGCATAAAAAGGTCAGAGTGAGACACACATAGGAATCACAAAGTACCTCTTGGCATTGAAAGGGTTAAACTAGATATATCAATTTTTAAAATTATTTGCCAAAATGTTTGCTTTCAAACCCACATATTGAAAACCTATATTGTCAATCAATCTATCAATCAGTGCCTTTCATAGTGGACCACCATCACAAAGTGCTTTACAAGATGCAGTAACTACAAGAAAATCCATAATATTTTAGATACAGAGAAATGCATAATTCATGATATACAGTAAAAATTTGTTTAAGGCGAGCTGTCTTCCTCAGCCGTGTTTGCCTGTTTTGTTCTCTCTTTAACCGCTGGCGTTCCTGCCTGGTCTTTGATTACACTGGAGTCTTCCGCCAGCGTCACGGGGTATCCCCTCTCCGGCCACCCGAATGCATAACCAAGTGCTGCTCCTCCCACATCTCTTTGACCAGATCAAGCACACCCCAGGGTCTGCCCATACAGCAGCTTGAATGTTGAAAACCCCGTAGAAGCCTGAGATACTTCTCTGATAGCAAAGAGAAGGGGAAGAATCAGCTGGTCCCAGTAGCGCACATCACTATGAATAAATCTGCGCAACATGTTTTTGAGGGTCTTTAAATGCTCCACAAGACCATCAGTCTGAGGATGGTAAACCGAGATCCTAATAGTCTTAACCCTTTGCAGTCCATTTATTAATGCAGTTAATTTTAGACGCGCTGTTTAACCCTTTGCGGTCCATTTATTAATTCTGCGTCAGGCTCGCCAGGTCCAATTAATTTTCACACGCGCAGTTAATTTTAGACGCGCTGTTTAAAAGTATTTTTTTCCACAGTCAAACGGGTTTAAATGGCCCTGCATATCAACAAAGCACTCACTAGGGATCTCCAGCCCCGCCCCACCCTTTCGTTTGCTATCGCTTTCACATATGCTACCAAATAAAAAATAATAATAATAATAGTCGTGCATACCGATCAATCGTCTCCTGATGACTCGTTTTATCACCAAACTCCTCAATAATGCAATCCAAGTCATTATTTTATTGCTATAACATCTCAAAAAAGCTCTGCAAATGTCTGTGATAGTCTCTGTGCGCTGATACTGTAACTCCAAGCTTGTTTCCATATGACCGCCCCATCTGATGATCAGGGCTAGTATGACTATTCATGAGATACGCGTTTTGTTTTTTTTTTGTTTTTTTTTATCGGCTTGTCTCGGCTCCTTTCGTTCCCACTCGGCCATTGAATGGTTTTCTCGGCTTTTTCCGTTGAAAAACCGACTTTTTTGCGTTTTTTGCGTATTTAAAATGATGTCGGACAGGGTCCGACAAAGGACCTGATGGGAATAATTGCAATGTCGGACCCAGTCCGACAAAGGACCACAAAGGGTTAAAAGTATTTTTTTCCACAGTCAAACGGGTTTAAAAGGCCCTGCATATCAACAAAACACTCACTAGGCATCTCCAGCTCTGCCCCACCCTTTCGTTCGCTATCGCTTTCACATATGCTAAGAAATAAATAATAATAATAATAGTCGTACATACCGATCAATCATCTCCTGATCACTCGTTTTATCACCAAACTCCTCAATAATGCGATCCAAGTCATTATTTTATTACTATAACATCTGAAAAAAGCTCTGCAAATGTCCGTGATATTCTCTGTGCGCTGATTCAGTAACAGCCAGCTTGTTTCCTTATGGCCGCCCCTCTCTGATGCCAGGGACAAGTATGACTCTTCATGAGATACGCCCTTTTTTTCGGCTTATCTCGGCTTCTGGTTTTCTCGGCTTTTTCTGGAGAAAAAACGACTAGAAACTCTTTTGACGATGTCGGACAGGGTCCGACATTGGACCGGATAGGAATAATTGCAATGTCAGACCATGTCCGACATAGGACCGCAAAAGGTTAACCCCCAAAAGTTTACATGTTCCGCGGACTAGCCGAGACATAAAGTTGGTGCCTTGGTCGGTCAGTATTTCCTTGGGGATCCCCATCTGGGAGAAAACCTTCACAAGCTCGTTGGCAACAGCCTTAGCGGATGCAGATCGGAGGGGAATGGCCTGAATAACATGTAGCATAATCCAAAATGATCAATAGGTGCGTGTATCCCACTGCACTCCTCTCTAGCGGTCCAACTATATCTACTTCAATACGCTCAAACGGAGCTTCCCTAGTGGCAACAGCACCAATGGAGCTCGTGGGACGTCTCTAGGGCTGGCCGCCTGACACGCCCCACAACGTTCGCAAAAACGGCTGACGTCACCATCCAGTCCCAGTCAATAGAACCGTGTCACGAGCCTAGCTTTGGTCTTGTCCCTTCCCAAATGATCGGACACGGGAATAGCGTGAGCAAGCTGCAACAAATCCCCCTAATGGTCTGAGGAATGAGCAACTTGCCCCGTCTGGTAATTTTTCAACATGGTACAGAAGATCTCGATTAATTTCAGTGAGGGTACGTGGCAGCGCGTCTGGGCTCAACCACCCGACCATTAACCACAGCTGCTTGGTCAAAGAGCCTGCCCAGCACATCGTCATGCCCTTGCTCGAGTCGTAAGTCATGGGAGCGAGCTAAAAAATCAGCTCCTATGGCTTCCAGCTCAGGATCGGGTCGGTCCTGAGTGGAGGCAGCCGAGCCAGACCCCTGCACTGGCTCCGCGGCCTCCCCTCCAGACTCTTCACCAACCGCCCCCACCTGAAACTTCTCGGACTCCCTCCATTGTCAGCCCTCATTCTTAGCGGCCCGGCATTCCCATTTAGTATTTCGGGGTTTAAATCTATGGCAATACCATGCCGGGTCGCGAAAGGGAAAGATCTCTCCAATTACTTCCTCTTTCTTAGCCAATAGGGAGGATGGGGCCATCACAGCAGCCAACCAATCTTTGAACTGCTCGCAGTCCTGCCCCAGAACTACAGGCACTGGCAACCGAGGACACAAACCCAATTGCACTTGCGTCACCTGCTGGCCAATTTTTAAATTCACATACATTTTAGGATAAGTGCGCACATCCCCATAAATACATTTAATATGCGCCTGTCACGTTATTTGCTTATGCCCCGGTGAGATTAAGCTGTCTTATATTAGGGACTAACTACACCCTGAATCTAAGAGAGCCTGGGTTTGTGTATCATCCACTGACACAGGAATAACAAAACCCGTCCGCTGGAGTGACTGATGAAAGTGACATACCTGGTTGGATGAGGTCACATCCCATAGCGGGGCAATCCCGGTCGATGTGGCTCACCTCCCAGCTTGTTCCACACATCAGTGCACTGGATTCTCGAATCTTCAGCATGAGGTTGAAACACAGGAGCCATCAAAGGGGCTCGATGGTAGGGTGGCCGTGCGAGACCCCGGTCCAACAGCCCGTGGGTGACCCCACCCTGCCCCGATTCTCGGGCCGGGAGCTCCCATCGCCACACTCTGTCCAAAGATCAGACTACCCCTCCCCCAGTCCCTTTGCCCTCCCTGGGGCCAGTAGAGGGGATGATGCTGGAGTAGCGCTGTTCCCAAGCAGCTTTGCGGGCATTGGTTCTGCTGCCTGGTACTGCTCTGCCAGTTGGATTGCCCGATCCAGGGTGGCGGGTGCCTGCCGTTGCACCCACAAGCAGGGTCCCGGAGCCAAGCACTGCAGATACCTCTCGACTACGATTACCTTCACCAGCCTGGCAGTGGTGGTGGCTCGGTGCACGATGGCCCTGGGGTGTTCCTCCACAGAGAAGCTGTCCTCTCAGAATTTGTGGCAGTAGCCCTGCGGAGTCGCACCCATGCGGTCGACGATGGCAGCTTTCAGCGTGGGGTACTCCATCATTGCCACTGGATCCAGAGTACTCACCGCCGTCTGCGCCTCCCCCGTCAGCTGGGGCAGGAGGTAGCTAGCCCACTGTTCTCTGGGTCACCCGGCAGAGATTGCCAATGCCTCATACACCTCCAGGTAGGCTTCTGGGCGATCCTCTGTGGTCATTTTCGTCGGCCTCTGCACAACCTCCATTAGTGTTTGGAACAGGAGGTCCATCATTGCAGCAACTTGCTGGGGGTCTGTTCTGCTCCCTGGTTTTGCACTGCTGTGTGTGGGCAGTGCCAGTGAAGCCCACCTCTGACACCACGTGTGGAAGGGTGGTGGGCAATTCACTGACACACACGGGAGACAGAAGGTTTTATTTGAAACGCCGCTTGGCACACTGATTTATTTTAGCCACAAGGTGGCACTGTGGTACTGCAGAGCACAACCTAATACCAGCAATTTTAAAAAGGTTGGCAGGTCGTAGTGCACACGCAGGTGCTCAAAATAATAGTGAAAACAAAAGGCACAAAGAAAGGGAAAATAAAACTACAAAATAAAATGTGCTGCTTTGCGCTAAACCGGTCAGCTTGGGTCTCCAACCTACACTGAGGTATTCCCTCATAATACTCTGTGGGGTGGCCTAGGTATTCCCCCCTAACTCTGCATGTCCCCCTCGGATACATAATTACGAACAGTTATGGCAACTTTTGGCTGTCTTCTTTAGCCATGCTTGCCTGTCTTTTCCTCTCACTCCGGACTCTGTAAGGGTTTTTTTGTTTTTTTTTTTTTTTTTTCAATTCATGTTTATGAACAGAACTCCCCGCTGTCGTTCTTCCTGAATGGGCCGGGCCACCCACAACAAAGCGTTCTTTATTTTTATAGGCCAAGCAAACCCCCAAGGCCCGTCTCCCAACCACAGGGAGAGGGAGAGACCACACCCTTCACCGACTTCTCCGTGTCACTGCCATGACTGACAGGTGGCTCTAACGGGGCTGCTGTCCTCTTCCTGCAGAACCACGCATGCGCCAGTCAGCACAGATTTCCCGTTACATACATGAAGTAGCATAATACATGAAATAGTACATTAAATACAGTGGAAAGTGCATAATACATGGTAGTAACATAATACATAAAGTAGTAGCAGCAACACAGCAGCTAATAGCAAATATCAGGCTTATAGACCATGGAAAGCAAGAGAGAACAGGTCAGCATTGAGAGTTGATTTAAAGCGAGTGACAGTGGGAGCATCACGCACCAAAACTGGGAGAGAGTTCCAAAGAGTCAGAGCCATGAAGCTAAACTAGCTTCATGGGTCTGTGCACTTCTGCTTGGGGATAACAAGCAGTCGGAGGACCTCAGCTTGCGGGCCGGGACATAGCGGGTCAGCAGGTTGAGGAGGTACTTGGGACCTGTGTGATGAAGGGCATTGTAGGTGAGCAGGAGAGTTTAGAAAATAATCCTGAATTTACAGGTAGCCAGTGCAGCTGGGCAAGACTGGGGGGTGATGTGATCACATTTTTTACATCTGGTAAGGATCCTGGCAGAGGTATTCTGAACTAGCTGCAGTCAGTTTATGGTGCATGCCGTGAGACCACCATATAGAGAGTTGCAGTAGTTGAGTCGAGAGGAGACAAATGCATGACAAAGTATCTCCGCATCTGGGAGGGAAAGGTAGGGATGGATTTCGGAGATGTTTTGAAGATGATAGAAGGAAGATTTGACCACGGAGGAGATGTGGGCATCAAAGGAGAGTTTGCTGTCAAGAAGTATACCAAGGCTTCACACTGTGGGGGAAGGCAGCAGCAGACAGTTTCCGAGGTTCAGGGCAGCTATATTTAGATCCTACTAGAAGGAGTTCAGATTTGCTAGTGTTCAGCTGAAGAAAATTGGCAGACATCCAGGCCTCGATGTCTTGAACACAAATCGAGAGCCATATCATGGATACCAGGGTCGAGTTTTAAGTAGAGCTGGGTGTCGTCAGCATAGGAGTGAAACATCAGGCTGTGTTGGCGGATGAGGTGACCCAAGGGATAGGTAAGAGGACATCCAGGAGAGACAGGTTCCAGAGATTCCAGCATACTTCTGAAGGCGGTCAAGAAGAATGTCATGGTCTATGGTGTCAAAAGCGGCTGTTAGGTCAAGGCCAAGCACAGAGGGAACAGCAGCATCAGCATTGAGCAGGAGATCATTCACAATCCGGAGCAGAGCATTTTCAGTATTGTGATGCGGCCGGAAACCAGACTGTAGAGATTCAAGCAGATTGTTGTCCATGAGATGTTTCATCAGCTGACTGGCTTACAGCCCTTTCGGGAGTTTTTGAGAGAAAAGGGAGATTCGAGATGGGATGGAAATTGGATAAGTCAGCCGGGTCAAGGGAGGGTTTTTTGAGTACTGGCGTAACTCGGGCAAGCTTAAGGGTAGCAGGAACTGAGCCAGAGTCCAGGGAGAGGTTGAGAGTGTGCATAATAGAGGGAGCAAGATCAGAAGCACAGAGACGGACAAGGTTAGTTGGCCAGGGGTCCAGGGGGCATGTGGCAGAAGTTGATTTCAACAGTAAGCCGGACACATCAGCAATGGAGAGAGGAGAGAAGGAGGAGAGGGCAGGAGGGGCAAACGGTGGAGCGTCAAGGTGGTCAAGTAGTTTTTGGTGGGCGAGCGTAGAATCGATGTTGTAGTGAGTGGCTGTGCAAGGAACAGCAAATACATGGAATCATTTTGTCATTTACAATCAGTTTTATAGGTTATCTAGTCAGAAAGAGAACGGCTATTACTTTGACTGTCCCCAAGTAGGGTTTTATGTTACAGACCAGATTGAAACAAATGAGAAAGGTCTAGTCATTTGTGTTTTAATTAAATATTCCTTTTTTTGTATTACTTTTTCTCTCCTCTGTGTGTGCTATGCATGATTTTAGAACCACTCAACCTTTGAAAGCAAAAAGGAAACCTTTTAAAAAAAGTTTGAGAAATAGTAACAGTAAAATAAACAAAGTCATTGTGGCAGGGTGAAAGCACTGTCGTTGTACAGGTGTGTTTGTCAGGGTAGGGGGGATATTGGGTGGCAAGTAGGGGGTTAAATTCCTCCCTGCATAATTACGTGTATAAAAAGGGTGATCACGTGTGTTAGTTTAGAATTACAGTGCCTTGCCTAAGTATTCACCCCCCTTGGACTTTTCCACATTTTGTAGTGTTACAACCTGGAAGTAAAATGGATTTAATTGGGACCATTTTTACCATTTGATTTACACAACATACTTAACACTTTGAAGGTGCAAAATATTTTTTATTGTGACACAAAAGTTAATTAAACAAAAAAAACACATTTGTTGGTTGCATAAGTATTCACCCCCCTGAGTCAAGCACCTTTGGCAGCAATTACAGCTGTGAGTCTTTTTGGGTAAGTCTCTACCAGCTTTGCACATCTGGATCCTGCAATTTTTGCCCATTCTTCTTGGCAAAATTGCTCAAGCTCTGTCAAGTTGGATGGGGACCGTTGGTGAACAGCAATGTTCAAGTTCTGCCACAGATTCTCAATCGGATTGAGGTCTGGACTTTGACTGGGCCATTCTAAGACATTCTGGTTCTTGTTTTTAAACCACTCCAGTGTAGCTTTGGCTGTGTGTTTAGGGTCATTGTCCTGCTGGAAAGTGAACCTCCGCCCCAGTCCCAGGTCTCTTGCAGACTGAAACAGGTTTTCCTCTAGAATTTCCCTGTATTTGGCTCCATCCATCTTGCCCTCAATCCTGACCAGTTTCCCAGTCCCGGCCGATGAAAAGCATCCCCATAACATGATGCTGCCACCACCATGCTTCACCGTGGAGATGGTGTCAGAAAGTGTGGGCGCCCCTTCGACCCAGTAAAAAAATGGCTTTTAAAGAGTTGATCGCAATGATCAATGGGAATACCGCTGCTCAATGGGAGCAGACGAAGAAGTGGAGAGTGGAGTTAGGGCTGCTGGAGCCGGAGCCTACAGAACTGGACCTGCTGCTCCAGAAATGGGAGGTGGAGCTGCCATCCCGAGAGCCAGAGGGAGTGGAGCTGCCATCCCAAGAGCCAGAGGGGGTGGAGCTGCCGTCCCGAGAGCCAGAGGGGGTGGAGCTGCCGTCCCGAGAGCCAGAGGGGTGGAGCTGACGATCGAGAGCCAGAGGGGTGAAGCTGCCGTCCCGAGAGCCAGGGGAGGAGGTGGAAAAGATACCTCCACCACAGCCCCGACCACCACCCCTGAAAACCAGACCGGTGCTGCCGGGTACGGTCCCTTGCCCCTTGCTCCTGGACACCCTGCTGGTAAGCCCAGACCTCCCGGCGCTAGACCTGGAACCCAGGAGCCTACACCATCGGCCACAGCTCTACACCTGGTTCCCCACTCCGCTCTCCCCGATCACCCAGAAGTCGCTGGGCTGCTGCCAGATGTCGCTAGTGCTCCTCCTGTTCGCTGCTTCGCTCCCCCTGGGTGATCGGACATCACTACGCCGGTCCCCAGGTGAAGACCTCTGCCCGCTGCTGCAGTCTCCGGTGTCCCAGTCGTCGCTGCAGTCGGCCCTGTCATCCCGGTGGGGTCCCGTGTCGCCGGGTTGCGGTCCCTTCCTGACTGCGCCGGAGGGACAGACCCACCCTCAAGCCCGCCCGTGGAAGAGGGCGGCAATTGACATTGCTGGACTTGAGTGTGTGTGGCCCTGTCCTGTATGACTGAAGAAGAAGAAATGTAGTATCGGGGAAATACATTTTATTCACTTACTGCTACAAAAAAACATATTACTATAGTATCTTTCACATAGGAACTTTTGAGACCTAAGAAATAAGTAAGATTTTCTGGATTTATTTTCTTAGCTCTATGCTAGCATTACTGGCACACCGGTGGCAAATGTCACACTGATGTAGTGTTTTAGAAAGCTATGCCTTGTGACATGCCTGTATAATAAAGTGTTATGAAAGAGTTAGGAAGGTGTTATGTATCCTATGTAAGTCCAGTTGTAATAAAGTGTTAACAAATTTTGGTCTAAGCATCCGGCTAAAATATCTAATTATATGTCCGTTAGCTAGGGCATCTACATATAGCATTTGTTTTAGGAGCCATGAACGCTGATTTTCTTACTATAGAATGCATACTGCAAATTAAAATATATACACGGGGTACAATCATATGGGAGTAGTTTAGAGTATAAAACATATATGTTTCTTGAGATGTTATCATTTTTAAACTTCAAATGTCATGCTTGGTTTATTCAAATATGTCAAATTGACAGAAACATTATGCTGATTATCAGAAAACACTACACATTTACATATTTCCTCTATCAATTGATAGTTCTCCCTTCATAATGTGTCTGCTTTCCAACTTCATTACATGGACTATACTAGTGCTGCCTCAGGGGCAACATTTCTGTAATACAATAAAACCCATACTACACATACAATGAACTACTGAAAGGAGCTCAATTAGTGATGGAATTTCTCAGTCTAGCAGCTTGGGCAAGCATTTGGGTGGTAAATATCCAACTGTGAGAACAATTACTAATTGCTACATAATAATTAGTGTGGGATTCTGCAGACAGAGATGTGTAGTTAACAATCTACTGGGCATGGAAATCAGCAATTTTGCAATCAGACAGATATTGAAAATATTACAATGCTTAGGTTTTAGTCATTATGAAATTGAATATATAATTTTTTTTATGTCACAGAATACGGCTACTTGTAAATTTTAACAATGAGACATAATGAGGTGCTGACATTCTTGCCATACTTGTACACATCTTAGAGTGCTCAAATTAAATATACACAATTTTCATGCAAAATGTGGCATTTCATTTCATTGTACATTTAACCATTGGAATCTGTTTCCAAAGCATTGTCTTTAATCATCAATTAACACTTAATTTTTGAACGCCAAACATTCCATAATAATACAAAAACAAACAACAGCAACTGGAAAATGCTGGCAAGAACATTAATTACATCATATTATTTGTAGGTTGTTCTAGTTTTGTAAAATTAGAAATTGAAGTAAACGCTTTGAACATATTCCCAAATAGATTTTCTGATAGTAAAGCCTGGTTCATACTTTGGACTCCACATCATTTCTGGGCGAGGGTCTCCGACCCTGTGTGACAGGCCGGGATTATGTCATCCACACTCTTGCAATGTGCATCTTTTTCGTACAGCCTTTTCTCATGCGACTGCCACCTGAAATCGCATGGGGTCAGATGATGATGAAAAATGTCAACATTTGCTGCATGGTCGTATGCTGGTAACCATCATGGAGCAAGACTTCGAGGAACTTTCCTGCTGTACAGGTCACAGGTCGAGACAGTGACAATTTGAGATGTACACCCATCCATAATATTGCTGATAAAAACAAAACAAAACAAAAAAACAACATATATACACCTTTTACAAGACAAATTTTATTTGAACTTGAAGTGAAGCAATGGTGTTGATGGTACATATTGTTACTGTGTTTTGTATCTACAACACTTATTATTAATACAAAATTAAAAATAAACTTCAATGAAATTAGTTGGATTGGTACACCTTTAGCACAGCACATTAACAATATTATTAGGGAAACATTTCATTAAAAAAAAAAAAAAAATTAACCAGGTAAGTAAAATGTAAAAACAAAAATAAAAGACAATCATATCACACTTCTGTGAACCACCCTTACAATCTTGGATCAGATAAAAAATAGGGACTGAAATTGGCCTGACACAGGTGAAGATAGTAACTCCAGGGCATGTTAGGACATTTGGACAATGCTAATAAGTTTTTGCACTGGAAGTGTAGTGATGGCTTTCTGAATGACGTGTTAATTGCGTTATTAATTAGAAGTTTTACATTATGTGTATGTGTGTGTCTTTTATAGTTAGGTTGTTTTTAATCATTATGTTTAAATTGTCTGTGAATGTGTTGTTTTGTCGTTTTAATGTGCTTACTCTTTAATATGCTTTTGTATTACCTTTTAATGCAGTATTGTAAGGTCAGAGAGCACCACCCCCTTTCCCACAGAGGAATTGTGTGGTAGGATCACCGTGTGTGATGAGATAACGACTACCTCAATTATTGGACAGAAACCAGTCGGGTTGAAGGGGAGTCAACAATTGTTTACAAAGGTATAAATATCAAATCTAAATCAAATTGTTAGTCTTTTCATCTCTTTCAAATTGACTCCATGGATATCTGTGCTTTTGCACTGAGCTGTACTGAGGCCGAAGTCAGTGTGAAACTCATGGTCATATGATTGTATTGGAGGTATACCTTTCTTGTATATAAAGTGTTTTTGAATCAAAAACTATTTGTCCGCTTAATTTTTTCACTACAGATGCGTATTTTCTCCTTCAACAAAATAGGATGTTAAATAAAACATTTTGAAAATATGCCCCAGTATGTTAATTTATCTTTATAAAATATCAATAAAAATGTAAAAAACAAGTTTTCTTTTGCCATGTATTTACCATATCACTGAAACTGCCAGTAAAGGATTTATAATTGAGGTCTTTAGTGTACCATTCTAATTATTTTTAAAAGTCAATTTTGGTTAGTTCTGCCCTGTTGATTAGGACAACCAATTGGATCCTACAGCTATTAAAGGTTACATGCACAATGATTTAGGCCAAGTCCCCAGTGTACACCAGTGCACATACACTAAATGCTCTCGACCATCACTAATTTGCAACATCTGCTCTGGAAGGGCCCTGGACTGAAATGAACATCCACCTCTTATTTTGCTTTTACACTGCCCTCTTAATCATTTTCCAATCGCACAGTAAAAAAAAAAAAACATTTCGCGATTTGAACATGACAAAATTTGGAAAGACCAAAATTAATTATTCTTTCGGTGTTTGAGTAAATTATTTTGCTCAAATTGCAAAATGTAAAATACAGACTAAGAAACGAAGCAGAAGACAAAAACATCTACATCGGTCTTTGAATGAAGCGATTTAACAAATTGAGAATTGGAAAATGACAAACAGAGCGAATCGGAGAAAAATAGAAAGCAGCATCATTAGTACTACAGTTAGTACGATATTTTACATGCTGAGATTGGAGGTCTTCGATGCAGGGGTTCGATACTGGATCAGGGAATGGGTTTCGATGGTGATTGCCAGGCCGAAGAACCCACAGCAGCGGAGATGAACGTCATTTCTTTGTGATGGGTGGTTTGGAAGATGAAGGTTGGACAGATCCTGAATGTCCCGCAGCAACATTTAACCAAAGTAGTGGTTGACAAAAACATGAATTGAGTAGCCAGGTGATATGTCACCGATTAGTTACGCATATCGAAGGGAGACATGATTGCATTAATTAGCAAAGCCCTCGATTCTGTGGAAGAATTTGAAGTAGTCAACATAACCGAGCAAAATTGAGTGCGGTTGACAAAGTGTCACAGGCTGTGTCTACCAGTTACCTGAAGCAAATCTGCAAGGTTACTTTGTGAATTATTATTATTATTTATTTATTTATTTATTTTTATGAAGTTAATGAAACAAGGAACATTCGGCAGGGATCAGGATGTCATAAATTTCAAGAAACAATATGACTACATTTCAGTTTCTACTGTTGTAAATTTGAGCATGGAGTTTATTGGAACAAGGATTTTCAGCAACAGAGTGACTGGACTGGTAATCGCTGATCTACCACAACTATAGAATGAGAAATGCAGTAGAATGGAATTGCAGCACTTGAAATCAATGCCGTGCCCTGGATCTACGACTGGAGAGTGAAGTTCCAATGTAAAGGTAAGAGACGCCACCAACACAACCTGTGGGGATAGGAAACCAAACAAAGAAACGACAAGGAGGTATAGGAAAAGGGCTGTTTATAGGAATGTTTTGATGGTGTATGTGATTAGAGGCAGATCCTCCTTTCAGAAACATAACATAGTTCCAAAGGTGTCTTCTTTTCACTGATCTTACAGACTCCTTTGTCCTGGGAAGTAGATGGGAGGTGTGCTCAGGGATTCCTTTTTATAGCAAGACACTCTGCCAGGACACGCCCACCATCTGGTTAAGTAATCACAGCCGACAAATGTGTGACCACGATTACCTGCAAACAAAACTCAGCTGGCAGGATGCCAATAATAGCAAACACAAAAACACAAACGACAATTAACAAAAACACACTTTTTCTGACTGAGATTGTTAATAAAACTAAGCTTATCTGTTTTCATCACTTACACTGCCACCATAAGTCATGTTTCAAAATAATAATACTACAGTAAAAAATGATCAAAGAATATGAATGAAGCTGTTGCATTTGTAACATGCCATGTGTTCCAAATATTATCCCCTGAGACCAGACCCATTATAAACTGTGCATCCTGCACAATATTTTCCCCCCTGAAAAGCATTGGGGTGTGTTGAATTCTCCCAAACTCAATCTATGCTTTACTAACTTTCAGCTTTATTTCTAACACAAACCACCACAAAAACAAATACTAATGCATTCCCACAACCAACGTAATGCAGGAGACAGATCTCGCTTTAAGTACAACATTTACTAAATCATTTACAAAAGCCATTGAAAAGTTTTAAGAGAACTTTGTCCATTTGAAGAAATAGAAGCATCAATTCTGCAGTTAAAAAAAAAAAAAAAAAAAAAACTTAACACGTGTTGAGGTTTAAAATGCCAGCGTCCTTATCGACTGTAGAAAGAAGCTTAGGTTTGTTCAAAAGGATTAGTACTTACTCAGGAGGTATGTCTTATTAATAATCCTTAGAATATTTACTCATTCTGAGGCAGATTACTACTGTATGAGCCTTAGAATAGGCCACTGCTTTATGGCTTAAAGCAAGACAGCATGCTGACATTATTCTTGGCACATAACAAGGGATTTATTCTGATTGCCTGATGCTAATATATCCTAGGAGCTCTTTAAAGTAAAAAGTAACACATAATTTATAGGACTACGAAAACTCAAAACATTTCTCCTAGAAGACCTGCTTAAACCTTAAAATAATTGCACGCAATTGACAGGATGGTCCAGTGGTGACGTCACAGACCAGGAAGTGACCACACACAAGCAAGGTATTACGGGTGAGTCGCAAATGCCCTCTTCTTTATTAAATCAAATGAAATATGTAAACAAAAGCAAAAGACTTTTACAAAAACAAAAGGTGTGATGGCCAAAACAAACATATATATATTGTGTTTTTATACACTAAACAATACATTTAAATTGGAATAATACAACAAAACAACAAATAAACACAGAGGCAGGGTGTACCCCATCACAGCAATGGGAACTGTTCTCCAATAATAGACTAACCAAACACTTGTTTTGCTTTTAAGAGGAATTGTTTGTTGCAGTTACGATATGTTTTCATGCATACAGTAAATTCAGTAGTGTCAATACATATTGACACCCTCTATTAATCGCCCTGATTAACATGCAATAATAAATCCTTTTTAAAAATTATAATCTAGATACGTGATGGCCAGAGCCACGGGTAGTTCCATGGGTCAAAATGCATCAAATTCAAGGGACACATGAAGAATCATCATCTGACTGTGACAGAAATACACTTCCTTATCGTCTGTAATCCTGTTGCGAATCTCAAGTTAAGAAATGCTTATCGCACCAATTCAGAAGAAATAACGCAAGGGCCAATTTGTGTTTTACCATTCTTTGTAAATGCTTTACTACGCTTTGCTGTTCTTTTACCTCTACCTGTCATTACATCTACAGTGCTGTGTATCTTGTGGAAAAGAAGAAACAGCATTGACTTTTCAATAGTTATATGTTGTCCTAGATGCAATTCTTGAATTAAAGGAACTTTTCTATGTGTTAATATTTATAACTTTCCTCTCATACATGACACATTTTGAGATGTCCAAAATTCTATAGACATAATATTCAGCCACTGATCTAAAAAATGTTAGGTTGCTTACCGTAACCTTGGTTCCCTGAAAGAGAAGACAGCCACCAAAACATAACTTATGGGATATGCCTGCCTATTCATAGGTATTCATTGAGCTGTCTATACCAGAGCTGCCGATAGGCCCCTTCATGGATGACATCCTCGGTCCCGCCTACCGAGGGGTTAAAACCGTCATTCCACAGAAGCCATTTCTCTTTTTCCATCGAACCCGTGAGGGCGACCAATGTGACCAGGGTTACAGTAAGTAACCTAATGTTCCCTTTCAATTCGAAGATGACCACCAAAACATTACGTATGGGAAATGTATACTAGAGCCGTTGCGAGGGAGAAGGAATGGCAGCATATGAGGGACGTGTCAGAACCGCTTAACCCTAGGTGCATATTGAAGGTAAAGAAGGAACTACCATATTCAAGCGGTAGAACCTGGAGAATGTATGCGGCATAGCCCAGCTAGACGCCGCACATATATTGGACAGTGAGGCCCCTCTGAAGTGGGCCCAAGATGTAGCCAACCCTCTAGTACAGTGCGCAGCTACTCTCCCATGTGTTGGTAAGCCAGCACTGTCGTATGCCGCAGAGACTGTGTCTGCAATGCAACAGTGGCTGCTTCAAGAGGGTCTGTCCTTGGGTTCCTATACCATGACAAAGAGTTGGTCAGTATGACGCAGAGCTCTTGTCCTATCCACATAGCATCTCATTGCCCGCACCAGGCAGAGGAAATTCAATCAACAGTGCCTGCAACTCACTGACCCGCTTTGCGGAGGTGATAGCCAAGAGGAAGGCTGATTTCATAGGCAGATGCTTCAACTCTATGGAGTGTATAGGCTCAAACTGGGCCTTTTTGAGAGCCTCTGGTACAACATCAAGGTTCCATTTGGGGAGAACGGAGTACCTGGGAGAGCTTAACTGTTGAGCGCCTTTAAGAAACCGGGTAGCCAAAAAATGCGCAACTGGAGATACCGAATTTACAGGGGCATGGCATGCAGAGATAGCCACTAAATACACCTTCGATGTGGAAGGTGACCTACCAGCATCAAGCAGTTCTTGCAGAAACTGGCAAGAAACTGGGTCATGACTTCTTGTTAGACACCAATTGAAACTGAAAATACTTCCACTTATAGACGTAGAACGACATAGTGGAGTCTGCCCTAGTGCTCTGCAGAGTACCTGCAACCGCGTCTGATAGTCCTAGGGCTGTCCAGTGGTCCCGTTAAGGGGCCAGACCCATAATTGGAACCTGCCCAGTTCCGGATGCCAGAGAGTGTCTCTCGCCTGACTAAGGAGCTCCCAGGGCTGGCCTTGTATGAACTGGCATAGGGTCGAGGACCAGATTCTCCTGGGCCACTGAGTGGCCACTGGGAGAACGGTACTGTCAGGAACGCGTAAAGAAGTGTCCTGGGCCATTTGTGGGCTAGGGCGTCGATGCCGAGTGGAGGGAATACCACAGGGGGCAGTGAATCGTCTCCACCAAGTCATAAAAATCGACCTGCACCTTCCCAAACAGTTCCCAAATGTGCTCCACCACCTGCGGGTAGAGTTGCCACTCTGATGGATGCACACCCTCCCTCGACAGGAGCTCCACTGCCCAGTTCGCCACGTAGGGACAGCAGGTTCTGTTGTGCCCAAGTCAGGAGCCGGAAAGCAATGCGATGCAACCCTGGGGACCGGAGGCTGCCCTGGTGGTTGACATATACCACCACTGATGTGTTGTCCTTTCGGACCAGCACGTGTTTTCCGGAAGTGCTGGAGAGACAGGAAAACAGCCTGCAACTCCAGCATATTTATGTACAGGGCTATCAACGGCCCGACCAGGTGCCACGGAGTCCTCTGCCTTCCCAGACTGCCCTCAACCCAAGTTGGAGCTAGATAATACCACTTCCATCCTCACACCCTCGCACAGGTGAGCGGGCATCCTCCACCATAGCAGGGCCACGTAGCACGTGTGAGACACTGTCAGCCGACAGTTTGCAGCACGCCCAATCAATGCCGACATGGATTTGGACAACGGTGGCAAACTAGTGGCAACACCGTGTGCACCGGGGTAACGTATGCACCGAGTGCACCACGTGCACCGAAGTACCATGGGCTGAGCGTGCACCGAGGTACCAAAGCACCGGGGGTGCAGCTGAAGCAGCGGTGCCTACCCTAACCACGTGTAGTCACATACCTGGTAAGCGCATAGCTTATACCAGGGGACACACAGGCCGAAGCCGTGGAGGGCGAATCTGTTGTTGTTCTATTTTTTTTTTTTTGAAGGCCCAACGCACCGAGGTGGGCGGGCCGAGGCAGCCGGCACAGTCTACTCTACTGCGGGGCTAGTAAAAATACAGCCCCGTAGAGGACAAGTCCTGCTGTTGTTTTTTTTGTTTTGTTTTATTTCTTTTCACCTGCACTACCGGTCAAAAGTTTTAGAACACCCCCATTTTTCCAGTTTTTATTGAAATTTAAGCAGTTCAAGTCCAGTGAATAACCTGAAATGGTACAAAGGTAAGCGGTAAACTGCCAGAGGTTAAAAAAAAGTTTAGGTTACCAAAACTGAAAAATAATGTACATTTCAGAGTTATACAAAAGGCCTTTTTCAGGGAACAAGTAATGGGTTAACAACTTACAGCTGTTCTGCAGCAATGGAAGTAAATTAAGCCTTGAAAGTTGATGCTAACAATTCCTACAGGTGTCCCAACTTTTGTTGATTACTTACAAACCCTCTGTCTGTATAAAAGCAGTGTTGGAACAGACTGTGTTACTACACCCTCTTAAGCATTATTTGGACAGTATTGTACTGCAGGAAGTAGTATATTGCTATCATAATGGCGAGAAAAAGGCAATTAACAAAGGAAGACAGACAGACCATTATAACCCTTAAAAGTGTAGGTCTTTCCTTTAGAGAAATTGCAAAGAAAGCCAAGGTGTCAGTGAGTACAGTTTCCTACACCATCAAAAGGCACTTGGAAACTGGAGGAAACTCTGACAGGAAGAGGTCTGGCAGACCCAAAGCCACAACAGAATCAGAAGACAAGTTTCTGAGAGTCAACAGCTTGCGTGATAGGCAGCTCACAGGACAACAGCTTCAAGCACAGCTTAACACAGGTCGAAGTAAGCAAGTCTCAGTTTCAACTGTGAAGAGAAGACTTCGAGCTGCAGGTTTGACAGGTCGAGTGGCAGTAAGAAAGCCATTGCTAAGATGGCAAAATAAGAAAAAGAGGCTTGCCTGGGCCATGAAGCACTGCCAGTGGACTACTGAAGACTGGAAGAAGGTCTTATGGACCGATGAATCAAAATTTGAAATCTTTGGTTCATCACGCAGGGTTTTTGTACGCTGTCGAGTAGGTGAAAGGATAGTTCCTCGGTGTGTGACACCAACTGTCAAACATGGAGGAGGAAGCGTGATGGTCTGGGGCTCTTTTGCTGGATCCAGAGTCGCCGACTTGCACAGAGTAAGTGGCACCCTGAACCAAAATAGCTACCACAGCATTTTGCAGCGCCATGCAATACCCTCTGGTATACGCCTAGTTGGTCAGGGGTTCATCCTACAGCAAGATAATGACCCAAAACATACCTCTGTGTCAGAACTACCTTAGAAGAAAAGAACAAGACGGTAGGCTTCAAATCATGGAATGGCCAGCACAGTCTCCAGACTTAAACCCCATCGAGCTGGTTTGGGATGAACTGGACAGAAGGGTGAAAGCAAAGCAACCTACAAGTGCAACACATTTGTGGGAACTTCTGCAACAGTGTTGGGAAGAACTTTCCGAACAATACTTGATTTCCATTGTAGAAAGAATGCCACGAGTGTGTTCGGCTGTTATATCTGCAAAAGGTGGCTACTTTGATGAGTCAAAAATTTAGATTAAATTTTGTTAAACAAAACGATTCCATGATTTCTTTTTTATCTCCAATTGTTTATTTGTTCTATGCTTTAATTTCAGAGTACATTGAGACATTAAACTGCATAAATTTCAATAAAAACTGGAAAAATGGAGGTGTTCTAAAACTTTTGACCGGTAGTGTAGCTATAGCACAACACAGGCAAGCGGGAGTACCGTGTGTGCACACTGCAGATGTGCCAGCAAGGTATTTAGTCAACAACAAATATATATTTTGTATATATTTAAACTGCAAATAGCAGCCAGCAGAGTTACTCAACAGCGGGGTTAAGGCAAAGACAGATATATAGAAAGCAGCATCCTGCAACGCGAGCGTGTGCAGGTTGCTGAGGAAAGATAAGGAAAAAGACTGAAACAGGAGCCACTGATTCTGTGAAAACGGCAAGCCAGCCTTCAGCCTGAAAGGCAAGGTAAATGCGGTAGACTCAAGTAGGCTCTTTTTCAAAAAATGCTCAGATACCAGCACAGAGGGTCTTACCTTACCATCTTGAAAGGCAAAAAGAGGAATGGCTTCTGTGGAATGACGGTTTTAACCCCTTGGTTGGTGGGACCAAGGATATCATTCTGGAAGGGGCCTATCGGCATCTCTGGTATAGAGAGCTTAGTGAATACCTACCAATAGGCAGGCATATCCCATACGTAATGTTTTGGTGGGTGTCTTTGAATTGAAAGGGAACTGCTCATTGTGGTTCAAGCTATCTGGTTCATGTGTAAAAATTGATGTGTTTAGATTATTTAAGTGAAGAGATAAATGGTTTGAAGTGTAAGCCTTTTAAAAACTGCTCAGCTTCCAAAGTTGTCACGTTTCATGCAGATGATGAGTTTCAAGATGGAAAATCATGCTGGTTGTGATATTATTAAAGGGGAGAAGCAGAAAAGCATCTTTAACTTCTAACTTTTTAAACTGAATGGAGCTTCCACACTGGTTTAGACAAAGCTATTGTTTGGTACCTCGGCATGTTACACATATATCCTGGTTTTTAAATTTTGTGAGAAATCGTAATTGATCATTTATTTCTGCTCAAACATGACATCCCAAATAACTACAGACTTGATCAAATCCTCACCTTTATAATTTACTGCCATGGTGTGGCAAAGTGGTTAATAGTGTGCAGGTGCAGGTGATCAAAGAACAGACAGACAATTGTAATCCAGGTGCAAAGGTTTGTTTTTATTTGTTTTTGTCCAGTGCCTGACGGCGAAACAAACAGTAAATAATAATGCTGGTAAGTAATGCAGTGGCGTGTATTACTTACATTTATAATCCCCAAGCTGGTCCCGAAATAATAGTCCTGTTATTGTATCCTCACATTAAACACAAAACACATACACAAGTCCGGTTAGTGCGTGAATTAGTGATTGTGGTACAGATACAATTTATAGTGATATGAGTGCAGCGCTCTTCCGGGTTTGTGCTGGCCTCTGGCGACAGCTCTGGAACATGTTAGCTGTCTAGTGAATACAAACAAACAAATAGACAGAACAAAACAAACACTCATGATTAATCACAACAATACAGGTCCTTCCGGGTCACTTTCATAAATAACCAAAACAAAGGAACAGATAACATTGCTTCGACCCCTATTTATACCGTCACTCGTGATCCCTTGGTAAACTATTGCAGCTGCTCCTCCACTCCGCGGCCGCGACTTCCTTTTAGCCCTCGGAACGAAGTGTCAGGCCAAGCAGTCCAGAGTACTCTGTTCCCGTTACTTAGTGCCCTCACAAGTCGGGAGAGAGATTTACCACCAGGAATCATTGTCTTTCTGTCACACTTGGCCATCACCGCAATGGACAATCCATCTGTTTTTATCTGGTATTCAATTTCACATTTGTATGAACAGTTTTCAATGCCCATTTCTTCAGTCTCAACCAGCAGTGAAATTGCTTCATCGTGGCATTGAGAGAAGTAAACCTCCAAGCACATGAAAATGGCTTCTGATGACCATCGATATCCTCTCTAAATTAGTGTCAGCTTTAGGACAAGGATGCTGCACCCTTTGAGGATACCCTAATGGACTGCATGATGACATGTGTTGTCTTTGGCTTTATGCGCTGTGGGGAATTTACCACCAGTACTGCTTCCCGTCACCCTGGATCCAGTCTATGTTTTCAGGACTGCATCAGCTCTTTGAACTGCTCATTGTTTCATCTGCGCTCATCAAAAGCAGATAGAAAGAAGGAAAGCATTGTCATTCAATTTCACAAGCCTGGCTCTTTCACATGCCCAGTTACTGCTATTTAAGAATGTCTTCCCTCTGTGCCTTTGCATTCTATTTAAGCAAATGCCTGTGATGAGACATTGCTTTTCTAGTCACTTATCAGATCTCCTATGAACAGCACACCTACCAGCTTCTCACTATTCCCCTTATTCCTTCAGGACTGGTGCTGCCACAACTGCAGCTAAAGCAAACATTGATCAGCATCTAAGAAAGAAAATGGGAAGCTGGTCATCTTTTGCTGTGGACTCATCCTGTATATCAGATCCTCGGCTTCCAATATGGTGGTAGAGTTAGGCTGCTCCCATTGGCCATAAGGCAGGATCCTGGGCCACAGTGTAGTAATATATCACTACATCTAATACATCTTATTTCTAATCCTTATCTGAGCTGTTTACTTGCTCATTGTATATTTTTTAGCTGCAAGAAACCACCTGCTATTTAAGTTTTTACTACTAGCTGAAAATCAGCTGTTTTTGTAACAGGGAAGTGTGATGCTTTTCTTTTACAGATACTACTGAACACTGTGAGTGAGACAAGGTACTAAATTATGAGCTTGAAAAAAACCCACATTCGGCCCAAGGGGATCAGTCCCTTTGTAAGGTGGTTAAAACACATGTTGGTAAGGCAAGATTAGCAGTTTAAGCTCAGCTTGTTACACCTTCTGGTGTTTGTACTCCATTTATTTCTTATTGGCCCCTACTTCAGACCTATGTCCTTAGCCTTGACCTTGCCTGTTTGTGATTCCTGCTAACAGCTTCCTTCACAATTGTTGCAGCTTGTTGCTCCCCACCTGGCCTTGTGTAGCTTGCTGATGACTATAACCTTAAATAATAAAGACAGGAAGCTGAATCTTTTTTTTTTTCTTTTCAAACAGCTTAGTATTCAAGACAGTACTGCTCATCAGGCTTCTCCAGTGCAAGGATGGAGACTTCATCATGGCAAACAGAAGCCTAGCTAGTCCAAGGAACAAGATATTCCAAACAGTGCAGCTTATTGTTTCTGCGATAAGGCACTAGCACTGATTCCTGCTTACCTTCTACTGTTACTCACATTGCCTAGATACCATCTTCCTAGACCTGATGGGATGTTTTGGTATAGTGGAGTTGATATCTCCTTTAACATTGACAATAGTGCAGCTACAATTTCAGGTCCATTTTATTTATTTAGTTATTTATTTTTTTGCAGATGTCCATGATTCTCTGTGCCTCGCCGTCCAATGACAGTAATCAACAGAATGAACATCTAATTAAAGCTAGTAACAAATTAATCTGCAATATTATTTTTCTCCAGCAGATGTCTCTATGCTCCTTCCAATTGATTGTAATAGGAGAATCCTAATGTTACTGACAAACTTACACAATGGACCCCTTAAGAACACTTTTATCCAAGGTGACTTACAGAGACTAGGGTGTGTGAACTATGCATCAGCTGCAGAGTCACTTACAATTACATCTCACCCGAAAGACGGAGCGCAAGGAGGTTAAGTGACTTGCTCAGGGACACACAATGTGTCAGTGGCTGAGGTGGGATTTGAACCGGGCACCTCCTGGTTACAAGCCTGTTTCTTTAACCACTGGACCACACAGCCTCCTTAATTCCAGTTTTATTCCAGTTATTTTCACCAAATAAGAACAGTGAGGCAAAGAAATCCCAAGTATAATGATTATTGCAAGCTTTGTCATTGTTGTTCTGATGAGGGCTCCATACAATAGCAACACATTCATCTCACTGACAAGGGATGTGTCTAACATTTGCCATACTGTGCTTCATGCAAGTCTGTTGACTCCATTAAACCGTTGATTTATTTTGGTAAGCTCTTTATCCTTTAAATTGATCACTGTTTGTCATTGGGAGTAGGTACTTGAAATAGAGGCTTTTAATGAGAAGCAGCATTGTCCCTGATGTACGTCAGCAAAGCAAGGATATACCATTTACTACTAGAGAAAAGATGAACACAGTATTGTATTCAGTGAAAATCCATTCAAACTACAAGAATCATAAAAACTGCACCCATCTCCCCCTCCAAGACAAACAAACAAATAAATAAATAAATACATCAGCAATGTGCAACACTTCACAGAACCACCCCTCCAATCATACTATTGCAACATTTATGTATGTTTTCTTGAAAACCATTTACAGTATATTAAAGTTGCATTATTTAATTATTCCATGCAAAATCAGGATCAGTCAATTACATTCATGGTAAATTATCAATATCTTAAAAAACACTCAAAAATCACAAGGAGAACACTCTTTTGGCAAGTGACTTCACATATTTACAAACTATCATTGTAGTTCTTTATTTTAGGGCCTGTCCACACTACACATTTTAAATCATTCTAGTGATTTGAAACTGGTTTAAAGTGGCATAAAATGGTCAGCATCCACTATACATTGGGAACCGAACCTGAAACCACCTCCAGAAGTAGTCACGAGTGCGGTTCTAATTAAATCGTATGAATTGTCTAAAAAATGATCCCACAGTCATTGAAAGTATGATTGCCAATGCCATGTCAAGGGTTAGGGGACCATTTTGCTATAAAGCAGTTGTATTAGTATATATATTATCATTATTTAAATGATGACTTCTGTCGACCGTAAGGCACTATTGTTTTGATAAATTCCTTTTTTCAATAACAGCAGTAACATATTGTGTCTCTAAATCCACTGTAATTACACCTATGACTATGTAATTACAATGTAAACAGCAGTAACACGTTGTGTCTCTAAATACTAATTGTACCTATGACTGTGTAATTACAATGCAATAACAGCAGTAACACATTGTGTCTCTAAATATGCTGTAATAACACCTATGGCTGTGGAATTACAATGCAATAACATGTTTAGTTACAAATTTAAAATGGTGTCAGTTGGTAGCATCTGCACTCTATTTATATTTCTGGTTGTGTATTTCCTATGTCATTATTTTGTAACCACTGATGTAATTACAGTGTTATTGCAATGCAAATCATTGTAATATGTTACCAGCAAATAGTTTATGTACAGCAGATATTGCATGTATTGCTTGATTATTAGATTATCAGATTAAACACTCGGCCATCACAAATCAAAAATAATTAACTCTGACCTGGTTAGACGCGCGGTGGTCGAGAGTTAAAAATATAATTAACATACTCAGACTGACCTTGTTTAAACATGCGGTGGTGGTTGAGAGTTGAAATATAATTCAACAAACTCTGACTGACCTTGGTTAGATATGTGGTGATCCAGAGTTATAAATATAATTCAACAAACTCTGACCTCAGTTAGATATGTGCTGGTCCAGAGTAGAGTCCTGCATCAGGTCGGGTACCCGCGGATCGGGTTAGGGTCAATCAAAAATAATTTTCGGGTCTGAATTTGAATCACCAAAAACATTTTCTGTCCTTTCAGCGTACTCGTCTGTAACCATTTCCCAGATAGCGTATTAGAAGGTTAATGTACCAGTATTTCCTGCACTAAAGCAGGAGGCAATTAGGGAGGAGTCAGCTGACTAAGCAGTGTTGTTCTCTCTTGTTTGATACGTCGCAAGATGTTTTTATAATGTTTGTGAAGGAGGTGAAACAAAAGATAGCGAAGGGTTTATATCATGTAGTGGATAATAGTGCGAGAGGTAAAAAAAAGTGTGAAATTATTTTGGAATCATAGCAAATGAATATAATGAATGTGATTGGATTTGTTGCTTGTAAAACCTGTCATTATGTTTTTGTGAATGACAGCCACAAAAGTGGTACATCATCTCTGTGAAAGCACAAGTGCAGCTCCCTTTTAACTTGTGGCAAGAAAGGAATAGACAGGTATTTTATAGTAAAATAAGTAGAGATAGTTAATATGTTACAGTGTTAAAATAAATCTAGACCACTAGAGAAAGCTACCACGCTGTATAGCCTATTGTGTAAACTCAATCTGTGGAGAATGGTAGAGATATCTGTGTGTGAATGTGAGAGTGTGAGAGAGTCAGTTGACGCAGGTAGTAGGTAAAGAACAAACATTTGCGGGTTTCAGTGGGGTTGCCTGTCTTATTAAAGTGGATCGGGTCGGGTCGCAGGTAAGAAGACGGTGTTGCAGCGGGTTGCGGGTTTGGGTCAGGTTCTGTTGTAGCGGGTCCGGGTCGGAAGCGGGTCATAAAAATCGGATGCGCGCAAGACTCTAGTCCAGAGTTATAAATATAAATCAACAAACTCTGACCTTGGTTAGATATGTGGTGGTCCACAGTTAGAACACACAGCCATGAATGTTTTTCTCACTGCTCGTTGTACTCCTTTGGTCCAGGCTAGTACTGTAGCAGCGAGGTGTATTTAGGGGCTTCTTTTTACAAAGAGAAGTTCTGCCAGAACACACCCACCAACTGGTTAGGGAGCTGCAGCTATCAAATGCCCAATTTCTTTTCCCCACAATCAAACACAGCAGGTAGGATAACAAAACAAAATTACAAATGTAACTATATACACATGCGCATGGCCTTAGCCCTGCAACACCATGGCAGTTTTTTTTTAAAAATTATTATTATTATTTTTCTACTGTGACTGGGATACGTCTAGATTAATGAGAACATATGCACATTAAATAATATTATAAATGATATGGAACAGCTAGTCTAACTGAGAGCAAGTTATTAACTGTCAGTAATGGACCCATTTTAGCTCCAACCAAGCACTGAATTAGTCATACAGTTACAATTCCCAAGTGAAATGAGACATGCAGATGTGTACGGCATTACCATAATCTGATTTTCTTTTTTTTTTAATTTAGTCGTTGCCAATGCTTTTTACCACATTTTTCTCCCCAATTGTGTTATTATTAATCCCGGTTCATAGCTGCAACCCTCCGGCGACTCAGGAAATGGCGACTGACACACGTGTCTTCCGAAACGTGTCCCTGCCAAGCCATTTTTTCGCACAGCAGATCCACAGCGAAGCCACCAGACCTATATTGCCAGAGGACAACACAGATCTGATGGCTCCACTGCAGACCCGCAGGTGCCAGAGGGGTCGCTGGTGCGCGGTGAACCGTGGATTCCTCTGCTGACCTAAGCCCTCCCAACCCGGCGGCGCCGCCACCATGCGCCGCTCCCTGGGAACTCCCGGACACGGTCGGCAATGACATAGCCTGGATTCAAACCTGCGATCTACAAGCTATAGGGCACATCCGGCACTCCACGCAGAGTGCCTTTACTGGATGTACCCACTCGGGAGCCCCCATAATGTGATTTTCTAATTTTAAAACTTACATGGTTGTTTCTTGTTTACAATGTGCTTGATGTTCTGCTTTAAAGCATAGCAATGGCAGCAGACAACCCTATGCTCCGTTGTCTTACTTTCTGCTGGAAGTTAAGCTGGGTGTTGAAAAAATACTATCAAGAATATTTAAACCCCTACCAGTATGTATGACAGTTGATTTAAAAATAGAAATATTACCGTTAGTGACATTTAAGAACACAAACAGAAATTTTGGTTCAACACATAAATCCTTTGTCACGGCAAAAAAAAAAAAAAAAACATACAAGGATGACAGAGACAGCAAGTTAATATGGGTCATGTACTGTAGCCTAAATCACATCTGGTCTAGCTCTGTACCTAAGGGAGGAATGTGTATCTATCTGGTCTTTAGGGTGACATACAGTTTATGGGAGCACAAGTTTGCATCCTGACTATTTCTAGTCTTCTTGTCATGCATATTCGTAAACCTGTTCTTGCCCCTCTGAACCTGTGCCAAAGCAAGCAGGTAGGATCCTGGCAAAGTTGGCAAACAGCTGAACCAATCAAAATGCTGAACTTTGTGAGAGGAGTGGGAAACCAATAAAATGTATCTAATTGAACAGGTTAGATTCAAGCAGTCAATGTTGTGAATTCAAAAGACATTTTGACTGAAGGACCTGATGCATAACCGATGTAAAATGGAAATAACTAGTCAAAAGTGATTTATGACCATGGATATGTTAATAAAAATATTAAAACAATCGTTTTTTAAAAATACATTGCAGGAATACCCACAACAAAGCAGAAAGCTAGGGAAAGTAATGCATTGTGTTTTAAACTCCACACGTGATCAGTAACATTTTAATATTGATTTGAGTCATTTTGTATCAGTGGATTTGGTTTATGTACCGTAAATATAAAATTACATAGCACAATCCTGTAATTATACTGCTAAATATATCATCATACCAACGTAGATGCACTTTCAGCCGAAATGTGCACAGTATATGGATATGGATAAGGATGGACTAGATTATAAATCACAGAAATGTAATCGAGCAAATCAAGGGAAGCAGTCTGTGTTTCTCACTAAGTGGAATTATTTACTGTCTCAATCATATTAGATTATCACATGACTGAATGAGATTATCACAGTATACTGAGTCCTGACATAATCTAGTCCGATTACGGAATACATTTCTTTATTTTACATTTAAGGATTTGTCAACTGCTGTCTGTGTACCTCAGAAGTCTGTAATAATGTTCCCACTGTATCTATACACTGGGTGCCGACTGTATTACCCCTCCAGGTTAGTGCTATGAGCATATAAATCAGTGCGGTGTTGAAGCAAACAACAGCTTTACAAGAATCTTGTGAATATTATTTCTTTCTTTTTTAATGAATGGGATGTGTTTAATGTGACATTGTGGGATGGGAGATCAGGGGTAGAAAAAAACATAATTTTGAAATATAGCCCATCATATTCGATAAAAGCCTACAGCAGGTGACAACAGCTCTTCCATAGTGTGACCATAGTTGATGCGTTGCTTCTGATTTTCTTAAAGCCACTGTGAATTATAACTGGGCCAGGATTCTTATATTAAGTCCTTGTAAGTGTTGTATTGTTCGAAAGCTGTCCCTTCTATAGCAACTACAATGCTCGGGGTTGATCTGTAGCCTTAATAAAATATTGCACTTGTTTGATTAACCCTTCATCAGCTTTAGGAAAAAAATTAACACATAGGAAGTTAAAAGCAAGAATAAGTGAACATAAAAGTGCTATACGACTCAATTTTCAGAAACATTTGCATCCCTTTTCAAGTTTAATTTGTATAAGAAAGTGAAAATTGTTTTGGGGTCATAGAGGTGGTAAATTGGAAAATAAACTACTGACTGGAAAGAAAGGCATTTTGGACAACTGGGAACTTTGTTTTGATGGTACATAATGAAGATTTCTGAACTATAATTATTTTTGGTGTATTGAATTGATTTTTGCACAGTAGTATTTAAACGACCGATTTGATTGGTTAATGCATGCTGATAATAGTCCAATTGGTTTGAAGCATGTGTGTTTTATCCACTCCCCCATAGCTTTTTTTAAAAATAAAAAATAAAGCTTAATGGATTTTTTAAGATGAGTGCAGATCTTAAGTTTTCACCGTTCAAGAAACAAAGTATGATCACATTATCTAATCTTGTATTGTTCTATCTAATATTCATTGGATTGTAATGTAAAATTGAGCAGGTGTTTATTAGACATTGAGTGCAGCACAAGCGGATGGTGCTGATATACTAATGCTTACTTTAGCTCCCATGGAATGGAGGCAGTGCAGGGATCTTATTGTGTTGCAGCTCTGCAGCAGTCATCCTCCTATTATACAAACTGACTGGAGTATACAGCTCAAAGAACTGACACGCTATCCACTTCGTTATAATGCTTTCTGTCATTTCATTCACTTTTTGAAGATGGGTGAAAAGATTGTTTGTGACTAGTGATGTTCACAGCTATCAGCAAGTTCACGTAAGAAACTGTGTGATAAACATCATCAGCCTGGCCTCTTCTCTCCCATATTATCACCCTTAAACTATTTTTTAGAGTGGCTTTCAAATAAAGCTTATGGGAGTTGTAGAACACGTGAATGAAATTACAAAAATAGAATATATTGGGAATCAAACAAATTGTAGCATAAAACTTGCGACGAACCTGGTAATTCAACAAATGCTTACATGTATGTTTAAGATCAGATGGTACTAAAAGAGTTACAATTACAATGGTGATGCATTATGTAATTTATTTAAAATAAATACAGTAATGTTATATTATTTTTATAATTATATGGAATATGTGATATGTTGCATTCTACAAATATATTGTAGAATGCTAGTTGTGTTCCATTGCAATGTGTAATGCAGAGGGAAAGAAAACGTAAAACGTTTCTTTGTGGCCAACAGAGAAAGAGTTTATTTATAGGTGTCGCCATGGCAGCAGACACAACCTCCCAAACAGAAATGTATTAATGTGTATGTGGCAGGTTAGCAGCAAGACAGATACTCTGAAGCCAGGAAACTGCAGTACAATGTGCAAATGCACACTTTAATAAACAAAAATAACACAAAATACAAAACAAAAAAAGGCACATGGGTCAAAATTAAGGTTTAAACAAACACACAAACATAGGCTGGGCATTTGCCTTTGCTACTTACAAAATGCAGAAACTGTTCAGGCTGGGCAGAGCCTTCACTGAACTTTACAAATTAAAAAAATTCAGAGACACAATAACAACACAGATTCACTCACCAAACTCCTCTCTCTAATGGAGCCCTGGGCTCTCCTTTTATTAGATGTGAGGATTGTTCAATTAGGAGCAGCCACATTTTCACATGTTTTTTGGCAGGGACAGGAATTAACCCAATCCCTGCCAACCACCACCAAAACACTACACTATTTATAGACACAGCTCTTGCTCTGCCACAGTGTAAATCGTTTTGCATGATATAACCCTATCCCTAACCCTAATTCTAAATCTAACCATAACCCCCCTATCCCTAACTGTAAACGTTACACTAACCCTTTTCTGATACAATTGTGTATTTACATATATCTTGCAAAAAGTTTTATACGTTAAGTACATTGTAACTATGCATAATAACATTGCAATTAGTGTAAGTACACATGTATTTACTATGTGATTACTGTATAAATACACCATAATCAGAGACACAGTATAAAGTGTAACCAAATACTGTGTATTGTACAATCTGTATTTTATCTGATTTTATTTACAAGTTTGTTTTTTAATTTGTTAATTTGGAAACTTTGGTGTTTAATCATTGTCTTGCTCATTATTAACCCTTTTAGTGCATCATTTGTTACTGACCAAAATCTCCAGTAAGAATGTATAGTAATTAACTGGAATACCTTATGCGGTTGAAGATTGTTTTAAGTCGTGAGCAATACTCTAGACAACTACATAACACATAACTTTACCCTTGGTAGTGCATAACATTTTATTTGCAAACTGTGCAGAATCCTTCCCTCTCTCCCTCCTTCCTTCATGCAGCTGTGGTTATTGTGATCGAATACATTCAAAATCACTGTTTCAGAATGAACATAAATTACAGCTGCATACACATTTTCATCTCTGTTAAACAGGATCATCGTGAAATAGTATGTCAATTATATATACATATAGAATCCCTTTAAAATATTAAAGATTATCTACCCCATTTATGCTTTAACAACAAAACCACTGACACTGCTATAATGTATCTATCTATATATCTATCTGTGTACACACACACACACACAGTCACCTCCAAAATTATTGGCACCCTTGATAAAGATGCGCAAAAAAGGCTGTATAAAATAAAGGTAATGAGCTATATTTTATGCTCAAATACATGGACAAAACCATATTCTTTTATTCTAATACAATTGCTCAGAGAAAAAAAAATATTAACAAGTAATAAAACATTTTATCAGAAAGATAGGTGTCAGAATTATTGGCACCCCTAAAGATTCTTATAAATAAAATCAAACAAAATTAAATCTGCATTAACATTCTACTTCTTTAAGTTCATCTCAGTCTTAAGGAACTGTATTGTGGCCTTCCATGGCTTCCTGTTTCACTGGGGTATAAAAATGAGGTAACACGCATATGAAATCCATTTGTCATCCATGACCATCAAGGGGAAAGGCAAAGAACTCACAAATGAAAAGAGACAAATGGTTGTTGACCTTCCTAAATCAGGCAATAAGTACAAAACAATAGCTAAAAAACTAAATATACCACTTACCACTATTAGGGCAATAATTAAGAAGTTCAAAACCACTGGAACAGTGGTAAACTTGCCTGGTAGAGGACACAAGTATATTTTGCCCCCACGCACAGTGAGGCAGATGGTTCGGGAGACAAAGGGAAATCCACAGTACGAGAATTACAGAACTTGGTTGCATCTTGGGGTCACCAATTCTCCAAATCTACAATTAGACACCACCTCCGTGCCAATAGGCTATATAGAAGGGTTGCCAGAAAAAAAGCCTTTATTGACAGCAACCAACAAACGTAAGCGCCGCCTGGAGTTTGCTAAACGGCATTGGCACTTCGATTGGAACTGGGTGCTATGGTCAGATGAGACGAAAATAGAGCTCTTTGGCCACGCACACCAGCGGTGGGTTTGGCATTGAAAGAAGGATGCGTGTGCAGAAAAGAACCTCATACCTACTGTAAAATATGATGGCAGGACCCAGGATATTTTGCAATAACATTGGAGATGAGACAACTTGCATCACAGACTAGCAGCATGTTAATGGAGTAATCAGTAAATGTCTTCAGTCTCCGAAGGTGCACAAATACAAATGTGTGTGTAATCGATGGCTCGGAAATGATGCAAACTTTAATTTGTTGCACAGGGGTCATAGGAAAAACGATGTATGCATTTGCTCTTAACCAAAGCAGCCGTTACCTGGCTAATGCATTTTGACATGGTAGAGTGACAGACACCAGAAATATTCCCAGCTGGTGTTTGGAATGAGCCAGTTGCATAAAATGTTAAAGCAGCTGTAATCTTGACATGTACTGGTATGGCACAACTCCTGGCTATAGGATTCTGTAAATCAGTCTTCATCTCAGAACACAGGTCTGCTGTAGCCTGTTTATTAAGTCGGTATCTCTGCACGACATGTACCAAAGAACTTCTACATAGACAAGATGGTCAACTCCGCTGATTTAACATTGGAACTTCCACCCATGCCTAAGCGGTGCATCATGGGAATCCAAAGAGTTCTGGTAGCGACTTTTCCCCTATCTATATAATGTAAAATCTGCCTCATTTCCTATTCCATGCCTTCTATTTTTAAAATAATTGCATTTTTAAACACTATTCACCTAGATTTATTTAGAGACACCCCTCCTTAGCACATACGTGTTATTATTTGTACAATCAATGTTTTCACCTGGCCTGACAAGAGCTCTTTATCACCGAAGTGCAGACAGAAATTGCCACTGTCATGCACATTCATAAGCAGTCAAGACTGGGGCGAGGTTTGGTTGTCAAGGATAGACTACAACTAGTACTACAGTATAATGCCTCAGAGGTTGTAGCAATATTGAAAAACATAGTAATCTCCCTTTTCATTTTTCCGCGGGATGATCTTTTCATATCCATAAATCAAATATAAAGTTTAAGAGGAAATAAGTAAAACGTACATAAAATACATTAAGAACTACTATTGTTAGAGTATTCAAAACTGTTTAGTCATGAATTGCAACCGTAACTGAGAACTGAGCTAAGAATATAAATATAAGCTGACAATTTAAAAAAGAGACATACATTTACATGTTTTTAAATTAAGCAGTTGCTTAATTAATAAGACATAAATATACAAAGCATTTTTAATAATAAACACTATTTTCAATAATACATTGAATTTTTAATAATAGACACTTTTTAATAGTGTGTAAACAATGGATCATACATATAAGGAGAAAGGATATGAAACAGACTTCAACCTATGACAAGCTTCTTAAAGAAATACATATTTTTAAATGAAGCAGTTGCTATTAATTGATAGATAGAGACAATGCATTTTTAATTATGCATTTATACAATAGATTATGCTTATTAGCAACTCTGGTAGAGACAACTTTTGGTTATTAACATTTGTACAGGAACCAATCCTATAAACAACTTTCTGATGACAACTTTTTGATGGCTACCAAGCAGCATCTACTGTATATAAATACAAAAAGGCTGAATTCAGGAGTTGTAAAACTTACAAAAGATCATCCTGTGGAAAATTGAAAAGGGAGATATTACTATTTATTTTTTACTGTGTTGCCACAATTAAATGTGGAACACCTCCGAGACATTAGTACTATTTGTAGTAATGATTATAATAATAATAATAATAATAATAATAATAATAATAATAATAATAATAAATGTAACCCCCCTATTTTATATAGCACGTCACTGTATTAAGTCAAATGTACAGCCATGTGCACATCTAAGTTATGTCTGATGATTGATAGGCACTGTTGGTTTTGGGGGCTGTTTATTTGAATGAACTGTACTTACCCAGATTACATTTTTAAAACTTAATATATCTTTTAATGTAATGGGTTTTTTTTTCACTTTTGATTGTCAAAAGGCTCGGCTCCTGTTATAAGACTGTGTCTGTGCTGGACAACACGTTTACACACCTCAGTTCTTAAGCTATGCATGATAAAAACAGGAATTTTACTTGAAAAGTACACAACGGAGAGTTAAGCCCTGTTTGCTAGAACCAAAGTCATTGTATTTATCTTGCTCTTAATTGTATTATTACTTGTACTGTGATTCTTGATATGTATTTTTGTTTACGACTGTAAGTCGCCCTGGATAAGGGCGTCTGCTAAGAAATAAGTAATAATAATAATAATAATAATAATAATAATAATAATAATAATAATAATTAGGAAGGGCATACAGTACTATTTCAATCATATCATTTTGCAGAATTAATTTTCATTTTCAATACCCCATGCAGTATAATGTGTTACAAACAATAATCTGGTAAAATTGCCAGCATGTCCTTTCCTGATACATGGAGCAGATTGTTTGAAAGTCTGTGCATCCTTATTGTTAATGCCACACTAGTAGTATGGTTATTTTAATTCTGCCAATCTGGACTGATAAAGACCCAGAATTATGTGATTAGTTTGCTGGTATTGATAATATTTTCCTTTTGGGCTTTCTTGGGGCAGGGAATTATTGACGCCCAACAAGGAAATCGTGACAAATCTGTGGCAGTATGCACTGGGCACAAAATAGAAGAAAGCAAATACAGCACAACCAACTGTTGTGTGTTGATGTATTTCAATCTAATCTACTCGCTACCAAACCACGCCCCAGTTTTGACTGCTTATGAATATGCATGACAGTGGCAATTTCTGTTTGCACTGATAAAGAGCTCTTGTCAGGCCAGGTGAAAACATTGATCGTAGAAATAATAGCACGTATATGTTAAGGATGGGTGTCTCTAAATAAATCTAGGTGAATTGTGTTTAAAAACGCAATCGTTTTAAAAAGAGAAGGCTTGGAATAGGAGATGAGGTTGATTTTACATTATATAGCTAGGGGAAAAGTCGCTACTGGATTCCCATGATGCACTGCTTCGACAGGGATGGAAGAAAAGGCGGAGTTGACTATCTTGTCTATACATAAGATCTTTCCATGTACATCTGATTCGTCAAGGAATGTCACTCTGGTCCTATATATTCTATTGGCAGGGTATGTCCTTCTACTCCTTGCCTTTCTCCTTTCCTCAAGCATTCTGAACTGTAAAACTCATGATACCATGCTTTGTCACAATTCTAAACAGCTCTAGCAGTGGTTGTGAACGTTTAAGTACAAATTGTTACATTCCCACGTGCCATAATCAATTATAAGGCCTACATAGTGGAGCAGTGTGGAGTAGTGGTTAGGGCTCTGGACTGTTGACCGGTGGGTCGTGGGTTCAATCCCAGGTGGGGGACACTGCTGTTGTACCCTTGAGCAAGGTACTTTACCTAGATTGCTCCAGTAAAAACCCCACTGTATAAATGGGTAATTGTATGTAAAAACTTATGTGATATCTGTATAATGTGATATCTTGTAACAATTGTAAGTCACCCTGGATAAGGGTGTCTGCTAAGAAATAAATAATAATAATAATAATACATAGGTCACACAGCTGTGTTCCCTAATTGGCACACTTAATTCACAATAGTCATACTGAATAATTATATATGGAAAATCACTATGTATTATTGTTGTTTTTACTATTTAAAACAAACTGAAAAACATGAATTTGGTAACCTCATAAAATTATTATTATTATTATTATTATTATTATTATTATTATTATTATTATTATTATTATTTTTATTATTATTGTTGTTGTTGTCACATTAGCCTGTTTTTCTGTGACTGTACGTCTGCTCACATATTGCTGTCATTAATTACAAACTTAACAAACTCAGTTATTCTGAATTCAAAGCTTTTGCCGGTGATAGCAACAACTGCGAATCACTTTAGAACTACTCCGAGCAGACCTAAATCAACGAGACGCAACTCAGCGAGCCGCAATCATTCTGGCAATTGAAAATTGCAGGTTAACTGGGAGGTGGTTCAAAAAAACAGAGAGCACCCTGAAACACCCACAAAGTTCCAACAAAACCTGAATCAAATGCAAGGCTAGTTTTTCAGTGCTCTGATATTGAAAATTGGACGCAGCTGTGACTGTCCTTGCGCAAAAAAATAATAATCAGTGCAAAGCCCCGCTGCGCCATTGCATCTCGTTTGACATTGGGTCCCAAAATCACTAAAGTAATCAGTCTGCATCGAATTGTTTGATTTCTTACAACTTGTCATCCAAATCAGAGACTAGTTGCCATTGCTGTTGGGGTTACTGTATTGCCGCTGACTCACCAGCCACTATTCTGGATTTTTAAAAAAAATACTTTATTTGCTAAACTCAATTTAAATAGACAGATTGAACGTACAGGAGACCAAGGAAGCAAAGATATTCTTTCATTAAGCAGGAAATGGTAGGTTACAAAAGGAATATTTGCATCTCTTCTGGCAGATTGATTTGGAACAAAGATTAAACATAGTTTGAAGGATAGCATTTGATGTCCTTTAGTAATGATTAGACGCAACATTAAAAAGAAACCTCTGAGCCATTTTTTAATTCTGCATATTCCTCTTTTACAAAGAAATGCAGGAGTAACTAAATAACTGTAATATTGGTGTTGAGGGTACTGTCACTGTTTGATACACATTTATGGTGGCTTATTAAAGCACAGGGATTTTTTAAAATGAATTTCATACTTTTCATTTATTACATTTTTTGTGTCTTTCTAAAATGTTCAAACATCTGTTTTCTGACAGAAAAGATCTACAAACATCTGAAAAATGTCTAGAATAGGCCTATGCATTTCTATCAGGAATATGAATTTGACAGCAATCATGATATATAATGTACTGTGCTTGCTGATCCTATAACTGCTGTAAAATTATTAGCTTTGACTGAGAACTCCAATAACTACTGTAATAAAATGTACCACTTGAAATTACATAAATAGTTTTTGTACAGATCCATTTATTTTCCAGGAGGTATTTGGATTTAAAAATGATAACTCATTTTGTGTGCACATTCAAGGTGCTGGTATATGTGACAACATATTGTAGTGTACAAGCCATTCGGATGAGAAGAAGGAATAGAGGAGTGGAGACTAGGCAATTCAGGTCCGAACAGCAATTCTTTTATTCTATAGGCACAGTAGACCTTACCAAGACCCTCAGCAACCCTGAGGAGCTCACAGGCTCCCCTTAGATAGGCCTTAGCCCGCCAACAACATTTCAACAATGTAATAACCCTGACCAATCACAGTCCACTGTCCCTTGTTTCTGTCCAGGCGCACCGTTCCATCCCCTGAATCCCTCGAATCCCCTGGCGAGGGGTCACCGACAGTGCAAGGTTGCACCAATGTCCATCTATTGAGGCAGTCTCTTGCAGGCTCCTAGCACCCCTTCTCTGCATTGTACGCGCAGGAGCTCAGCGCCCTGCAGGGCTACTGTTGCTGCTAACAAGCCCCATCCATAACAACAGCGCGGCCACAGTGTTCCGTCTGCTTAAGGCCATTACAAGAGGTTTTTGCAGTTTAACAACTGCTTAGTTTTTAATCAAGCAGTTTTTTTTTTGGCCAAGAACAAACATAATGCATAATGTCTTCAAGCCAAAAATACATTTATTCTTTCATCCTTTGTCTTTTAAATATCTTGACTTAAATATACCACATACATCAAAGATTAGTTAAAATAAAACAATGTTATAGAGGTATAAGACCACTGTAAAACAGATTTCAACTAAAAAGACATTTTCCTGCGACATGAATATCACAATAAAACTTTAAATAATACAACAATGTTATGCCATTAAAGTGGGAAATGACTGTACCTTAAGTCATTTCTCTGTAGAATTCTTACAAGAGTGTGCTCACTGGTCTCTCGTGCCTTTTTATACATTTCACCATGCCAGGCTTTATATACTATTAGGATTATAAGCTTTGGCTGGGCTGATAAGGCTGTATGTAGGTAGCCTAATTTTCTATAGTTTAAATTGCGGCTTTCTTTGAAAGCAGCTAAATCATAATCACAACAGCAAACATTGTTTTCAGTACATGTAAAACATGCCTTTCTTAAAGTATAACTATCAAACTGGCACTGTTGTAAAGTGTATTTTCCACGAAGTCAGATACATTTCACTGGACCCTAAAATAATATTTTGGGTAGCTTTGAACTGCAAATAGCCACTTGAACCCCATCACCATCACATATCTCATACTGATTAAAAAAACAAATAAATCCCATTTTATGACTGCAACGTGCAGAGTCATCTGAGCTGGCTCCCAGTCAAATGTTCTATACATATCTGCAGTTTTAGTTAGTACTTCTGCAGTAGTTGCTATGCAATATGTGCTCCAGAAAAGGTCCTTAACTCATGCTTAGATTTTTCTTACATCAGTTTTATTGCTATTTCATGAAAAGAGAATGTCCTAATCTATGATAGACAAATTGTACTTGGCAAAACGATTGTGTTGTTCAACGTGCGACGGTAACACTTGGAGGCTTTTCAATGCTACTACTTTTATTAGAATACTATGACTACTAAGGATAATAATAATTGAAAGCCCAGATACATAAGTGACATACTGCTGACAAACCCCTCCCCCACCCTTCCTATTTGTATCTACTATATGAGCATAAACACATTAATGTAAGTGCACAGCTTGCACCGGCAAGCCTAATTCATGCACATCTACTGTAGCAGTCCCTAGAGCAAAATTATATTCTTGCAGATCAAAGCAATAATGTGCTTCTCGCTCGAATCTTGCATACTGCAATATATCACCAATGCTTTACTCAGTGTTAACCTCATCACAGTGGTCTCTCATCACAGTCTCTTCTGGCCGTTTGGATTCCCAGTTCTTTGTTCACCTAGCTCAGCCTTGACCAGAGGTAGGCTTTATTTAAATAACAGGCTGAAATCCTGTCCGATTAACTGCGCCTATTTAAAAAGGGGTTAGAGCACCCACTAAAATATAGGCGAGACATATAGGCGAGACTGGAGCTCTGTATTCAGGTGGAAAAAAGAATGAATATATCGAAACACATTTATTTAAGTGAATGATAGGTATATTATAAACCTCAATTATCATCTCAGCCAATCACTTTTCAGTCATTATCTCACTGGCTTTAAAACGGCAAAATATATTTCAAGCAGCCCAAACAATCCCGTCCTAAATATAACCTGAACACATTTTGTCTTCATACATATAATACTATAATAGCCCAATATTAACCACAGCGGCAATTACCTGTAGCTATTTGTGCTTGTCTTTCACTTAACTGTCGCTGCGAGCCAGACACTAACACTTTAATAGAAATACATATTAAGTCAAACAAAACATGTGTGGCGCCCCCTGTAGGACTGTTGTTTTAACTACGCCACCCCTTAATTATACCAGGAGTAAGGAGACCTCTGAATTAAAATATCTCCCCTATATTGCGACCCCCGCTTGAGTCCCTTTCAAACAAATGAAAGAATAATGAGGAAAATGTTGATATGGTTTAAACCTTAGCCAACATAGGCAAGGTGTTATTTATTTAAATGCAATGAAAATTAATTCAGACAAAAGATTTTAAAAAAGAGAGAAATGTTTGCTTTTTAGTACAGGTATCTTCTTTACCAACTAACAGCAGTTATATGCTATGGTAGGTTCAAACCTAAAAGAAAGCAAAAATGGGTTGATAAAGCATAATGAAGTCAGGGCAGCCTCTCCCATATGTCACTGTCAACTGGAGAAGAAAGTGCTCAATGCAAGAAAACAAAAATGTACAAAATAGTGTTTTAATAAAAATACAAGCAAATAGTGATTAACAAAATAATCTTCATAATCATTATAATCAAGGCTCATTTATAATGCAAGGTTTGGAAGCAATTTTGAATGTACACTGGGTTAAATGTGTTTGTAGGCATTTTTATTAAAGTTTATCAAATTAGATCAGGTTTTATTACACCTTTTTATTATTTTACATTCTTTTGAAGTGTTAGTAAGCTAGTTGTAACAGCAAATAAACCAAAAAAATGCTTCTTAAAAAAAATAGACCCATAAAACTATTGATACATGTGACAGGATGAATGGTGCAGTGCAAAGGATGTGGAATGTCCAGACCGTTGTCTCCCAAAGAATAATCCTTTTTAATTATTAACAAAAATATTACAAAATAATCCAAAATGAAAAATAATAATATACCCCGCTATCAGCAATGATATTGGGGTAAAACAAAACAAGTCCCGACTCAAAAAGTAAACAAAAAGGCACTCCTTAAACCACAATCCTCCGTGCACGAAACTGTGCTCTTCTCCTCGGTGGATCGTGGTGCGGCGCTGTGCTGTGTTGTGCTCTGTGGTGAGGGTGTGCTCTGGGGTAAGTGCTGGCTCGCTGGCTACAGCCTCCCGTCCTCCGCCTCTATTTACAGACAAAACAACAACACGTAATACACACAAAACAAACATCGGCTCCGCCGGTCGCTTCATTATCTCAGCGCAAGGGGAGGTTTTGACGTAGCTGCTTCCCCTTTGTACCCAGCAAACTCCTCCCTGCAGTCAACGCGTCGCCTGGTTTCTCCAATAGAGGGCTGCCCCGCAGCTGACTGCAATGGAATCGTCCTGAGTACTTGCAGCTACGCCCTCCTAATATGGTTACCTTCCGGTTTCCAGCTACCACCGAGGTAGTAGATCTAGGAGGCAGCTTACCTTCCCCTTACACAGCGCCTTTCTAATCGGGAGGGAGATTTACAGCATCGATCCTTTCTCTCGCTATCACATATCTCACCCTCAGAGTGATGCCGAAGGAACACTCGCCAACTCTACATTCCCCAATGGTCCCCCTCCCTTGAAAAAAATCATGCTTTGATGCTCCTTACCCGCACGATGTTTCACAGTATAGTGGAAGGGTTGCAGCGCCAGATACCACCGAAGTTATCCGAGCGCTATTGTCCTTCATCGTATGTAACCACCTTAAAGGAGCATGATCAGTGATAAGAGAGAAAGAACGCCTAACAGGTAATAGCTAAGAGCGTGAGTAGCCCATTTGATGGCTAAACACTCCTTCTCAATGACGGAGTAGTTAATCTCCCTAGGAGCCATTTTTTGCTCAAATAAATAACAGGGTGTTCTACCCCGTCAACTTGTTGGGACAGGACCGCCCCAGACCAATGTGGGAGGCATCGGTCTGCAGGATGAACTCTTTGCCAAAATCTGGTGAAATCAGAGCGGAGCTTGACAGAGTCGCTTCTTAATCAAATCAAATGCTTCCTGACACTGCCCTGTCCATTTAACTATTTTTGGAGCAGCCTTCGGGTGAGATCTACCAGGGGTTAACTATGGTGGCATACTCGGGATAAATCGGCGGTAATAGCCGGCTAGCCCCAGTAGTGATCTCACCTGTGACTTGGTTCTCGGATCGCCGCCTCCACCAGCCTGGACTTTGAGGCGATCGGCCTCACCCGCCATTACCCATAATGTAGCCAAGATATTGGGTCTCCTGTTTGCCAAATGCACACTTGCCCAGCTTGGTTGTTAGCCCCGCCTCCCTCAGAGACTGGAGGACGGCTGAAATTCTAACAATATGCTCCTTCCAGGTGGAGCTAAAAATCACCACATCGCCAATGTACGCGGCGGCATACTGATGATGGGGAGCCAAGACCTGGTCCATCAGTCTCTGAAAGGTGGCGGAGCTCCATGCAACCCGAAGGGCATGGTCCGAAATGGAACAAGCCATCTGGGGTAGAGAAAGCAGTTTTCTCTTGAGCTCTGAGTCAGTGGAATCTGCCAATATCCCTTCGCCAGGTCCAAGGTCGAAATCAACTGCGCCTTACCCAGTCGGTCAAGGAGCTCATCCACCCGGGCATTGGATACGCATCGAACTTGGAGATGGCATTAACCTTTCGAAAGTCCACACAGAACCGAGTAGAGCCGCCCTTCTTGCCCACCATCACGATAGGACTGCACCACTCGCCCGGAAGGTTCAATGACTCCAAGCTCGAGCATATCCTCCACCTCCTTGCGAACAGGAACTCTGCGACTCTCTGGGATCCGCACGGTCTCTCCCGACCCTGACCCCTGGTGGAGTAATAATGGCATGAGAAATAACATTAGTTCTGCCGGGCAAGTCAGAGAAAACATCATTAAACCTTTCCACCAACTGGTAGAGCTCCCGCTTCTGATCCGAAGTAACTGTTCCCCATCGGAATATGAGTTGTAGCTGGTGGATTGACAGTGGGACCAAAATCCTCTTCCAAACTGTCACCGCTACAAATAGGGCCTCCCTTTCATTCCAGGGTTTTAGCAAATTGATATGATAAATTTCGGTTTTATTTCGGCGATCGGGTTGTCTAATTTCATAATTTACTTTACCAATTTCCGAACCACCTCATATGGCCCCTGCCACTTAGCATACAACTTAGATTCCGATGTGGGAAGTAGCAACAGTACTTTATCACCTGGCCGAAAAGTCCGAATACGTGCTTGTTTATTGTACTGTTGCTCCTGGCGATGCTGAGCTAGTTTTAGGTTCTCTTGTGCCAAACGACCAACCAATGCTAGGCGGTCTCTTAACATAATTACATATTTGACTATGTTTTTAGAGGTCTTTGTTTGCTCCTCCCACCCTTCTTTCACAAGATCAAGGATACCTCGTGGTTGCCTCCCATACAGCAGCTCAAAGGGAGAAAACCCGGTCGAACTCTGAGGCACCTCTCTCACTGCAAACATTAGGTAAGGGAGGAGTTTAGCCCAATGTTTTTGCTCTTGGTTGACAAACCGCTTCAGCATCTGTTTCAAGGTCTGATTAAAACGCTCCACCAAACCGTCCGCTCATGGGTGATAAACGGAGGTTCGGATCGACTTAATTTGCATCAATTTGTATAATTCTTTCAAACATTGTGACATAAAGTTCGTTCCGTGATCAGTGAGGATTTCTTTTGGAATCCCTACTCGATATAATGTTTACTAACTCTTTAGCAACTGCTGCGGCACTAGTGGATCTCAATGGTACTGCCTCTGGATATCTAGTCGCAGTAGTCCACCACTACCAAAATGTGCGATATCCAGAGTCAGACTGGCTCAATGGACCCACTATGTCCATAGCAATGCGCCAAAGGGAACTGAGATTAGGGGCAGTGGGACCAGCGGGCCGGGCGAACTCGCCCCGGCGCTACTTGCTGGCATTCCGGCATTCCGCTACATATCGCGCCACCTCACTAAAAACTCCCATCCAATAAAATCGAGCCAATATTCGCTCCCGAAGTCTTATCGATACCTAAATGGCCTGAACAGGGGACATCGTGAGCCAACCGCATGATCTCACGTCGAAAAGACTGAGGAACGAGTAGTTGTGTTACAATCTGGCTTGTGCTCGTGGCTTGGGATACTCTATATAGTAAGTGCCCGACAATAATGTGGTGGGGATATGTAAGCGCCGGCTATCCTCTACATCCTTCCCTCGATAGACCGAACCTGCCCCCAGATGTGTACCAGCGAAGGATCGCTCTTTTGTTCCAATGCTAGGTCCACATCTCGTCCCAGAATTTCGGGATATCGAGCGGAGCTAAAGTAGCTTCAGCACTGGGGTCTCAGTAACCTGTCCCTGCAGGTCACACTGAGTCCCAATCCCCTTACCCTTACATTTGACCGATTCTGAAGTTTCCCTACCAAACCCCAGCCTTGTTTCATTAATGTTCCTTCCCATTTTTCAACCCTCCGCTTCTTTTTGTTTTTTCGGTGAAATCGGGAATGGAACAGATCAGTGTGCAGTGGAAAAATATTCCCAATAGCTTCCCCTGCTGCTCCCATGGTCTTACCGGAGACTGGCTTTACCGCTTTATAAATCATGCTGTCAAAATGCGCCAGTCTCGACCCTAAAATAACTGGATATGGTAACTTTTCTGCCACAGCCACGATTACGTGGGCGGTATGACATCCAACTGTCAAATCTAATTTGGTGAGGGGTAGTCCTTGTTATCCCCATGGATACAGGAAATGACCACAACCCCCGTGACCACCAAGGTACCCCCTTCAATAGAGCTTTCAAAATCAAAGTTTGCCCACATCCTGAGTCCACTAATGCGGGTGCTCACATCACCAACCCGCACATTAACAATACAAGGCCCCTCCCAATCATTACCCCTGGACTTACCTGGTGCTGTCAGGACATAATGGGAGGCCACACCACATTCCATGGCCGCGGCAGTTCCTGGCGAGGTGGCCGACCTCCTGGCACCGTAACAAGTGGGGCGAAAGGGTGCCCACGGAGCAGGTGTGTCCCGCTGCCGATTTGGCAGCGGGAGGGGTACTCTGCTCTTACTCGCTGGGGTCGCCTCGCCTCCATTGTGTTGGAGGGAGGCCGCCCATGGGGTGACGCTGCAGTGCTGGTCCGTGGGTGGTGGGGGTGAAGCGTGGTGTGGTGGTGGTGCCGCCGCCGCGCCCATTGGAGGCAAGAGTAGGTAGGGTGACCACTGGAGCGGTAGGCAGGGCGCCCTCGTATCCTTCGCCAATCTGACTGCCGCATCCAGCGTGGTGGGACGGTGGCGACTGACCCAGTTCCGGTGTCCGCCCCAGCACCCTCACAAATTGCTCGATCGCGATGAGCTCAGTCACCTTTTCCGCATCATTGGTGCCGGGCAGAGCCACCGGGTCACGTGGTCCACCAGTTGTTGCGCCACCACGCTGGGTCGCAGTCCTGGGGGTCGCTGGTATTCCCGAACCGGGCGACGGTGGGTTTCTTCAGTGATGTCTAATCGCTGGAGAATGGCCTGCCTCACTCGATCGTAATTGAGGGCGCCTTCATTTGTTAAGGCTTGGTAGGCTGCCTGGGCCTCCCCAATGAGATTAGGGCCCAACTGGGTAGCCCACCCATCCCGAGGCCACTGTGCTGCCGTAGCCTGCCTTTCAAAGGCTACTAAGTAGGCCTCGGATCATCCTCCAGCGACATCTTCACCACCCTTATCCTTGGTACGGGTGGCGCTGGTTCAATCGCCGTCCTCCCCCAGATTGGCCTCCAGAAACATGGCATGCATCCGCCCATCATGGCCGCCATTCCTTCCTGATGTCTGCGCCCTGTGCCTCCAATATTGCTCCTAACGCGGCAAGGCCCATCCCGAATCCCACTCTGACACCAACTGTGACAGGATGAATGGTGCAGTGCAAAGGATGTGGAATGTCCAGACCGTTGTCTCCCAAAGAATAATCCTTTTAATTATTAACAAAAATATTACAAAATAATCCAAAATGAAAATAATAATATACCCCGCTATCAGCAATGATATTGGGGTAAAACAAAACAAGTCCCGACTCAAAAAGTAAACAAAAGGCACTCCTTAAACCACAATCCTCCGTGCACGAAACTGTGCTCTTCTCCTCGGTGGATCGTGGTGCGGTGCTGTGCTGTGTTGTGCTCTGTGGTGAGGGTGTGCTCTGGGGTAAGTGCTGGCTCGCTGGCTACAGCCTCCCGCCCCTCCGCCTCTATTTACAGACAAAACAACAACACGTAATACACACAAAACAAACATCGGCCCGCCGGTCGCTTCATTATCTCAGCGCAAGGGAGGTTTTGACGTAGCTGCTTCCCCTTTGTACCCAGCAAACTCCTCCCTGCAGTCAACTCGTCGCCTGGTTTCTCCAATAGAGGGCTGCCCCGCAGCTGACTGCAATGGAATCGTCCTGAGTACTTGCAGCTACGCGCCCCTCCTAATATGGTTACCTTCCGGTTTCCAGCTACCACCGAGGTAGTAGATCTAGGAGGCAGCTTACCTTCCCCCTTACACAGCGCCCTTTCTAATCGGGAGGGATATTTACAGCATCGATCCTTTCTCTCGCTATCACAATACAGTAATCCCTCGCTAAACTGGACATGTCTGGAAATAACAGATTGTCCGAAATAACGAGCTGTCCGGTTTAAAAAAAAACGCTCGCACACACACCCACACACACAATCATAGATGAAGAAAAAAAAATAGCAAATATATTAAATGATTACTTTTCACAGGTTTTTACAAACGAAAACACGGACAACATGCCCCACATGTCGACCTGTTCCTATCCAATTTTAAATAACTTTAGCATAACAGAGGCAGAAGTGTTAAAGGGACTAGGAGCTAAACAAATCCCCTGGGATTTGGGATGAGATCCTCCCAATAGTACTCAAAGAAATGAAAGAAGTTATTTACAAACCGCTTACCAAGATCATGCAACAGTCTCTTGACACAGGGGTTGTACTGACAGACTGGAAAATTGCAAACGCAATACCGATCCACAAAAAGGGAGACAAAACCGAACCAGGTAACTACAGACCAATAAGCCTGACTTCTATTATATGTAAACTGTAAACTTATGGAAACTATAATAAGATCTAAAATGGAAAATTACCTATATGGTTACAATATCCTGGGAGACAGTCAGCACGGTTTTAGGAAAGGGAGATCGTGTCTAACTAACCTGCTTGACTTTTTTGAGGATGCAACATTGACAATGGATAATTGCAAAGCATACGACATGGTTTATTTAGATTTCCAGAAAGCTTTTGACAAAGTCCCGCATAAAAGATTAATTCTCAAACTGAACGCAGTAGGGATTCAAGGAAATGCATGCACATGGATTAGGGAGTAGTTAACATGCAGAAAACAGAAGGTACTGATTAGAGGAGAAACCTCAAAATGGAGCGAGGTAACCAGTGGTGTACCACAGGGATCAGTATTAGGTCCTCTACTATTCCTAATCTACATTAATGATTTATATTCTGGTATAGTAAGCAAACTTGATAAATTTGCAGATGACACAAAAATAGGAGGAGTGGCAAACACTGTTGCAGCAGCAAAGGTCATTCAAAATGATCTAGACAGCATTCAGAACTGGGCAGACACATGGCAAATGACATTTAATAGAGAAAAGTGTAAAGTATTGCATGCAGGCAAAAAAAAATGTGCATTATAAATATCATATGGGGGATACTGAAATTGAAGAAGGGAACTATGAAAAAGACCAAGGAGTTTATGTTGACTCAGAAATGTCTTCATCTAGACAATGTGGGGAAGCTATAAAAAAAGAAAAGGCCAACAAGATGCTCGGATATATTGTGAGAAGTGTTGAATTTAAATCAAGGGAAGTAATGTTAAAACTTTACAATGCATTAGTAAGACCTCACCTAGAATATTGTGTTCAGTTCTGGTCATATTGCTGCTCTAGAAAGAGTGCAAAGAAGAGCAACCAGAATTATCCCGGGTTTAAAAGGCATGTCGTATGCAGACAGGCTAAAAGAATTGAATCTATTCAGTCTTGAACAAAGAAGACTACGCGGTGATCTGATTCAAACATTCAAAATCCTAAAAGGTATGGACAATGTCGACCCAGGGGACTTTTTTGACCTGAAAAAAGAAACAAGGACCAGGGGTCACAAATGGAGATTAGATAAAGGGGAATTCAGAACAGAAAATAGAAGGCACTTTTTTACACAGAGAATTGTGAGGGTCTGGAACCAACTCCCCAGTAATGTTGTTGAAGCTGACACCCTGGGATCCTTCAAGAAGCTGCTTGATGAGATTCTGGGATCAATAAGCTACTAACAACCAAATGAGCAAGATGGGCTGAATGGCCTCCTCCCGTTTGTAAACTTTCTTATGTTCTTATGTTCTTATTTATAGTGTTCAGTTTATGTTTAATGTATACATCATTGCACTGAAATAACATTAATGTGTTCTCTGTACACTTTTTACCTTTTGCATTTTCTGTGATGTAGGAATTCCTATTTTCCAGAGGGTAGCAACTACAGCTGTTAAAAATGTGTATTTTTTCTGAAAAAACAATTTTCAGCGAGCTTATCCTTGCTTCCAGGATCTTATCAGGTAGAAGACATCTGGAATGCTAACCATTGCTGGGAAGTGCACGTTTTTCACTTGTGCACTGATTAGCATATCCAGCACTTAACACTTAGTGACACCTTTGTCTTATACAGTACATACTTTTTCTAAGACACTATACAATACTAGCAATTAAAAGTAACAGTCTCCTGTAAATTAGTACATTTAAGAAAACAAAAAGCACTAATCACTGCCTATAGCAAAGTGTAATAAAGCACGGTGAAAGCATGGTAGAGCAGAGGCAAGCATTGTAAAGAACAGCAAAGTATAGTAAACCATGTTAAAATTGCCAAAATACAGTAAAAATACTGTGATACACTTTTATAAGAGTCATTATATGCATCTTTGCATTTCTATCGGTTGTATGTAATGATCTGCTTAAGTTTCTAATTTGAATATAAATAAAAAATAGATCTTAGTTAGATACATTTGCTGGTCTAAATAAAAGGAATGCTAAACACAATGTTGCAATTACATAATAATGGTAGCTGCATTGTTTATATTGATGACAAGAAAAATGTGCGGGTAGTTTTTTTTAGAGAATTAAAGATACTGAACAGAAAAGAAAGTATAAAATCAGATTTATTTCTTCTATCTGCAACACATACTACCCATGCTTTCTGTTGTGTATCGTGTATAAATTCCCCAACCTCATCTTTCCTTCTCTCCGAGTGGCTGAGAGGCGGGTCTTCGGGGGTTTGCTAGCCCTATAAAATAACATTCTGCTGTTCCCTCAGGTCTGCCCTTTTAAGAGACGTGTGGACGCTCTGGTCCAGAACTGAGACATGGCCAGGAAGGAAAATCCCAAAAGGAAAGAGAACACAAAGAAAGAGAATAGTGGTAGCGGGGAAAAACGTGGGCAGACCCCATAAGTATTTTTAGCAGGCTGAGGGAGCAGCGAGAGTAGGACACCTTTGTCTCCCTTGTGTCAGTGAATTACCCACCACCCTTCCACAGACCCGTACCAAATTAACTTTAAAGCACTGGAAAAGTGGAAACAGAGATATAACTGATACAAAACCAAAGTCAGAAAACCTTCTTGGTAACAGCCTACAAGATTTGTTTTGTATTTATTTAGTGGCTTTATATTTGCATTTTGGCCTGCATTTGATTTCCATGTGCTCATAGCAAACATAGCATGCGTTGTGCTATGGTTGCATTTAAAACAAAATATTGATGAAAATTATAAAATGAAATGGCAAACTACAGATTGACTTTGAAGTGATATACTAATATTTAGCATCAGGGAAAACAACATCATAGATCATATTATGGAAATAAGCTGATGTTGAAAAATACCTGTGGATGAGTTATTGCAGGTGCAAAACCATATACACATACATATTCCAGTGTTATTATTATGAGGAGAACAGAAAAAAGCAACTCAAGAGATAAAGTACCCTTATAAACACCCACAGACCATACTTAACCTTTCATGTTGTTGCATCACAATCCTGGTTACAAATTAACGCAAATAACAATATACACAGATGTGGCATCTGGCAATAATAAAACCAATAAAGAATGCTGTTGCAGCAGTATAATGTTGAATGACAGGAAGATTAATCAAAAAGTTACATAACAAAATAAGATTAATGAACCTTCTGTGGTTACGCAGGTGGCCCCTCTCCCCTATTTGTGACTGCTCCCTTTGAAGTACTGGACATGTAAAGTATTTAATCTCCATTTGTTTTTCACCTAATATACCAATATTAATTTTTCCTTGAGAATGCTCTGTCCATCTTTTAAACATTATTTTCAGTTTATTGCAGGTGGTTAAACAGCCTTAAACAGTAGTATGGCTCTAAGAGACCAACAGTAGTTTCATTTATTGGCTTAAATATTATTAATCTGTCCTCTACTGTACAAGTAATTAATCATATACTGGCAAATAGAATAACACACCTCTTTTAGTGTAGCTTACATCATATTGTGATACCACACATTGCATTAAAATGATAATAGTATATTACAAAGCACAAATATTAACATTTTAGTGTTTTTTTATATTTAACATAAGCATAAACTGTAAAATCTACCAAGTTTTTATCAACTTGCACCACCAGCTGTGTTGACAGCTGATTTTATATTTTTTATTCAAGTGATGCTACCTCCAGTGTTTTTTAAAGTTCTTTGGACCGGAGTGGATAAAAAGTGATAGAGCTTCAAGGTTTATACACACACACACACACACACACATATATATATATATATTGTGTGGTTTGGTTTAACGATAGTCTTAATTTAAACAGGGGAACAGGCTTAGCCTGCCCTGTGTTAGATAGGGATAACAGCCTTCTGTTTAGTTAGTGCCCAAAGAAGGGCTAGGTTTTGTTTTGTGTTTTGTTTGTTTTCTGTTTCTTTTGTTAATAAACTTATGCCATGGCGTTTAAAGAGTACGTCCAGTGTACCGTGTCTAATTAAAGGGACAGGCACTAACCTGAAAAACAACACAGACGCCGCCTGTAAAGACCTGAATACTTTACAATATATATATATATATATATATATATATATATATATATATATATATATATATATACAGTATATATATATATATATATATATATATACAGTATATATATATATATACAGTATATATATTATGTTGAACTTATCGCCACAAAAGCAAGGAAAGCAGCCAAAGGAACCAGACCACACAAGCATCCACAGACTGCTGTCATAAGACATAGGACATGCAACTCTTTCCAGATGACACAAGAGACATCCATCATCGTGGTCCACAGGTGCTGTAGCAATTGATATACATGTACACTTCAATGCATGCACACCTACTTCAGGCTGCAGACTCGTATCAACTTTACACAAATAGAACTATATTTGCATGCACTTTGGATCTCAAAGCAAGTATGAAAGTAATTGACATGTCTCAATGCACTATTACCGTTTTCTAGCATTTCATATATATATATATATATATATATATATATATATATATATATATATATATATATATATATATATATATATATATATACATTGCCTATAGAAAGTCTACACCCCCTTGAACTTTTTTCACATTTTGTTGTGTCAGTGCCTCATTTTGTTGTGTCAGAGTTTCATGCATTTAAATGAGGATTTTTTTCCATTTATCTACACACCATATTCCACACTGTTAAGGGGAAAAAGTTTTATTGAGAAAAAAAAAAATATATATATATATATATATTAAAAATACAAAACTGAAAGATCATAATTGGATAAGTCTCCACCCCCCTGAGTTAATACTTGGTGGAAGCACCTTTGGCAGCAATTACAGCTGTGAGTCTGTTGGGATAGTTGACCATTCTTCTTTACAAAACTGTTCAAGCTCTGTCAAGTTCCTTGGGGAGCGTCGATGGACAGCAATCTTCAAGTCATGCCACAAATTTTTGATTGGATTTAGGTCGGGGCTCTGACTGGGCCACTCAAGGACATTTACCTTTTTGTTCCTTAGCCACTCCAGTGTAGCTTTGGGTTGTTGTCATGCTGAAAGGTGAACTTCCGTCCCAGTTTCAGCTTTCTTGCAGAGGGCAGCAGGTTTTCCTCAAGGACTTCTCTGTACTTTGCTCCATTCATTTTTCCTTCTATCCTGACAAGTGCCCCAGTCCCTGCCAATGAGAAACATCCCCAAAACATGACTCTGCCTTCACCATGTTTCACAGTAGGGATGGTGTTCTTTGGGTGATGCGCTGTGTTGGGTTTGTGCCAAACATAACGCTTTGCATTTAGGCCAAAAAGTTCCATTTTAGTTTTGTGATCTAGGCAGGGTCTTGGTGGTGCCATACACCTTCCACTTCTTTATAATCGTCTTGACCGTGCTCCAAAGGATATTCAATGCCTTTGATATTTTTTATACCCATCCCCTGATCCGTGTCTTTCAACAGCTTTGTCCCAGAGTTCTTTTGATAGTGCCTTGGTGCTCATGGTTGAGTCTGCTTTGTAATGCACTACCCAGTAGAGGGAACTTACAGAAACTGCTAAATTTAACCTGACATCATGTGAATCACTACAATTTAACACAGGTGGAGGCCACTTAACTTGGTGTGTGATTTTGAAGGTGATTGGTTACACCTGAGCTAATTTAGGATTGCTATTACAAGGGGGGTGGACATTTATCCAACCAAGCTATTTCAGTTTTTATTTTTAATTAATTTTCTACAAATTTCTAAAATATTTTTTTCACTGGAAGTTGCGGGGTAGGATGTATAGATAAATGAAAAAAAAATATTTTAATGCATTTTAATTCCAGGCTATAAGGCAACAAAAGGTGAACATTTTGAAAGGGGGTGTAGACTTTCTATAGGTACTGTATATAGGTATGTGGTAGGACACAGCATGCATTTAGACACTTGGCAGATAGAGTGGAATGCCGCTTATATAGTTATATAGCAAAACCATTTTGCTGATTCAGTGCTTTTCTATTGTCTGTTTTACCTTGTGTGGAAGGGTGGTGAGCAATTCACTAACACACACGGGAGACAGAAGATTTTATTTGAAACACTGCACTGTTTTATTTTGGACATTTTCTTTTTTTCTTATTTGTCGCCAGATGGCACTGTTGCTGCAACTCCCCTTATACCAACGATGGTAAGCAGGGGTTGCACTTGTATCTGTCAGCACATACAGGTGCTCTAAAATAATAATGAAAACCAAAGGTGAAATAAAAAGAGAAAATAAAACACAGTAATAACACTACAAAATAAAGGTACTGCTTACGCTGTACCCCCCACTGCCGCTAAGCCGGTCAGTTCGGGTCACCGACCTACACTCAGCTATTCCCTATACACTGGGGTGGCCAGAGTTCCCTGTATCACTACACACGTCCCTTATAATTATTACATAATTATTAGAACATAGAACATAATTATTTCTTTTAATTCTTTTAATTATTTCTTTTAATTGTTTATTTGTTTAAGGCGGGCTGTCTTCCTCAGCCGTGTTTGCCTGTTTTGTTCTCTCTTCAACCGCTAACATTCCTGCCTGGTCTTTGATTACACTGGCGTCTTCTGCCAGCGTCACGGGGTATCCCCTCTCCGGCCACTGGAATGCATAACCAAGTGCAGTACTTATGGGCTAAGCAATCCCCCAAGGCCCGCCTCTCAGCCACTCAGAGAGAGGGAAAGCCAACACATCCTCTTCCCCACCTCTCCATGTCATTGCCATGACTGACAGGCAGATCTTACGAGGCTGCTGCCCTCTTCCTGCAGAACCACGCATGCGCCAGTCATCACAGACCTCCCCCGTTACACCTTGTCTCCAGTGTTTATAAGGACACATTTCAAGCTGTCATTGGTCAGTACATCTAATCACCACAAACAAAGGGAAACATTGAGGCTTATCTGCATTTCAATCAAATAATACCATTTCCAAACTGAACCATTTTCTCTAATGTACAAGAGACAATGTGTCCCAAATAGAACTGTCATTAAGCTTCAAACAAAACTGCCTGTGTGATTGGTTCTCTGCTATATTAAGCACAGCTTTCCAAATTTAAACATCATATTACAACAAACTTGGCAAGTTTGATAACGTGTTTTATTACTATAACAAATGTATTGTCGGAACACCAGCCGTGTGTCCCACTAGAATGCTCCCCACAGTCTGAGAAGCGATCGAGTGTTAATAGCGATATACAGGTATAGTGCGATATTCATCAGGCAATACAATAACCTGTATTGAACAGCAATACCGGTATTTTTGGTTAAACTGATGCAGGAAAATGTCGGCTATTATCTCACAAGATAATCACTTCCCACGAGAACATGTAATGCGAGCAGTGCGAACACAAAAGAAAATATGGCAGAAGCACACAGAGCTTTTGAGCTGCTTAAATTCTGCAAAGCAAAGTCACATGTCTGGAATCATTTCCTAATAAAAAAAGTCTAAAAAGGATAGCTGCATCGCATCAAACATTGTGTTATGTTGTTTATTTTATTTTATTTATTCATTCTTTAACCAGGAAGCTAACCCATTGAGACCAAAGCCTCTTTTGCAAGGGTGTCCTGGCAAGATGACCACAGAGCAGGCAGCAGTAAATACAACATACATTTTACAAAACCAGAAACAAGTAAGTGTCTACAAAGCATACATCAGTGATTCACATAAAACACAACTTTAAAAATAATAAAACATTAACAACATTCAACGAGGCATTAGAAACATTTACAAATTGTTAATTCATGATATCTACCCTTTAAAATAGATGTAACTTTAGCCATTATTCTAAGTTTATCTGGTAAATTACCAATTAGAGGCACACTCATATCCTTAATATTTTTGTCCAACCGATTCCATTCCATAGGCGCACTATTGCTGAAGGCCCTTTGACCAACACAAGACCTTCTCCCCGTTACTTGATAATTAAGTGTAAGGCTAGATCTTAAATTATACTTGGCTATACTTGCCTGTAGCGTCAAACCTAGCTACCCTGGTGACAAGCCTATTACAGTTTTACACACCAATAGCATCCAGTGAAGCTATTTTCTGTAATCTAATGAAATCCACTTTAAGGATGTAAGTAACTGACAGTGATGAGTCTGAGGATTACACCCCAGTACAAATCTGGCTGGTTTGTTCATTAGCTGATCCAACCTTTTTAATTGTTTAACAAACTGAACGCAGTAGAGATTCAAGGAAATGCAGAAAGTACTGATTAGAGGAGAAACCTCAAAATGGAGCGAGGTAACCAGTGGATTACCACAGAGATCTAGGTCTAGAGTATTAGGTCCCCTGCTCTTCCTAATCTACATTAATGACTTAGATTCTGGTATAGTAAGCAAACTTGTTAAATTTGCAGACGACTGAAAAATAGAAGGTGTGGCAAACACCATTGCAGCAGCAAAGGTCATTCAAAATGATCTAGACAGTATTCAGAACTGGGCAGACACATGGCAAATGACATTTAATAGAGAAAAGTGTAAGGTACTGCATGCAGGCAATAAAAATGAGCATTATAAATATTATATGGGAGAAACTGAAATTGAAGAAGGAATCTATGAAAAAGATCTAGGAGTTTATGGACTCCTCTCATTTGTAAACTTTCTTATGTTCTTAACAGAGGCAAGTAAGTACAAGGTATCACCATAATCAAACAAAGGAAAAATGCAGCTCTTAATAACTCAATTTCTACTTTTAAGCATGATTTTTTTTTTATTCCATGTATTGAAATACAGAGGATCAGTCCCAATACACACCCCTAGTTTTTACAGCAGTATACCATATCTGTCTTCAGTCTTTGTCTATCTGTGTGAAGGAATGAGTCTAGAAGGAGTACAATGTTGGAATGGAGATGGAGATTCTTATTGTAAAGTTCCAACAGGGGTATATGGTTGAATGGAGAAGGAAGTGCAGGTCATCTGCTTGGGTGAAGTGGACTGACAACATCTCCTCTGTAACCTGTCTGAAAGGGCATTCCCAGTTGAAGGTGAAATGGTTATTACTATTGTGACTGTAATTTAGGTGACTACCGTTTCTCAACTAGAAAAATGTGTTGCAATAATTGTGATGTTTATTTTATCTTTAATAACCAATGAATGTAAACAAATGTAATCATGTATCGGATATAATAACCTTTCATTAATTAATAAACCATGTAATTCGAATAATTATCAAAGTTGAATTGTCTGATTTATTATAATAAATAATAAAGTTACTTTTCTTCCTGACATTGGGTTTGGCTGTTTTATTACAGTTTGCTACAGTATAGTATCTTTTCTAAGGTTGCATGTAGAATGAGTGAATTGTTTGGTGGAGGTAGTGGTAAGAGCAATAGGCCAGATATTCAAATATGTTGTGAATTTGTTTTATACAGCTCTGCTTGCATTGTGAATATCTTGCATATATTTGCAAGTCTGTGTAATTAAAAAGGTCTGTGGGGAAATTGCTATTATCACGGCACTGCGTAAATTAATACATTTAAATTGATAAAAAGGAAATTAATTGCTTTTTAAGTGGCTCAAAGTGTTCAAAAGCACAGAAAGGAGATTATATTAATAAATAGCTTTATCATAACTGTTTGGAAATGGACAAAACTAAAATCTTTTCTTCATTCCAGCATGTTATTTTTTGCTTTCCTTTTTCTTGTTGATGTTGTTCAATCAACACTCAAATACAAATTTTGAAATGTCATCATGAGTACTTACAAACATTCACACACTCAATTACCATTTAAATATTATTTTAGCTTGCTTGTGAATTAGTTCTGTGAAGTCACATATACATCAAATTTGTCTCCAATATTGCAATTTGTAGAAAACATTTTTTTTTTAAATTCCACACTTATAAAGACTTTCATAATTACTCATAACTCCTCCAGATTTAAAGACAAAACACTTGCGATTAAAAATCCTGCAAACCCCATTTTAAATTTCACTTGCAAGCACAATTTTCTCCAGGCAGATTGAGAAAAAAAACAGCATCTGCCCTTGCGAATCTCCCTGTATCCTTGTGCCATTTGGGGTGCCACCTAGTTTGTCCAACTCAGCATTCTTTACTTTAGTCATGCCAGGGGGTAAATAATTCCCAGATTCAGGATGCCAAATTTATGATGCTTTTGGGATGGTTTGGTGTATTGGGACTCCACAGAACATGATGGACTGCACTTTTTTGAGCATTGGAGCCATTGTGCTGGTAAAGGGCACAGTAAAGTATAGTACAGACTACAGATCATGCCATTCTTTCATAGCAGAAGCATGTTTGCTTCAGGCAATCCATTTCACAATGGTTTGGTGTATTGGGACTCCACAGAACATGATGGACTGCACTTTTTGAGCATTGGAGCCATTGTGCTGGTAAAGGGCACAGTAAAGTATAGTACAGACAACAGATCATGCCATTCTTTCATAGCAGAAGCATGTTTGCTTCAGGTAATCCATTTCACAAATCTGTCAAACTCGCATAGCATGCCAAATTTACCAGATGTTGACATTACTTCCTTATGCTTCAGCTATACTAAGAGTCTAGACTTGATGTTTGGCAAAAGGAATGATAACTAATTGTAAATCTACCTGAAATACATCAACACACAACAGTTGGTTGTGCTGTATTTGCTTTCTTCTATTTTGTGCCCAGTGCATACTGCCACAGATTTGTGATGATTTCCTTGTTGGGCGTCAATAATTCCCCTGCCCCAAGAAAGTCCAAGATATATTAAGTTTTAAAAATGTAATCTGGGTAAAAAGGAAAATATTATCAATACAAGCAAACTAATCACATAATTCTGGGTCTTTATCAGTCCAGATTGGCAGAATTAAAGTAACCATACTATTAGTGTGGCATTAACAATAAGGATGCACAGACTTTCAAACAATCTGCTCCATGTATCAGGAAAGGGCATGCTGGCAATTTTACCAGATTATTGTTTATAACACATTATCCTGCATGGGGTATTGAAAATGAAAATTAATTCTGCAAAATGATATGATTGAAATAGTACTGTATGCCCTTCCTAATTATTATTATTATTATTATTATTATTATTATTATTATTATTATTATTATTATTATTATTATTATTATCTATTTCTTAGCAGACGCCCTTATCCAGGGCGACTTACAGTCGTAAACAAAAATACATTTCAAGAATCACAGTACAAGTAATAATACAATTAAGAGCAATATAAATACAATGACTTTGGTTCTAGCAAGTACAAGTATGACTAATGATGAGTTTAAATAGTTGGCATTACAGTGGTGCTGGTTTAGAATAAGTTTAAAAGCAATTAGAATTATGACATTTGTAAAACACAGTCACCCACACCCACAATTTCTCTGAAACTGAAAACAGGGCTTAACTCTCCGTTGTGTACAAGTAAAATTCCTGTTTTTATCATGCATAGCTTAAGAACTGAGGTGTGTTAAAGTGTCGTTCAGCACAGACACAGTCCTATAACAGGAGCCGAGCCTTTTGACAATCAAAAGTGAAAAAAAAAACAACATTACATTAAAAGATATATTAAGTTTTAAAAATGTAATCTGGGTAAGTGCAGTTCATTCAAATAAACAGCCTCCAAAACCAACAGTGCCTATCAATCATCAGACATAACTTAGATGTGCACATGGCTGTACATTTGACTTAATACAGTGACGTACTATATAAAATAGGGGGGTTACATTTATTATTATTATTATTATTATTATTATTATTATTATTATTATTATTAGTGACAATTAAAGTAAAGTTCAGGAGTAAAGTATAATGTATATTCATCATCCTTGGACTGCTGATGTTTCTTATCCACATCAACGAGATCAGGGGATAATTAGCAGACACTTGGGGGAGTGGCCGACATGCTAACAGCCATCCAGGGAATCTAGAGATTTAGCCCACATACAGAACTGGTCAGAAAATAAGGAAATTGCACATTTCAAATTATTTTGTATGTTCATTTTTTGTACTAGACAATTTTGCATTACAGCATGGCAACATACTTCACGACTTCTTGAACTTAGATTAGAGTAAAGAGAAGGAATGAAATCAGCTCATTCCAAAGGTAATAACCCATTGAATGCTCATCTAAGGGTTATGTATTAGTGTGCTATAAATTTCATCACTTCAGATTCCAATATAAAACTCCAGTTCTTCAAAAAGCTATGAACATCTCTGTTTTTACTAAACCTTAATAAAAAACAATGCTAAATAATTATGCAATGGTTTCGTTACAAGGGCAACAGATTAATATTGTTTGAAATGTTATATCAGCCTTCATTTTTATAAATTGAAATTAAAACAAGATGTAATTACAGTATACCCTCAATATAACAGCCTTCATTACAACGAGCCTTCGGCTATAACGAACCTGGCCCCTGGACCTCAAATAAATTACAAAAAAAGATCATATAAACACACACTGTGAACATCCTGGTCTGTACGCACGGGATGCCACCTCCGCAGTGAAGTCAACTATTTTGTCTTAATAAAAAGCGCACGCTGTGTAACTATGCCTCCAAAACAAAAATCATTTTATCTTGCAATAAAGCTGGAAACTATATAGATTGCTTGAAAAAAGGAGTAATGCAGGCATATCTCTTGAATATAGGTTATCAGCAACCATGCAGCAAAGCAAAATTGATTAAAGAAAAAACAACAACAACAACAACAACAAAAAAAAAACTTTTTCATGTCAAACTCTTCATGGCGGGTTGATTTGGAGTAAAAGCTCACTTTGGAATTCTTGCATGTCGGATTAAGATTTGGTGCTCTTTGAAACGATTCATGTCAGGTGGTTTTGAATAAAAGTTCAGCTTCATTTTGGGATTTTTGCTTTTTGTACTGCTTTTTAATTATTTAATGAATAGGATAAAGCATAGGCAGAATACTGCACACATGAGACGAACAGGTACATGTAAGTCTACTTTTATTCACAGTTTTATCTCATTAATTTACTCCAACAGTTTAGTATCATTCATTTCAATAATGAACCCCTCGATATAACGAACAAAAGGCTTGGACCCCAACAGGTTAGTTATAGAGAGGGTGTACTGTATATTAAAAGGAATACAAACTGATAACAGAATGCTGTGAAAAAGTGAAATCATTCATAAGGGGGGAGAAAACAAAAAAAAGAAGGGAGACCACATCAAAACAAAGGCAACAACTCAGGTAAGACAGCTAATAAATGTATTTGTCTTAATGCTAGAAGTCTCAGAAACAAAATGTTAGAACTTGAAGCTACTGACTGACTTCTAGCATATGTAAACTTATGGAAACTATAATAAGATCCAAAATGGAAAATTACCTATATGATAACAATATCCTGGGAGACAGTCAGCATGGTTTTAGGAAAGGGAGATCGTGTCTAACTAACCTGCTTGATTTTTTTGAGGATGCAACATCGACATGGATAATTGTAACGCATACAACATGGTTTATTTAGATTTCCAAAAAGCTTTTGACAAAGTACCGCATAAAAGATTAATGCTCAAACTGAAAGCAGTAGGGATTCAAGGAAATGCATGCACATGGATTAGGGAGTGGTTAATATGTAGAAAACATGTTACTGATTAGAGGAGAAACCTCAAAATGGAGCAAGGTAACCAGTGGAGTACCACAGGGATCAGTATTAGGTCCTCTGCTATTACTAATCTACATTAACGATTTAGATTCTGGTATAGTAAGCAAACTTGTTAAATTTGCAGACAACACAAAAATAGGAGGAGTGGCAAACACTGTTGCAGCAGCAAAGGTCATTCAAAATGATCTAGACAGCATTCAGAACTGGGCAGACACATGGCAAATGACATTTAATAGAGAAAAGTGTAAAGTATTGCACACAGGCAATAAAAAGGATATTGCTTCTCTAGAAAGAATGCAAAGAAGAGGGTTTTACCAGATTATTGTTTATAACACATTATACTGCATGGGGTATTGAAAATGAAAATTAATTCTGCAAAATGATATGATACTCTATGCCCTTCCTAATCCCGGGTTTAAAAGGCATGTCATATGCAGACAGGCTAAAAGAATTGAATATATTCAGTCTTGAACAAAGAAAACTACGCGGTGATCTGATTCAAGCATTCAAAATCCTAAAAGGTATAGACAATGTCGACCCAGGGGACTTTTTTGACCTGAAAAAGAAACAAGGACCAGGGGTCACACATGGAGATTAGATAAAGGAGCATTCAGAACAGAAAACAGGAGGCACTTTTTTACACAGAGAATTGTGAGGGTATGGAACCAACTCCCCAGTAATGATGTTGAAGCTGACACCCTGGGATCCTTCAAGAAGCTGCTTGATGAGATTCTGGGATCAATAAGCTACTGTCAAACGAGCAAGATGGGCTGAATGGCCTCCTCTCGTTTGTAAACTTTCTTATGTCTTATGTTCTTATAACACAAAAAGTCACAAAAAACAGGGAGGTAGAGTTTCCAGTGTCCTTATTCCATGTGCAACTAGCATAGGCATACATGTTATAACCTGCAGCCTGAAGGGTATTGCTGTTGTTATACAGATTACATTTTACATGGAACAGCTAATGAGCTAATAAACTGGTATATATCTATGGTACCCACTCAACCCACAAAAGTATTTTATTTCCAACCTGTATTACCTTCACCAGTGTGCATTTTGTTATTCAATTTCCAAGCATGAAACATCCTTCAAATTACATCTCTTCGCCAGCTTGATTACATATGTACCTTGTTGTGGAAGGTTGTGGGTATTCACCGACAGAAGAGAGACAGAAGTTGTAATTGAAACACCGCACAGGTGCTTGGTTTTAATTCGTTTTACTCTTGTGAGTTGCACTGATTTGTTTTAGCCCGCAGAGGGCACTGTTGTCCGTGGTCTGGCTACCACCTATGGTATCCAGAACCTACGGGTATACCACGTCAGGGTACACAGTTCAGTTGCAGGGGCACTCGCAGGTGCTCGAAAATAATGAAAACGAGAATGCAAAAAGAAAAAGGGAAAATAAAACACAATAATCAAAACTACAAAATAAAGGTGCTGCACTTTGCACCGTGAACTTCCCCAGTCGCCGCTACCCATATGACTCGGGTCTCCGTCCTACTCTCCGCTGTTCCTCAGCTAGGTTTCTTTTAAAACACACTAACGGGGTATGCCCACAGATTCCCCACTCTCTCTATCTCTTCAAATTCTCTGTGGATGTTTTTTTTCTCCCGTCCGTCAGCTGGTCTTGCCGAGCAGCGAGACCGCTTGCTCGTTGTACAGGTCTAAAGGGGCAGAGCTGAGGAAACAGCAGAGTATTAATTTATAGGATCAGCAATCCCACTAAAACCCGCCTCTCAGCCACTCAGAGAGGGGGAAAGCGCACACCCCCTCTTCCCCACCTCTCTGTGTCACCGCCATGACTGGCAGGCAGATCCCACGGGACTGCCGCCCCCCTTCTTGTAGCATCGTGCCTACGTCAGACGGCCAGTCCAGATCTTTCCCTGTTGCACTTGTAGTGAATACTTAGACATTATCAAGGGATTAACACCTGTCCTAGAAAATCATCTGATTTTAGGCAAGCTTTGCCAAGTAAATCAGAATGTGTCCATACTTCAGGCTTTAATAATAAAAAAAAGATAATGGCCTCATTAGGACACACTCCTAATATTAAGAGTATATTAAATTATGTAAAAATCATCCTCCGTCAGTTATATATCAGGCTTGAGCAAAGGCCAGTGTTCATTGTAACTGCAAAGTGTCTAATTTACTGTTCACCAAATAGTATGCACAAAAAAGGCTTTTTTTTTTATCAGACATAGGTCATTCTACTGATCTTGGTAAAACATAATTGAAACATGTTGTACCATGCAAGTATGGAGGACCAAAAGGCAATTTATTCTACATTCTCCAATATTAACAATTCATGTTCTTATATTTTATTAATATAGTTTAAAATGATAAATATTCCAAACATTTAACCCATATGCAAGCACATATGAATTGCAAATGATATCTAGGGAATGTGCAGTACCAGCTGTAACAAAGCCTTTGGTGCTTAGTTCACAAGCTTATACAATTTTCTTTGCAATATACTTTTTTTCAGGGAGAACCAGTCTGACTTTGTGCTGTGGTATTTAAGAAAACATGTAGTAACGGAGCACCTGCACTGTCACATCACTTCAACCTGTACCAGCACTCTGAGCACCTGCACTGTCACATCACTTCAACCTGTACCAGCACTCTGAGCACCTGCACTGTCACATCACTTCAACCTGTACCAGCACTCTGAGCACCTGCACTGCCACATCACTTCAACCTGTACCAGCACTCTGAGCACCTGCACTGCCACATCACTTCAGCCCTTACCAGCACTCTGAGCACCTGCACTGTCACATCACTTCAACCTGTACCAGCTTTGGAGCACCTGCACTGTCACATCACTTCAACCTGTACCAGCACTCTGAGCACCTGCACTGTCACATCACTTCAACCTTGTGACAGAAATATAATGAGTTCTGGTGATAAATCTTCCTCCCGACCTGTGAGGGCACTAAAGAACGGGAGGAGAAGTATCTGGAAGGGCTGGCCTGACAATTCGTTTCCGGGACCGGGAAGTGGGTCAGCCTGGAAAGAAGCGAGACTCTGTTGTAAGACCGTTTTGACTTGAAAGGTAAACGAGGGGCAGCTGCAAGTAATAAGGCAGCTGCAACCGTTTACCTAGATATCATGCGGGATTACATATAGGGGCCAGGGTAACGCTGATCTTTTCCTTCGTTTGGGTAAAGCTTGGTGGAGAGAAGGACTGAGAGTGGAGCTCTCAAGTAATAAAAGGAGACGTGTTGCGTGTTTTGTGTTGTGTTTTGTCTGTGTTGTAATTGTCCGTGTTTTACATCACCAGACAGTTAAAGCACACCTCCGAGCTGTCGCAGAGGGTCAGCACAAACCGAGCACCACTGCACTACCGCCACCACTTACCTGTGTTTGCACCCAGCACCAGCACGACCGCACTCACCCGGACTGGTGACCGTGTTTTGGTTTTTGTTCGGGACTGTGCCCTGTCTGTTATCCCCGCGCTTTACACATTGTTGTGTATAGCCGGGGATTTATTATTTTACGGTCGCCAGACCGGGATTATAAATAAAGCACATTTGTCACTGGATACCGTGGTCAGTCTGTCACTCCTGCATCGCATCACCGCTACACCTGTTCCCCTTCCCTAGCCCCTTTGCCACACGTGGTGTCAGATCACGGGATCATGGACCGCAACGCGCTGGCGGAGCTGCTGCAGGCGCTGGAGAGCAGACGCGACGCAGAGGAGAGAAGGAGGGAGGAGCGTTACACGGCGCTCATTGAACGGGTAGGGCTGGCCGTTGCCGCAGTGACGGCCCCTACCACAACACCGCTGATGTCGCCCCCAAAGGCACGGGCGATGAAGATGTCGGCGGAGGATGACCCGGAGGCGTATTTGGTGGCGTTCGAGCGGCTGGCTACCGCGGCGGCTTGGCCGCGGGAGTTCTGGGCCAGCCAGCTGGGTCCCTGCCTGATTGGGGAGGCTCAGGCAGCATACCAGGCTATGAGTGACCATCACGCCACTGATTACGACCTGGTCAAACAGGCTATCCTCCGCCGCCTGAACATCACCACGGAGACCCACCGGGCGCGGTTTAGGGAGTACCGGAGAGCCCCGGAGACACGCCCCAGGGTGGTGGCAGAGCGGTTGTGCGACCACATGGTGCATTGGCTGACCCCCGGGAAGAAGACCGCCCAACAGATGGGGGAAGCCATTGTGGTGGAGCAATTCTGCCATGTGGTCGGCGCCGAAACCCAGGCGTGGATACGGCGCCACAACCCTGACACCCTGGAGGAGGCGGTCAAGTTGGCCGAAGACTTCGAGGACTCCCTGACTTCTGCCCGGGTCGGGATCCTGTCGACCCCTGCCCTTCGGAGCAATCGACCTCTCCCTCCCTCTCCTCCAACACCACCACCACCACCCTTGTTCCCGGGACCCAGACCTCCGAGAGCGCCGACCCCATTGGGCCCCATTGCCTCCCCCCCATGGAGACCAAGGTTGGCCCCCAGCTGGGGTAGAGGTGCTGCCCCTGCCCTGTTGCCATACCAGCAGCGGGACAGATTTACACCCTATGCCCCCACTGTCCCTCCTATCTGTTTTAGGTGCCACCAGCCGGGACATCTGGCCAGGTCATGCCCCGCTGCCATGGAGTGTGACGTGGATGCGTGCAATTGGGCACCTGAAACTGGTAAGTGTGGGGAAAATGGTCGGGAGGGGCCTTGTTTGATCAATGTTGTTTTAGGGAATGTGAAAACCCACGCATTAGTGGACACAGGGTGTGAGCAAACCTTGATTAGGACAGCTCTCCTGGGCGGTGTGTCGTGGCGGCCACGAGGTCAGGTGGCCATCTCCTGTATCCATGGAGACACGGCGCATACCCCACAGTAAAGTATATTTATCGGTAGGACCGATAAAACGTCACCTTGTAGTCGGGTGGCGGAAAGGTTGCCACACCCAGTTATTCTGGGCCGAGACTGGCCAAAATTCAAAGAATTGATACAAAAATGGCAGTCTCAGCCACACACGTAAACGTGGCAGAGAAAAAAAGGAACGGATTGGTGATGTGTTTCCTTTTCACACTGAAATGTTTTCCCTTTTTCCGCCCTAGAAAACAAATAAGGAGAGACGGACCGCTAAATGGGAGGGAGCGCTTTTGAGACAAGGCTGGGGTCTGGTGGGAGAGTGCTGCAATGGTAACAAACGCCAGTCGAAGGGAGTGGGAACGCAGTGTGACCGAGAGGGCGAGGTTACTGGGCCGACTAGGGCAGAGGTTATTCCAGCCCCTCTCAATGTACCGGACCCGTGGTACTCAAGCCGACCTAGTGTGGGGCCAACATAACGACCAGTCACTGGTGCACGCTTGGGGCAGGTCCGTCCATTGAAGGTAAGGATGTTGACGGCGCTGGGGCGCTAGTATATCCACATTTCAGTATCAAGGGGCAATTACTGTATAGGGTAAACCTAGCCGCGGGCACAGGACAGCCTGTAACACAATTGTTGGTTCCCCGCCTTGTCGGACCGAGGTCATGAGGCTGGCGCATGATATCCCTTTTGCGGGCACCTCGGAGCCGAGAAGACGAGGGAACGGATATTGGCTCGATTCTATTGGCTCGGTCTTCATACTGATGTGTCGAGATATGTAGCCACATGCCCAGACTGCCAGCGAGTAGCGCCGGGTCGAAGTGCGCCCGCCTTTGGTCCCACTGCCGATTATTTCCACTCCTTTCGAAGCGCATTGCAATGGACATAGTGGGCCCTTTGCTACCTTCTGACTCCGGTATACGCATATATTAGTGGTGGTGGATTATGCAACGCGATACCCGGAGGCAGTTCCATTGAGGTCCACTAGTGCCGCTGCAATAGCCACTGAGTTAGCGCAGATTATGGCTAGAGTAGGGATCCCCAAGGAGATTTTGACCGATCACGGAACCAATTTTTGTCCAATACGTTACAGCAGGTGTACAAAATATTGAAAATACGTCCCATCAGGACGTCCGCTTATCATCCACAAACGGACGGTCTGGTGGAACGCTTTAATCAGACCTTAAAGTCGATGCTGAGGCGATTTGTAACACAGGAGCAGAAACATTGGGCATCGCTTCTTCCCTACCTCCTTTTGCGGTGAGAGAAGTGCCGCAGAGTTCAACGGGTTCTCCCCTTTGAGCTCCTGTACGGCCGGCAGCCTCGCGGCATTCTCGACCTGCTGAGAGAGGGGTGGGAGGAGCACAAAGGCTCGCCCAAAAATGTAGTGAAGTATGTGCTCCTACTAAGAGATCGCCTGGATTTGGTCGGTCGTTTGGCCCAGGACAACCTCAGATCGGCTCAGCACCGACAGCAGCAGCATTACAACAAAATGCACGGATTCGAACCTTTCGACCAGGGGACAAGGTAATGCTGCTACTTCCCTCATCAGAATCAAAACTGTGTGCTAAATGGCAGGGGCCGTATGAGGTGATTCGGGCTATAGGGAAAGTAAATTATGAAATTAGACAGCCCGATCGCCGGAATGAACGTGAAATTTACCATGTTAATTTGTTAAAGCCCTGGCAGGCAAGGGAGGTCTTATTTATAGCCCCAGGCAATATGGAGGATGATTTAGGCCCCTGTCCAGAGACCCCGAGCACAAGAGCGATTTCAATGGGGAACAATTGGTTCCGGATCAGCAAAGAGAGCTGCGTAAGCTTATTGAGGAGTTCAGCGATGTTTTTCTGACGTGCCCGCAGAACAAACTTAGTTGAATATGACATTATCTCTCCACCAGGGGTCACAGTGCGAGAGAGACCTTACCGGATCCCGGAAAGTCGACGAAGTGGCGCTCGCAAAGAGGTATGGGATATGCTCGAGCTTGGGGTGATTGAACCTTCCAGGAGCGAGTGGTGCAGTCCTATTGTCATAGTGGCTAAGAAAGACGGCACCAACCGCTTCTGCGTGGATTTCAGGAAGGTAAACGCTATTGCTAAGTTCGATGCGTATTCCATGCCTCGGGTCGACTAACTTTTAGACAGACTGGGAAAGGCGAGGTTTTCCACTCTGGACCTGACGAAGGGATACTGGCAAATCCCTTTAACCCGCAGCTCCAGAGAGAAAACCGCATTTTCAACACCAGAAGGGCTGTTCCACTTTAAAACCATGCCATTTGGGCTACATGGTCCACCCGCTGCCTTTCAGAGACTGATGGACCAGGTTTTACGCCCACATCATGAATATGCGGCAGCGTATATTGATGACGTGGTGATTTGCAGCTCCACCTGGCGAGAGCATTTGGCTAGGGTTGCAGCCGTTCTTCAGTCTCTAAGGGCAGCCCGGCTGACAGCTAACTTGAGGAAATGTGCGTTTGCAAAAAAAGAAACTCAATATTTGGGATTTTTAATGGGAAATGGAAGGGTGAGACCTGTGGTCACCAAAATCCAGGCTTTGGTTGATGCAGCGATCCCCAAAACCAAGACTCAGGTGAGGTCACTACTGGGCTTAGCCGGTTATTACCGCCGTTTCATCCCCGAGTACGCCACAGTGGTTAACCCATTAGTTGACCTCACCAAAAAGAGTGCTCCAAATTTAATTAAATGGTCAGCTGAGTGTCAGGGGGCGTTTGATACGATTAAGCGTAGACTTTGCCAGGCCCCCACTCTTATTACTCCAGATTTCACCAAGAGATTCATCCTCCACACCGACGCATCGGATGTAGGTTTGGGTGCGGTCTTGTCCCAAAAAGTAGCTGGAGTAGAACACCCGATAGTGTACTTAAGTAAAAAAATGTTACCTCGGGAACGTAACTACTCTGTAGTCGAAAAAGAGTGTTTGGCCATTAAATGGGCTACTCACTCTTTACGATACTACCTGCTGGGACACTCATTTGATCTGGTCACAGACCACGCCCCACTCAAGTGGTTAAGCACAATGAAGGACAGCAATGCCCGGATAACTCGGTGGTATCTGGCATTGCAGCCCTTCATGTACCATATGGTACACCGTGCGGGGAAAGACCATCAAAATGCGGATTATTTTTCCTGGGAGGGGGGAGTAATGGGGAAGGTAGATTTAGCCGAGTGTTCCTTCGGCTCCACTCTGAGCGGTGGGATATGTGACAGAAATATAATGAGTTCTGGTGATAAATCTTCCTCCCGACCTGTGAGGGCGCTAAAGAACGGGAGGAGAAGTATCTGGAAGGGCTGGCCTGACAGTTCGCTTCCGGACCGGGAAGTGGGTCAGCCTGGAAAGAAGCGAGACTGTTGTAAGACCATTTTGATTTGAAAGGTAAACGAGGGGCAGCTGCAAGTAATAAGGCAGCTGCAACCGTTTACCTAGATATCATGCGGGATTACATATAGGGGCCAGGGTAACGCTGATCTTTTCCTTCGTTTGGGTAAAGCTCGGTGGAGAGAAGGACTGAGAGTGGAGCTCTCAAGTAATAAAAGGAGACGTGTTGCGTGTTTTGTGTTGTGTTTTGTCTGTGTTGTAATTGTCTGTGTTTTTACATCACCAGACAGTTAAAGCACACCTCCGGAGCTGTCGCAGAGGGTCAGCACAGATCCGGAGCACCACTGCACTACCGTCACCACTTACCTGTGTTTGCACCCAGCACCAGCACGACCGCACTCACCCCGGACTGGTGACCGTGTATTTGTTTTTGTTCGACTGTGCCCTGTTCTGTTATCCCCGCTTTACACATTGTTGTGTATAGCCGGGGATTTATTATTTTACGGTCGCCAGACCGGGATTATAAATAAAGCACCTTTGTCACTGGATACCGTGGTCCGTCTGTCACTCCTGCATCGCATCACCGCTACACCTGTTCCCCTTCCCTAGCCCCTTTGCCACAAACCTGTACCAGCTTTGGAGCATCTGCACTTGCACACCACCCACAACACATGATTTCACAAACCTTTTTGTTTGGGACTGCAAGCCCACCATTTTATCCCTGATACAATTGCTGGTAGAGAGGATAGTTATGTAATAAAAATGGGACTGTTATTGTAAATATACCCTCTTTGTGGACTTTACTGCACCACTCACATCCTGACACAGTTGTAGACACAACAAAGGAAACAGAAGGATTGACTTTTATTTTCTAACTGTTACACAATGAGACCCTGGTTGACTCAAGTGGACTGATTATCAGCAGTGAAGCCTTTACTACTAGCTTATGGTTTACTTTCAGCCCAGTGTGCCCCTGTTTTCTGCCAGTAAGGATCCTGTAGGGATTAAAAATGTACTTGGACTCTAAATCACACAACCCCTACTGCAATTCACACTAATTGGGAAGTTGTTAGCAGTACTATACTGTGGTCAAAGCTAGGGCTGGTATAGAGGCTATACTCCCCTGTCGCTATCTCCTGGACAAGGTCTGATAGGTCTAGGAAGCTTACACTTTGGAATAATTACTAGAAAAAAGCACTTCAGAAAAGTACTGTAAAAAAAACAACAAATGGGGCATATTCTCCAGATCATGACAAAATTAGGAAATGTCTCCCATAAGGCAAGACACAGCTTTACAAACATGCTTTCATGGGATTCGATTTAGTTCAAGTAGCTGAAACCCCTCTTACACTGAAAAGGAGCCTGTTACCCCTTTTTATTTCCTTTTATGAAGCCTCAATCCTTATGGTTATTCTTAATTACCATTTGTAAACTATCCAGTCTGAACAAGATGTTTAATTCTTTCTGAAACTGAAATATGGGGGTTTGGATTTAGATTTTCTTGGTTTTAGTTTTGGTTACCGTTTTTTAAGAGTAAGCGCTAATTTATTTATTTTTTTCCCCTTACTCAACTGAGAAAAAATAATGAAAGCATGCATTGCTCAATGTTTAATTATCTTTATTGAAAAATAAGATAGGATTCTAACCCAGAACTATGTGGGCCGGGACTGGCCAGAGTACAAACAATTAATTAAAAAGGCAGTCCCGACCATACACGTAAACATGGCAGACAAACAAGGGGAAACGATTGGTGAGATTTTCCCCTTATAAGCTAACTTATTTACTTCCCGTTTTTCATCCTAGAAAAACAAAGAAATATTGTAAAACAAAGTAGGGATCCCCAAAGAGATATTGACCGATCATGGAACTAACTTTTTGTCTCAAACGTTACAGCAAGTATATTAAAAATACATCCCATCAGGACATCTGTTTATCATCCACAGATGGATGGTTTGGTGGAAGATTTTAATCAGACCCTAAAGCTGATGCTGAGGCGGTTTGAGAAACAAGAGCAGAAACATTGGGCAACGCTTCTTCCCTACCTCCTTTTTGCAGTGAGAGAGGTGCAGCAGAGTTCGACAGGGTTCTCCCCCTTCGAGCTCTTGTACAGCCGACAGCCTTGTGGCATTCTCAATCCGTTGAGAGAGGGGTGGGAGGAGCACAAAGGCTCGTCCAAAAATGTAGTGCAGCATGTGCTCCTACTCAGAGATTGTCTGGATTTAGTCGGTCGTTTGGCCCAGGACAATCTAAAATTGGCTCAGCATCGGTAACAGCAGCAGTACAACCAAAATGCACATATTTGGACCTTTCGACCCAAGGTACTGTTGCTTCTTCCCACTTCGGAATCAAAACTGTGTGCTAAATGGTAGGGGCCACATGAGGTGATTCGGGCTATAGGGATAGTGAATTATGAAATTAGGCAGCCTGATCGCCACAATGAGGGGGAAATTTACCACGTAAATTTATTGAAGACCTGGCAGGCAAGGTAGGCCTAATGTATAGCCCCAGACGAGGTAGAGGATGATTTTGGATTCTGTATCGAGGCCCCTAGCACTCAGACCATTCTGACGGGGGAACAGTTACTTCCAGATCAGAAAAGAGATCTGTGTGAGTTAATTGGGGGGTTGTGGCGGAGTGTCCCGCCCCTATATATTTATTTATTATTTATTATTATTATTGTTTGCGGCGCGGATAACAGCACCGCGTATTTCTTATTGTTTTTATATTTAAAACCCCGTGAGGATGCGTGGCTGATCAGCTACTGATTATTTAACTAGCTGACAGTCACGCATCCTTACTAAACTCGTGCAGACTGTGGCCAAGGGGTAATAAGATAATTAACAGCTAGTCGGCCAGAGTATAAGAACCTGCAGCTGTCCGTGCTGTGAGGGAGAGTGTACAGTGGAGAGTACGGGAGAACACGGGAGAGCGAGCGAAAGAAAAACAATTGCTATATTTAAAATATACTTGTTTCTGTTTATTTGTTTGGCCATCGCGTCTTTTTGTTTTGTGTTTTGTTATTTGTTTAAATCTTTTGTTTTGTATTATTATTTATTAAATACGCTGACCGCAGTAGCGTTCAGCTTCACCCGCCCATCCACTGTTTTGGTTCAGTTACTTCCTGGTCTGTGACATCACCACACCTCACCACTGCAAGCCATCCTGCCACAGAGGTTCAAGGATGTTTTTTCTGATGTGCACAGCAGAACTAACCTTGTTGAACATGCTATTATCACTCCCCCAGGTATCACGGTTTGAGAGAGACCTTACCGGATCCAGGAAAGTCGACAAAGTGGCGTTAGTGAAGAGGTGCAGGCGATGCTCGAACTTGGGGTGATTGAGCCTTCCAGGAGCAAGTGGTGCAGTCCAATTGTGATAGTTGCCAAAAAGGACAGCACCAACCACTTCTGTGTTAATTTCCATAAGGTAAACCCTATTGCCAAGTTCGATGCCTACCCCATGCCATGGGTCGACGAGCTTCTTGATAAACTGGGAACGGCAAGGTTCATCTCAACTTTGTACCTAACGAAGAGATACTGGCAGGTCCTGTTAACCCGCAGTTCACAGGACAAAACTGCATTTTCTACCCCTGATGGTCTGTTTCATTTCATAACCATGCCATTTGGGCTACACAGTGCGCCCGCTGCCTAAGTCCAGGCTTTGATGGACGTGGCAATCCCGAAAACCAAGTCCCAGGCAAGGTCTCTCTTGGGGTTGGTCGGTTATTATTATTATTATTATTTATTTATTTATTTATTTATTTCCAGGACAACTTACAAGATATCACATTATTTTTACATACAATTACCCATTTATACAGTTGGGTTTTTTCTGGAGCAATCTAGGTAAAGTACCTTGCTCAAGGGTACAGCAGCAGTGTCCCCCATCTGGGATTGAACCCATGACCCTCCGGTCAAGAGTCCAGAGCCCTAACCACTACTCCACACTGCTGCAGTTATTACAGAAGATTTATTCCAGCATATGTCACAGTGGTCAACCCTGTAGTAAACCTCACTAAAAAGAGCACACCAAATTCAATTAAATGGACAAGAGAATGTCAGAGGGCGTTTGATACCATTAAGCAGAGACTCTGCCAAACCTCTGCCCTTATCACACCAGATTTTGATAAGGAATTCATCCTCCACACTGATGCTTCAGATGTTGGTCTGGGGGCAGTCTTTTCCCAACAGGTCGATGGAGTAGAACACCCCATCCTCTACATAAGTAAAAAAAATGCTCCCCTAGGAGTGTAACTACGTCTTGAAAATGAATGTCTGGCCATTAAATGGACCATTCAGACCTTACACTATTACCTATTGAGACAGTCATTCAATCTCATGACTGACCACGGCCCTCTCAAGTGGTTAAGCACGATGAAGGATAGCAATGCCTGGATAACTCAGTGGTATCTGGCGCTGCAACCCTTCATGTATTTTATGACACAGCTTGCAGGGAAAGATCACCAGAATGAGGGAAAGTAGATTCAGCCAAGTGTTCCTTCGGCTCCACTCTGAGCAGTGGGAAATGTGACAGAGAATGAATCCTAGTCAACAATCTCCCTCCCGACCTGTGAGGACACGGTATAACAGGAACAGTGTGCCCCGGACTGGATGGTCTGGCAGTTAATTCCAGGGTCAGATGGAAGTCAGCCATCCAGAAAGGGTGTGGAGTCACAACACCAGAAGTCATCGCCTTAAAGCGGTAGGTGATGTGTCCGTCATGGATTGGAGGATAGATACGTGATTGCACTCGCTACAAAAGGGGGCGTGACTGAGGGTATATCAGGGGATGTGACAAAGCAATATGTTGTTATGGTTACGAAAGGACCAGTGAAGGAGTACTGTGTTATAAAGAAACTGTGAGTTTTTGTGTGTTGTTTTGTTTCACTCTTAAACTGTTACGTTTGTCGTTTATAGAAGGCTAATATCCAGGAGCTGTAGCTAAACAGCCAGCAATTAAACCCAGACTACACTTCACCATTGTGCACATATAAACCTGTAAATCACCACTTTCATTAAGAGCACTGTGGACTTGTGACCGTGTTGTGTTTGTGTCTGTGTCTTGTTTAGTGTTTATTATTATTTCAGGACTGAACCCTGTGGTTTACCTGCGAGATACACATTGTTGTGTAGAGGCAGGTATTATTATTTCTGGTTGCAAAACAAGTAACCCAGCCAAATAAAAAGCTGCTTAACTGTGAACTGTGTTGTTTCAAATCATTCCTGAGCACTGCATCACCTCGACACCTGCGCACTGCAAACCACTTAGCCACACAAGGACTGTCTTTACATAGTGCACACAGTTATAAAAACAATAGATTTAAAAGATCCCCTGGAGATCTGCCTCTGCGGAAGATAGCCCCAGGGTGATGTCATTAGTCCATGTGTGCTTTTATCAGCTCTACCCTAGAGACAGAAATGCCTCAGAGAGAAAATGAATTTACAAAAAAAAGCAATACCGTATGTGCATTCAGAAACCAAGAATACATTGAAAGCTACCTGTGACAGGCTGGCTGCAGGGAGGAACTCAGACCAGAGATAGAAACACACAGAGACTTGGGGTTTTTGGTGAAGCTGAGCAAATGCTTTCGCTCAGCGTTTAATAAACAAAATAAAAGAACACAAAAACAGGACACGGCACTTGCGGCCAAAATAAACAGGTAAACAAAACGGACTAAACAGTAAACAAAATAGTGGATGGACAGACAAACGAACACGGTGAGTTTTAAACAAACAAGTAACTTTACTTTTCTCCTCTCCACACCTGTTCTCCACTCACCGAACACACAACACGTAACATATAACATACACAGGGGAGGCACTTTGCCACATATACCCCCCCTTGTGCAAAGCACACATGGCCTCAATGGCCACCTCCCCCTCAGTCCCAAAGTCCCGGAAGAGGGGAAGCAAGTTGTTTCTGGGGTGGCCATGGTGGAATGTCTGGCATCCCCAATTCTTCGTGGCTGGCAGCTCCCTTTTCCGGGCTTCAGCCACACTATCTCCTGCCGCGAAAGTGCAGCTGGGGAGCTGGTCTCCTGACCTCCCCTTCTTCATGGCTGGCAGTTCCCCTCCGTGGGGCTCCGGCCACCCAATTTCCGGCAGCGAAACTGCTGCGGGGGAGCTGGTCTCCTGACCTCCCCCTTCTTTGTGGCCGCCAGCTCCCTCCGTGGGGCTCCGGCCACCGTGTTTCCTGCCACGGAAATGCGGCTGGGGGTGCTGGTCTCCTGACCTCCCCCCCTTTCATCATGGCCGGCAGCACCCCCTCATTGAGCTCCGGCCACAGTGTAGCGACCCGAGGCAAAGCAGAGGCCCCGGCGACCCCAGGCGAAGCAGGACCCTCGACGACCCCAGGCGAAGCAGGATCCCTGGCGACCCCAGGTGACGGCAGCAGCAGCGGACCCTCAGGAGGCGACGGCAGCAGCAGCGGACCCTCGGGAGGCGACGGCAGCAGCAGCGGACCCTCGGGAGGCGACGGCAGCAGCAGCGGACCCTCGGGAGGCGACGGCAGCAGCAGCGGACCCTCGGGAGGCGACGGCAGCAGCAGCGGACCCTCGGGAGGCGAACTCGGGAGGGGAGCCCCTGGCCATAGAGGCGGCAGCGGGAGCTCCACTTCTCCCTCGCACCCTGCACCGTGTGGAGCAAAAGGCAGCCCCAGGTGATGCGGAGCGACAGGCAGCCCCAGGCGATGCGGAGCGGCTGGCAACCCCAGGCGATGCAGAGCGGCTGGCAACCCCAGGCGATACGGAGCGGCTGGCAACCCCAGGCGATGCGGAGCGGCTGGCAACCCCAGGCGATGCAAGGCAAGCATCCTTGGGCGAAGCGAGGCAGGCATCCTTGGGCGAAGCAAGGCAGGCATCCTTGGGCGAAGCGAGGCAGGCATCCTTGGGCGAAGCGAGGCAGGCATCCTTGGGCGAAGCGAGGCAGGCAGTCAGGACAAGCTGGGGTGCGGGTGTTGGCCCTCTTCTCGGCCTCTGCGGCCGGGCAGTTCTTCCCCGTGCTTCCCTCAGCAGCCTATGCAAGGGCTGCTGAGGACCTCCAGCATCTAGTCCTGGTCCTTCTGGTGAAGGGAGAGGCAGCTCCTGCTCCTCTCCTCGTGACGGTGGGGGAAGTGATACCAGCAGGCATTCATCCTCTGCTGGTTGGGGAAGTGTTACCAGCAGGCATTCATCCTCTGCTGGTGGGGGAAGTGATACCAGCAGGCATTCCTCCTCTGCTGGTGGGGTTGGCGGAGGCAGAGGCAGCTCCTGCTGCTCTGCTCCTGCCGATGGAGGTGGCGGAGGCAGAGGCAGCTCCTGCTGCTCTTCTCCTGCCAGTGAAGGTGGCGGAGGCAGAGGCAGCTCCTGCTGCTCTGCTCCTGCCGATGGAGATGGCGGAGGCAGAGGCAGGTCCTGCTGCTCTGCTCCTGCCGATGGAGATGGCGGAGGCAGAGGCAGCTCCTGCTGCTCTGCTCCTGCCAGTGGAGGTGGGAGCGGCATGTAGTCTCCTGGCGGCGGAGGTGGGAGCGGCGTGTAGTCTACCCTTGTTTCAGGGGACTGGTGCGGCCCTCCCTCTCTTGCAGGGGACTGGTGCGGCTCCGCCTCGGAAGGGGAGACCAGCAGGCATTCACCCTCTGCTGGTGGACAGAGACCCAGCAGGCATTCACCCTCTGCTGGTGGACAGGGACCCAGCAGGCATTCACCCTCTGCTGGTGGACAGGGACCCAGCAGGCATTCACCCTCTGCTGGTGGACAGGGACCCAGCAGGCATTCACCCTCTGCTGGTGGACAGGGACCCAGCAGGCATTCACCCTCTGCTGGTGGAGGAGGCAGAGGCAGCTCCTGCTGCTCTGCTCCTGGCGGTGGAGGTGGCGGAGGCAGAGACAGCTCCTGCTGCTCTGCTCCTGCCGATGGAGGTGGCGGAGGTGAGACCAGCAGGAATTCACCCTCTGCTGGTGGAGGTGGGAGCTGCAAGCAGTCCTCCCGTGGCAATGGAGGTGGAACCAGCAGGAATTCACCCTCTGCTGGTGGAGACTGGGGCTGTGGACACTCTCCCTTCCCCTTCTTGGGCCGTGGACGCACCGACTCCTCCCTCTTGGGCTGTGGATACACAAACTCCTCCCTTTTGGGCTGTGGACACACAAACTCCTCCCTCTTAGGCTGTGGACGCACCGACTCCTCCCATTCAGGCGTAGGACGTTTGGGCTCCTCCCATTCAGGCGTAGGACGTTCGGGCTCCTCCCACTCAGGCGTAGGACGTTCGGGCTCCTCCCACTCAGGCGTAGGACGTTCGGGCTCCTCCCGGTCGGGCTGTGGACGTTCTGGCTCCTCCAGCTCGGGCTGTGGACGCTCTGGCTCCTCCCGCTCGGGCTGTGGACGCTCTGGCTCCTCCCGCTCGGGCTGTGGACGCTCTGGCTCCTCCCGCTTGGGCTGTGGACGCTCTGGCTCCTCCCATTCAGGCATAGGATGTGGCAGCAAGGGCTCCTCTTCTTCATCCTGCATGGGGCATAGGGCCAACGTGTGCCCATATGCCCCACAGCCAGGGCACCACTCCCCCCATCCCAGTCTTTGGGCCATTTCTTGAAGGGTCCTGTGGACGGAGCAGGGTATGGTGGTGTGGCTAGGTTGGCCACAGTCGAAACACCACAGCCCTGCTTCCGCCTTTCTCCCTTTGCCCTCCTGTGCTCCTCTCCAGCCTCTTCTCCCCATTTCTTTTCCTTTTCAAAAAAAAAACAAAACCTGCGGTTCCCGCTCTGTCCTGGAGGCGCTGTTATCCCACAGCTAACACCACGTGTGACAGGCTGGCTGCAGGGAGGAACTCAGACCAGAGATAGAAACACACAGAGACTTGGGGTTTTTGGTGAAGCTGAGCAAATGCTTTCGCTCAGCGTTTAATAAACAAAATAAAAGAACACAAAAACAGGACACGGCACTTGCGGCCAAAATAAACAGGTAAACAAAACGGACTAAACAGTAAACAAAATAGTGGACGGACAGACAAACGAACACGGTGAGTTTTAAACAAACAAGTAACTTTACTTTTCTCCTCTCCACACCCGTTCTCCACTCACCGAACACACAACACGTAACATATAACATACACAGGGGGGGCACTTTGCCACACTACCACATTAAGTTAGCATCTGAAATCGGTTCCACAAATAACAGGATATAATTGTATTCCAGTGAGAAAAAAAATGCCATGCACATCCATTCACTCTATACTGTAGGTCTCAAATGTAGTTTTGAAAGAAACCTAATCTTTAAGCAAACTTGTATTTTCATTTTAAAACATGGTATCTGGTACTATAGCAAGTTACACCAATCTCTGTTTGTAGGCCTTGCTTTCAGATTCAATAGGACTTTCTTGGTCATTTCACCTGGAGGGGAAAATGGTTTCCAATCCTTTCAGGGTCTTCTCTCCTGACAGTAACAAACCAGCTGCTTCCCAGTTTTGTAGTCAATAAGATGCCATTCTTCAGCTGTAGATAGACAAGCTGTAACCTTTAGAGGTGATGCGCCCCATAAGACCTTTGTCTGTGGTGTTATTGATCTATTTATGCATTACTCTATGGATTTGGTTTACATGCAGTCTAAAAACTCCAAATTAGCATGAAATAAAAATATGGCATTCCTCATGCCAGTATGCGGCCAAAACATTGTAGGGATAAAATGGGTGTGTAAATTACCTTTTCATGCTGTATCATATTTTGTAATATTATTATAATTTTTTTTTTTTTAAAGTGACCATGTATTCAACGTTTAAAATTAGTGCCATCTGCTGGTGACTACTAAAATGATGCATTATAATTTAGTTGTTGTAAACAAGTTTATGACAAAAAATGAAAGCTACTATGACAAAGTTAAAATATAGCGAAGCCCTTTGCAAATTATTTTTTATCCGTTACACTTTTGTTATTTTCATGTTTGGTGATCGGATAGCTGATTGCTTTAACCATAGATATTTCAGTCCCTTTGCAGTAAGCTAATGTCGTTCATGTTACACTGGTCTTAAGTATCATCTATCGTGGGTATCTACCAAGAATAACAAAGTCACAATTGTTTGATACATACAAATTAAATTAGCATAGCAGACAATGTGTGCCTGTGGGCTACAGATGGAGTTTAAGTGAAATCTCTTAAACCTAATTCGTAGGGCAAGTTTCATTTCAGAAAAAAACAACATTTTTGGTTCCACAAATTTCTTCAGAGACAAATGTGGTGCTTAATATCAGCTTTCTGCAAGTTTTACAGAATGAACTTCCAGAAAGTTACTAAATGCCCAAGATGGATTAAGCATCTACTGAGGAATTTGTTTAACTCGTACAGGCCACCGGTATACAAAAAATCTAGAAAAATGTAGAAGTTTAAAATTCCCAATGCAATGAAAGAGGGCACAGCAATTGTCTGTGCAAAAACTAAGTTTGTTACAGTATCTAAATATCTTCTGCATAATCATAAGACATAAGGCAGTCAATAGGCATGGAAAACATTATAGTCATCAGTAACCATTTTTTGGTCAGGCTCTTCTTGTGGAATAGAGATGTTAGATAGGATGATAGGACCTACAGTATTGAAGCTTATGTTGCTGAATCCATGCATTCTGCAACATGCAGAAGAAACTCGCTGCACCAGATTTCTGTCTGGCATGATTTAGACATCTGTTTTTTGTGATAACAGATGTATCCAGCATTCAAATGCCAGCTGTATTTTAATTATGTTTCTTAAAAGGATAATAACACAGGCTAACCAGTCTTTGCTGGACAGTCATGGACAAGGTTTCTTCACCCATTATTGTGTAGCCTGAAAATGAATCACTAACACAAACCATTTCACATCTTTAGGGTTCAGCTAACTCTTCCTGTGGGAGATGTACATTTGTCTCTAACTTTTTATATGTACATAATTTCGCATTTGTTTTTTTTGTTGGTTTTTTTTGGTCCTTTGGCTCCATCTATTGGAAATTCCAATAAACCATCACTCATTTGTCCGTTGGATTTCACTTTTAAAAAAAACAAGCACATGTGCTGTTTTTGATGTTAGCTGGACCATATAATAATCATTTCTGCAGTGGGATGATTTAGAGAATGTTTTGGTTGAGAAAAGACACAAAGCATTGACTCCCAACAGATATAACAGGAATACTTGACATTTAAGGTGAAGAACAAAAAGACTTTGGATGTTGTTGTTGCTTGAAAGTAAGATCCTTTATTTTTTGTTACATGAGTTCTGTCTCAGTAAGATGATGGTTCTTCAATTTGTCCTGTGAATTTGATGCATGTTGACCCATGGAACGATGCCAATTTTATCAAACTGACATTTACCTACCCCCTCCAGGCTTTCCATGCTTGAAACGTGCATTCTCAAAATCAAGAAAAGTATAGTACGATGATGGTATGATGACATCAACATTCTAGAAAAAGAACATTCCATTCTGGCTGCCAAAAGTCATTGTAAACATAGCCATAGTTTTTCCACAATCATCCCGGCATCGGACATTAATATGCGGCGGGTAAATAACCTCTATAATGTATTAATAGTGCAAGTACACTCCAGTACCAACAACCAAACATATTTGTGAGAACTGCACCATTGCTCAATGCTGCACATTGTGAAAAAAAAACATGTCAGAGACCTGGAGTTGATTTGTGCAGATTATGTTTACACATATACTTACAAATGACTTGGATATATTTTAAGTTATTTACTGAAGGATGAATTGAAAGAAAAATAATCCAAATTGGAGGAATCTACCGAAAATCTACCACTTAAAGAAGTTATGCAAGAGATGTATGTGAAACTTGAAAAAATACGATAACCAAATTAAAGAAGGAAAGATGACCAGTCAAATGACAGCTCGTCCTCCAAGATATATATAAAAAAAAACTTTCAAAGCTTTCTATACCTCTAAGAATGCTTACCATCGTTCCAGTTCGGAAAGTGAATTCAGCGATGCAGGACTTCGAAACTACAAAAGAGTTTGTTTTTTAGAAAAAACAAACGGACAATTCCAGTCGCAAAAGGAAGGGATAAGAGACCTTCTTTCAGGAAATGAAAAGGCAAAGACAACACGCACCCGTAGGGGGAGACGTTCTCGACCCAAATGCAGGTCCACAGACGAGAGCCCAGCAGAAAGTAAGGAATTATCTGCAGTCAAGTTTGAAATTACTGAGACACAGCATGCTGTGCTTGAATTGGGACTTTCTTTTGTACCAACTCCACCAAGTTATGATTTTAACTTAGTTTTGGACCTACAGAGATTCTCGAGGGATGTCCGAAGGAAATAATTTTTTTAAGACTCTAACTCCCTGTAACAGGGCAAGGAGCCCTGTACATGGATTTGTTTATTTATTTTTTGAACGGGGTCTCCCCCTCCACCCCTGTGCAGTTTATTATTTTGTATTTGTTTTGTTGTATTGTTATGATTTATTTTATGTATTTTTATGACGGCGAAGCGCCGCTGGTTTTGTTATTGTTTTGTTTTTATTTTTAAAACGTGTTCTGGCAGAGGCGAGGTTGGTGGTCGTCCTATGCCAGGAATAATTTAAAAACCTTGTGCAGAAGGTGACCATCTCCTGAGTTAATTAATTGTTTAAATTGTTGCTAATTGGGAGATGGTCACCTGTATATAAACCTGCAGCTCTCTACCCTCAGGGTGGGTGTTTAGTGGAGAAGCAAGAGAAGCGAGAGAAAACGAAACAAAACTAAAACTTAAGGGATCCGTGAAGGCTACTGCCCAGCCGGACCTTTAAATGTATTATTTTGTGTTTGTGATTATTTTTTGTTTAACCTTTTTATTTCGCTCTGTGAGCAGTGTTTTCTGTTTAAACATTTTATTTATTTTTGTATTATTTAAATAAAACGGCGCATGCCGCGTTTGTTTTGAATCTGCAGTACTGGTGTCAGTTTTTCGGTTCCTGCTTCTGACCTGACGTCACCACTCATCCACCCTGTCACACTCCCCTACAAAGAACTAAGAGTGAGATCTTTTGATCTAAAAGCATGTTTATGCCACCTAAAAATAGGAACAACTCAATTGAAACATACTGTAGATTGACGAAACAGGAACTTGAAAAACATCTCAAGAAAAGAAAAACTTACATTAATCACAATATCTCGAAAGTGCAAAGAGAAGCATTGAAGGAACTTGAAAAGAACAACACTATTGTTATTAAACTAGCAGACAACGGGGGGGCCATTGTCATTATGTATAAAAATACATATGATAATGAGGTCTATAAACAACTCAAGGATACTCATTTTTATATAGCACTCAAATATCAAACTCAATTGAGAAATTTACTACAAGAAGGTGTGCAAAACAATGACATTACAATAAAAGTTGACATTTTTTTACATAATGAAAATCATTTGAAACCCATTTTCTATATTTTCCCCAAGATACATAAAGATCCAATTCAACCACCTGGAAGACCAATTGTATCTGGAGTTGGGGGCCTGACAGAAAGAGTTTCGAGCTATGCAGACAATCAAATAAAACCATTTGTATATATGAAAGATACAATGCAGCTCTTACTATTTTTGAAGGTTTAATTAAACAGTCTCCCCCAAAAAATAAACCAAATTTAATATATTGCACAACATACACCCCAAGCACAGTAAATATTAAGAATGTTGTTTTAAAAAACTGGCACATACTCCAAAGTGATCAAATTTAAAGAGCTACCAATGGTCACATACAAAAAAGCTAGAAATATTAGAAATCAAATAGTAAGGGTCAATACCTATCAAATAGCAAAACCAAAAACATTGTCTGGAGCTGTTCCAACTGGAAATGTGTAAATGTGGCAATTGCATAAATTGCCAGTATACTTGTAATACTAAATGGTCCAATCACCCAGGAAAATACATTGAAATCAAAGGTAGAACTAGCAATATTATTGCTATGATTTACTGTCCTTGTTGGAAAGTATATATTGGTGAAACTGTACGCTCTTTAAAAGAAGGTTTTACAGAACACAGAAGTGCAATACGACGCAAGGATATTAGAAATCCTGTCGCAAGACACTTTAAAGAACTTAATCATCAGATCTCAAGTTTTTGCTATCTTGGCATTGAAAAAATAACTATCGGCTATAGAGGTAATGATCCAGATTTAATTAGAAACGAAGAGCAGTCTTTAGGATTCACCAATGTCAAAGCCTATTTCCTAAAGGACTTAATGAAGATTTTAATTTGAAGGATTTTCTATAATTGGAGATGCATATATTTAATTCTGTTTGTAAGCTATATCTAGGTGGATCTATGTTTACTATATTTACTTTATAATATTTTGTTGTGTAACTATAACGGGGAGTTTATTTTTAGACGCCAAAATAATTGTTATTGCCTTATGCGTTGATTTAATGGTTTACTGGCTGTATTAATGATTATTACTTACAGGTGTTTGCAATCTATTATATTGTTGATTTTTTTATTAACTATACATATATTGGACTAAGGGGCCTTAACTAGACATTGACTCTAATTGGCTCATTCAAATTTAAAACACAATCCATTGTAGTTTCATTGGATGCTGTTAATTGCCTATTAAACACCCTAATTACTGAGTCTTTTTATAATGATGTGTATGTAAATGTAAGTTTTAATTACCCTAATGAAGGTGCTGGCCAAAACGCGTTGGTTAAACTAATAAAGTTTGTTCAACTTTTTAAACTATCTCCTAAGTGTTGCTGGGCTTCTTACCCAAGTTATTTATTGGAACCTGAGAACGTTTTACACTGTACATTTAGCAAAGCGGTGGTTCAGGCAGGGAACTCACCTTTAAGATAGATTAAAAATGTAAACCTCAAACATATTAGGCACCCCCCACTTCCAGGATATCATCTGTTAAATGGCTAGTTCTTAATTCGTCATTTAATAAACACACGTCCAACAATCAGCTAGAAAGGGCTTTATATCTTACCTCAATCCATCATTCCCAGCTGTATAGCAGTAAGTCTCCTCTTCAGCCTCCACCTGTTTTCTGCCTTGTCTAAGTGGCTATCCCACCCTGCTGACCATGACTTTCCTTCAGAGCCTTTCCATCTATCAGGAAATAAACTATGGGCAGAGGTACATTGAAGGGGTGAGGCCAAATTCATGAACATATGAAAACATTGTATTTGTTGCATAGCTTTAATTAATACTGTTATCTATCACATGAGTTTTCCTGACTGAAACAGTAGAGCAGTGGAACAGAACGCCTTTTGCTATTGCAAGTAATTATAACAAAGGCTGGGGGTTGAGCCTGCAAAAGTAAGGGTCACTGTGGCAATGTGACCTGCCCCTGTGTGTATTTTTGTGTTTTATGTTGTATGTTGCGTGTGTTAATGTTGGTGTATTGTAGTTGGTACACGGGATAAAATGTGGGTAATGAGTGTTTAAAATGTATAATTGTATTTAGGCACAGGGATTACACTTCACTTCATGTGCATTTAAAGTATTTAATATGTGAGCACGGGTTTGCACAGAATTAGTTCACGTGCTGGGATTCAAGTGAATAATTAATTAGTAATTGAATCCCGGCACAACAGTATATATAGATGCACAAAGCACTCACTCGGGGTTGTGTGTTCGAGAGTGGAGTACGGGTGAGAGAGAAAGGAGAGTAAATAACAATTGCTACTACGTGCTGGAGAACCAGCACGGTACTTGTTTGTGTCTGTTCGTCCACTGTTTAATTGTTAGTCTGTTTTGTTTGTCTATTTATTTTGGCGCAAAGTGCCGTGTCCTGTGTTTTGTTCAACCATTTATTTTTGTTTGTTTAATAAACATACTGAGCACCAATTCAGTTTCATCACAAGTACCGCCTGTCTGTATGATTCTTTCTGGCCTGACATCCCTGCAGCTAGCCTGTCACATTCACCTATTAAGACAAATAAAATAGTTACTACAGAGACTTTTTTTTAAATTTACTGAAACCAATTATTTGAACTATCAAGGTTTTCACAGATAATGAGAGGGAGATTCATAAGCAATTGAATAAAAAATGGTAACACTGAAATTAAGGACAAATGAGAGATTTCAAAGGAGCAAAATGCTTATTGTAAGAGTGAACATGAATAGAAGTGACTGCAATAATAATGAAGGCATCAGCCCCCAAAGAGTAACTAGAAAGATCTGCTTGAGAATATTTCTTTATAGACAGGTTTGAAGTCTATAGATTGTAGAGAGAAAATCAATTACGGCAAGCCTTCAATAAAATATAAGATAAGGTTCATTCTATAAAAGTTATCTGTCCAATTAAATTGTTGCATTTACTTTCAAATACTTTCATGGAAGCTATTTTAATGGTGGGGGATACCCATACTGCTGACCTAAAATATAGAAACCTGATTTTTCATGAACCTCATTTCACTGCATTTTTATTCTACTGTATTCAATATTGATAAGTGGCTCAATAAATTCCCTGTGGTGGAGAAACCCATGACATTAAAGAATAGCAGTACTTAGATCTGTCACTTTTTACATCATTAAAATTGACCAGTGATTCTATGTTATTTCAGAGTAGACTTCATATAGAACACATTTAAATTTGAAACATATGGAATTAGGGTCTCACACTAAGTTCCCCGTCTCACCCAAAGGGCTTAATTTCTTTTTTTTTCTTTTTTTTTTTTTTAAGTAAACAAGCCTGAAAACCTTTTAGAAATTCCCCACCGTAATATAATCCACCAACCCAACATTAAATAAACAGAATAAATTATAGACATCAAGTGAACATAGTTTATTTTCAAAATATAATCTTATGAAATTAAATGTAAAAATATAAACTTCTCTGACATTTGTCGCTGCAGAAAAATTGCCCTTGGACATCCAAAGTCATCGACCCACTCAGCAATTAATACAGTATTAATTTATTATCTCTAATAATGTAGAATCATTGAATGTACATTGAATGAAAACTACAGCAGTGGTTTAAATATAGAACACTTGCCTCAGACTTTTGAAAGCACGCCTGAAAAGAAAATGTAACCCAACAGGGCTGTTTCATATTAATGAAACATAACACAGTTTAAAAAAAAAGTAATTTACCTCACTTGTATAGTAGGCTATAAACAATGTGAAAAGAAATGCACCTGTTCGATATAGTTGTGCATGAAACAGGGATCATACACAATGGAAAGCTTCACAGTATTTTCACAATAGCATGACGTTTTCTTCATGAATGATTATACACTGCATTTCAGATTTCTGGGTTATCATTGGATATGTTACCTGAGACACCCCTGCAAGGGAACCACATGCGGAAATACAGCAGTCACAGGGAAAAATCGCACCAAACTAAGAGAGGTGAACAGATGATGAAAATCAGTGCGTTTATCACACAAAACCAGCTCAAGACATGAAGCGGGCCTTACCAGACGGTAAAACCCTCTTTTTTGGGTTCTATTGCTTAAGTAAAGGCAAATAACTGATTTATTGATTAGGAATAATGTAAGTCTATGTTTTTGTTTTATGTAAATGTGTACTCTGCAAAACGATTTTAACAAACTGAAAATGACTGAACAAAACAAAATATGTCTGATTCTTCGTCCTTAAGTTAAATGAATATTCCTACAAATTAAACAGCAAATTTCTAATGACAGTGTTTGTGCAGTTATAAATAAGTTGTTGTAAAAAAGGAGTATGTGCTGTTTTTTTTCTGTAATGTTTTCTGAATTATAGTGTGGTGCTGCGATATTGTTGTCTGCAAGTGAGGGTAACTGCTAGAGATTCATTTTCATGACCCATTATTTGCTTTGCCTTAAGCAAGCACTACTGTGCTTTGGAGGGAGTTACTGTATGTGAGTAGCATAGAGAGAGGCTAGTTACTGTATTTCTGAGAGCTATACTTGCAACATGGGTGAAAGGTTATTTAATCTGATGAGTTCGATGTTGTTCCAAATGGGAATGTATTCAATTTCTGAAAAACTAGTTTCCTGTTGCATTTGGAGGTACCCAACGATTTCCATTGAAAAAGAGTATAGTGGATCAACTTGGATCTTGAATAATGAATATACAGACATACAGTGGCTATCAAAAGTATTCACTCCCCTTGGACTTTTCCACATTTTATTGTGTTACAACATGGAATAGAGCTTTTTGGCCTCAATGCTAAGCGCTATGTTTGGCGCAAGCCTAACACCGCACATCATCCTGAGAACACCATCCCTACCGTGAAGCATGGTGGTGGCAGCATCATGCTATGGGGATGTTTCTCTGTGTCAGGGACTGGAAAGCTCGTGAAGATAGAGGGCAAAATGGATGCAACAAAGTACAGAGAAATCCTGGAGGAAAACCTGCTGAAGTCTGCAAGAGACCTGGGACTTGGGAGAAGATTCATCTTCCAGCAGGACAATGACCCCAAACATACAGCCAAAGCCACACTGTTACTGGCGGCTTGTTTGGAGCAGGTTAGACTGAAGCTATCCCAAAACCTGCCTCCTTCCCTCTGACATCAAAAGCCATTCAGTCTCGCCTTTAAACAGCTCTTCAGCTGGAGAAGCCCAATGATAATCAAGATCAACATATTAAAAGAGTCTTGACTGACATACTGCATGCAAGAGGTCACATGCAGATTTGGTTTCACTGAGAGTTTTGTAAATGGCAGGGATGCATAACCCTTTTCCTGCACAACCATACACAATACACATATCAAACCATATTGTAGATCTTTTTTGATTTTCAAAAGTTAATTTTCTGAATTACAGAATATCTTTGCCAAAGTTGCTGTGTACATCTTTTTTACCTACTAGATTTTGCCTTACTGTTCATCTGAATTCCACTGCTATATTATTTGTTTAGAATTATGTCAGTTGTCACTGAAAATTAATCTCTTACTATCCAGATGAGCCTCTTACACAGCTTGCTTTATTAAAGAATCCTTGATTCTGGTTAGTTGAATGTGTACTGCATGTTCTTGGTATCCCCATTGGCAATTCATGTGACATGCCCCTTGGGCACATTTGTGACATCTGGTGTCCAGAGTGGAAATGGGATTCCATTTGCAAGCTGAAGTTGTTATAAACTGGCCCTGAAAGCAATCTAATCTCACCACAAATTCATACCACTGAAATCATGCATTTCTGGAAATAGACTCCAGAGGTCCAGAGGTTGTTTGAGGGCAAGTAATTTTATTTCTCTTAATTTCACTTGATCATTTTCCTCCTGTTATCCAAATCCTATTTATATACTATAATTGAAGGATGTACTACCATGATCAAAACAGGTCTATATATATATATATATATATATATATATATATATATATATATATATACACACACAGTCACCTCCAAAATTATTGGCACCCTTGATAAAGATGAGCAAAAAAGACTGTATAAAATAAATAATACCAGTACTGAGGTATATTGTAATTTTCTTTGTGGAATATATTTGACTTTATATTATTTATTATTTTTAAGCCCTCAGGACAAATACAGTGCTACACCGTTATAAAGCGGTTTTTGGGGTCCATAATTGGAAACCGCATTATTTGTGATTCTCCTTATAATGAATATTGGCATTTTTTTCCCCCGAAATGTATTACAATGACCAAATTAATATTGTAGCGTACCGTGGAAAATGAAGGAAGGAGACACACACAATTTGCAGGTACTCAAAACCACAGTTTATTGAGATGATTATTCCTGGCACCTGTCAGCCTGGGCCACACCAAAAACAACAAACAGTCTTGCATATTCACATAGAAGCTTGTCTGACTCAGCTGTCAGCTCTGTTCCCGTTGATGTAGGCTTTCATGTCCCCACCTATCCGGACGTCAATCAATCCCGGCTGAAGCAATCTTACCCCTTCCTTGCTTACACACACACACACACACACACACACACGCACATGGTCTGTAGACCAGTCATGTAACAGTATAAATCCTGTGTCGTTACAATATATACAGTATAATAGAAAGTGCTATTCCACCAATTTAAAGTTTACACCACTCTTATTTAAATTGTTTATATATTTATATTTTTTATAATTATTATTATTATTATTATTATTATTATTATTATTATTATTATTATTATTATTATTATTATTATTATTATTTATTTCTTAGCAGACACCCTTATCCAGGGTGACTTACAGTCGTAAACAAAAATACATTTCAAGAATCACAGTACAAGTATTAACACAATTAAGAGCAAGATAAAATACAATGACTTCGGTTCTAGCAAGTACAAGTATATGACAAAATACGATTCAATAACGGAGCAGATAACAGTGTCAGTGATAGTTACATCAGGATATAATTAAAAACAAAATACTACAGATTAAATAACACTTGTGACAGATTACTGTGCTCTAAAATACAGGATTAAATGCAGTAAAATAGGGAGCAGATAAGAGCAAGTAAAGCGCATTAAGGAAGAGTGATAAAGTGTCCAGGGGGGAAAGAGGACATAATTAATGTTGTAAACAGTAAATAAATAACACAGAATCCAAGGACACTTACACTTGTATTGTTTGTACTTGTTTTGTAACATTAACGGACAGTTTGTTTTTACTTTTACAAAATAAAATACAGTGCAAGCACAGAAGCTTTATAAGTACTACATGTCCCAGTTTCAACTTAAATTGGTTTAAATATGGTAATGTAAAACAACAATAAAACCCAACGTTTGTGAGTCAAATTGCATTATGGGGGAAATGGGAGCCACAACCATACCGTGTTATAACCTGGCTGTACCTCCTCTACGCTCCCCTGCCTCGGGAACCCGCTCCTTCTCCACCATCACCGCGCAGTGGTGGAATGACCTTCCTACAGATGTCAGGACTGCCCAGTCCCTCACCACCTTCCGGCACCTCCTCAAGACTCACCTCTTCAGGCAGCACCTGTAGAACTCCTCTTTTTCCACTGGACACTTTATCACTCTTCCTTGAAGAGCTTTACTTGCTCTTATCTGCTCCCTATTTTACTGCATTTAATCCTGTACTTTACAGAGTCCTGTACTGTGATCTGCCACACTGTTATTCAATCTGTAGTATTTTGCATTTAATCGTATCCAATCTGTAGTATTTTGCATTTAATCGTATCCTGATCTGCTCTGATATAGAATCGTATTTTGTCATATACTTGTACTTACTAGAACTGAAGTCATTGTATTTTATCTTGCTCTTAATTGTATTAATACTTGTACTGTGATTCATGAAATGTATTTTTTGATTACGATTGTAAGTGGCCCTGGGTAAGGGCGTCTGCTAAGAATTAAAATAAAATAATAATAATAACCAATTCTGCACTATAACAGGTCATATTATAATATGGTAGTACTGTAATTACACATAACCTTTTACTGCACTCCTGTAGAAAGTAGTTTTACCTCAAGTATAACTGGGCGTGGAATGTACATATTTTAACTGCCCTGACTGGCAGTACAACAACAACAACAACATTTCATTTATATAGCGCCCTTCATAACAAGTATCCCAGGACACTTCACAGAGGAAAAAAAAAGAGTTATACAAAAGCCAAATCAAATAAGTACGTCTTAAGACGAGTTTTAAAAATCACTAAAGTGTCTGAATTTCTTACAATATTTGGGAGGGAATTCCAAAGTTCAGGAGCATAGACACTGAAAGCCCTATCCCCTTGAGTGTGCAGCCTAGATTTCAGAACAACCAACAAACCAGCCTCTGAAAAACGTAAATTTCGGGAGGAGGCGTAGGAGACAATCAAGTCAGCAGAGTATGCAGGTGCCATGCCATGTAAGGCTTTATAAGTTAAAAGAGCAATTTTAAAATCTATTCTAAACTTTATAGGCAGCCAATGGCGTTAAGAGAGAACGGGTGTCATGTGGTCGTGGGATTTTGATCTAGTTAGAACACGAGCAGCAGCATTTAGAACATATTGGAGCCTTCTTAGAGTACTATTTGGAAGGCCACACAACAATGCATTACAGTAATCTAATCTAGATGTAATAAATGCATGAACTAGCCTTTCGGCATCAACTAGTGGCAAAAAAGCGATATTACGAAGGCGATATTAAAAAAGCAGTCTTAGTAACACTGAGCACATGAGCCTCAAAGGTTAGAGAAGGGTCCAAAACAACACCCAAATTTCTAATAGTAAAACTAGCTTTAATAGTAATTCCATCTAAAAACAGTGTGGGGACTTTACTCAATTGTTTCCCAGATCCTAACAACAAAGCTTCTGTTTTATCAGTGTTCGCAGAACCAGTCCGAGCTGGGCCTGGCGCAGAGTTCGAATCCTGTTGGGAATGTGCTGAGTTATTGGATGATTTAAACTAACCTGTATTGATTGAAATAATATGATATACTCTGTCAATAATTATAATAATACTGTATATGTTCCTTTCAAAAAGATCTGTATACCCAGTAGAAAACAATGGATAGTTGTGTGCAGTCTATTAAAGCACCTGCTAGAAGGAGTCAAACCCGACAGGCTCTTATCATAAGGCCTTGTTAGCGCATTCCAGTTTTATGAGAAAAAATAGCCAATTTCTTTCTTTACTTTACTTTCATTACTTTACGGTAGTGTCTCAACCCAAAAATTGGTGAATGGCTAGGATTAAAACCTGCTTCAACTGGATTTTGTATAAACAGAGGGGGTCAGACTTAATTCAGTAAAATAATATTAGCAACTGTTATACTGAAGTAACTGAATTAGAAATACATGTTATAAAATAATTTAAAGTTAAACTGTTATACAAATAACAGTATTATTGTTGAAAGAACATATTACAGTTAAAAACTAAAGAAGTTCAGTACTAACTGACACTGTCAGAATATTGTTATAATTATACTGTGTTTTAAAGAATATAAAACCAGCATAAATAATATTACAGCAAATTATGAACAGGTTACAATGATTTGAACTAAGAAAACTGAACAAGTGGTAACGTTAGAAAAAAAGCTTGTCTATGTGCCTTTGTTATTAGAGTGCACATACACTCGTGGAAGTCTGTAACCTTGAAAGGAGGCTAGGTATTACAAATTAGTAAAAACAAAAGCTTAACCCTTTTTAGACAGAACGATATTTGAAACTAAAAAGACCAATTTGATTTTATTTGATTGTGTTGTTAAAAAAAGTATTCTGATCTAATAATAGAGTGACACAACTCTCTGAAGAGAAATAATATGTAATGTTTTAAGTATTTTGATCTAATAAGAAACATAATATTTAAACTAAAGTGTTTTTGCTTGTTAAGGCTCTACTGAATACAAATTGACTGTAAAAGCAGGAGCGAGCATTTAATTTAATCAATTGAAGAATTAGTTGATTTTCTTTCTTCAACTAAACAAAAAATCCATTAAATTAAAGAATATAAATGTTTAGTTTATATAAAGGTTTTAGTGCAATAAAAACAGGAACTGTTGGAATATTAGACAAATAAAGTGTAAACTGTATTAAATAATTTTAGTACACAAAAAACCTACTGAAAAATAGCCTTGCAAGCAGAGCGGTGCTAGATATGGAAGGTTCTTTTTGGCAGTCAAAGTGAGATTTACTTGTAGTCCGCAGTTTTGAATCCAAGGTCTTTCTATGATAGAAATCCTCGTAGTAGAAGGGAGCATTCCACGAATTAGGTGAGTTGTGTCCAGTCACAGTTCTTTTCAAATAAGTAGCGACTTTCGTTGGGAGAAAACTGATTTCATGCGATGAATTTGGAGAAGTGCTTAAAATGGTGTTTCATATTAATGACAACAATAGTCTTGTTAAGAAAACAGGGTGTCTGAAACCTGCTTGAGCAGGCAACTTGACAATTAACACGGATTTCCTTTTAAATTGCCACACAAACAAAACAAAGTCGCAAGAAGCACTGCTCGTTAAGATATTAACATTATTTCATAAATCAACATAATTTAAACATAACATATGTAATAGCTAGAAAACAGTCCATAGAGAAGCTGAGAACCAGTGAGGCAGTGTGCTATATGAGATTAAGTATACTGTAATTTGGGTAGCAAATTTGCACAGACATTGTAAGTGCAAAATCAATAATACCTGCCAGGGATGAAAATGGAAAGTGCATGCCAGGGAAATTCCACCGCCCCACAGTCAAATCGCACCCTGTTTATAAACCAATATAAGGGTCAACAGGGGCCAAACAGGGGAGGGAAGCCATCCATGCCTACATGAGTTCATATTTTCTGAAAAGTGCTGATATCAGAAAAAAAAAAATCATAACAATAGTTTCCTGAAAATGGCACTATTCTGTGTTTGTATGAATTGGGACCATTCACTGACACTGAACACTATGTTTTCTGCACATTACCAAAATTCCTGTTTGTACTGTAAGTAAACCACAGTGATTCACGGAGAAGTTATTGCAATTACAAATGTGTGGAGTGATTTATATTCAGAGATGGAGTCTCGAGGCCACATTTTAAGGTCTTGGTCTTGGTCTCGGTCTCGGCACGTCGGGTCTGGGTCTGGGTCTCAGGCCGTCGGGTCTGGGTCTTGATAGGAGGCAGCACGCAGATTGGTCTCATTCATAAACATTCTCAAGATTGTTTTATTTCCTCTTATCATATATCTTTTTTATCCTTCAAAATTCACTCACATTTATACATTGACAGCTATTAAATACAAAATAATGTAGCCATTATACTCTAGAGCAGCATTCAAATTACTAAATTTAACGCATCAGACTTCGTGCTGCTACAGCGTCTCACAGCCTCTCCCATGAAGCAAACTTTTCTCCTGCCACCAAATAAATTTCCTGTAATCTATTAGTTACCTTAACAAAATTGTGTCAGTACCACAAATGCCTACAAATATGATTATCTTTACATATCTGTCAAGTCTTCCTTTTTGATCAGGACCCTGCCGTTTTCAAGACCAATCTCCCGCCTGGGACCCGTTTAATCTAGGAATTTCCTGGTTTGTATATTAGGCTATAAATATATTATTTTTCTCTTATTTATTTAAAACATATAACAACCAAAAACACATCTTTATTTATTGGCATTCCATCATGGTTCGGTTTTATAATTTTGGAATTATGTATCACTGTTTTTGTTGAGCCAAAAAAGAAAATATGTCTGTGCACTTGCATTTTGTGCTTTGTTACATTTTTTGCTACCATGTTTGAAACTATAGAGCACTTTGAGATGCTTTGCATTTCGGTGCCATATAAAGTAAAAGTTATTTATTATTATTATTATATTATCGCCCCCACCCCCCACTGTAATAATGTATGAAGTTACAGGCATATTTTAAAAGTTCCGATAACTATTTATTTCAACAGGCTACAGCGTAAGCATACACCAACATAAAAAACGATTACAGTAGGCTATTGATTTACAAATGAGGACTGTACCACATATTCATGTTCTACTTCTAAAAAGCACACCATACTTGCCAGACATTTAACCAATTAAAAATTAAAAAGAGTGGGGTGGGGGGATAATGATTAAGGTGCCCACTGGTGCATTCACAGAATAATGTAGGCTACTTTGCACATGATCTTATTTCCATGTGAGTTTTAACGAGTGTGTGTGTGTGTGTGTATATATACACACACACACACACACACAATTGCAAATATATGTGTGTGTGTGTGTGCGTGTGTAATAGTAAAAGATTTTTTTTGTTTGTTTGCTTCCATTGTCATGCTTTTTTTCATACGCATACGTTTTAGCGGTTTTTTTTTTTTTTTTTTGGATGGAAACAGAGCTACTGACAGTTTCCATAACAAATTCAGACCTCGCAAGAGCTGAAATGGCATTGAAGCAGCCGTCATCATTCAGTTTTCCTACATCAATTCTGAAATTGATGAACATAATAATAAATGGATGGCAAAGTGTAAGCATTGTAACACAAAGGTGACAGAAGTGTGGGGAACTTCTTTTTCTAGGTAAGCCAATTGTTTTACATGAGTATAGCTGTTATATCTAGCGAAACCGTCTTCAGCCAGGAGGGCCTGATCATAACACCACATCGAGCGAAACTGTCGCCACAGCTTCTCTCATCTCTGGTGTTTCTGAGATGCAACAAACACTTGTGATTGTATCACAAGTGACCAGCTCAGGTCGGAAGGATCCTAGCGTCTCTCGGCTTCCACATGTCCAACAATATACTTAATCTCTTCCGAGTCAGTACAGGAGTTGCAGCAGTGAGCTAGGTTGAATAATTGGCAATTTCCTAACTGGGGTATAAAAGGGTTTAAATAATTGCAGATTCAAGTTCAACATTCTCTTAAGATGTTTCCAATTATATGTAAATATTTCATGTTAATGTTTGTATACACCTTTTCAGGGTGTGTATTCCTAAGTGAATTGATTGTAACTGGAAAAAGTGAATAGAACACATGTTTCACTTGTTGCATTTTTTGTGTTTATTTGGTTTATCAAAAGAAAAATAGCTTAAAAAAATAAAAAGTTGTTATTATCATTGTTGTTGTTCTTCTAGCAAAAATTAATTTAGTTTGGTTTGTCACAACAAAAATACTGTATATTGATCTCGGTCTCGGTCTCGGTACGTTTGGTCTTGGTCTCAGTACATTTGGTCTCGGTCTCGGTACGTTTGGTCTCAGTCTTGGTACGCTTAGTCTCGGTTTTGGTCTCGGTCTCGGTACATTTGGTCTCGGTCTTGGTCTCGGTATGTTTGGTCTCGGTCTTGGTCTTGGTCTCGGTCTCGGTACGTTTGGTCTCGGTCTGGGTCTCGGTCTCGGTACGCTTGGTCTTGGTCTCGGTCTCGGTACGTTTGGTCTCGGTCTTGGTCTCGCTCTCGGTACGTTTGGTCTCGGTCTCGGTACGTTTGGTCTCGGTCTTGGTCTCGCTCTCGGTAGGTTTGGTCTCGGTCTTGGTCTCCCTCTCGGTAGGTTTGGTCTCGGTCTCGGTACGTTTGGTCTCGCTCTCGGTAGGTTTGGTCTCGGTCTCGGTACGTTTGGTCTCGGTCTCGGTACGTTTGGTCTCGGTCTCGGTACGTTTGGTTTCGGTCTCGGTACGTTTGGTCTCGGTCTCGGTACGTTTGGTCTTGGTCTCGGTCTCGGTACGTTTGGTCTTGGTCTTGGTACGTTTGGTCTCGGTCTTGGTCTCGCTCTCGGTACGTTTGGTCTTGGTCTCGGTCTCGGTACGTTTGGTCTCGGTCTGGGTCTCGGTCTCGGTACGCTTGGTCTTGGTCTCGGTCTCGGTACGTTTGGTCTCGGTCTTGGTCTCGCTCTCGGTATGTTTGGTCTCGGTCTCGGTACGTTTGGTCTTGGTCTCGGTACGTTTGGTCTCGGTCTCGGTACGTTTGGTCTCGGTCTCGGTACGTTTGGTCTTGGTCTCGGTCTCGGTACATTTGGTCTTGGTCTCGGTACGTTTGGTCTTGGTCTCGGTCTCGGTACGCTTGGTCTCGGTCTCGGTACGCTTGGTCTCGGTCTCGGTCTCGGTACGTTTGGTCTCAGTCTTGGTATGTTTAGTCTCGGTCTTGGTCTCGGTACATTTGGTCTCGGTCTTGGTCTCGGTATGTTTGGTCTCGGTCTCGGTCTTGGTCTCGGTCTCGGTACGCTTGGTGTTGGTCTTGGTCTCGGTACGTTTGGTCTTGGTCTCGGTCTCAGTACGTTTGGTCTTGGTCTCGGTCTCGGTACGTTTGGTCTCGGTCTCAGTCTTGGTCTCGGTCTCAGTACGTTTGGTCTCGGTCTTGGTCTCGCTCTCGGTACGTTTGGTCTTGGTCTCGGTACGTTTGGTCTCGGTCTCGGTACGTTTGGTCTCGGTCTCGGTACATTTGGTCTCGGTCTCAGTACGTTTGGTCTTGGTCTCGGTCTCGGTACGTTTGGTCTCGGTCTCGGTACGTTTGGTCTCGGTCTCGGTATGTTTGGTCTCGGTCTCGGTACATTTGGTCTCGGTCTCAGTACGTTTGGTCTTGGTCTCGGTCTCGGTACGTTTGGTCTCGGTCTCGGTACGCTTGGTCTTGGTCTCGGTACGCTTGGTCTTGGTCTCGCTCTCGGTACGTTTGGTCTCGGTCTCAGTACGTTTGGTCTTGGTCTCGGTCTCGGTACGTTTGGTCTCGGTCTTGGTACGTTTGGTCTCGGTCTCGGTACGTTTGGTCTCGGTCTCGGTACGTTTGGTCTCGGTCTCGGTACATTTGGTCTCGGTCTCGGTCTCGGTACGCTTGGTCTTGGTCTCGGTACGCTTGGTCTTGGTCTCGGTACGCTTGGTCTTGGTCTCGGTACGCTTGGTCTTGGTCTCGGTCTCGGTACGTTTGGTCTTGGTCTCGGTCTCGGTACGTTTGGTCTTGGTCTCGGTCTCGGTACGCTTGGTCTTGGTCTCGGTACGCTTGGTCTTGGTCTCGGTCTCGGTACGTTTGGTCTTGGTCTCGGTCTCGCACGCGTTTGGTCTTGGTCTCGGTCTCGGTACGTTTGGTCTCGGTCTCGGTACGTTTGGTCTCGGTCTCGGTATGTTTGGTCTCGGTCTCGGTACATTTGGTCTCGGTCTCAGTACGTTTGGTCTTGGTCTCGGTCTCGGTACGTTTGGTCTCGGTCTCGGTACGCTTGGTCTTGGTCTCGGTACGCTTGGTCTTGGTCTCGCTCTCGGTACGTTTGGTCTCGGTCTCAGTACGTTTGGTCTTGGTCTCGGTCTCGGTACGTTTGGTCTCGGTCTCGGTACGTTTGGTCTCGGTCTCGGTATGTTTGGTCTCGGTCTCGGTACATTTGGTCTCGGTCTCAGTATGTTTGGTCTTGGTCTCGGTCTCGGTACGTTTGGTCTCGGTCTCGGTACGCTTGGTCTTGGTCTCGGTACGCTTGGTCTTGGTCTCGCTCTCGGTACGTTTGGTCTCGGTCTCAGTACGTTTGGTCTTGGTCTCGGTCTCGGTACGTTTGGTCTCGGTCTTGGTATGTTTGGTCTCGGTCTCGCACGCGTTTGGTCTCGGTCTCGCACGCTTTGGTCTCGGTCTCGGTACATTTGGTCTCGGTCTCGGTCTCGGTAAGCTTGGTCTTGGTCTCGGTACGCTTGGTCTTGGTCTCGGTACACTTGGTCTTGGTCTAGGTACGCTTGGTCTTGGTCTCGGTCTCGGTACGTTTGGTCTTGGTCTCGGTACGTTTGGTCTTGGTCTCGGTCTCGGTACGTTTGGTCTTGGTCTTGGTACGTTTGGTCTCGGTCTCGGTACGTTTGGTCTTGGTCTCGGTCTCGGTACATTTGGTCTCGGTCTCGGTCTCGGTACGTTTGGTCTTGGTCTCGGTACGTTTGGTTCTCGGTCTTGGTCTCGCTCTCGTACATTTGGTCTCGGTCTCGGTACGTTTGGTCTCGGTCTCGGTCTCGGTACGTTTGGTCTCGGTCTTGGTCTCGCTCTCGGTACATTTGGTCTCGGTCTCGGTACGTTTGGTCTCGGTCTCGGTCTCGGTACGTTTGGTCTCGGTCTTGGTCTCGCTCTTGGTACGTTTGGTCTCAGTCTCGGTACGTTTGGTCTTGGTCTTGGTACGTTTGGTCTCGGTCTTGGTCTCGCTCTCGGTAGGTTTGGTCTCGGTCTCGATACGTTTGGTCTCGGTCTCGGTACGTTTGGTCTCGGTCTCGGTACGTTTGGTCTTGGTCTCGGTCTCGGTACGTTTAGTCTCGGTCTCGGTACGCTTGGTCTTTGTCTGGGTCTCGGTCTCAGTACGTTTGGTCTCGGTCTCAGTCTGGGTACGTTTGGTCTCGGTCTCGGTACGTTTGGTCTCGGTCTCTGTCTTGGTACGTTTGGTCTTGACTACATCACTGTTTATATTTCAATTCAGTAAAGAAAACATTCAGTGATACACACACCTATGAATTACAATAATTTTCAGAGAACTTAATTTTTTTCTATACAATTCTAAAATGTAAACTGAAAAGCTAATGTATTGCATATTTAACCAGCTGTATAATAATCATATTATTAGTAAGACGAATGAAGGATAGAATATCATAGGACAATCTGACCAAAGTTTAAAACTGGCCGATTTTCCCCTAAGGTAATCCCTTGCTGAAGATGTGGAACAAATTATTTTTTCAGCAGATGATCAATAACTAAGTGTCATCATCCCATCCTTTGTCTCTTTCTTCTGAATATTCATGCAGCATTCTGAAGAAACTTTCTGTCGCGTGATGTGATGCCACATTATTCAGCTAAAGGTACATTTCACATTCTTACCTTAAATGCTGATATACTGGCATTGCAGTATTATAATATGAGCTCAGTAATAGTTTTGATGGAAAAAAAGAAATTAGCAAATGAAACAAAAAGTAAGATGCCATTTTAAAGACCATATAACAGTAATAAAAAAACAGCAAAAACATATGATCGGGTTTGTATTAATAGCTTAAACGGTTTACGAGAGGCAAGAAATGATGCTTGAATAATGAAGCTCAGTGTTCTAACATACCTTAAATAATTACATGTCTTGTACTCCCACTGTGATTAATTATCTCTGTTGAGGGGATTTCTTATTTTAGAGTCCTCTGCAGACAAGAACTAGAAAAAAGACATTACACAAGCAACAACTTATCAAAATCAGGTTGACAGAATTGGGCTATCCAGTAGATCCAGTGCAGCCTGAACTGGCATGGCTAAAGCATGTAAACCAGTTTCATCTCAGCAGGACCACAGTATTTATTGTGCTGTCATTTTTTTTCCATTAACTCATTGCCAGTTTTAAAGCAACATCTGACGGGATAGTGGCACTATGTTAACCTTACATATAATACACAGTGAAATGTTTATTTTTATGTTTGTGGGTTGTGAGGGCTTGAGGGCTTTGCTGTAATGTTAGGAATATTAGGCAAACCCTTCTACAAATGTTAGCATTGTGGCGTGCTATACACAGACTGATTGTATGTGCAGTATACTTCAGTGCTGTTTACATGCGTATCATAAGTCACAACCTACATGAATACTAACCAATTACATGCTACAGTCAAACTGTATACAAGGGATGCACATTATACAAGGGGTGTGTGTATAAGGGATGTTAAATTAAACTGCTCAGTCATGCTCACAATGCATTATTCCTTATAATATGATTTCTGCAACTAAATTGTATTGTTCTTTAGTAGGAGCTATACAGTAACTGCTGCTGTCACAGTTTTTTAATTCTTTATAAATGTAAGTGTTCTACAGTCGGTTGCTCTCATTCGAATATGCCTTGGTACTACAGAGCTGCCTGCCTACCTCACTGACACATTCATCCTCGCAGAAAGTAACTGTATACACTTGGTTTTCACTTTAATACAGTTGTATACGACCACTTTAGATATTCTGCTTTGACTATTGGATGTTGTAATGTCTGGTAGTCTAAAGAAAAAGCCACGACTATACCATTTTTACAATATGAAAATCGTGGCATATGCTTTTGTATGCTGTACGTGTCTAAGTTTTACAAGACTACATTATGTCATAAACTGTTGTTGTAGTGTACTGGGTAATGTACAGTATGTCACTTAAAAAGCTGCGGGCAATTGCAACACTTACAATTGCATCAATTTGTTAAGAACTTTTGAAAGCATGTTTTAAAGAGTCGCAATTGTTGCTGGCATTTCCCAGTCCGCGTTTTCTCATGTGTTGCCAGTTGTGATCATTGTATTTTTGAGACTAACACCCAAATACCTAATTTTCACTAAAGTCAGGGTGTACTTACAAGCCTTGAAAACAAATGACATTTCTGTTTTTCCCTGCGTGTTGGGAGCAATAGACTGCACACATGTGCCACTAACCCCTCCAGCTCATTCTTAGCATCTGTATAGGACCATGATCTATTGTGTGTTAATTGTCTAGGCTACTAAGTAGACCAAGTTAAAAATAATAATAATTAAAATAAAATTAAAAAACCCTAAAATCATTTAGATTCAATTTAAAATAATCTTTTATTCACCATTATACACCAACGTGTACAATCCAGCAGCATGATTTATTTTGTGTTACCAGTAAGCTAAAGTAAAAAGAAAGTGTGCTAGGTATTCATTTGATTTTACTACTGAACTGTATTCTGTATAGGCCTACTGTACAGATTTATATTTTTACATAATGCAATGTGTAGGCTACCCAAAACACATTAATGTTATTTGAGCGCAATGATTTATATTTAAAATCATCAAGAACTGTAAATGTATGTGTGTGAGCTTTTATTTTATTGTTTTTAAACCCGACACCTCCTTATGTCAGAAAGACAGGTCTGGTTTAGCGAGGGGTTACTGTATGATTATGAAAAGCTTTTGGGGGGTGAAGGTTGGGGCCCCACTATAGAATCTGATGGGATTAAACTGCCTTTCATTTTTATATACAGTATATAACTGTATTAAAATAGGTAAAATTAAGATGGAACAGAATGCATTTTATAGATTATGCTTACATTTAACAAAAACTATGTTATTTTGATTCTTGCACCCTTGCATGTATAGATGTTATCCTTCGTGCACCATCTGCTGCAGCAAACCACAACTCAACTCAACAGCTATTAATCTGAAAAAATGTTGCACAACTCTTGTTAGAGATCTTACTAAGATGACGCAAATAATATTTAAATTAGTATTTTGCGGCTGTCTTCATTAACATATTTTTTCTTAGTACATATGACAAAATGTGCAAATTGTTGTAACAAAAATGCAAATTGCAGTATGTTTGCGCTGTGACTGGCCCATCTTAGTACATCTACCCCTAAATGTTTTGAAATGCATTTTATACAAATCTGAACATGATAACCAGGAGTCTAAAAATAACTCTGGTGGTGCAGGCAGCGAGCTGGCTGTGAATAAAGGATCCTCCAATCTCACACCAGGGTCTTGCAGGTAAAATGTAGCTGTCCTTACCAGAACACATATTGCAAAATGAGATTAAAGTTGGAAAAAATGTGGAACCATCCTAAACCATTTTAAACAACAGTAATGCTCATAATCTAGAAAGCAGATGATGTTTCACTTTAGTCTTTTGTTTTCTGTCTTCTACAATGGTGTTTAAAATTATGCTCCAATGGTCCACAAAACCACTCAAAACTGTTCTCCTTACCAAAACATATGTTAAAACATATTGAACTCAATTTTGCTTTAACAATTGTCCATAATACAGTTCTGGAGGAATAGCTTGTTATAATCCCACACCATGTGGCCAAAATCACATTTTTAGATCAATCCTACCAGGTATTTAGAAGTTATAAGCCCCACATGCTTTCATAAAGAAAAAAACACTGCACAGGCTCTATGCTGACTGCGCTGCAACTCATGCACATACAATAATTAATATTTCTCTTTCTTTTCTGTTGCAATTGAGTTTAAATATTTAAACTCATTCAAATTTCAAGGGCAGTGTCAGATGACAGCAATCATTCAGCTGGATGTTTCCAGGACATAGAAGCTGTAGAGAATTTTAAGTTGTAATATTTGGTATGTCTGTGGTTCTGTGTTGTTTTGCATTGGGTGTAACAATCAGCAGATTGAAACCCAATGGTTGTTTAGAAGACAAAAACAATAGAAATCAGCGAAAAGGGCTAATTAAACTTAAACTTTATGCTTGCACAAAGACAAAGAGGGAAACAATATCGACAAATTGACTTATGCAGAAATACTGACACCTGAATGCCTGAAAATGCTTTTAATGTGTGTGTGTGTGTGTATATATATATATATATATATATATATATATATATATATATATATATATATATATATATAACTATGTATATAGTACTTCTTAACATATTTACGATATATTTTGCAATTCTTGTCAATCTGAAGCAGCAAAGAATTAAAGGCAGTTTCAGTTGTATCTAGGCTATGAGCTAATTGGAGGATATCTCCCATATCTGTATCCTCAAGGGATGGGGCTGGAGTGAATGAATGAATGCTGCAGAACTCAGCTTGAGGATTGTCATACTGTATATGATTATATTATGCTTCATCTACTCCAGTAACATATGGATGCAATTTAACAATTCTTAAATGTTTTGGAAATATGTAAATGTGTATGAAATATTCATGAATACATTGTATTGCCTTTCCTTTGCTGCCAGTTTTGTTGCCAGTTTTGTGCTAAACCATTTTCATGATATTACAGAGTTGCCAGCATGCACCTCAGTTCCAGAAACACAGGCTTCATTCAATATGCCGCCCTTAGCATTTTTTTTCTTCTTTTCCCTATTGCATTGTAGACTTGCCAAACATTTTACATTGCTGATTGCTCCTATGTTTGAAGAAGTGTTGGCTTTCATGACAGTATTATATCATTTTAAATGTTATTCAAATCTTCAAAAGATTTATCAACAAACTATATATTCAGATATTGGGCTGTATTTATCAAGGTTGTTCAAATCACGGGGCTTGGTATGAAATTGATTTCTCTGTACTTTGCTGCATCCATTTTGCCCTCTATCTTCACGAGTTTTCCAGGCCCTCACACAGAGAAGCATCCCCAGACCATGATGCTGCCACCACCATGCTTCAGAGTAGGGATGGTGTTCTCAGGATGATGTGCGGTGTTAGGCTTGCGCCAAACATAGCGCTTAGCGTTGAGGCCAAAAAGCTCTATTTTGGTCTCATCAGACCATAGAATCTTCTTCCACTTGGTCTCAGAGTCTCCCACATGCCTTCTGGCAAACTCTAGCCAAGATTTGATGTGAGTTTTTATCAACAATGGCTTTCTTTTTGCCACTCTCCTATAAAGGCCAGTTTTGTGAAGCACCCGGGCTATTGTTGCCGTATGCACAGTGTCTCCCAGCTCAGCCGTGGAAGACTGTAACTCCTTTAGAGTTGCCATAGGCCTCTTGGTGGCCTCCCTGACTAGTGCCCTTCTCGCCCGGATACTCGGTTTTTGAGGACGGCCTGTTCTAGACAGATTCACAGTTGTGCCATATTCTCTCCTTTTCTTAATAATGGACTTTACTGTGCTCTGGGGGATATTCAATGCCTTGGAAATGTTCTTATATCCTACCCCTGATTGGTGCTTTTGAAGAACCTTATTCCGGATTTGCTTTGAATGTTGCTTCGTCTTCATGATGTAGTTTTTGTTAGGAAATGTACTAACCAACTGTGGGACCTCCCAGAGACAGGTGTATTTAACCTGAAATCAGGTGAAACACCTTAATTGCACACAGGTGGACTCCATTCAACTAATTATGTGACTTCTGAAGGCAATTGGTTACACCAGAGCTTATTTAGGTGTGTCATAGCAAAGGGGGTGAATACTTATGCAATCAATTATTTTCTGTTTTATATTTGTAATTAATTCAGAACAATTTGTAGATTTTATTTTTCACTTTGACATTATGGACTTTTTTTGTGTTGATCAGTGGCAAAAACTCCTAATTAAATCCATTTTGATTCCATGTTGTAACACAATAAAATGTGAAAAAGTCCAAGGGGGGTGAATACTTTTGAGAGCCACTGTATATACACACACATACATACAGCTCATTATTTATAACCTTTCAATTTGAGCTAACTACAATAATCGGTAATACCAGAAGGGTTGTTTGACAAATTGTTTGAAAATATGAAATAATTATCGAAAAGTATATTGTTTTTTCCTAACTCATTGGTCAAATTATGAACATACTAAAGGATAGAAGTTGGATGATGAGCAGCTTTTCAGGGAATCTCAGAACATCTTGGACACAGATACACACAGATAGAGAAACAGCATGAGCGGAAACACTGAACTGGCTGCAATAATGATACACCGCAGAGAACCCCTGCAGATAATGTACCTGTTTCAAAAGAAATAGTTTGAAGCTGTGGCTGTCTTAGAATAACCATGTAGTAACTGAAACCAATACAGAACCTGGTGTCTTTCATGCAGATATGTTTTGGATTTGAGCACATTCATAGCATGTGCTGTCTTGGACTTCACACCAGAGAAGTACTATCAGCATCAAAATCAGCATCTGCAGGACAACCAGGAAATCATGCTGGCAAAGAATTGGAAAAACAGTTATTATTATAAAGCTCATGTTCATTTTTAAGAAGCACCTATTCTGGGTAGTATTATTGCACAGTAGGCTATAAACAATGTGAAAACAAATGCACCTGTGTGAAGTAGTGCATGATACAGGGACCATGGACAGTGGAAAGCTTTATGTCTGCAATGATGTTTTCTTTATTACCACATGATTATACACAGGATTTCAGATTTCAGTACTGGGTTATCATTGGATATGTGATATTACCTGAGACACACCTGCAAGAGAACCACATGCAGAAATACCACTCAGTCAGAGTGAAAATCGCACTGAAATAAGGTGAACAGATGATCAAAATCAGTGAGTTTACTGCACAAAACCTGAGTTAATAAAGGTAGGGGGGGAAATCCCACCTTGTGGGACAGATATTCAAAACATTCAAGTTTCACAAGGCAGTTGCTGGGATCTTTTCCCCTCAATTCTGTCTGCGATGTCCATTTAAAATTACATGTTTTTCCTCAAATCTGGAGGAGCAGTTGTGAATAATGATACAAAACAGGAAATCCTTAGAGTATTTCACTGAGAGCCCCATTCTACCAGTGCAGGCATTTAAGAACATAAGAAAGTTTACAAACGAGAGGAGGCCATTCAGCCTATCTTGCTCGTTTGGTTGTTAGTAGCTTATTGATCCCAGAATCTCATCAAGCAGCTTCTTGAAGGATCCCAGGGTGTCAGCTTCAACATCATTACTGGGGAGTTGGTTCCATACCCTCACAATTCTCTGTGTAATAAAGTGCCTCCTATTTTCTGTTCTGAATGCCCCTTTATCTAATCTCCATTTGTGACCCCTGGTCCTTGTTTCTTTTTTAGGTCAAAAAAGTCCCCTGGGTCGACATTGTCTATACCTTTTAGGATTTTGAATGTTTGAATCAGATCGCCGCGTAGTCTTCTTTGGTCAAGACTGAATAGATTCAATTCTTTTAGCCTGTCTGATTACGACATGCCTTTTAAACCCAGGATAATTCTGGTTGCTCTTCTTTGCACTCTTTCTAGAGCAGTAATATCCTTTTTGTAACAAGGTGAACAGAACTGAACACAATATTCTAGGTGAGGTCTTACTAATGCATTGCAAAGTTTTAACATTACTTCCCTTGATTTCAATTCAACACTTCTCACAATATATCCGAGCATCTTGTTGGCCTTTTTTATAGCTTCCCCACATTGTCTAGATGAAGACATTTCAACATAAACTCCTAGGTCTTTTTCATAGTTCCCTTCTTCAATTTCAGTATCTCCCATACAATATTTATAATGCACATTTTTATTCCCTGCATGCAATACTTTACACTTTTCTCTATTAAATGTCATTTGCCATGTGTCTGCCCAGTTCTGAATGCTGTCTCGATCATTTTGAATGACATTTGCTGCTGCAACAGTGTTTGCCACTCCTCCTATTTTTGTGTTGTCTGCAAATTTAACAAGTTTGCTTACTATACCAGAATCTAAATCATTAATGTAGATTAGGAATAGCAGAGGACCTAATACTGATCCCTGTGGTACACCACTGGTTACCTCGCTCTATTTTGAGGTTTCTCCTCTAATCAGTACTTTCTGTTTTCTACATGTTAACCACTCCCTAATCCATGTGCATGCATTTCCTTGAATCCCTACAGCGTTCAGTTTGAGAATTAATCTTTTATGCGGAACTTTGTCAAAAGCTTTCTGGAAATCTAAATAAACCATGTCATATGCTTTGCAATTATCCATTGTCAATGTTGCATCCTCAAAAAAGTCAAGCAGGTTAGTTAGACACGATCTCCCTTTCCTAAAACCATGTTGACTGTCTCCCAGGATATTGTTACCATATAGGTAATTTTCCATTTTAGATCTTATTATAGTTTCCATAAGTTTACATAAAATAAAAGTCAGGCTTATTGGTCTGTAGTTACCTGGTTCGGTTTCGTCTCCCAGATTTTGTGGGTTTAACCACTATCCTGGATAATTAAGAAAGCATAGGGGAAGTAACTGTGAAAGTCTCGATTCTTCACAGTGTAGGTCTATAAAATCAATGATTGTTTGCAATGCCTAGGCAGAATGGTCCTATCAGTTAAAGAGACAGTTTCATAATTAAACCGTGCTTTCTGAAAGTGTATTTGAAATGTTACCGTATCCTTTTCTTAACAATAATTACTGTATATATAGTCACATGGTTTCCAGTTGTGTGGCGTACTGAGGAATTGGTACTTGAGGTGGACAGTACAAGTGACATTAAGTAAAACTTGACAAAACAGGTAAGTAAATGTAGATTACTTTGGTGATTGTTATTACTGTATATGTGTTTATGCAACAGTGTTCTTCTGGGGAAGAAGCTCAGATAAGTTCTACACACCTAGGTGTGAAAGGCACTATAATAAATTAAAGTTATTATTATTATTATTATTATTGAGCAGTTGTAATATTGTGAGATCAAATCAATTTTAATATAGGCAGGTTTAAAACACAGACAGATAAGGAAGCTATTCCTGAAGCTTTATTTTCAGTTGGCTTCCAGATTGGTGATCGGTGAACCCTTATTGGTGATGAAACATATGTTAAAATTAATCTTTCCTACAATTACATTTGTTACTTAACCTATCATGGGAGTAGCATGCATTGAGGAGTTTGCCTCGGTAAAATCGCCTCAAAATAAATGTGCAGTCCACACTCACATTTCCTCTGTGTCCACACACAAATGACTTTAAGAAGCTAATCATAGGTATGAATCATTCCGACTGGGATCCTGCCCCTGGAATATATAGCAAACAGGTATTGGTTAGAAAGCAAAGTAAACTTATGAAGTCTTCCGTTCGTTGTAACTGCAATGCAATTATAATGCAGGTGTCTTTGACACTGGATAAAGTAGGACAGTCAGACAAAAAAAACGAAAATTCTACACAACAGGTTTGAAACTGCAAGTTGCTGAATTTTCCAAAAAAAAAGCATGGCAATCGCAATGCTGAAAAAAAGAGTACGTGACTGGAGATGAAACAAAGACAAATGGGTTAATACAGATGTGATGTAGCATGTAGTAACAGTGTAAACCATTTGTCAGTGGTTTACACTGTTACTACTGGAATTTACAGGAGTGTTAAATCTATATAACACTTCTGTATTATATATGTTTGTGATTTTGTTTTGTCAGTGGTTTACACTGTTACTACTGGAATTTACAGGAGTGTTAAATCTATATAACACTTCTGTATTATATATGTTTGTGATTTTGTTTTGTCAGTGGTTTACACTGTTACTACTGGAATTTACAGGAGTGTTAAATCTATATAACACTTCTGTATTATATATGTTTGTGATTTTGTTTTGTCAGTGGTTTACACTGTTACTACTGGAATTTACAGTAGTGTTAAATCTATATAACACTTCTGTATTATATATGTTTGTGATTTTGTTTTGTCAGTTGGTTTATGTTCAAACCTTTTATTTTATTTTTGTTTGTTAAAGTAAAACGGCGGAAGCGCCTTTGCATCGCAGTACTTGCCCGTTTTGTTTTTCTTCCTGTATCTGGCCTGACGTCACCACTCTGCCATTCCTGTGACAAATGATTCTTTACGGTAAGTGATTTGACAGTGCTGTTCCTGAAATGTAATAAACAAAGTAGACAAGTCTTATGAAATCTCTTTGATAGCTATTGTTTCTGACGTTTCATCTGGAATAGTTTAAGGGTTTTCTCTTTTATTATATTAATAATTTTATATAGGTGCAAAATGTTTCATTAAAGAAAGATTTTAATTGAAAGGTAAAGTTACTTTTTCAATAGCATTGGTAGCTTTTAATTTATCTTGGTGATGTAGAGTCTCAGCTGGATTGGTTTAGAAGTGACTGAGATACTAAAGCTTGACTAAATGTATTTTGTCTTTTGTCTTTGTGGAAGGCCTTAACCATTTAATATTATCCCCTACTCTATCAACAGCTACCTCTTATGGGAGACGTTGGGCTTAAATAGCTGCTGGCATCTCTGGACCTAATATAAATCATCTCCTGCTCTAGATTACCAACCGGGTGATGAAAGATCGTGATTGATTCCCATTATTTCTTCTTCCCCCTAAAGGACATCCCTGAGTGGCAACCACTAACCCTATCAGTGACCCTGCTGGTGTGAGTGTTCTGGAGTCCTGCAGCCTCTTTACTTTTTGATTCCATCTTGGTTGGCTGTGTGGGAATGTAAAATAATTTTGAGAGAAATGTTATTTTTCTATTATTTTATGTGGTATGTAACTTCAACACCACAAAGTAAAAAATGTAGTACTAGAGGCACAAAACAAATACATTCCAGAAGTAAATCTAAAACAAAATTGCCAAAATGGTTTAATAGATCAATTAAATATTCAGAGAAAAAAGGCACTTTACAGAGGATTTAAAAGGGACCAGTAACAAAGTAAACAGAAAGAGTACTTGGCACTGCAAACACAAGCCAAAAAGGAAGTTAGAAAGGCCAAGAGAGAGAAACAAATGAGCATTGCTAAAGGGGCTAAAACCAATTCCAAAAGGTTTTTCAATATTATAACAGCAAGAGAACTTTCAAAGAGGAGGTTAAATGTCTAAGATACAAATGGCAAAATCATAACTTTACTATATTTCCCCCTCTCTCAGGTATTGACACCTTTTCTAACCCAACAAATTTCAGGCTTGAAACTGAACCATGTTTCATTGTTTGATAATGCCTAGCAATTGCATAGTCTAAGTTATTATTGCGAATACCTGCTTTATGTTCCGCTATCCTTGTTTTTAATTTGCGTTTCGTTTGACAGATGTATACTAAGCCACAAGGGCATTTAAGCATGTAAATGACATGAGTTGTATTGCAATTGATGAAACCTGTATTTTTTACCTGTATGTGGATGGTTAAAATACTTAGTATTTAAGAGTATTGGAGCAATGCACACATTTACCACAACGATAATTACCATGTGTAATTGCTGTTAGGCAATTGTCACTGGGAGATGATTTGTACATAGAAGAAACTATTGAATATTTTAAGTTTCTGCCTCTTTTAAAACAGAATCTCGGTGGAATAGTCGATAGTACACCCAGATTAGGGTCACATTTTAAAATACTCCAATGTTTCAAAATAATTTTTTTTATTTCATTGGAGAAATGATTGTGTTCCATTAGAAACATCATTCTTTCTTCATTTGGTTGGTCATTATTAACGGGTTCTATTCAATCTATTCATTTCAATTTTTCCACTTTGTTGTATGCCAATTTTAACGTTGTATTATTATAACCTCTAGATCGAAATCGATTCTGCATATCCAACGCTTTAGTTTCATAATCTAATGAGTTACTACAAATGCGTTTTAAACGTAACAATTGCCCATAAGGTTTATTAGAAATCAGGTGTTTTGGATGATCACTTTTCACATGCAAGATCGTGTTTCTATTAGTTGTCTTACAAAAAATAGAAGTGTCTAGCGTACCATTGCAATTTATCGAAATTAGTAAATCTAAAAAATGTATTTGTGATTGTGGAAGGGTGGTGGGCAATTCACTGACACAAGGAGACAGTACTTTATTTGTAATGCTGCTCAGGCGCACTGATTTATTTCGACCAGTAGAGGGTGCTGTTGTCCGTGGACTGGATACTGACAACAGTAACCAGAACCACGGTGTTGCCAATACAGGTACATAGGCAAAGGCACAACAAGTGCTCGTAAATAATAATGAAAACCAAAGGCGGAAGAAAAATAAAACAACAAACAAAAGTGCTGCTTACGCAGTGCCCCCACTGCCGCTAAGCCAGTCAGAACGAGCCTCCGTCCCACGCTCAGTTACCCTATCCACTGGGATGGCCGGAGTTCCCCGTACAACTAAACATGTTTCCTCGGGTACGTGATTATTTCTTTTATTTATTTTCTCTTTAAATTATTTTAAGGCCGGCTGTTTTCCCTAGCCAGGTTTGCCTAGTTTTTGTTTTTAAAACTAATGTTTTCTGTCAGTGTCACTGTGTGTTCCCAAACATGGCCACCTGAATGCACAACCAAGCGCAGTTCTTATGGGCCGAGCAGTCTCAGCCACTCAGAGAGAGGGAAAGCCCACACACCCTCTTCCCCACCTCTCCGTGTCAGCGCCATGACTGACAGGCGGATCCTACAAAATTGCTGCCCTCTACCTGCAGTAATACGCATGTGCCAGATAGTCAGTCTAGATCTCCCGTTACAGTGATTGACTATATTCCATTGTAAATTTTAAATTGAAATAATTTGAATTAATGTATTCACTAAACATAATCAATTCAGCTTCTGATCCAGTCCATACCATAAAGATGTCATCAATACATCTTTTCCAGAAAAGCACGTTTTGCAAAGAAGTGTAGTACGATCTGTCATGAATAAATAGGCTTTCCCAATATCTCATAGTGAACAGGTGGGCTTGAGTGGCATGTGGGTGGTGATGTCACGGACCAGAAAGTAAACAAAGGCAAAGGTGCGGGGAACGAGATGCATTTGCGCTCGGCTTTTAATACAATGAAATAATAAAAAAAACACTTTGCAATACACAAAACAAAACGGCCCGTTGGCCAAAGTAAATGGACAGACCAATACCATGTGGTACAGTTATAGCAGTTGCTTCGGGTGTATTCTCTCGCTCTACACAGTACTCCCATCTCTGGCTCAAAGAAAAATGCCTCGATTAGCCTGGAGCGGGTTCTTTTAAGCTGTGGCTGGAGCCTTAATTAATTATCAATAAAACAATTACCTTGTTGAGACTCCAGCCACCTTTTCACAGGTTTTTAAATTAAAAACAAACAATAAAAACACGGCTTTTCCACCGTCATAAATACAAATATACAAATAATAATACAGGGGCAGGGTGTAACCCATCACACCCATATATAAATTTGCATAGTTGGATGCAAAGGATGACCCCATTGCTGTACCTTGAATTTGTAAATAATACTTATCGTTAAATAAAAAGTAATTAGATCTTAACACAAATGTAGTTAATTGCAACAAAAAAATCTATAGGTAAATCACTATTTTTTTAAAGAAAAAATGACAGACCCTCTAACCCTCCCTTATGAGGTATATTGCTATACAAACTCTCCACATCAAAAGTAACCAAATAAGCCTTTGCAGGAACAGTATAATGTGCTAGCAATCTGATGACATCTCTAGTATCAGCAAGATAAGGCAGTGTTTTTTTTACAATTTTTTTAATAAAATGGTCAATAAATTGACTTAAAGGTTCTGAAATAAAATACTTTCTCGATATTATCGGTGTTCCAGGTGGGTTCAAAGCGTTTTTTTCTGTATTTTTGGTAATTTGTGAAATACTGCCGTTATTGGATTTTCAACTCTCAAAAATCATACTGATTTGATGTGATCACATTGCTAGCCTTAGCTTGGTTTATATGTCATCCCTCTCTTGTTTAAAGCGCATTATTGGATCTGAAGGCAGGGGCTCGTAATAATCTTTATTGTTTAGCTATCTTAAAGCTTCAGTAACATAATCATTAGCATTTTGAACAACAATAGAGCCACCCTTGTCTGCAGATTTAATAATAATCGCTTTATTATCTTGCAGTTCCTTAATTGCTTTACTTTGAGTTAAATTTATATTAAAAAATTTTGAAGATGGATGTTTCTTTACAATATTTTCAATATCCTTTTCTACCAATTTTGAAAAGTTAGATTTGGGTCTCCCACAGGGAAAAAGGTAGCTTTTTTAAGGGTTATATTCAATAGTACCAGTAGTGAATTTCTTTGTTGCAAAATAATTTTTTTAATGCAACTTAAAACAATCTATTTTTAAATCAAAGGCATTACATTTGTTAGTAGGTACAAAAGAAAGTCCTTTACTTACGACTGTTTCTTGAGCTTTAGTTAATGTCTGTTCAGATAGATTAATTAGCAGTACGTCTGACTCCTGGTGATGATTCTGTGCCCAGGTGTATGTCGTCCTCCTTTTCCTCTTGCCTCTCCTTGTTTTCTTTGGATGGTCCTCTGTTGATTTAATTCTGAGTTGGGAGGATAGTCTAAAAACGGGCTGATCCTGAATTTAGTGAAGATTCACTTGTACATCCTGGATCACTAGAGTCACTTTCTGTTATCATTGGTGCCAGATGTTCCCGAAATTGCAGCTTTTCCTGTCGTTGATTGAAATTTTTGTGATTATCTTGCCAATAATATACAGTCCCATTTTTATAGTCTTCGGAGTACCTTTGGAATTTCTTTAATTTGTATGTTTTTAATTCATTCTCAAATTTTTCAAGTCATTTGTGGTTTTCTCTTGCTGTGATTTAAAATCCTCTGATTAAAGGAGAAGCTGCAAGAAAAAATTAAATCAGGATTTTTTGCAACAAAGAAATTCACTACCGGTACTATTGAATATAACCCTTTAAGTAAATTTAAGAAAACCTTTTCACTGTGGGAGTTCCAAAAGTACATTTTCAAAATTGGTCAAAATATTGAAAATATTGTAAAGAAATATCCAACTTCAACATGTTCTAATATAAATTTAACTAAACGTAAAGCAATTAAGGAACTGCAAGATAATAAAGCGATTATTATTAAATCTGCAGACAAGGGTGGCTCTATTGTTGTTCAAAATGCTAATGATTATGTTACTGAAGCTTTAAGACAGCTAAAAATAAAGGTTATTACGAGCCCCTGCCTTCAGATCCAATAATGCGCTTTAAACAAGAGAGGGATGACATATAAACCAAGCTAAGGCTAGCAATGTGATCACATCAAATCAGTATGATTTTTTGAGAGCTGAATATCCAATAACGCCAGTATTTCACAAATTACCAAAAATACACAAAAATGCTTTGAACCCACCTGGAATACCAATAGTATCGGGAAATGATTCTATTTCAGAACCTTTAAGTTGATTTAGTGACCATTTTATTAAATAAATAAGTAAAAAAAAACAAAAAAAAACACTGTCTTGCTGATACTAGAGATGTCATCAGATTGCTAGCACATTACAATGTTCCTGCAAAGGCTTATTTGGTTACTTTTGATGTGGAGAGTTTGTATAGCAATATACCTCATAAGTGATGGTTAGAGGCTCTGTCATTTTTTCTTTAAAAAAATAGTGATTTACCTATAGATTTTTTGTTGCAATTAACTACATTTGTGTTACGATCTAATTACTTTTTATTTAACAATAAGTATTATTTACAAATTCAAGGCACAGCAATGGGGTCATCCTTTGCACCCAACTACGCACATTTATATATGGCATATTGGGAAAGCCTATTTATTCATGGCAGATCCTTCTACACCCCTTTGCAAAACATGCTTATCTGGAAAAGATATATTGATGACATATTGATGGTATGGACTGGATCAGAAGCTGAATTGATTATGTTTAGTGAATACATTAATTCAAATAATTTCAATTTAAAATTTAAAATAGAATATAGTCAATCACAAATACATTTTTTTAGATTTACTAATTTTGAAAAATTGCAATGGTACGTTAGACACTTCTATTTTTCGTAAGACAACTGATAGAAACACGATCTTACATTGCGAAAAGTGATCATCCAAATATCTCACATCTCCAATGAAATAAAAAAAATAATAATTTTGAAACATTGGAGTATTTTAAAATGTGACCCTAATCTGGGTGTACTATCGACTATTCCACTGAGATTCTGTTTTAAAAGAGGCATAAACTTAAAAGATTCAATTGTTTCTTCTATGTACAAATCATCTCCCAGTGACAATTGGCTAACGGCAATTAGACATGGTAATTATCATTGTGGTAAATGCGTGCATTGCTCCAATACTCTTAATACTAAGTATTTTAACCATCCACATACAGGTAAAAAACAACATATAAGGTTTCATCAATTGCAATACAACTCATGTCATTTGCACATATTCAAGTGACAAATTTCTGAAGTGGGGTTTTTCTTTATTGGTTGCACTTATTTGTTAATTGAAATGTCGCACTTTAAATTATATTGTCACATTAATTGCTGTGTATTTGTTTTATTTGTGTTATTATTTAATTTTGCACATATATATTCCTTTTTTGCACTTGACTTTCTGTTTCTTTATTTATATATTAATTGTTTTGCACAGGATTATAGGGAAAAACAGAGACACTGATTTAGTCATCCTTGGAACCAAATTACACCACCAGCTTCCTTGTTCATTAATTCATTCATTCATTCGCCCAACGAAGTGAAGCTGGTTAGAGTATCAGTTCACAATGAGTTACAAGTGAAACATGATATCATTCAATTGGCTTTAAAGCTCAGGTTATTCGAGATAACAAGCTTGTCAGCAGAACTTTCAAAGCAAGTGTTTATGCTTGTGAAACAATCGACAATGCTTGATTTCTGTGTGAAACTGTAAGTTATTTATTATTGTTTTTGTTCACCGAGTTAATTCTGTATAATGCACATTTGTTAACTTTTGCTGTTTAAGCCGTCAAATTAGACAGTACAAGCCAATAACTAAAAGCATAGTCAACAGTTTGTGCACAGTTTGTGGTTGGATTGTTTTCGTAAAAATAATGCTGTAGTTATTTTATGAATTCTTATTTCAATCGAACTATGAGTTGCACCGAGTTTGTACAGTACTGTATTCTGTAATTGATTCATTCACTGCAGTTCTTTCAACTGTTTTCATAAGGACATTTAACTAAAAATAAACTTGTAAATATTGTAAACGTGTGAGTTCTGTTACTTATATGCATGTTAATGCCATGGTTCATGTGCACCCGTGGTTAACTCAACACCTTGGATAAGTCAACACTAAATGGCATCCCTGTGGGTTGGCTGTATAAGTTATTTTTTACTGAAAACAGCCAACCGAGATGGAATCAAAAAGTAAAGACACTGCAGGACTCCAGAACTTACTCACATCAGCAGGGTCACTGATAGGGTTAGTGGTTGCCACTAAGGGATGTCCTTTAGGGGAAAGAAGAAATAATGGGAATTCATCACCTGGCTGGTAATCTAGAGCAGGAGATGATTTATATTAGTTCCAGAGGTGCCAGCAGGACTCGAATGTTGGTTGTTAGTCCCGCCTACCGATACATACAAGCATAAATATACAGGATAGAGCAACCCCCAGCACTGTGTGAGAACCGGTTTGGGTTTTATGGTGATTTTAAAATCTATCCTCAGATCTGTTCTTACAGTGGAAATAGCACATTGTAAACAAGGGTCCTCCTGCCTGATATCAAAATCCCCTTGACTAGACAGTACAGTACTTGAACACTTAAGTTGTACTTTCTTTCCTCTGCTATTTTCCACAACGAAAACCTTATGGTCACAGTGTTTTGGCGTTTTAGTGTGTAGGCATTTTTTTTTACATTTCCCCACAAATTCCTAATTATATCTTGTTTTAATCTCCCAAGTGGAGTCTCCAATAGAAATGTAAGAATGTGCTGTCAACGAATCAATGATAGATACAAGGAGGGACATTGCGCAGCTGTACTGGGAAACAGTTATTTATTTTGAAACATGCATATTAATTCAATCCCATTCCTATACATGGAGACGACATTTTATTTGTATATTAACATTATTGTGTTAATATGAAACATGACATTACACTGTAGACTAGGTGAAAGGCTTTTTACAGAAATATGAGTAAGCTGTGTATGATAAGAGTGAAACCTTCTTTGTGAATACCAAAACATAGAACAGAGCTATTTCTACAGCAGAAAATACAAATATATATATATATATATATATATATATATATATATATATATATATATATATATACAGTACTGTGCAAAAGTTTTAGGCAGGTGTGAAAAATGCTGTAAAGTAAGAATGCTTTCAAAATAGACATGTTAATAGATTATATTTATCAATTAACTAAATGCAAAGTGAGTGAACAGAAGAAAAATCTAAATCAAATCCATATTTGGTGTGACCACCCTTTGCCTTCAAAACAGCATCAAGCATCAATTCTTCTAGGTACACTTGCACACAGTTTTTGAAGGAACTCGGCAGGTAGGTTGGCCCAAACATCTTGGAGAACTAACCACAGTTCTTCTGTGGATTTAGGCAGCCTCAGTTGCTTCTCTCTCTTCATGTAATCCCAGACAGACTCGATGATGTTGAGATCAGGGCTCTGTGGGGCCATACCATCACTTCCAGGACTCCTTGTTCTTCTTTACGCTGAAGATAGTTCTTAATGACTTTCGCTGTATGTTTGGGGTCGTTGTCATGCTGCAGAATAAATTTGGGGCCAATCAGATGCCTCCCTGATGGTATTGCATGATGGATAAGTATCTGCCTGTACTTCTCAGCATTGAGGAGACCATTAATTCTGACCAAATCCCCAACTCCATTTGCAGAAATGCAGCCCCAAACTTGCAAGGAACCTCCACCATGCTTCACTGTTGCCTGCAGACACTCATTCGTGCACGCTCTCCAGCCCTTCGGCGAACAAACTGCCTTCTGCTACAGCCAAATATTTCAAATTTTGACTCATCAGTCCAGAGCACCTGCTGCCATTTTTCTGCACCCCAGTTCCTGTGTTTTCGTGCATAGTTGAGTCGCTTGGCCTTGTTTCCACGCCGGAGGTATGGCTTTTGGCCGCAAGTCTTCCATGAAGGCCACTTCTGACCAGACTTCTCCAGACAGTAGATGGGTGTACCAGGGTCCCACTGTTTTCTGCCAGTTCTGAGCTGATGGCACTGCTGGACATCTTCCGATTGCGAAGGGAAGTAAGCATGATGTGTCTTTCATCTGCTGCAGTAAGTTTCCTTGGCCGACCACTGCGCTCACGGTCCTCAACGTTGCCCGTTTCTTTGTGCTTCTTCAAAAGAGCTTGGACAGCACATCTGGAAACCCCTGTCTGCCTTGAAATTTTTGCCTGGGAGAGACCTTGCTGATGCAGTATAACTACCTTGTGTCTTGTTGCTGTGCTCAGTCTTGCCATGGTGTATGACTTTTGACAGTAAACTGTCTTCAGCAACCTCACCTTGTTAGCTGAGTTTGGCTGTTCCTCACCCAGTTTTATTCCTCCTACACAGCTGTTTCTGTTTCAGTTAATGATTGTGTTTCAACCTACATATTGAACTGATGATCATTAGTACCTGTTTGGTATAATTGTTTAATCATACACCTGACTATATGCCTACAAAATCCCTGACTTTGTGCAAGTGTACCTAGAAGAATTGATGCTGTTTTGAAGGCAAAGGGTAGTCACACCAAATATGGATTTGATTTAGATTTTTCTTCTGTTCACTCACTTTGCATTTAGTTAATTGATAAATATAATCTATTAACATGTCTATTTTGAAAGCATTCTTACTTTACAGCATTTTTCACACCTGCCTAAAACTTTTGCACAGTACTGTATATATATATATATATATATATATATATATATATATATATATATATATATATATATATATATATATATATATATATCCCTTCAATTACACTAGCCATCTCATTAAAGGGCTGTCTGTTGCTGCACCTTTTTCTTGTAATGACTGATCTTCATGGTCACCATACACCATTTTCCCAAGTAAGTTATAATTTTCATACATATTTTCATCCGTATAGCTCAGTGTGAATATTCCTGATTCCTTTACTACCATCTGTAACACCAGGAATCCTGCCTGAGGATTTAGCTGTCAGCTTTGATGCAAGTGACATTCTCTTTGTCTCAAATCTATTTATGCAGCTTTGAAAGTTAGTTACACCTCTGTGCTGTAGCAGCATGCTATTTCTCATGCCTCATGTTATCTCAGTTTGCTTGTTTTTAATAAGGTGGTACAGATCTGGGACCTGCTTTTCAGTTGTTACAGCATTACCCTCCATGAATTTGAACGGCAGTGAAAATGCTAAATGTCTAGTATTTCTTTTCTTCAGGAGATATGTCCATGCTCATTTAAAGACAGCGCTGCCAACATATAAGACAACTGCATAATCATTTGTACACTAGGTACAACTTTTCTTATGAACAACACATTTTACCATGTCATTTTCGCATGCCATGAATTATAATTTTTTTTACTTATTCCATCTATAATTATTCATTCCGGAATGAATATGTTGAATGCATTAAATTGTTGTTATTCAGTATTACAATTTGTTTTGTATTCTAAACAATTATTACAAGTTTTTAAATAATTTCAAAGCCTTGCCTGACTGCTAATTGGAAATCACCTCCCACCTATATAAACCCTCAAATGTAAACAGGCTTTATAATATAATCCAACGTGAACACATTAGAATCATGTACCGCTTTACCAACAACTTTGAGAGAAATGTTGGAGGTCACATCATTTAAACTACCAGTAAGGCAGCTTTTGAAACAACATTGTTAAAAAGAACTTTGTGATGTCAGAAGCTTTAGTAAGATCAATACTGATGTTAAAAGCCCCTTATAACATACAGTATATGTGTAGCGATGCTATGGAGAGAACGGAAACCTGACTGCTGAGGTATTAGCTGCCATCTTGCACAAAGTTATTATTATTATTATTATTATTATTATTATTATTATTATTATTATTATTATTATTATTTGTTTATTAAGCAGATGCATCAGCTGCAGAGTCACTTACAAGAACATCTCACCCGAACGACCTCCTGGTTACAAGCCCTTTTCTTTAATCACTGGTAAATTGTAAATTAAATGGCACGATCTCAAAGAGATAACATAACATACGTAAAGTGTATCTCATTTGAGATATACATCATTCAATAGGATAATGCATCAAAGGATGCTTACACTATAAACTATTTTATTCAATGAATTTTAATAGGCAAGTGAGTTTATTTTTTTCTATAGATCCGTTTTCACTTCAAATTTCCATTTCAAGCTTTTAATGACTAACTAACATTGTCTTTAATAACTGTAGTCATGAACATGTCAATCTGAATATGTCTATAGTCCTCTTTTCACAATGGCATGTGGTGGCATGTTTTGCTTGTGGAATGCAAATGATCTTTCAGATCTACTATTTAAAATATTAGGGATTTAAGTATCCTACACAAAGGACACATTGAAATATACTGTATGAACAAAGGTTTGGAAAGAACCCAACGATAAAGGATATTCTAAAACCTATTGGGGGCTTTGTATAAAACACGTGTCTATTTTCTGTGGTGGTTAGAGGCTGTTACTGGCTGTTGTGCTTTTTTTCTGATTCATGAATAGTGTTTATTGTCATGGTAGTTCCATTAACGTGAGGGGGAGAGTACAGTCACAACAGCCCATTATTCCTTGTTTTAACTGATTCAAAAAATCAATTAGATGACAGTAATGGCTTTTACCGGAATAAAAAAAAAAACACATACTTAACTGCTGATAGTAATAATACAGGCCTCTCAATGCGAAAAGTTAAAAGTTGTTTTAAGCAATTTTCATTTGCTTGATTTTCTGTGATGGTCCATTTTTGTTTATCAATTTTAATGTAATATATATATATATATATATATATATATATATATATATATATATATATATATATATATATATATATATATATATATGTGAGACAGCAGGAGGGGGTTAATTCCTCCCTAGAGGAAAACATGTGCGTAAGGCACATTTTGGTTTTGTTTTTGCTAATTGTTTAATTGTTTTGTTAATTGTTTTATTGTTGATCATTACCGCACCTAGCTACTATTGAAAATTGGAGCCAGGTGCCCGGTTTAAAAGGAGAGCAGTCAGTCTGCTTTGGGCGGCTGCTGAAGAGGGTAGAAGCCCGACTGTGCTGGTGTGTGGGTACAGCCGTATTTAAAAGAAAAAAAAGGTAGAGCGAGTCCTTTTTTTTTGTGTACGTGATTTTGTTTGTTTGTTTGTTTTTGTTACAGGTAAACAGCTTAGCTGTCCTGTTTAGTTTAGGTTCCTGTTTTGTTTTAGTTATTGCTCAAAGAAGAGCTAGGTGTTTGTTTTGTTTATTTTGTTGTGTGTTAATTAAAAATAGCGCGACCGCGCTTTAAAAATCCATTTGCGTGTGCTGGGTCAGTGTTTTAAAGGGGCAACGAACCGAAAAGAGGTCGGATCTTTTACATATGGTGGCAGCGAGTGTGGGCGCCCCTGGAGACCCAAACATGGATTTTAAAGAGTTAATAGAGAGGCTTAATAAGAACACCGCTGCTCAGGAGGAGCAGACAAGGAAGATGGAGAGGCAGACACAAGAGCTGGGGTTGGCCCGTGGATAATACCGAGCGGGAGCCAACCGAACTGGAGCTGCTTCTACAAAAGTGGGAGCTGCCGTCCCGAGAGCCAGAGGGGTGGAGCTGCCGTCCCGAGAGCCAGAGGGATGGAGCTGCCATCCCGAGAGCCAGAGGGGATGGAGCTGCCATCCCGAGAGCCAGAGGGGTGGAGCTGCCGCTTCCAGAACAACCAACCGTGCAAGTGAGTCCGGCGTTGCTGAGGGAGGTTCCCTGTCCCGTCATCGTGGACACCTGGCCGAATGCCCAGACCTCCCTGCGCTGGACCTTGCTCCCAGGTCGCAGTACAGCCAGGCACAGTCGCTTGCCTGGTCCCTTACTCCACTCCCCTGGAATCCCAGACGTCACTGCGCCAAGAGGCAGACGCCGCTACGCAGGGGCAGAGGTCACTAGCGTTCCCCTGCTGATTGCTCCGCTCCCTTGCCTAGTGCTACGCTCCACCTGGGATTCCAGGAGGTCGCTGCGCAGGTCCACAGGCGCACGCCTCTGCCTGTCAGTCCTGGCTCCCGGTCACCGGTCTGCGCTGTGGTCGCCCTGGACAAGCCGTCTGGGTCCCTCCTCGCCGGTCCTGGGTCCCTCCCTGGAAACGCCGGAGGGACCAACCCACCCTCAAGCCCGCCCGTGGAAGAGGGCGAAAATTGACATTTGTGGACTTGAGGGTGGGTGGTCTTTAAGGGTGGAGGGAGGTGGCCGTTGTATGGCCGATGTCTTGAAAAAGACATGGGGGGATGTGTGAGACAGCAGGGAGGGGTTAATTCCTCCCTAGAGGAAAACATGTGCGTAAGGCACATTTTGGTTTTGTTTTTGCTAATTGTTTAATTGTTTTGTTAATTGTTTTATTGTTGATCATTACCGGCACCTGGCTACTATTGAAAATTGGAGCCAGGTGCCCGGTTTAAAAGGAGAGCAGTCAGTCTGCTTTGGGCGGCTGCTGAAGAGGGTAGAAGCCCGACTGTGCTGGTGTGTGGGTACAGCTGTATTTAAAAGAAAAAAAAGGTAGAGCGAGTCCTTTTTTTTTGTGTACGTGATTTTGTTTGTTTGTTTGTTTTTGTTACAGGTAAACAGCTTAGCTGTCCTGTTTAGTTTAGGTTCCTGTTTTGTTTTAGTTATTGCTCAAAGAAGAGCTAGGTGTTTGTTTTGTTTATTTTGTTGTGTGTTAATTAAAAATAGCCGACCGCTTTAAAAATCCATTTGCGTGTGCTGGGTCAGTGTTTTAAAGGGCAACGAACCGAAAAGAGGTCGGATCTTTTACAATATATATATATATATATATATATATATATATATATATATATATATATATATATATATATATATATATATAGATTTTTTTGTATTGTCAATGATGTATTATAGTGACAACTGAAGATAATTTATTTCTGACTGTAACATTGGCTGTACCTTTGAGCTTAGAGATGGCAATTTAGGTGTGTCTGATGGTGAGACAAGAAGGGGGAACTGAAGTGCCAAACCTTGCACAATTATGTAACGCCCTGTTCCTGTAAAAATGTCCAGTGCCCTTGGATGTGCCACAATGCTGCATTATCTTTTTACCTCATGTAAACTGGCACACTGCTATTCATTCTCTTTTTACCTCATGTAAACTGGCACACCACTATTCATTCTGATTTGTGGCAAAGGTTAAGGATCATAGATACTCTGTGATTGTCATTTTGTTATGGTTCATCCCTTTCTCAAGGTTAAAAAAAACAGTGAACATACCTATAGGATCTTGATGACATAGTAACTGTTTTTGTTTATTTAAAATCGATTATATGTTCATGATGTATATTTTTGCAAAAATTACCAGTAATTCCTTCAATATAATATCTATACACACTGCCCTATCAAAAGTGTTGGAAGACAAGACTTGAAACTGGACAACTGGGGGTTGGGTTTTTATCACCTCTCTAAATATCTTGGTATCACTAAACAGATAACTGTCTCCACTTTAAATATAAGAACAACATTTTTAATGAGATAACCATCTGTGATGGGGTGCCAGCTTGCCCCTATAATTGGTATTATTATTATTATTATTATTATTATTATTATTATTATTATTACTGTTGTTTTCATTATGATTTTCATTGTAATTCTTGTTTGTTTTGGATCGGCAGGGAGGGGGTTAAATTCCTCCCTGCAAAATACATGTGAGAATGTGGCTGGGGCCTTAATTGGTTAATTGTTAATTATTGATTAATTGGGCTCCAGCCACAGACCATAAAAACCGGGAGAAATCCTTTGTCTGGGTGGAGTGGTTTGGAGAGACAGAGTAAAAGTGTGTATAAATACTTGTTTAATTTGATTTATTTTGTTCCAGTGTTTTGTTTTGTAGCGCCACCTTATGGATGTACCCGACCACGCCACCCCCTTTTAATATATAGGAGAGGGGGACTCCCAAAAATACAATTTAATATAAATAATCCCCACACACAAGAACCCTTCAAATAAATGAAAGTACAGAGGTCGGTACAGTTTAAAATCAAGATTTATTATAAAATGGGAAAAGCCCTAAATTTCATAGAGCACAGATAAAAACAAAACAATCTGTTATACTAGGTAATAATCAACAATTCAATGGTACTTAGTCATAGAAATACAAACGAATAATACAGTGCCTTGCATAAGTATTCACCCCCCTTGTACTTTTCCACATTTTGTAGTGTTACAACCTGGAATTAAAATGGATTTAATTAGGATTTTTTGTCACTGATCTACACAAAATAGTCCGTAATGTCGAAGTGGAGAAAAAAATCTACATATTTTTCAAAATGATTTACAAATAAAAAACTGAAAAGTCTTGATTGCATAAGTATTCACCCCCTTTGCTGTGACACCCCTAAATAAGCTCTGGTGTAACCAATTGCCTTCAGAAGTCACATAATTAGTTGAATGGAGTCCACCTGCGTGCAATTAAAGTGTCACATGATCTCAGATTAAATACACCTGTTTCTGGAAGGCCCCAGAGTTTGTTAGAGAGCATATTTAAACAAACAGCATCATGAAGACCAAGGAGCTCTCAAAACAAGTCCGGGATAAAGTTCTGGAGAAGCACCAATCAGGGTTGGGTTATAAAAAAATATCCCAAACTTTGAACATCCCCCGGAGCACCAATAAATCCATTATTAAAAAATGGAAAGAATATGGCACAACTGCGCCTAGAGAAGGCCGTCCACCAAAACTCAGTGACCAGGTAAGGAGGGCATTAGTCAGAGAAGCAACCAAGAGGCCAATGGTAACTCTGAAGGAGCTGGAGAGATCCACAGCTGAGATGGGAGAAACCGTCCATGGGACAATTATAACCCGGACGCTCCACAAAGCTGGGCTTTATGGAAGAGTGGCGAGAAGAAAGCCATTGCTGAAAAAAAACCATATCAAATCCTGTTTGGATTTTGCCAAAAGGCATGTGGGAGACACAGCAAACATGTGGAAAAGGTTCTCTGGTCTGATGAGACCAAAATTGAACTTTTTGGCCTTAGCGCAAAATGCTATGTGTGGCGCAAAGCCAACACTGCTCATCACCCTGAGAACACCATCCCCACGGTGAAGCATGGTGGTGGCAGCATCATGTTATGGGGATGCTTTTCATTGGCAGGGACTGGGAAACTGGTCAGGATTGAGGTCAAGATGGATGGAGCCAAATACAGGGAAATTCTAGAGGAAAACCTGTTTCAGTCTACAAGAGACCTGGGACTGGGGCGGAGGCTCACCTTCCAGCAGGACAATGACCCTAAACACAGCCAAAGCTACACTGGAGTGGTTTAAAAACAAGAACCTGAATGTCTTAGAATGGCCCAGTCAAAGCCCAGACCTCAATCCGATTGAGAATCTGTGGCAAGACTTGAAAATTGCTGTTCACCAACAGTCCCCATCCAACTTGACAGAGCTTGAGCAATTTTGCCAAGAAGAATGGGCAAAAATTGCAGGATCCAGATGTGCAAAGCTGGTAGAGACTTACCCAAAAAGACTCACAGCTGTAATTGCTGCCAAAGGTGCTTCTACCAAGTATTGACTCGGGGTGAATACTTATGCAACCAACAAATGTCTTTTTTTGTTTAATTAACTTATGTCACAATAAAAAATATTTTGCACCTTCAAAGTGTTAAGTATGTTGTGTAAATCAAATGGTAAAATCCCAATTAAATCCATTTTAATTCCAGGCTGTGACACTACAAAATGTGGAAAAGTCCAAGGGGGGTGAATACTTATGCAAGGCACTGTATGCAATTGTAAAGGCTCCAACAGCTAGTATGTAATTGTGGAGATCGGTGAAGGCAGCCTACCACCAAAAGACAGGAGGGCGATTGTTCACTAGGTGGCTCTATCACAACTGATAAACAAAAACGAATCAGTGAAACAAAATAACCAACGCAAATGAAAAACAAAAAATAAACTTAAAACTACAAAATCATCAAAAGTGCATAATTAAATCACGAATAACACAACACACAGTGCTCAACCAATTACCAAAAAAATCCAAAATAAAACACCCTGCAATGACTCTATCGCTATCCCAGCAAAAGGAAGTGCACCGCCTCCACAAAAAATCCACAAAAGGCTTAGTTTGGATATAAAGTATGCTAAACACAAATGGTGGATCAGCTGTGTACAATATTATCTCAAATAACTATCAATTGGTTTGCAAGCGTTGCTAAAGTTATATAAAAAAATAACCCGTATTGACACTATCTAAGAAAAACAGTGGAGAGCGTTCTTTATCCTCAGGCGAGTCTGGATTCAAACATCTTTATCATGGCCTGCCCTACAAATACTGGAACTCCACTCGTCATACAAACATCAGACAGACACTCGGGGAAACCAGCTCTGTGGAAAGTGTGTGCTACTCTGAAATGACAAACGCTATGGCACTTTTAAAGGTAAACTAATCGTTTCGTAATCCCCCAATCCACAGCACCTGTTGATGGTGTTGATCAGCTACGCTAATTAAGCATCTAAATCAGGGTATTTTAGCAAATCAAGCCCTAATGTTCACTGAATATAATAAAATCAGTAGCACCTGCTACAGTTTGAAACCTTTGTTTTGTGTTTGTACCTTTTGTTTGGCCCTCGTGCCTTTTTATTTTGAGTTTTGGTCAATTAAAGTATTTTGTTTCAATGCATTTTCCTGACTGAGTCTTCCCTCTGTGGCTACCCTGCCACACCATCTCAAGTGAAAATGTTATCCATTTCTAAGGAATACACACTGACTGGGAACATTTGTGACAATTATTTAACAATTATATTTAGAACCTGTTATTTAGGATCTCTTTGTTGTTCACTATGACATGTGTCTTTATAGAACCAATGGGAGCCCTCTGGAGCCCTTTTTCTTAAGCCTGTAATGAATGCCTGATGATTAATGCCTTTAGAATGGAAAGGATTAACTAAGAGGTAGAATTAAACTGTCTCATATACATTAACATAGATACATTATATAAATAGCACTGTCAAAACAAATGCTATTTTTATTTCTTGCTCAGCCACATTAAACATGGAATGGACTTTTTCTAAATCGCTGGAGGTCCTTAACACTTTCATCATTTTTTTTTTTTAAAGAATCAACATTTTAAGAAAGCTCACCCACAAAACAAAGTGAATAGATAATAATGTATAATGTACCTTTTTTCAGCCTCACAAATTTAGAAAGTTAATCAGAAAGATAATATTCTATGATCGGTATTCATCTAAAGCTCTGCAGAAAATATGTGGCATTTGGATTGGTCAGGCAGACAGGCAGAACTAAATGCCAGTTATAATATAGCCCTACAGTTTAAAGCATATTTAATTCAAATACAGTGGATATTTTATTTGTTTGGATTTATGAAAAGAAACGGATTGCTCTAGCCCATGTAAACATGATGATACTGTATTATCCTTCTTTGTATTTTATATATCGTGTTATTTAATGCACATATCAAAGCCTAATAGCAGCAATACACGTTTGTATGTCAAATGAACCTACCCCAGCCAGATTTAATAGGGAAACCTTTCATTTTGATACTGCGTTTGTAACACTTCTGACTCCGGCTTGTCAGTATATGCTACATACTTAAAAGAAAGAATTATGGACACTGTCATTCCAGTGTGCAATGTTTATTCTGAAAAACAATAATAGAAACGTTCTTAAGAACTTTACAGCAGCACACACTTCTATAACACAAAGCAGTCACCCCGGTGTTTCATTAGTAATGGCTAGACCAAGGTGAGTGTACCCCAATATTGTGAACTGTGTTATTTTGTATTTGTGTATTATGATTTATTTATTGTATTTATGGCAACGTGTTATTGTTTATTTATGGTTTATTGTTTTATAAATATGATGGTGAAGCGCTGTGTTATTGCTTTGTTTTTATTTTAAATGTGTTCTGGCAGAGGCGAGGTAGGCAGCTTGTCCTCTGCCAGGAGTAATTAAAAAAACCTGTGCATAAGGTGGCCATTTCCCAAATTAATTAGGTGAATAATTTGTTGCTAAATCGGTAGATAGTCACCTGTATAAAACCCTGCAGTTTTTTCCTGTTCGACATGGGTGTGTACAGAGGAGAGTATGGGAGAGCGAGAGAGAAATTTAAAAAACTAAACTAAACAAAGGATAGGGTCAGTGAAGGCGATTGCTCAGCCTGACCGGTTGTTGTGTTCATGACTTGTTTTGTTTAATTATTTATTTTGCTCTGTGAGCACTGTTTTTTTTTTGTTAAAATATTTTATTTTGTTTTTTTTGTATTTAAATAAATGGCGCACGGCGCGGCTTTGCCCTCCAGTACTTGCATCTCTGTTTATGTTCCTGCTGCTGACCTGATGTCACCACAACGTCATCCTGTCACAGGTGTCCTTTTTCTTTCTATCCTCATTCCCATGTGCCACACTCTCCCCCACACAATTCGTCCCGACATTCGCTGTCATAACAAATTTCTCTGTAATTAGATATATATATATATATATATATATATATATATGTATATGGTTGTCAGTTCAACTCCATAGTCTCCAAAAGACATTTAAACTAGTATTCCTGAGTGAGAGACATTTAAACTAGTATTAACTTTCTGTGCTGCAATGTCTCTACAAACTACAGTAGGCTGTCCCAGTGTCTCATAAGTCAAAGTCCGTGGTGGCCTCTTTTCTCTTGTTGAACATCTTGCAGTCCATAATGTCCTCAGAAACGTCAGTCACAGTCTCAGTCTCTAGCTCTGTATTCCAAAACTGTGTAGTTTCTTCTTCATGTTGTGGGTAGAAGACTTCAGCATTAGGATCTAATTCTGTGTCACTTGGAGATGGGTTCCTTGGGCAAGCAACATGAGCACCTTCCAGTTCTTCATACCACTCTGAGTCATTGTCATCTTGAGCGTGTGGCTTTTGTTCTGGCGTCTTCACTTTTGCTTGAGACAATCTCTTCTGTTTCACCTTTCTGTGCTGACTGTCTGCAGGCTGATTGATAGGTAAGAAGTCACAGAGCAGGAGTAAATTGCAGTGCAGTATTCTTGTCCGGCCTTTACCATCTTCAGGTCTCACCTCAAAGACTTGACTGTCCTTGTACTTCCTTCCAGCAATCACGTAGACTTTGTCTTCCCAATATGACCAAACCTTGCCTGGACCCCCTTTCCTGTCAGGTTCCGAATCAGTACACGTCCTCCAGGCTGTAGATCTGCTCCATATATCTTGTGATCATAGTATCCTTTACCTCTTGCTGCTTCTTCATAAACAGACTTTAATGCTATGAGGTAAGCCTCAGTCATGCGATCTATCCATTTATCCACATTTATCCAAGTCCATTGCTCACCTTCAGGTCTGAAGTCAAACAGAACAATAAGTAAAATGGAGAAAACCCAGTAGCTTCATGTTTTGTACAGTTTTACGCACGCACCACTTTTGCCAGGGAGGTTTTCCAGTCAGTCTTTTGTTCTTCAGTAAGCGTCCTCAGCATTCCCTGCAGTGCTCTGTTGAACTTGGCCTTTCTGTTGAACTTGGCCTTGACCTTTCAACTTGGCCATTGCCCTGCGGGTGATAGAGCATGGTGTGTGATTCTACACTGTTCCCTCAGTCTTGCCATCAGTTGGTTATCAAATTATTTTCCCATATCATGGTGAATTTTGGAAGGGAAACCGAATTTAAAAACATAGTCCCTGAAGATCTTCTCTGCTACTGTCTTCGCTGATTTATTGGTAGTGGCGTAGGCTTGCGCAAACTTGGTAAAGTGGTCCATTACTAGCATGGTAGCCTTGTTTGCAGGAAATACATTTATACCATTTCGAAGGGGTAAGTGGTCTTGATGCTTGACAATGGTGCACGAGCTGGCCTGTTCAGTTTCCCACACCCACATAAAACATTAAAATAAATACCTATTAATAATAATAATAATAATAATAATAATAATAATAATAATAATAATAATAATAATAATATTTTCCTCCATCCTTTTTCACACACATAAAGTAAATTAATAATAATGACTCTTCATACACCCACAAAGTAAAAATAATCTAATAATAAAATACATGGCTAAATAATAATAGTGACTACAGCTAAATAATGTTTTCTGTTCTTTACACACAGTAAACTAGTAATAAAATACATGGCTAAATAATAATAATAATTACAGCTAAATAAATGGCTTTGTTCTTTACATAGGCTACATACACAACGTAAAAATAAAAACTAAACCAATAATAAAAAAACAACGAGATTTATTCCTCATTCTTTTACACATCGAATAAAAAATAAGTTAAGAAAATAATAGATGCATAGCTAAATAATAACGACTACAGATAAATAATAAATCGACTAGAAAAAGTAAAACACAGATGTACACAAACACCTAACTTTGCATCACATGCGATAGACCTATTAGTTTTGCCTTCTGTCCTGAGAAACAAGTTAAAAAAATTGAAAAACAAGTCTAAAATAAAAATGTATATGAAACTAACTATAAGAAAGATGTTTTTTTTTAAAAAAAAAAACGTGATGCTGGTACAGTAGTTACTCTTGTCTATAGCAGTCATAAAGTAAGCCCTGCCCAGCAAACAAGCACGCACACAAAAGATACAGCGGAAAAAAAAACACTGCAGATGTACTCAGCCAAAAAAAACAATATAAAGTTGAAAAAAACAACAACAATGTGACTAATTAGCCCAAGTACTCACCGTTTAGATGATATGTAGATTAGCACTCTTGGGATTGTAAAACCGGAGATCCAGAGCTTCAAATCTGCTATGCACTCAGTCACAATGGCGCCGACAGAGACTCGTCCTTGTAATCAAAATATTATATGTCCCGCCCACTCTAGCCCTAAACCAATGGTATGGAGACAAGCCCCATAGTCATGGCTATAACCCACAATTTAAAAAAACAAAATTGCTGGTTGGACGGCTGAGATATGATGTGTTTTGTTATCGTAACAAAAGTTACGAAATTACAGCGCGTCAGCAGCTAAGGGTTAACAGTGGAGGGATAGTAATACAAAACCACACTCACATGTCTTTGCAGGCTGTTTATTTCAAGTATAAAGTATAATCTCAATGTTACAAACTTCACTATTATCAAGTACAGTAGGGAAATTAACAGTGTGTTTATGCTTACTCCACATATCGCTGATAATAACAATACTTCCGTATACGCATTTGCATTATGGCGTCACGCATAAAATGAAAACGTAACGTAACTACGGCCTATTATGCAGTAAGAGTACGAGTATATTTTTAGATTTATCTACTCTCTGTTTTGCAAAGTGAGATTTTAATGCTGTGTGCTGCTCTTGAGAGGTTGACATATTCAAATAATGTCGAAGCAAGTTTCTTTGGACACATTTTTCAACAAAAAGACAGAAAAAACAGGATTGGACAAGAACAGTGAAAAACGTAAACATGAGTGTGAAGTTAATGAACAAAATCAAGAAGATCAACACGAGGAGGGAGTTGCGACAAACAGCAAAGAAAAAGAGATCAGGCTTCAATAGAAAATACAATGTTTTGTACATTAAGTTCAGATTTATTTCATGTGGCGATGAAAAGTTACCCAAACCTCAGTGCGTTGTATGTGGTGACATACTTAGTAATGATGCAATGAAGCCATCCAAACTAATTCGGCACTTAAAATCTAAACATGCTGAAATGGAATCCAAGCCAACAGAGTTCTTTAAAAGGAAGCGTGACAAATTAAAGGGACAGCAACAATTAATGCAATGTGCAAATATAAGTGAAGCTGCATTGAAAGCGTCATACTTGGTCTCACTTCGTATTGCAAAGACTAAAAAGCCGTTCACAATAGGTGAGGAGCTGATAATGCCATCTGTTAAAGACATCTGTCAGGAAGTGCTGGTCAAAACTGCAGCCAAAAGGGTTGTGTACCACTTTCAAATAATACAGTGGCACGGAGAACTGACGACATTTCTCAAGACATGGAAGATCAACTCATAGATCGGTTGAAAAATACAAAATATTTTTCACTACAACTGGACGAATCAACTGACATTACCATCTTAGCAATTTTATTGGCGTATGTATGTTTTGAACATGAGGGTGATTTTACTGAAGAATTTCTATGTGCTCTTGAACTCCCCAACCAAACTACAAGTGTTTAAGGCTCTCAATGAATATGTGACTGGCCATGGTCTCGATTGGAAATGTTGTGTGGGAATCTGCACAGATGGCGCTGCAGCAATGACCGGACGTCATTCTGGTGTTGTGGCTAAAGTGAAAGAAGTTGCCCCAGAATGTGAGTCAATGCACTGTTTCATTCACCGGGAAATGCTGGCGACAAAAAAAATGTCAGGAGAATTGCACAATGTTCTCAATACAGTTGTGAAGGTGGTTAACTATGTTAGAGTCCATGCTTTAAATTCCCGATTGTTCGCGTGCTTGTGCGATGAAATGGGTGCACAACATAGCCAGCTGCTGTTGCACACAAAAATACGTTGGCTATCGCGGGGCAAAGTAATATCGAGAGTTTTCGAGCTAAGAAAGGAACTTGCCAGGTTACTCATGGAAAAGAAGTCTGATTGGGCAGAGAATTTCAGGGATTTCGAATGGCTTGCAAAGTTGGCATATTTGGCTGATATGTTTTCATCACTGTATGATTTGAACCTGTCACTGCAAGGCAAAATGACTAGTGTGTTTCGGATGGCAGATAAAGTCACTGCATTCAAAAACAAATTGCAAATGTGGAGTAATCATGTTTCCAAACATTGTTTCGATGTTTCCAGTACTGCTAGAAGCACTTAGTGATGCCAATGAGCAGGTTGTGAATAATTTGGATGACATAATTGGTCAGCATTTAAAATCTTTGAATGAAAAAATTGAAGATTACCAGAATTGGAAAGGAATGGATTCGAGATCCTTTCATTTCAAAGACCTGAGCATCATTATCCACAATGCAGGAAGATCAACTGATTGAGTTATCGAATGACAATGGTTTGAAGCTGCAGTTTCAAGCAGGGGAATCTCTGGCAGCATTTTGGATAAAGACAAGACCAGAATACCCCGAACTTAGTAGAATCGCATTGCAATCATTGCTGCCTTTCTCCTCCACATATCTCTGTGAGACTGGATTTTCAGCCATGACCGCTATAAAAACAAAGAATCGGAATAAACTTGGCATTCGAGCATCGCTACGAGTAGCACTCTCAAACATAGAACCCAGGCTGAATTTGCTTGCGGCTCAGAAACAAGCACAGAAATCTCGCTAGAAGCATCACGTCACCCCCACCACCCAGAAGTAACTTGGTAAGTTTTTATTTTCTCTGTAGATTTACAGCTGTATTTTAAAAACAAAGAAACAGGTACTAAGTTATATCCGAATGAAACTAATAATAATATGTGTGTTTAGCAAAGTAGCAATAAACAGGTAATCCTGTGATAATTTGTGTTTGTACATTATAATTCTACTGTAATTCATTTAAAGTAATTCAGTAATTTTTTTTTAAATTTAAGTTGTCATTTAATTATTTTCATTTTTAGCATTGTTTTGTTACTATAGTTTATATATATATATATATATATATATATATATATATATATATATATATATATATATATATATATATATATACTGTATATCATCATTGATGTCAGTTTTTCACAAACCTGGTCCTGCGAGACCACTGTGTCTGCTGTTTGTGTTCCAACTGAGTTCTCAATTATTAAATTGATCCCCCAATTGAACTAACAATTAGTGACGTAATGCAATGTTAGAAATAACTTGAAATATCCAACTCTTTTGGCTACTTTCACCAAGCACTAATCTTGGACTACTTTACCTGAGTTAACATAAGGCAGTCCTAGATTAGTGTTAATTGAGGCCCGTGCAGCCAGCCATTTCTACAAATAATTCAAAAGCTCTGATTAGAGATTTTATTCATTCAATTGAGGGTTCAATTCGTAATTTAAAGCTCAGTTGGAACACAAATCAGCAAACACTGGGTCCTCAGGACCAAGATTGGGAAACACTGTTTTATGTAACTTACTTCCTATACTGGTACATACCTGTTAATTATTATGAACTACGTGATTACTGTGTTTATGTTGTTACTATATAAATTGCTTTCCTTGTGTGTCACCTTGGATAAAGACATCTGCCAAATTCATGTTAATAAATTAACATGTGTTGTATGGGAAAGTATTTGAAGGCCATTTCGCATTTGTCACATATTTGCATTTGTATTTAGTTTGGTAGTAACTGTATCACATTTGCATTTGTATTAAGCAAATTTGCAAGAACATTGACATTGCCACTGGTGTCATCAATTTCCTACTACCTGGAAAACACAAGTATGCTCAAAACCATAACCATCACATTTAACAATGGAGTCACCCATACCTTTCAACATTTATGCTCAAAGTTTGAAATCACGGATAGAGTCTACATTGTTCGAGAGCAGTTCCCAGTCATTGGTGCTCATGCAATCACCATTCACAAATGTCAGGGGATGACTCTAAAAACAGTTATGATGGATCGTTGTAACTCCATTTCCTCCTATGGGCAAAGTTTCATTACACTTTCCACAGTTACTTCCTTAAGCGGTATCCACCTTATGAACTTTGACCCCACCTGCATCTATGCATGTCAAACTGAAGTTGAAGAGTACCATCGGCTCAGAGGGATTTATTGTCCAAAGTTGAAAAGCTTGAAGGAGACTTACACGCACAAGGGACACAAGGTAAAAGATCATGCGCATTTCATTCACCGAGCCATCATTAATGTTCAGGAACAGCAAAAGCCTCAGTCTTCTAAAAGAACATTGCACTTACACATCCATTCAGAGGCTTGAGCAACCCCAATTTCACCTCATGCTATGCAAATGCAACATTGCAGTGCCTTCTTCACTTGCAACCTCTGAAGGATTCATTAAAACACAGTCAACAAGAGGCTATCAGGAGCTTTGTTCACAAATAGGATCACTTGCCATCCACTGCGTCTCTAACTACTGTGGATATTTGTCACTTCTTAGGAGAACCTTTCAATAGAGGTGAGCAGCAACATGTTGCAGAGTTTCTCACCAAATTGTCTGAAATTTGTCCTGAAGTATCTCGCATGGTTTCAGTCACAATAAGTCATGACATTCTATGTACTACATGTAACTACTGCTCATCAAACCGAGAGGTGTTGTATATTCATCCTCTACATGTACCTGCTGATACAAATTCCATGTTTTTGGAAGAACTCATTTATAGAAATGACAAATGGGCAATGATTCCTGGTAGCAAATGTAGGCAATGCAAAATTTCTCCAATCATGAAACGTGAACTTATTCAATCAGCAGGGAGACTGATTGCAGTCCAACTTATGCTTTGGGAAACCAAACCTGATGGGACCGTTACAAAGTGACACAATGCTAAGCTTACTGCTGTGCAGAAGAGCACAATAACTGTGGACAACAGGAATTACCAATTAGATTCCATTATCATACACCAAGGACAGGATGTTGCTTCAGGACACTATGTGTCTGTTCTTGCTGTGGGTGCTACTGGAAAATGGTGCATGCAAATGATGCACTTATTCAAGTAAAAACCATGGTCAAGAAATGCAAACAAAATGTATATGGCCTTTTATGAAGAGATCTAATGCTTTACAAATGCCTTAGCCTAAGTTCATAAGACCACTATATCAAGGAGAATAATGTTTTTTCCAGCATTAAAATGTGTTAGTATACTACCCTTTGGCACGGACATGCATATGTACCTTTTGAACCATTTATAACATTGTAGTTTTGTACCTACGTAAATATCAATATATCAATACCTACCAAAATAGACATATTATTTTCACCTCTCATGCAAATAAGAATATAATGTTTACACTTTCAATACTGTCCAAAAGTCCCTTCTACCATTATTTTACTTTCAAATATTTTCTCATTTCTCTTATATTACTCTACTTATTATTCTCTTGTAATGTCTGTCTGTCTATTTACCATACACATTCACAATATCTTTCCCTCGCTTTATTCATTATTTGATGAAGTTAAAAAAGAAGTGATATCTATAACAAAAACATTGTCAATGTTAAAAAACAAGTTAGAAAAACGCAACAGCCGTTTAAAGGGGTGATATCAAACACAAAAGCCCACGTTAGGAGAAGCAATTAGGCCAATCTTGTCAAGCATCAAGCAAATAGGCACAATTGGAAAAGTGCTGGGGCCCAAGATTCACACAATTCTTGCTTCTAACTTGGCGCCTTTTTTGATCGCTTCGCTCCACTTTATCGCTCCACTTGAAATGATGCCTGGTGTGCACTTCTAAAAGCTTCCATCAATCTCTTTGATTAATGTGGAGTTGAACCTGGTTTCTGTCCCAGAATATCAGGCAGCATGTTACCTTAAAATGTGTTGGCACTGTCTAAGGACCTGGATCTGAAGGTTTTGTTAGTAATGTGGGTTGGTGACTGGACACCTGAAAAACTGATCTGCTTGTAAGGAATAACAACTGGCAGAAGCTTGTTCATCATTATCTGGGAGACGGCAATGAAGCTAAGCTGACAAACTGTAAGAAGTAAGCTTTTAGCCTGATCAGCATCTTCCTTGTTCAAGGAGGACATCTGTTTCAGTACCTCTCTCTGGGACTTTAATGATCTGTAAATTACAGAAGCAGTCTTACATATTACAGCTATGAATGTTTTGAGGCTGTGTGTACTTCAGCATGGTTTCTCAAGAAGCTGCATCACGGGGCTCCCAAGTGGCGCATCCAGTAAAGGCGCTCCGCGTGGAGTGCAGGAGGCACCCAAGAGCCTGGAGATTGCAGTTTAGAATCCTGGCTATGTCACTGCCAACCGTGACCGGGGGTTCCTAGGGGGTGGCGCACAATTAGCCGAGCGCCGCTCGGGTAAGGAGGGCTTAGGTCAGCAGGGGAATCCACGGTTCCCCAGCGCACCAGCGACCCCTGTGGCACCTGCGGGTCTGCAGTGGAGCCATTCAGATCTGTGTTGTCCTCCGGCACTATAGGTCTGGTGGCCTCGAGGCTTGATGCGTGTTCCAGCCTCCGTTTCCCGAGTTGCCAGGGGGTTGCAGCGGTGAACCGGAATACAAATAAAAATTGGGCATTCCAAATTGGGGAGAACTGGGGTAAAAAACGTTGGCGATGACTAAATTAAAAAACAAAAAAGAAGCTGCATCACTCAGACAGGAAAAACGTCTGTAAATTATAATGCACTGACAACCCTTGGATAATTTATGATAACGAATGTGCAAGAATCGCTATTGAATTGCAGCATGTGTTTCCTTCCTTAGCGCCACCCACTGAGGGGGTACTGAAGACTTCAAGGCTTTTGAGAAGGGTGCTTTGCCAGTGACAGAGGGTTAAGATGCTATTATTTGCAACAAAAAAAGAAAAAAAAGATATACATCAGCATTCAAGGACCCCCACCCCCCCCCAACCAAAAAAAAAAAATACAGCTAATGGAGTGTCCACCAGGTGTCCTCAAGGGAGCTGAAAGTCAGCTTAAAGTAGAGCACCTGAATGTAACCTCAATAGAGTGTAATGAGGTGAGAGAAACAAAGTGAGTGCTGTTTAGGTTGTGTGCTGGTACAGGTAAACAGTTTAGCTGTTCTGTAAACAGTTAGGGCAACATCGGTCTAGTTTAGTTATTTTTCCAAAAGGAGATTAATTTGTTTGTTTGTTTGATCTTATAAATAGTGAAATTAAAATTGTGTTGTGCATTCATTCTACATATATGGAGTGTTGTCTACAGGGTTTCTTGTTGTTGTTGTGTATATGTATAAATATTGTGCTGCTTTTCAGGACCTTTCACACTGTCTTCTTGTAAAATTGGAACACTCTGGACCACAGATCGGTTGCAAAACAGGGTGGTGTCTGTATGTTTACTTAAATACACAAGCACAAAATAAACAAAAGCCTAACTCCTCCAAGGAGTACTAACTAAACTTGTATTAGTTTTTAACTATAACTGGACAGCTAAACTGTTTCCTGGTACCCAAAACACATACTTCTACACACAAGTATACTACACAGTAGTACATTGCCAGGTCTGAACACTCAGGCCTTAGCCTTAACACAGACCTGTTTAAATACATCCACTTATCTAATTACAGGCAGATGTCCGTGATTACACTAGTCCCAGGTGATTCTGGCTCAATAAAACAATGATCAATTAAACAATTAACCCTTAATCAATTAAACATGTGGCCACAAAACCCACATTCCCCAGTGTGCCAGGCCTCTGCCCTGCCACAATATATAGTCGCAGACAAAAGTAGTTGGGCAGTTTAAAAAACCACAAAGTGATTGCTATAATTTGTAATTGTTCTATTGAAAGGTATAGAGGTTGAGCTTTAATAAACAAAAATGTATTGCATAATACTGCAATTGAGTTCTGCAATCGACTTTGGTTTCCTTTTTGCAACAGCAGCCTTCAAGTCAATCCACAACGTCTTGATGGGATTCAAGTCTGAGAACTGAGATGGCCAATCCATAACTGTGTTTTTTTTCCAGAAATTCCTTTGTAGACTTCACAGAATGCTTAAGGTCATTATCCTGCTGTAATACAAACTTATGTCCAATAAGCCTCTAGCACTGGGTAACAAGTGGGAGTGCAAAATGTCTTGATATTTTGCAGCATTCATTGATCCTTCTACAATACAAAGGTCGCTAGTGCCCGAGGAAGAAAAACAAGTCCATATCATCACACAACTTCCACCATGTTTAACACTGGGCATGATTAACTTTTCTTTAAATTATTCTCTTCTCTTACTGCAAATATTATTGTTGCTTTCTTGGTGAAAAAAAGTTATATTTTGGATTTGTCTGACCATAACATTTGGTTGAAGAAATCAGGCTTCAGGTATTCAATGGAAAACTCCAATCACTTTCTTTTGTGTGTTAACAAAGGTTTGCATCTTGGTTTTCGATCATGGACGTTCATCTTGTTAAGGTATCATTGAATTGTTCACTTGTGAATTTCTTGACCATCTCTCAATTCTTGTCAAATCTTTCACAGTAATCCAAGGATTTTGCCGGGCTGCTTGAACAATTCTTCCAGATTTTGCAGAAATCTTTATTGGTCTTCCACACCTGGAGCTAGTTGCAGTAGTTCCTCTGCTCCTCTGTTTGTCAATAATAGCCCACACAGTGCTTTTTGGTAAATTGAGTCTTTCTGCTATTTTTCTGGTAGTTTCTCCTTTTTCATATAGTTGTATCACTGCCATTTTTGAGATGGTTGCTGTACTTTATTTTTCAGCAGTTGATGATTATGTATTCATTAATTCTATAATTATCAGATGTTGGTTTTAAATCATGATAATTGTCAATAATTAGCAACAAATGTGTTTCATTTGAAATAGTATGAGATTAGTATGAAATTAGTTTTTGCATGTTTTTCATTTTATGCATTGTATGGAATTCTTTCAATAGAACAATTAGAAATGATAGAAATCACTTTCTTTGTGGATTCTTTTTTATACATTTGTCTGTGAGTGTGTGTATATATATAATATATATATATATATATATATATATATATATATATATATATATATATATATATATATATATATAATACAGTATAAGTGTATTTATCTTTATTTTTTAAAGTTTAAAGTAGTTATTTAAATAATTAAAGAAAGTTTTTTTTAGCTATGCATACATGTGACAGAGCTTAAAACAAAACTTAAACAAGCCCTACCCTTGTTTAACAAATTCTATTCTATTTTGGTTAGCTGGGGGGTGGGGGGATTTAGACTTCAGGGTGTACAGAGATTAACGCACTTTATGTACATGGCCCCATAGATTTTGCTTTCATTTTGTTAAATAAAAGTGCTCTGATTTTTAAATTGCCGCCTGATTTCCTGACTTCTCGCTTTCGCCAAACTCACACCACCAACAAACAAAGCATTACTGGATGAGCTGGAGCAGCCCTCTCCCACAGCAGTCCTCGCTGCTGTATTTTCAATTTAAATATCCACCAAGAATAAAGGCATTAAACAAAAATGAAAACTTTTGAAAACGTAGGTGAAAAGCGCTCACCACAGTATTCTAAGTGCCAGATTAAAATTATTGATTAGTTACAACAAAATATAGTGTGTAGAAAATAACTTGTGGATCAGCTGATAGGACCTGTGTCAAGGCGGATGTTTTCTGAGTATGTCTTTGTGATTTTTTATTTATTTATTTCTGTTTAAAAATAAGTGGTTTGTATTCCAAAGATATGAAATGTTCTATAATGGAGACACCAGTTAACCTGGCTCATCTGTTGTGCTATGACACAGACAAACTGTAAAAACACACTTGTATCTTTTATGTAGGATGTTACAAATTGCATGCCAATTTTTATAGGGTTTAAAATTCATTTTCCAAGCAGAGTAAATATACTGCATTTGCTGTGATGCCTGTGGACTGCAGAATGGAGATATCATTTTTCACACAGCCCTGCAAGGGATTGTAGGATATCAATTTAGAACCCAGCACAGCACATTAATATGACGTTTCCTAGGAAACAGAACATTTTATTTTTGTACACATATCCACTCATAACAAATGCTGATTGTATTTGTGTAAGCTACATGAACCTAAATATGTTTTAAATATAGTGTGGGATCTTGTTTAAAATGTCTTTAAAATATGTTAACTTTTTTATGTGAGCATTTGTGCGAGATTCAGGGGGCGGGTGTTGGAGCTGCTTAATTAATGTCTATAACTCTCTATTTAAAGCACAATCTTACACAATTCCCTGTGTAGTGTTTTCGTTTTGTAGCAAACGCTCAGACGCCGATATTCGTGCTTCAGCTTAACATCGCTATATCTAAACTTTGTTGCTTCGCTCCTTTCACTGCAGGTCACTTCTATGCACAGCTCTGCCAATGTGTTCTCAATCATTTTACTATCTGCTCCTGTGATTCTTCTCATCATTCAGCTTCTCTATTTTGCTGCAGGAGCTCCAACGTTAGTACTTTCTGCAACTATCCAGTCTCCAGCCCAGCAACAGCACAGTTCAAATCGCAGCTCCATTACTCAACTTTCTCCGCGTCTTCATTAGAAAAAACTGGCCCTCCGCTAAATTTTCAAAGCTCTGCAGACAAGACATTGTCTTTCCCTTGTCAGTGATTGCCTTGCCTTAGCTCTATTTAAATCTACCACGAAGCTTTGTCTGCTGAATCTCTCTTTACTCCTCGCCTGCAATCAGATCAATATTTATTTTACATTATCAAGCTCTCTTAGATACGGGGGTATTATGTTATTATGTTCTATGAGTACCATAAACATTCTCTGCTAAAACCGCCGCCATCTCAGCCGCCGCCATCTCAGCAGCATTCACAGCCCATTCTACCTCCCTCTGCCAAATACAATCGGATACACCATCAGAGCATTTAGTATAAACATTCCAATTGTGAGAGTTATTAATCACAATAATCAAAATATTCTACCCTGCATTACTTTCTAAGTCAATGGTTTTATTCTAATCATAACCTCTAGATGGCAGTATAACACCTTAAGTTCTATATATTTTAGCGGGTCCTCTTTCATTGTGGAAGTCATATATTTTCAAATCAGGACCAATTTACTTCGGAAGTTAAAATTTCATTCAGTGCGAGACACATGCCAGATACGGAAACCGTGTCCTATGATTATCAACGTTTCAATCAAGGCGCCCTCTTACCCAACAATGGACAATATACTCATAGACTGCTCCTGATCAAATCAATAGGTTTCTCGGCAGCCTCAGAGCAACACATTCTTTATCCTCTCAGGTTCTACAGCAGCCTCAGATCTATGCATTCTTTATCTCTGCCCAAAGGCAGCCCCATCTTCGGCTCAATTTAACACTCAAAGACCAATATCACTACCTATGGCAGTCCAACATTCACTATTACAGATAACTGCTTCAGCAGATCTCTGCTCTCTACAGCTCGGCTTCTGCACACTACTGACAGCACTCCATCGTTTACTTCCTTAGATCTCTGCACTGTTCAGCAGATCCCACTCTACTCTTAATCACTTCTCACTACAGCAGATCTCTGCTCCCTCTTCATATCTGCTTACTGTTGCAGCACGCAACAGTTGCTCTTGTTTACCATTTTAAATCTGCAACTGCCATTCTCCGACCTTCCAATGCTCCAGCTTCCTCCAATACTCGGAACGTGGCAGCCATTTTGCTTGACTTTCTCAGCAATCTAGTCATATGTCCGCTCATCCTTTCAAATACTACAAACGTTAATACACAGTGAGCGACGTGGTAAGAGACTAGAAATCTGTCTTGATTATGAGTTAAGGACTTCAACTATTAGGAGAATGATGGGAGTTATGAAACCCAAATCTCTGAATGTGAGTTCACCTTTTCCATTCCAAGCCGACATGATAGTAGCAAACTGCTGATCAGTCCCATATTAACTTACACATATGATGCTCTCACCACTCTCCTCTCCAAAGCCGGTATTTTTCCCCAACCTTATACCCCCCCATTCAGTTCGGATCGGAGCAGCTACTTTCAAAGCCAACATCGTCCTCGCTCTGGAGGGTTCTCACAACTGTGAGTCAGAGGGGACCCCCGGCCACACTATCCTGTCGCAGCTTATGCACTAATCTTACCGCGTCAGCTGAGGCTCTGTTCAATTTCCCTCAGGACGTGGCCCGTCTCTTTGTTGCAGGTTTCCTGCGGGATGCCTCTCTGTTCCTGGCTTCGGAGGCCTGTGCCTCATCTCGTCCAAGGGCAGCACCAGATCAGTCAGGGAACCCTTTTCTCTCTCTCCTTTCGGGTCCTGAATCATCAGACTTTCCTTCACCCCGCGAGGCGCCTCTGCCAAGTCAGAACCCTTTTATGTGTTTTCAGGTCCTCGAGGCTTCAGCCTTCAACCAAGCCCGGTCTTACGTACAGGCGGCTCATCAGATGGCAGACGCCCTTATCCACGGCGACTTACAATTGTTACAAGATATCACATTATTTTTACATACAATTACATTATTTTTTACACATTATTTTTACATACAATTACCCATTTATATAGTTTTTTTTTTTACTGGAGCAATCTAGGTAAAGTTCCTTGCTCAAGGGTACAGCAGCAGGGTCCCCCATCTGGGATTGAACCCACGACCCTCCGGTCAAGAGTCCAGAGCCCTAACCACTACTCCACACTGCTGAATTAAAATCAGTTTACCTCAGGAAGGGTTCTCATACCATTCTTCTTTTATGGCACTATGTGCCAATTATATTTTAGTTTGAAGTCCCCAATCAAATAAAATGTTCATAAAGTACTCTGGTGAGCACAGTCAGCCAACTGACTGAGGAAAATATGTCCACAGTACCAGCGCTCAATATTAATTTTATTATTTTTGTAAAATTATATTGCCAACTACAGTCAGTTATGGACTCCTGTTCTTGTTTAACAGTAGCATAGTGTACAATGTATTCATCAGTGGCATAAGAAGTAGTGTTTGAAAAACATATTCCCTGGCTGTTCAAGCTCTCTTGCAAGTAATTTGTTTTAGCCTCTTCACTTTGCAGCTGCATATCCCAAAATCATGTTTTCTGATGCACGTGTAAATGTTCCTTAGCTGCACTGAGATTTAGGTTACTTGCTATTTAAAGCACTGAACTCATGAAAAAAACATAGCACTTCAATGACAATACATCACAACCCTTTTAAGATGATGTGTAATATACTGTACTGTGGATTGAGTGAGACTAAATTACACAGCAATATAAAGAAATACCCCCACAATTAATACATTCAAAAATAAATAAATAGAGAGGAACAGCCTGCACAGTTTAGAAAAGCAGATCACCTCTTTGGTGAGCAGTGTTGCCAGATTGGGGGATTTTTAAATGCCCAGGGGAAATTTGGGGCAACATTTGTATGGGGGAAATCTTGGGGATTATTTTTTATCCCGGGGGGGTTTAGGGGATTTGCAATTTTTTCACTGATGATTTACAATGCTCTGTCGGGGGCTGAAAACACTTACTGTCCCCGGATTGGTTGATGGCAATTTTATGGGAGGGTCTTGTGTCTAATACCACAACATACTCCCTCTAGATTGGTTTATGTGGTGGCGGGGAGTGTCAGTCTACCGCACATTCTGTATGTGCAAACGTATACCTCATTCACTGTAATGTAAGAGCGTCAGCGTTCACACCGCTCAGTGCACAAAAAATACATCTTGCTCGTTGCCACTGAAGACAGTAGGCTAGATATTACATTAAATCAGCCACACACCTCATAAATACAAAACAACAAAAAACGTAAATCAAAATGCCAAAGGAAGAAAAATACAAACAAAAATATACAAAACTTTGGGAAAGTGAACCTTCAATGAAAGGTGAGTTGAGGGCCATATGCTTAAGTTTTATGAATGTCTTGTGAAAAACAGTATAAGTGTTACTGTAATGAAAAAAAGTTAATGAAAAAATAGTATACTGTAAAATTAAAACAAGAACATTTTACAAGCAAGACATTTTCTTTGATAAAATGAATGTGCCGTGAAAAATGTATTATTCATAAAATACATGCGCCGTACATTAAAAGAAAAGGCGCGAAATTAAGCTGCTGCAATTTTTATTTTATAGTAGTATATTTTGTATAGGCCTAAAAACAAACATTCATTACAGTGCGATTCCAAAAATGATATTCAGTTTTTAGTTTAATTATGAATTTCAGTCGTGGCCAGATCTTTGAAAATAATCAACATAATGTATGTATCACTGGTGTTATTGAAGGGAATACTAAAAGATGTGACCAGGGTAAATACATTCTTCCAAAGTGATAATGTTGAGCAAATTAAATTACTTGAAGACGTTACTGACCTTTACATGTCTTTACTGACCAAGATTGTTGTGCCGGTTCAGCTTCAGACCGTGAAAAGGAATGAACTGGTAAACTACAATTTCAAAAATTACATTATGCCAATAGCAGCCATCAATTTTGGATACAAATTCACCTTGGAATGTGGGAATGCTGAAAATAATATCCTTCTAACTGAAGTAAAGGAACGTTGCAAGGAATTCATTGTAAGTCTCTGTACGGAGATTCAAAAACGACTGCCAGACAATATTTCGACACTTGAAAAAATAACAATGTTGCATACAAATGTTGCCACCTCTAAGGTACGGCCAAGCATCACTGAGCTTGCAGTGGCTTTTAAAGCAGTGTGCCTTGACATTGATGCTACAGTAAAAGAATGGCAAATGATCCCAAATAAGCTGTGGCTGCACACATCTGGAACTGAAGAATTCTGGGCAGAAGTTTCAGGAGATTGCGACTCTGGTGGCAATAAAAGATTTGAGCACATTAGCACTCTGGCACTTGCCCTACTTACTCTGCCTGTGTCCAACGCAACAGTAGACCGAGCATTCTCAACTGCATTAAAACAAAACTAAGAAACAAAATGCACGTCGAAACTGCAGAAGCCATAATGAGAATCAGATACAGCTTGAGATGAATGAACATAACTTGTGTACTGTTCAAGCCCACCAGAGAAATGCTAAGACGTTTTACATCTCAGATCTACGTAAGCAGCAGCTCCCAGGGTGGAAATGAAGAGCAGTTTGGTATCATTGCTGATTTTAAGGTAGTCTTTAGTTTAAGTTGCACTGTCGCTTTAAAAACTGCTTGCATACTTCACAGGTCATTTCACAAAGGGTTGGGGGGTATAGACCAGTGGCAAATATCGGTAGGGCTATATATTCTATTAACAGTATAAAACCAGGTTTCAGTTTTTTTAATGTGCTTATTCATTTTTAAAATTTGGGGGGAAAATGTGTGATTTTGGGGATTTTTAGGATCAGTTTGGGGGGAAATTAAGGAGAGGACCTGGCAACACTGTTGGTATAAGAATATTAGTGCAATTCAGGCTACTCTTGCCTTTTGCTGCCGCCTGTTAAGAAAAACCCTTTAACACCATATGGGTTTATTTAGGGCAGAAATATTCACTCCACGGTACATTTGCACAGTAATTTAGTAGTTTTCCTGTGTCTTTCCTATTGTTATACTATGAATTTACTACAGTTTATGACGATCGGTTATCTTTTTAATATGCTTTACCATGCTTCTCTGCACTTTATAATGCTTACCTATGCTTACCATCATTTAATATGCTTTACTACTTTGCTAAATTGCACTTTGCTGTGCTTTTACTATTGTACACTTTATAAGGGTCAAGTCATAAGTGAAACTGAAACTACAAAACAGAGCCTAAATCAGATTCATTTTTGTAATGGCAGAGTAAGTCAACTGGGTCATCCCACTGAAATGAACAAAACTCATTTGCTATGTAGTTATAAAAAGACAAGGGTTCCCTCTGTCAAAGTTGCATCACAAGAAAAGAGATTGTTACGAATCTGTGCAGTAAGCTGCAGTGGCCACTCCAGTGCTGGGTTAAGCAGTCAGTGAGCACCAGTGTTCAGCAGCAGTGCGGCTGCATTAGAAAGGAACGAGTTGTTAAAAACAGACTGCAGCTTCTTCAACCAGAGAATGAGTTGGGGAGAATGTACTGGGAGTGCCTTGATTTATTTATTCCTGCAGGCTAAGTTGAAAAAACATAGAGGAAAGCATTTTATGGACAAATGCACAAACATACAGTACATGTCTGTATGTATTATTTATGTCTTTTAACATTTATTTTCCCAACACACTTCACATCTTGACACATTTCCAATAATTCTAGGCTACAATTATCCACAAACCTCAATATAACGCACAACCAGAGTGGTCTTGGTTTTTATTTTACTGAATACAATTGCTGTTGCAATACCCATTTTTTCCGATCATTTTAAAATGATGTTTTAATGGTGTATACAGCTACAAAAAATAAAATATGTCTAAAACCAACAGAAATTGAGTTCATTCATCCCAGATGACACTACTGCAGGTGATGCCAGGCAGACTTATAATAGCAACCTGTGCAGCTATTGTCTGTGGAAATTCACTCAGGGGGAACTCTCGATTGAGAATAAGTGGAGCATCTACTGGCTTTTTTTGGTGTGCACTGTGCCAGAAATAATCAAGATGCCAATTGGACTGCAACGAAAAATTAAAACAATACCACCAAGCTTTGTAGGAGTTTCTCAAAGCAGTTCATAGTGCCAAAAAAAGTACTGCAAGTTCTTGCAAGGGGTGTGGGAAGACAGAAAACACAGAACAGCAAAGTCCAATACACCTTACAAGTATTGACGTGACACTGGCTCTTTAAGTAAAGGTCACAACATGTTAGATTGTCTGTCATCTATATTATTGTCTTAAGGCAAATCCACATTAGTGTTAACTATGACAAAGTCTAGTGGGCATGGCTGAACTGGGAAAGTGTTATGGAAATTGTTAATATTTGAACAACCATGGGCTGGATATTCAAAAGAGGTGTGTTTCGCAAGGGCAGTTACAAGGATGGTTCCCCCTCAATCCAGTCCTTTTCCCCCTCAGTTCTGCTCATATTGTGTTTTTTACTCATTTTTAATATGTAGACTATGGCATCAGCGTATTCCCTTGGTTATTATAATTATAATCTCTATTTAGCAAAGTTGCCCTCTCTATGCTTTTGAATACTTTGAACCATTGTCTCACCTCGTAAGCAAATACATCTGCGTCTGTTGGGTATAGTCCTGACTTGTGAAACATGTCCTGTTCAGATTTACTTAAATGTATTAATTTCCGCAGTGTTGCGATATTAGTCATTTCCCTGCATCTCTTTTGAATTTCACAGACTTGTGAATATATACAAGATACAAGTTGCATACATTGGCAAAATCGCTGAATATTTGGCCCCATGTTCATTTGAAAACACTTGAGCTACAGTATACAATCCTTTTTTCCCTTCGACTCAGCTCTTTAATTAACATTACATGAAACATTTTCATTTGGTAACAGGGGTTTACTGAACATGAATTCAATTAATCCATCAAGGAAATGCTGCTGCCAGATTCATGCAAAAACTTAATTTGTCATGGTCTTGGCTTCTGGTCTATGTTGCTGTGATGGAGCACTTCACTACTTATTTTCAGTAAAGAACAGCATAAACACAAGCATGTGAATGCGAGTGCAGAATGAGTGACCAGTTATTTTCTTTTGCAGACAGGACACTTCATCACTGTTTACAAAGGTCACCCATATTCCATCCTGTAATGCAATGGATTTACATAAACCATAAAATAGAGGACTACTACACATAATGCCACTACGACTGCTATATTGTGCTTTGCTTTGTGGAGGAATCTGAGGCTGCAGTCCTCACTTTATCTCAGTAATATTACTAGATATCCTAATATGACTGGATATTGTATGTTTGTCTCTGAAAATCTTGTATACCACATTGCCTGCTAACACAATGTAATTTCAAACATATGTACAGTACCTTCAGCATCGCATCATGTAACCAGCCCTTAATAAACACATGTTTATATATAATATTTATAGATGCAAACTGATGTCCACCCCACGAAAGGTAGGCGTAGCTATCCACAAGGGGCTTCATACAGTGGATTTTCCGGTACGAAAACTGTAGAAATCCTATCTTCCACTGGGATAGTAAAACTCCATTGAATGACATTACTGTAGATTCAGACATTAATTTACTCTTTGTTACAACGACCACAAAATTAACATTTTACATTTTGATTTACTCTTTGTGCAAAAATAGGTTGCTAAAGGATCAGTGCTTTAATTCACACAGAAAATGATGTGTGTGCGTGTGTGGTGGGGTGATATGAGAGCAGGTCTCCCACTCTTACATATACAGTAATCACATATGCTTGCAAAACATGCAAAGCCTTGCTTACCGGCAAACATGTACACATTGGGCCCATGCTGGCATACAGTGGGCACTATGGCCATGTTCTGCCAATGTAAAACTTGTACTGGCCCAATTCTGGTGTAGCAGCCTACAGCTGCCATGGCTGGGCCTATGTTGGGTCAGTACAGGCCACACTGATTATCAGCAGTTATAAATTAATAAACAAATAAATAAATGACAAAAATGGTGACAAATCATTTACCTAACAACTTTTGCTCATATGGTACTGTTTGTGTGGAAATAATATAAATAAAAATAAAGACAATTGTAAGAAAAATTATATAGCAAAAGCTGTACTGGATGTTAACAGTTTTTCCAAAGTTTTTCCAGATATCTCCGCCACGCCTGGTGATTTTTTAATGAAGTCTGGCGACATCCTAACAACTGTACATATACTGTATTTAAATATAGATTTTTGGATTGCAAACCTGTAACACCTGTAAGTCGCCTTGGATAAAGGCGTCTGCCAAATAAATACATTGTAATAATAATAATAATAATGATAAGAATTGAATTAAAGGAACATTGAGCCTACCTACACATGTAATAGTTTACTTGAGCTCACAACTTTACTGATTGACAGATTACTATTGCCTGTCTCAAACGGGCCACTCCACCAATCATAACAGGCATACATCATGATTGACAGATACCTATTATCAGTGTTCACCTCTTCTTTCTCTTTTGGGTCAAATAGCTGAATTGCACAAGGGGGTAAATCGGACGTTGCTTTGTTGACACGTGCGAGAGTAAGATTGAGAGGTAAGGTCTGTATGGCTGTTTTATTTTATTTTATTGACAGTGTGTATCTGAATGGTTGCATAATGTTAACATTAGTATTTTATAAAACACGTAGTGTAAGAGAAGCATACCCAAGCTAACCAATGATCGCTTCCAGTGTTCATTGCAGGCTTTCCCTTCAGTTTATTTATTTATTTTTTTGTAAATATTGACAGTTCACCAAGCTCCATATGTGTGTTGTACTTATGGGAGGCAGCTAGCTCTGTGATGCAAGATGTGAATGACAAAGCTAAAATGTACCGGCATGCTGCATATCAGTTTGTTCAGGAGAATGTCCTTAATGAAGTCACAGAGGCAAACTGCTTTTGCTTTTATTCATTTGCATTATATTGGTGTTGAACAGAAAGCAGTTTTTGTGGGGAAATTATTTTTACATACTTAAATTTAAATTCTGATTCATACATTAATGGACAACATTTTTTTATAAGTACCGGTATATCTGAATTTTTTGAGGGGCTTGATTGACTGCTATAGCGTAGTATTTTAGGTTTGAAATACAGTATTTTCTTTTAAGCAGATTATGCAGCAACATTGCTTTCTTAAATTTAAGGCCATATCTTATTCCTGATTTTCAGTTCATGGAGGTTAAAAGGTTTTAGGTACTGTAGGCTGCGAGCTATAACTGCAGTGCTGGCATATTTTATGTCTTTCTTTTTACTTTTTTTAATCACCAGTTATTTTTCCCCTTTTATACCCCCCAATTTTGAAATCAGCAATTGCTATTCAACTCTAGTTACAGCTGCGGTCACCATGTCGACATGGGAGACACAACACACTTGCATCCTCCTAAATATGTGCATTGCCAAGCCATGTACTTCTTTTCACAATGCAAGTCTAACACAAACAGCAGAGCTTTAGCATCTATTGGAGGACTGGCACACTGCTTACTGATAACAGACAGCTATTGACAGGGGTCATCCTAATTCGGCAACCCAATAATCCCCCAGCTCACTCCACCCTATCCAACCCTGGCAGCGCTCAACCAATTGTGCAAAATCCCTGCCCGGGAGCTCTTGGCCACAGTAGGCAACTGGCATAGCCTGGATTTGAGAGCTCACCCTGCACTCCAAGCAGAGGCCTTTACTGGATGAGCCAATCAGGAGCCCCATGTCTGTGTTTATGTAGTGATATAATGACATACTGAAGCAAGCATTTATAGAAATTAAAATAATTTTATTATTTTGGATACAGATCGCTTTGTTTGTGTGTGTTCTTTTTTTTTTTGGTCATATCACAGAAAACCTAACAGTGCAGTGTAGATACTAGCATGTAACTGAATCTTCAGAGTTTATGAGGTTATTCATTTGTAGCACCTGTTTAATTTTGAAATCACAACAACTTACCTTCACAAGATTGCATCCATTCAGCATCAAATTGGTGTTCAACCTGCAACTGATTTGGTGTAATATCGTCCATCTTTTATTTAATGCAACTATTGTACATATATACAAGGAGGTTGTGTGGTCCAGTGGTTAAAGAAAAGGGCTTGTAACCAGGAGGTCCTCGGTTCAAATCCCACCTCAGCCACTGACTCATTGTGTGACCCTGAGCAAGTCACTTAACCTCCTTGTGCTCCGTCTTTCGGGTGAGACGTAGTTGTAAGGGACTCTGCAGCTGATGCATAGTTCACACACCCTAGTCTCTGTAAGTTGCCTTGGATAAAGGTGTCTGCTAAATAAACAAATAATAATAATATATAACACATTAAACAATTTTATTTCCCAGCAAGTGATTCAGGCTGTCTTTGGGTTAAGCTGAATCTACAGTTAACAATGCATGTGTGTGTAAGGTTTTTATTTTCCTTTTTAATTAGTCAGATTGCCTTCCTTGGAACCATTGTTGGGTGGATGCACCCACTCTCGCCCGCAGAATAATGGCTGCCTTACTTGGCAGTGAATTGGCAACCAAGTTCAACTGGAAAGGCCTGGGAAGCAAAAGGTCATTTTATGACTTCAAACTTCAATATGTGGTGGTTGGTAAGTTACATAAAAACACTGTACAGGTGTGAAACCTTTAAATTACTTAGAAATATTTAATCTTTCTTCATTGCATGTCAAAGAAAGAAGATAAGTAGTACATAATATGTTAAGTTAGGTAAGATAAGTACTGCATAATATATTAAATAAGTGTTAAAAGAGTATTATGATGGAAATATGGGAATCATCCGAATACTTGATAATAAAAAAATATATATTCTGAGATGTATTAATTGTGTTCTAAAAAGAAAGTCTGTTATAACTGTTTAGATAAATGTTAGAACTATGTTAGGGTACAACATTAGTTTATTTAACAAAATTGTTAAACTGATATTTCAGATGCTGAACACAGAAATCATCTCACAAAGAATAGAGACAGTGGCCATGCTGTGGCATCGAAATGTACGCGACAGGGCGGTGGGGAGGAAGGAGCACCTCCTGAAGGCAATGAGGAAGCAGCAGCAGGAGCAAAATGACATATGAAAATGTCCACTTTTTCAGTAACCTGTGTTCTTTATTTCTTTCTTTATTATTTTTATTTTTAAACTTTCATGGACACCTTAATTCTTCAATTTTAATTTTGAACTGAATTGTTAAAAGAAGTTAATAAAAGTTTTGTGAAGATTGAAGGAATTGAAAATGTCTTTTTTTATATTAATTGATAACAGTTGCTTTTATGTAATTACTCACTAATATAAACCAACACACACACACACACATATATACAGGTAGTGGACAAAAAAATGGAAACACCTGGGTAAATGAGGGACACCAAGTATATTGAAAGCAAGGACTCCCACACCGGTGTGGCTCATGTGTTAATCAAGCAAATAACATCCCAGCATGCTTAGGGTCATGTATAAAAATGCTGGACAGGCCTGGTTGCCTATAATTATTGCTAGCATGGCTGCAAGAGGAGACCTCAGTGACTTTGAAAGAGGGGTGATTGTTGGGGCGCGTTTGGCAGGAGCTTCAGTGACCAAGACAGTTTAACTTGCTGATGTTTCATGAGCAACAGTGTTTAAGGTGATGTCGGCATGGAACTCCGAGGGAAGGACATCATCAGCAAAGGGCAACAGTGGGCAAAAACGCATACTCCAGGATCATGATATCCGTGCATTAATTTGAAGTGCAAGGCAAAACAGGCGAGCAACTTCAGATCAATTGACTGCAAATTTCAACCTGGGGTGCAAGCAACCAGTTTCATTAAAAAACGGTCGCCGAGAACTCCACAGAGCGGGATACCATAGTGGCCCAACGCCCTATTAAGTGACTTTACATTGGTGTTTCCATTTTTTTGTTCACTACCTGTATATATATATATATATATATATATATATATATATATATATATATATATATATATATATATATATATATATACACACACACACACACATGTAGACCTGCACATTGGGTCCATGCTAGCCCTAAGCCATTGGCCCGGTGCTGGCTGGTGTTGGGCCATTGCTGGTCCCATTTGGGAATGTTCACTGGGTTATCTCATGCATTTTTTTTTAAATCACTAAGTCTGAGCTTGAGAGATATCTCGAGGAAAAGAACACAGATTGAAAAAGGCAGGACACTATGTAAATTCCTTCAGAGTGGAAAGAAGTAGAGCAAGCTGTGAAAAAGGCAAGGGCGTCATCATCTCCTGGGCCTAATGGAGTTCCGTACAGGGTGTACAAGAGTGCTCCTGGTGTTCTACAAATCCTGTGGAAATTGATGAAAGTAGGACAATACAATACCGACAATACCAAACTTAGTGAAAGCCTACTTCGGAGATTTGCAATTTTGTTTTTCAACTTCAGAATTCACCACTACATGGCAATGTCTAGAAATTGGAATAATGGCAGGATGTACAATTTCTCCACTGGCTTTTACCATGGCAATGGAAGTAATTATTAGGGTGTCAAAATGGGTAGTGGGAGGAGAAAGCTTGGCTTCTGGAATGTGACTGCCACCAATTAGAGCATAGATGGATGACATGACAATCATGACTACAACAGTAGACTGCACTAATCGGTTATTGGGCAAAATAATCAATAACATTGAATGGGCACAAATGCAATTCAAGCCCACTGAGTCAAGGAACATCTCTATAATTAAAGGTAAAGTAGTGGATAAGAGGTTCTACATTAATGGTGAGGCAATATCAACAATGTCTGAGAAGCCTGTGAAAAGTCTTTGGAGTTGGTATGATGGGGACCTAAAGGACACAGTTTGTGTAGGAGAAGTGAGACAACAAGCAGTGCAAGGGTTCAAAAGCATAGACAGCAACGTTTTACCGGTCAAACTTAAACTCTGGTGCTTTCAGTTTGGTCTATTGCCAAGACCTCTATGGCCACTCACTGGGTATGAGGTTTCCTTGACAATAGTAGAGAAGCTGGAAGCGTTAATCAGTTCATACGTCAGTAAATGACCTCAGCAGAGTGTAATGGTATGGTAAAGGAATAATGCAGCTGCCAGTCTCACCTCTAACTGAGGAGTTTAAGTGTGCCAAGGTTCGATTCAAAATGGCATTGGTAGAGTCACATGACGAATGTGTGAGGGAGGCAGCACCTGTGTTGAAAACAGGAAGAAAGTGGGCGGCAACGGAAGCTGTGGAAGATGCAAAGGCTGCCCTTCATATCAGTGATACATGTGGCAAATACAGCATGGAAGAGGAGGCCTTGGTCTCAGTTGGGAGAGTGTGGAACAACGCAAGATCGATTGGCAAGACCTATGGACAATGGAACAGAGCAGGATCAGTTTCCTCATCAGGTCAACATATGATGTTCTCCCATCACCACAGAACCTAAACCTCTGGGTAGGAGAGGATCCCTCATGTCCTTTGCATTCATCACCTGCAACATTAAGGCACATTTTGACAGTATGTAAGGTGGTTGTTAGCCAAGGACGGTTTACTTGGCGTCATGACCAGGTGCTGTGATGTTTGGCCTAAGCATTGGAAGACAAGCACAGCATGACCAACAGGTTGCCACCAATACCAGCAATATATGACACGAAGAATAACATTCCTCCATCCAGGGGAGCAACCTCCAAGAAAAGGTATTAAAACCAAAACTCATCTGGGACAACTGGAAGCTTCTAGAGACTTGAAAATGCTGGCAGATGTTGGACAACGGCTTATTTTACCACCAGAGATTGCCACCACCAACCTTTGACCTGATATTTTCTTGTGGTCTGGATCAGCATGCCTTGTTCACCTGGTAGAGTTAACAGTGCCATGGGTGGATGCTGTAGATGAGGCGTATGAAAGGAAGAAACTTCGGTAAGCGGAACAGCGAGGATGGGGAGTCCAGGTTTACCCAGTGGAGGTGGGTTGTCGAGGATTGGTGGCACACTCCACAACACGGTTTCTCAGAGACATCAGATTCAGTGGTCAAGAGTTGAAGAACTTATCTGAAGCAGCAGAGAGGAGCAACAACTGGCTCTGGTTGAGACTTAAAGATTCTGGTTGGGGACCTCAAGCACAATAGAAAGAAAGCAATGTCGATGGAAAGGAAGGTAAGTAAGCTGGGCTTAAGACACCAGAGAAGTACCCTATTCACTCAGCCTAGACGGTTGTCATGCTGATGCGCTAGGGAAGCCGCACTGTGGTTGATCCCTGGAGCCAGCATCAGACATTAATACCAGGCAGAAGGATATCTACATCATCAGATGGAAGGAAACACAGATGGATCACATTAGTTAACAGTAAAAGAAGCAATGTCTTAGTTGGTGCTTATCTTGGCGAGAGCTGAGTCCAATATCAGCATGAAGTTTTAACACCTACTCTCATGTAATGGAAATCATCTCACTGTAGAACATGCAGATAACAGAGTGATCCAAGAGGTTAAATAAAATGGTAAGTATTTGTATATTGGCGTTTTATATTACATACAATTTTGGTACTCAAGAGTATCCAAAAGCCTGTGTAACAAAACACTAAAAGAAAATTTCTGCATTAAGAAGCTGCTGCAGCTGCTGCTGCTCAGTGTCGCTTCATAAGTGCTGTTCCTCCCAAAAAAAGGTGTGGAGTTTTTTTTTTATTAGGTTAGCAGTGCTTCCAAGAATACATTCTAATTTAACCCAGGGTCATGTGTATTAATTTCTGAACTGTACTGGTCCCGCATGTGTAGTAATTTCTGAACTGTAGGCTCCTGGTCCCGGGAGCTGTCTACATGCAGCCATCCAGAAAAAGACATGTTACATTACCTACAGATCAACTGTGTAGATCAGCACACTTGCAGAGCAACACATCTATGTCAAAACAACTTCTTTACCAGTTTTAGATCTTGTTACTGTTAAGGTATGTGAAATGAATTTGAGGGTTTAGTTGTGCTTCTATTTATGCACATTATTGATTAATGTTTAATTGGCAATGCAGGGACCCATCTGCCATTTCCATTGTTTCAAAGTATATAAGAAAGTCTTTGACATGGAGAATTAAGAACAGGTACATTCATACATTTACTAAATAAAAAGTGACTGAAACTTGCCATAATACAGTAATGTGATCCAATACGAATATCCACTTCCTTATCTTTATCCACAGTCTCAATTACTTGACCTTCTATGGGAACTCTGTTTACATTTTTTACAAGGAGGTATGTTTTAAAAACCATCTTAAAACTACAGTAGCAATATATGGAACTCTACAGAATTATCATCTTTTATCCAGGGTGACTTACAATTGTTATAAAATATCATAGTACAAAGTATCACATTACAAAATAGTATATTACAGAATATCATAATACAGATAAGAGCAGTTATGAAAGTACAATAAGATCAAATTTAAGCAAGAGCAACATAAAGAATACAGTAAATTATAAGTAAGAGCAAGTTTGACTAAGAGCAGTTAAAACATATAGTAAATATTTGCTTATATGAGTAAAGTCCAGTAAGAACACGTACAGTAGTAAGTATGATAAATGGGTGAGAATGATTTCAAATAAGAGCAATTACAAACAACATGAGTACGGTTACCTATAAGAGTAAAATCAAATACAAGATACAGTAAGTAGTTGTAGTTAGGAGCAGTAGTTGAGTGCGGAAAGGTATGGAGCAAAGTACTGGTACAATTGGGTGCCATATAGTCCAGTATGGTCGAGAGTTGTGATGTTTACAGATGCTGTCTGAACAGGTATGTCTTGAGGAAGCGCCGGAAGGTGGTCAGGGACTGAGCAGTCCTGATATCTGTGGGTAGGTCATTCCACCACTGAGGAGCAAGGGTGGAGAAGAAGCAGGCTCTGGAGGCAGGGGAGCGGAGGGGGGGTACAGCTAGTCTGCCGGAGATGTCATATCATCTTATGACTTCAGTCTTATGACTTTGAAAATGTTGGAGCTCTGCTACGTTGAAAGAAAATCACCCACAAAAAACAGCAGAGATCTAAAACCTGATTTAAAATCAGGATGACCACTTTCTTTTAAATAAAATCTACATTTTTTGTAGATGCGAGACCTCCAGCTAAACCCAACACATGTGGGTGCCCTTGACGAAAGCCGCATTTAAAGAAAACAGCAGAAATAACGTCCTCAGCTGCTTTATACAAACATACCTACTGCATATATACAGTTCATATTTAGTACACCAAAGAAGGCACTAGCGAAACATTTGTTGACTTGACTTTCTTAGAGTTTTACCTTAGTATTCAACAAAACTGAGCATTGTTACTTGTATAAAAGATTGCTATTTAAGATTTTTTTTTTAATTGATCTCTCCCTCACCTGCCCCTCACGATTGTATGTAAGAGACTATTTACTGTATAAGTAAGCTTGGGGTTTCAGTTGAATATTAACCGTTCAACCTTTGGTCTTGCAGTTTAAAAATATAACAATAATATAAATTATTATTATTATTATTATTATTATTATTATTATTATTATTATTATTATTATTATTATTATTATTAGTTCAACCCATCTGCCTACGTTTTATATATTAGATTGGAATTAGAAAATGTTCAGTAACAAATACAATGTAAATATGCTCTCTTCCTGTTTTTTTTAATTTTTTTTTATGAGACACTATCATTGTGCTAATGTAGTAACTTTCAACTACTGACTTCATCACACTGTGTTTCAGCATTAATTCAAAAAACTATTTTTAGTAATACATGTGAAACCCTGTGAGGAATTCTCAATTACACTGTCCCTTGAATACAAAGAGAGAAAAAAAACATCCCATTGTGTTACCCATGCTATTCTTAAGCTATTGCATTGCACACAAAAATTGTTAAACCACTGTGCACTCCCAGAAGATGTGTTAAATTCATTACCTTCATTTTTATCACAGCTGAAGAAATTGGAAATTCAGTAGATTTAATCAGCCACACACTATATAATCTCGTTCACAAAACAGATTGTGTCTGTACAGTACTGTGAATGACATAAGTAAAAACGAACATTCGATATTCTAAGATGTTAGCCTGTCATTACCCTAGTTCTTATCTCATTTTGTCTGCCTTAACTCTACCAGCAGATGATTTCCCCAAGTTCTACACACCATATATAAGACTTGTATACAGATCTTGTTATTTTAACAAAGGCTCCAATGTACACGGTCTAATTTAATGACCTGAAAAAAAATGCCTGGGTAAAGCAAATTAGCATCTGTTAAATACATTTCTTTAAGCACAGAAGGGCAGTTTTTCTAGTATTATAAAACAAGGTAAATCTCAATGGTAAACAATCAAATAACTGTGTTGCTCCTACATTTTTAGTATAATTCATGGCAGAAAACAGTATTATCCAAATTACCAAAGCCAATACAACCCCCTCTAAACACCCACTAATGTAAAACATTTTTTAGCCTTAACGAGACAGTATCACATCTTTCTAAGTTATAACAATAACTGTGAAATGTATTTGACCTTGCTGCATTGTTTCCTATCATCACAGATAACTTGAAATAACATTCAGTAAGTTTTCAAGTTTTCTTCAGAACAGTTCAGCTTCCATTTCTCCCTCAGCACTCCTTCTGATTGTCAAAGATCAGAGACTTGTTCCTTGGGTGGGGAGCGCTCTCTCTTGCCTGAGCGCTGTTCCTTCTACGAGGAACTTGCTTAGTGTGGAAAAACTCTTCTTTTTTTGGAGAGGGTGCTCCTGCCTGGAAGTCGCACGGCTGGTTTTGTGATTCTCACTTCCACACTGTGATTGGTTAGTTTGGTTATTTTGGGCTGTGCCCGAGTCCACATGGGGTGTTTCTCATTGGTTGTTCTCGTTCAGAGACAGCCCATTGTTCTCAATTGGTCTGTGGTTCTGACCCCTGTCGGCTGTATTTATGAGTACTGTTTTCTATCCGAGGTGTCAAAGCATACTCAAAACTGTCTGGCTTTCCTTCTGCAAAATTCTGCCAGCACCAAATTGATTCATTCAGCAATGGTTAGTTTATGACTCCTTTTAAAAGCATTCTATGTCAGTGGGGGAGTTTGTGACCATAAACCAAGTAGACATAGAGAATGGCTTAGGACCCCCTTTGTATATTCAATTCAGTTAATTTCATACACAGAATGATATTATGACCTACTCTGACACTACACTCTTCAGGTTATGATTGTGCTATGCCTCTGTGAGTTCTGGATTGCACAGACAATCAATAGAGGCAGCAAACTGTAACTGAAAGCAATCCTATGGTTTTAATAGCAATGTCAAATCAAATATTTTACTATATAATGAATACAATCTTGGCAATTACTACTTACCATTACACCTAGGAAATAAATTATAAAATGTATTACTGGTATGATCTTAAAAGACCATAAAAACATAAAAATAAAAGGTTACAAATGAGAGGAGGCCATTTGGCCCTTCTTGCTCGCTTGGTTGTTAGTAGCTTATTGATCCCAGAATCTCATCAAGCAGCTTCTTGAAGGAACCCAGGGTGTCAGCTTCAACAACATTACTGGGGAGTTGGTTCCAGACCCTAACAATTCTCTGTGTAAAAAAGTGCCTCCTATTTCCTGTTCTGAATGCCCCTTTATCGAATCGCCATTTGTGACCCCTGGTCCTAGTTCCTTTTTTCAGGTAAAAAAAGGTCCCCTGGATCGACATTGTCAATACCTTGAATACCTAGAATTTTGAATGCTTCAATCAGATTGCCGCGTAGTCCACGAATAGATTCAATTATTTTAGCCTGTCTGCATATAACATGCCTTTTAAACCAGGGATAATTCTGGTTGCTCTTCTTTGCACTCTTTCTAGAGCATCAATATCCTTTTTGTAACGAGGTGACCAGAACTGAACACAATATTCTAGGTGAGGTCTTACTAATGCATTGTAAAGTTTTAACATTACTTCCCTTGATTTAAATTCAACACTTCTCAGAATATATCCAAGCATCTTGTTGACCTTTTTTATAGCTTCTCCACACTGCTACAACGGTGTTTGCCACTCCTCCTATTTTTGTGTCGTCTGCAAATTTAACAAGTTTGCTTACTATACCAGAATCTAAGTCATTAATGTAGATTAGGAAGAGCAGAGGGCCTTATACTGATTCCTGTGGTACTCCACTGGTTACCTCGCTCCATTTTGAGGCTTCTCCTTTAATCAGTACTTTGTGTTTTCTACATGTTAACCACTTCTTAATCCATGTGCATGCATTTTCTTGAGTCCCTACTGCATTCAGTTTGAGCATTAATCTTTTATGCAGGACTTTGTCAAAAGCTTTCTGTAAAGCTAAATAAACCATGTCATATGCTTTGCAATTATCCGTTGTCGATGTTGCATCCTCAAAAAAATCAAGCAGGTTAGTTAGACACAATCTCCCTTTCCTAAAACCATGCTGACTGTCTCCCAGGATACTCTTACCATATAGGTAATTTTCCATTTTGGATCATAGTATAGTTTCCATAAGTTTACATATAATAGAGGTCAGGCTTATTGGTCTATAGTTACCTGATTTGGTTTTGTCTCCCTTTTTGTGGATCGGTATTACGCTTGCAATTCTCTAGTCTGTCGGTACAACCCCTGTCTCAAGAGACTGTTGCATGATCTTAGTTACCGGTTTGTAAATAGCTTCTTTAATTTCTTTGAGTACTATTGGAAGGATCTCATCCAACCCAGGGGATTTGTTTATTTTAAGTCCTAGTCCCTTTTACACTTCTTCCTCTGTTATGCTAAAGTTATTTAAAACTGGATAGGAACAGGTCGACATGTGGGGCATGTTGTCCATATCCTCCTGTGTAAAAACTTAATCATTTAATATATATGCTTTTTTCTCTTCATCTATGGTTTTGCCATTTGTATCTCAGACATTTTACTTCCTCCTTGAATTCTTTTGCTGTTGTAATATTGGAAAAACTTTTTGGAATTGGTTTTAGCCCCCTCGGCAGTGTTCATTTCTATCTCTCTCTTGGCCTTTCTAACTTCCTTTTTGACTTGTGCTTGCAGTTTCAAGTACTTTTTCTTTGTACTTTGTTCTTGATCAGTTTTAAATTATCTGTAAAGTGCCTTTTTTCTCTGATTATTTTTTTAATTGATCTATTAAACCAGTTTGGCCATTTTGTTTTACATTTTGATTTGTTTATCTTTGGGATGTATTTGTTTTGCCTTTCTAGTACTACATTTTTTAAAAATAGCCATCCTTTCTCTGTGGATGTTCTCTCTATTTTACTCCAATCTACTTCTGTTAGTCTATGTTTCATTCCTTCATATTTTGCCTTTTTAAAATTGTAAATCTTAGCTTTAGTCATCACTTTTTGGGCTTTAAAAAGCACTTCAAATGAGACCATGTTATGATCTGAGTTTGCCTATGGTTCTCTGACCTCTGTTTTAGTTACTTGGTCTTCGTTATTTGAAAAGACTAAATCAAGGCATGCCTTCCCTCTAGTCGGTGCCTTAACAAATTGCGTTAGGAAGCAGTCATTTGTAATTTCTACGATTTCAATTTTGGCATTCGTTGAAATCCCCCATTAGTATGGCTTCTCCTTTGCTACACGCATTTCTAATGTCATTGTATAACAGATTATTTTGCTTGGTATCTGAATTTGGCGATCTATAGCATGCCCCTATTATTATGCCCTTTGAATATGTGTCCATTATTCTGACCTATGTTGATTCTGCGTTGATTTCTTCTTCCAGATTTAACACCTGGGCTTCAAGATTACTTTTGATGTATAGTGATATCCCTCTGCCTCTTCTGTCCTGCCTGTCTTTCCTATGCAGTGTATACCCACTAATATTATATTCGTCTCAATCACTCTCGTGTAACCAAGTTTCTGTAACACATCGTAGTTACTTGTCAGTGCAGTAACTTCAAATTCTAACAGTTTGTTTTTGAGACTTCCTGTATTTAGATACATACATTTATACCCCGTTTCCACTAGCACACCCGTACCGTGAGGGCTCCACGGTGTGTTTACACTAGCAAATACCCAAGCCGAGCCGGAACCGAGCCTTGAAATTCCAGCCCTGCAACATATCTGAATCTGGCTCGGGCCGAAGCAGGCTGTGGGCGGGGTTACTGCATTTCGTCATCACGCTCAAGCGTCATTACAAGAAAAAGTGGCAACCCCCAGGACCACAACTGGTAAATGTTTTCTTAACTCCTTACCTTTATTCCGCAGGACACATAACAACACACATCTGACTAAAATACTAAATAAAATAATTCCCTCTCTATAATACGCATACAGTGAATCAAAAATGTAACTTTCCGTGAATTAACCATGCATAAAGCACAATGTACAGTGCCCTGTCTCTGCCTGGCTGAACCCAGCTGTTTTGACCTTTTTCTTTCTCCTTGGTGGCATTCTGTCTGGTAGGGTTGCAAACTTCCAAGAATTTTGGGTGTGCCAGCTCCTCAAACTCCTGTTGCTCTGTCATTTCATGCAGCTCCATTTCTAGCATACTTACTCATTGAAGCAAGTCCTGGATCTTGTAGCACTTTACACACACTTGGTTTAGCTCTGCTGGGTTTTATCAGATTTCCCACATCATGCAGGTGTCACAGATTACTGGCTTGAAGGGCCTGGTATGTAGGTTTTGTAGGTTTAAGTTTAGTTTCTGCATCTGTCAACCTGCTTTCAAACTGTAAACTGCTCTGCACTTTTCCACAAAGCACTTCTTCCCACGCAGGCGCTCTCCATGTTGCCGCTGATAATGGATAATTAAATTCTCTGTTTCTTTCTTCCTGAATATGATAGATTGATATGGGCAGATAAACCTGATATAATTAAATTCAATATCAACAAATTAATATGCAAAGCATTGCAATTTGAAACCATTTAAATGGTATGTATGTGTATACTTAATTTTCTATTTTTAACCTTGGCAACAACATCTATTTTAACTTCAAAAACTCAGTCATAAAACTTTTCAATATTGTGTCCAAAATTGAATGACAGTGGCATGCCTAATAATTGCTTTTAAATCTAAACATTTTAAATATTTTTCTACCTTAAGTGAGCATTTTAAAATGAATTGTCTTACTGTACCTTGGTGTTCTAATAGGCTCATCACTGTCAGCAAACAGACAGTGTGGGGAAGCAATTAAAAAGGTAAACAGAATGCTTTGGTACACAGTCAAATGTGTATTGAATAAATCGAATGAGGTTATGGGGAGGTTGTATAATGCACTGGTGAGACCACATCTGGAATACTGTCATCATTTCTGGTCACCCTATTACCAAATGGACATTTTGGCCCTAGAGAAAGTCCAACTAAATTCAACCATACTAATCTAGGGGCTTAAATGAATGACCTACAGAGGTTTATTTAGCCTAGGAAAAACAATCATTAGTGAGTGGGGGGGGTGGGGGGTGGTAATTGAAATCTTTAGAATGATTAAAATGACATGACAAAGATAACTGGATCCCCTATCATTGTGTTTATTTTTTTTGTCCTTTTCTTGTTTTTTTTAATTGGATCTGGCTTCCCCAAGGAGGGGCTCGGTGTCAAGCATCAAATGTTCAATCCCCAAAGAGCAGCTTCCTAAATACTATATAAAAATATGATGATGCTATTCACTTCATTAAAATATCGGTGACATGAGCATGATTATCAAAGGCTGATATCACTGATGCTTTTAAGATTATGCCTATTCACCCTTCCCAATGGCATCTCTTGGGGGTAATACATATTATTTTGCAGACAGGTTGGATGTAGGAGTAGCCCCATAATATTTAAATTTTTTCCAAGTTTTCCTGATCCATTGGGATAAATTATTATAACATTTTTAATGCAACTCAGGTCTGTAAATTTTTTTTATAGACAGTTAAGAAGTTCTGAGAAACCAAGAAAAACTTACTGTTCAATCATTTTCAGTACTGCTTTATTGCCTGTAAGCCAATGAAATTAGGCAGGCGTTTCAGCATAAAATGTTCAGTATGTATTTACTGAGCATTTATTACATGCAAGTAGCACATTCACTGCCAATTGCATTTCTTCACAATGCTATACCTAGAATTCTGACATGCAAGTCATTAAAGGGAAGTGCTGAAAAATGTCAAATAAAAGCAGGTACTGTTCTTAAAGATCCAGTGTCATGGGCTAACCTTTATAGTGTTGTGCATGCATTATTTTACAGTTCTAAACCATTTTACCTTACCTGAAAAAGCTTTTGTGCTGTTTTGCCTTTCTTTCGTTTCCAATTTTTTTTCTAAAATGACAAGTAAAGATAGAAGTTCTTCTAATCAAGCTAGTTATACATGTGCTAGTTATTTATTATGAGGTGCATTTTCAAGATCCAGGGTCCAGACCACAGTCAAGGATAAAATGTTAGATATAGGCAAAATAAAATATAAAAGATAATGTCTAGTCTACACATACGCTAGCCAAAGTGACAGTTATTATAATGTTGTAGCCCTAATAATAATAATAACAATACACATTTATCATCCATTTACTACATGTTGCCTTTCCACCAATCATACAAAATATAAATTGACCTGTAACTTACCCTATTTTCAATTCACATTTCTCCACCTCCCCAAGCTTGATTTTTTCTTTTTATAAAAACAAAAGGTCCATCATCTCATCCAAATGGACTAATAAATACCATTCAGTACTAATTCTGTGTTGTGGGAGCTTGTCCTGAAAATCTGTATCTGGCTTTAAATGGTGGGAAATGAAACAGGCACAGCTACAGATTTCTATGCCAAACCAGTCATTCAAAATAACCCTAAAATCCCACTCTCTGACTATTCGATTTTATTGATATAATCATTTGCAAGAACACATTGCTTTGATTTTGTGTGCTAGTTTTTAACCATTTGTTAACACTTTATATTAGTATTGGTTTAAAATCTTAGCATGAACATGTTCACCTTCCACATAATTATTCAGTATATATCTCACCATAATAAGGAGCATTTTGGTGTTTGCTTAGAAGTATAGCTAGCTGGCACATTCCCAGTTTTCCATATACAGATTTATGACATGATTAATGGGTGTCTGGGAGCCTGTATTATTTTGTAAGGACGCTGTGTCCCTTGAGCTGTTTCCATTTGTATGATAACCATAATGGTACACTTGATCAAGCAAGGCTGAAGGCAGATTCACACTTGCACTAGACAGTTGCTGAATGACACCTGACATTATTTACATAGGAAAGTAACAGGGTCTAAGTAATATGCAAAAACACTGTAGAATGGTTTAATGTTTGTTTTTTTCCTCCTGAACAATAAAAGTGTCCTGGTTGCCTATAGGAACCCTATTCACCATTGACAGGTAAAACTATAGGAAACAAGTTCAAGTATACAGATGTTTTGACAGATGCCTTCTTCACTTGTCTACTTGACTTTGCTTTTGTAGAATTTTGATCATCTTTTAATGTTATTGATGACACACAGTTAATTTCTTGTATGACCTCTGTAGATTGAGAGACAAGGGAGATTATAATATGACAGTGAAATTATAATTTGACATTGTCTCAGATTTATGTATAAATATATTGAGATTAATTGTTCTTCTTATAGATGTTTAATAACATATACTAAATGTGAAACACCTCTAGGAAAAAGTATTTGAGATTAAAATGATCTTAGTTATTATATGCTGTTAACATTAGGCTAAACCCACATCATATATGTACCCCCATCCCTTGCACATGGTATGAAAAAAAGAATGCACACTACCAACAAAATGAAAAGCAGCAAGTGTTCCTTTATTTTTTGTTTAATGTGCAGTCAAATGGTATATCCCAAACATGATACACATGTGCACACACAAAGACACACACACACACACACACACACACACACACACACACTAGTTCGTTTTATCATCTTGTACTGCCATCTGCAGGCAGTATCTTTGGAATAATAAAAGCAGACCGCGTTTTCAGCTGCTTTTGTGGAAATAGCTTAGTGGCAAACAACCGCATTGATTTCACTAAATATTGATGCCGTTACACATAACTCGTTAGCTGTGATGTAGAGGTATCTGACTATGAATTAGGTGAATTCCATTAAAAAAAAATCTAATTGGCTTACAAGTCGAAGTATTTTTAAGGTTTACGCTATATACCTTGTTTTATAAGTACCTTAATAATACATATGTGTGATTGTTTTTGTATAATTTTCTTAATATACAAACTTGTGTATGCATGTGTGTGTGTGTGTGTGTGTGTGTGTGTGTGTGTGTGTGTGTGTGTGTGTGTGTGTGTGTGTGTGTGTGTCTGTGCAGCCAGCAGTTGTCTGAAAGGACAAGAAAGAATAAGCAGATAGTTTGGGTAAAGCAATACCAGCCATACCACTCGCAAGATACTGGGGGTTGCATTCATTTGTATCCTAGTTTTAAAATGAATAGACTATTATCAACGCATAATATTTTGGTGTGGTTGATGAGACATAGTTCTTTAAAAACGAACTCTCTGTATTTTTTGCAAGCAATCGCCACAGGGACGCCCGTTCTTTTCAGAGAAGCATTGCAAACTGCTTTTGTGGGGTTGACCGTCACGTTACCAGCGTCAATGAGGCAGTTTGTGCAGTCTGTGCCTCCGTATACAGAGCTAAAAACCTCAGAAGCTGTACTTTAAGGATTTTACAGTCGAGCAGACGAAATCTTCGTAGCTGAGTCTGGTCATTTGGAGAAAATAAAATCCTCTGTTTTTGCAATGTTTTGGCCTCCTGGAAGCCCAACCGGGTAAGCAACCCCTAATTTAATTAACTAGCAGTGTTTGTGTTTTATTTGTATTTTGTCATATCGAAACCTTGGTGTTCCCTGTCTATGGTACTGAAACCTGGCAAATGCAGTGCAGTTACCAGGCGATCGAACTACTGAAAAATGTCAATTCCTGCACTCTTAATTTAAACATTGAACACATTGAAACGATTAAAGGAGGGGGCATACATAATTTAAATGCAATTAACAAGAAAAAAAATGGAAATTGTCTTGTCCTCATTTCCTCAGTTATTTTTGTTGTCACTTTACCATAAACGTTTGTTTTGATAATTTTCGTTTTGGTATTGGTACATTAAAATAATATATAACGTTTTTCGTTAAAAAAAAAGAAAAGAAAAGAAGAAGAAGAAGAAAGTAACTCAATATAAATAATATTGGTTAAAGTACTTATTTGTATGTCACATTTTTAGTGCATACGATATCTCCAGCTTTGTCGAGCATAATGTTTCCCTTTTATTCACTTTTTAGTTACATGACAACAAAACAAAAATGATTATGATTGCATAACAAAAGTCTTTAATTGCCTATGACCATTATATATATATTGTGATTTTCCTGGAGAAAATGTGTGGGAGCTCTGTGTTGCATTTCCCCGTTTTTAGAGGACCAGTTTGGAATCGTGCATCTTGGTTGCCGGGGGAGAATGCAACCAGGTTAAAAGGAAACACTTTGCAGCCCCAGTGACATTACTTTTAAAAAGCCTGTATCAATAGGTTCTTCCAAATAAAGTGTGGTGAATAGACAAATGCAAGGAAATCGGATTTGTTTTCTGCGAGATGGAATTTGGGTATTAAATCAATTACGTAGGTCATTCGCTTGTGCTTTTAATCAACTCGGGTGTGTTTTAGCCTGAAGGGTGAAGAGCTCTGACAGTCGTTGCCTTAATCAGCACCTTCAACGTCTGTAACATTGGGGATTTTCAGTTTTTATGATACGGATGCCGATCTCCCTACTTCTCACCAGGCTGCTTTTGCAACCTTTTGGGAGTAAGCGTGATGTTAGACATGGATAAAAATAAACTATTTATTTTAATATTTGCAAGTGCTTGTAAATAAGGGGTGAGTAAAGCAAAAACCATTCAATATGTTTTGTGAAGGTAACATTCGTTTATGATTGATTTTGTCTTGACTTGGATCTTGTAAGTCAGTAATGATACTGTCGTTTCTTCTAGGCACGGTTGTACATTGGCATCTCGCTGTCACTGCTTACTAAATGTTAAACCACTGTTGCAGTACACCAGATTAAAAAAAACCCTGTATATTTATAAAACGCGAACAATATCTCTAGACAGAATGGTGGCCTCTGTATGAAAATCGTACAATTATTGTTGCAATTTGAATACGATTTGTGATCATTATCCATCCATCCATGTTTTTTTTTTTGTATAAATAAACATATTTAAATAAAAAGTGAAACGGGTTTTTGTTTTGGAACTAGAGTATTGCATTGAAAAGCATAGGCATGCTTTGCTTGTCGGTTGCTGAATTTGTGGTATATACTTCCAATGATTCATTTTAGATTCATTTTGGAATTGTGTAAAACTGCAAACAATATTGTTTTAGATATTCCTCATAATTTACACATTAAAAACTACATGCAAATTGAACATTACATGTGATTTAATGAAACAATAACAATTAGATTTGTATTATGTATTCTGGAAAATTGTTTAAAAGTATTTTTTAAAAAGACATAATATTCTCCATCAGAAAATACATGCATTTTTTTTTTCTTTCTAGATGACATCACCACGCACAGAAACTGCACTATACTGAGTGTGGACCACCATCTGCTGAAAATGTATATCTGGATATTGCAGGTCATCGTGTTGGCTGTTACATCTCTGACTTTCATTGAGATGTATGACAATTATGGAGAAATCTGTCAAAATCTTTGTTCTTGTGAAGAGAAAGATGGGATATTAACTGTGAGTTGCGAAAACAGAGGGATAGTCAGACTTTCGGAAATCAGTCCAATACATTTCTCAATGTATCATCTTCTGTTAACTGGGAATCTTTTAAAAAAACTGTCTCCAAATGATTTTATCAATTATCCTGGTGTTATAATTTTACATCTAGGTAACAATGATATACAAGAAGTTGAAACGGGAGCTTTTAATGGACTTCAAGGATTGAAGAGATTGCATCTCAACAATAACAAGATTGACATTTTAAGGGATGATACCTTTGTTGGACTTGAAAGTTTGGAATATCTGCAGATTGATTATAACTACATCAGCATTATTGAACCCAATGCCTGGAGCAAACTGCATCAGCTGCAAGTGCTTATCTTAAATGATAATTTGTTGTCTAGTCTACCAAGTAACATTTTTCAATATGTCCCTTTAACCCACCTTGACCTGAGGGGAAACAGACTAAAAATGCTGCCCTATATAGGCCTTTTGGAACACATGGACCAAGTAGTGGAATTACAGCTGGAAGAGAATCTGTGGAATTGTTCTTGTGAACTTATTGCTTTGAAGGCTTGGCTGGAAAGCATTTCCTACTCTGCTCTTGTTGGAGAGGTTGTGTGTGAAACACCTTTCCGACTTCATGGTAGAGATCTGGATGAGGTTTCAAAACAGGAACTCTGCCCTAGAAGAGCTATTTCAGAATATGAAATGAGACCACACTCACCTTTAAGCACTATTGGATATTTTCATACAACACCTGCTGCTGTGACGGCTTCAGCTACATCATCTGCAGTTTTAAGATCTTCATCAAAACCCACAAAGGGTACCCGTCAGTCAAACAAGCCAAGAATGCGACCCACGTCTCGGATCCCATCAAAAGACACATATAATTATGGACCAATAATTGCTTATCAGACCAAATCCCCAGTGCCTTTGGAGTGTCCTACTGCCTGCACATGCAATTTACAAATTTCTGACCTGGGACTAAATGTTAACTGTCAAGAAAGAAAGATTGAAAACGTTGCTGATTTAAAACCGAAACCATACAATCCTAAAAAGATGTATCTTACAGGTAATTACATCTCAGTGGTGCGTAGATCTGACTTCATAGACGCAACTGGATTAGATTTACTCCATTTTGGTAACAATCGGATAGCCATCATACAAGACAGAGCTTTTGGGGATTTAACTAATTTGCGAAGACTTTACTTAAATGGCAATTTAATCGAGCGACTCACTGCAGATATGTTTTATGGTCTTCAGAGTCTACAGTATTTATACTTAGAATATAATGTTATAAGAGAAATTGTTTTAGGTACCTTTCAATATGTACCAAATCTCCAGCTACTTTTTCTCAATAACAATCTTCTGAGAACTTTACCTGGAGACATATTTTCAGGTTTGACACTGGCCAGACTTAATCTTAGGAGTAATCATTTCACATATCTACCAGTAAGTGGTGTGTTAGATCAACTAAGATCGCTGGTGCAAATTGATTTATATGAAAATCCCTGGGACTGTACATGTGATGTAGTGGGCATGAAGATTTGGCTGGAACAGCTTAACACAGGCACCGTTGTAAACAATGTGATATGTGGGTCTCCAAAGAAATTGTCTGGAGAGGATATGATATCCATCAAGTCAGACTTTCTTTGCCCTGATTATTCTGATATAATAGTTTCAACTCCTCCTCCTTCTGCAGAACCAGTTCCAGAAAGAACCACCACCACAGAAACATCTATTAAGTATAATACACCACCAAGTTCTGTACCACTGTCTGTTTTAATTCTAAGCCTTCTTTTGGTTTTCATCATGTCAGTCTTTGTAGCTGCAGGACTTTTCGTGGTAGTAATGAAGAAACGAAAAAAGTCTCAAAGCGACCGTACAAGCACCAACAATTCAGATGTAAGTTCATTTAACCTACAGTACAGTGTTTACAGCAACAGATCAGTTCCCAAAGTAAAGACTCCTGGTGGGCATGTGTATGAATACATCCCTCATCCACTGGGCCACATGTGCAAAAATCCAATTTACCGATCAAGAGAAGGGGATTCTGTTGAGGATTACAGAGATCTACATGAATTGAAAGTTACTTACAGAAATAACACTGAGGAGGAAAGAGACAACCATTTAATAAGTCAACCTTACAGTGTAAGTATCATAGAACCACGTGAAGAGTCTTCACCAGTACAAGATGCAGAGAATTTTTACAGAGGTATTTTAGAGCCAGAGAAACAATCACCTGGAAACAATATTGAATATAAGTACAGTGGTCCTGCTACATATGCTTACATGCCAAACTATGATGTACGTCAATATTTGCATCCAGAAAGGATACGAGAAACTGTGCTGTATAGTACAACACCAAGTACTGTGTTTGTTGAACCCAACAGAAACGAGTATCTGGAACTAAAAGCAAAACTTCAAGTTGAGCCGGACTACCTCGAAGTTCTTGAGAAACAGACAACTTTCAGCCAATTTTAAACTGCAGATTTGTCTCTGTCTCTCTCTCTCTCTCTCTCACACACACACACACATATATATATATATATATATATATATATATATATATATATATATATATATATATATAGTTCTGTCATCACTAATACAGGGGGTTAAGTGCCTTGGCACAAAAATAACCACCTTCAAAGACTACCACCGAGTAGGGTGTGCCGTTCTGTGTTCTCAAACACTTCACAATGATATCAAGTTAATTGTTTTCTTAATTACATGAGGAAGGGTATTTGCGGACATCAATAGTGGACTTTTGAAGAATGATTTTAATTTAAAAAAATCCACATTCAAGTAGCTGTACAGGTAATTTTATCTATATATCTTCTAAGGAAGTTAATCGCATTGTGATACTCAGCAGTTTATTGATCACTTCCTGTTCTAAACAGCAAACTGTCTACTGTGCATTATTGTGCACATGCTATTTCCATCTGCTCTGGCCCTAAATGATCTCAGAACCCTGTCTTCATCTATTTAGGGACATCATTTGTTAAACTCCACCATATACTTTCAGAAGCATAGTGATTCTTCATTTAACATTGTGTTATTGCTTATTGCAGTTAAAGGTTTTGTTCCTGATTATATAACTTTTACCCTACATAGCCAAAGTGGCTTTAATGAAAGTTGGCACACCTCGACTTCAACGTGAGGCTCCATTTAAAAAAAAAAAAAGAAGTGTTTTTGTATGCTTTCTGCACTTTTGAAATAGGAGACCTTAATGGGTCTTTATTGTTTTATCTCAGACAAGTCATTACGAGTTTAAAAAAATAAAAATTATATATATATACATAATTAAATAATGATTAACTTGTGGAATATTGATATTTTAAAGTAGCACCTATTTTTATACAAATATTGAATTCTCTTTCCCTCACTATTTTTTTCTTTAGTTTGTGACTGCTTTCCACATATTGCACTATATGACCAAAATATATGTAAAAGATAATGATGTCAGGTTTTTACTAACTATTTAAATGACATGTTGGCCAATACACACATTTTTATTGAGGCAGCTATTGCAAATGCAACTGACTAGTGAGGGAGGTAAAATAAAAATCTGTTTAATCCTAATGATGTTTGATTATTCATTCACAAAGACACGTTTTGACTACTTGGTCAATCAGAATACACTTGCACTTGTACAGAATTGTGTTTATTGTGGAGCCATGAAAGACAATGCAATTGACTGAATAATCTCTGACACCCTAAAGGGAGTTGTAGCATCTGAAAAGCAAGGAACAAGAATAGCATCAGTGTACAATATGGCTACATATTTGTTGTTTATCCCAGCATATGTATTTTTTCAATCGTTTATGAATAATAATAATAAATAATTACTTCATACCGTATCTAAGAATGTCTATATTATTGGACACATTATTCAGATTTCAAACTTAATTCCAGTTTGTTGTATTTTCAAGGTGGTATGAGAAAGTACATGAACATGAAAAAAAAACACGTGTTTTTCTGTTGTACCAGAAATTATACAAAAATAAATAAATAAATAAATAAATAAATAAATAATAATAATAATAATAATAATAATAATAATAATAATAATAATAAGCAATTACTATTGTTGGTCATTGGATGCTTTCATAACAATATACATTTAATACCATTTGATTTTACCGTTATTTCCTTGTATTCAATTTTTCCTCTTAAACTGCCTCGCTCTCTCTCTCTCTCTCTCTCTCTCTCTCTCTCTCTCTCTCTCTCTCTCTCTCTCTCTCTCTCTCTCTCTCTCTCTCTCTCTCTCTCTCTCTCCCTCCGTCCCTCCATTTCTGGCTCAGATATGAAAAAAACAAATCTTATGTTATGGTTATATATTTCAACAAATAATATATCCACTAATACTAATCCAGAATACGTGTTTTAATTGCTTTAATGAATTGCATCACTTTTTAAAATATGTATTGACATTGTTTACATTTGGATTAATGACAGAAAAGAACATATGTTAATAAATACAGAGCAAATGACATATCTAGTCTATTTAAATATCTAATATTTATATTTCCTGATTTTTACCACTAAGAAGCATTAACAAGGGATGTGTTTTTCAAAGAACTATTAATCAGTGTATGATTGTATTTACAGCATCAAACAACAAATGTTTTCAGACAATTTTTTTTAAATATTAAAAACCATATGTTCCAAAACGGTATGTCCCTTGAGAATGTATATATTTTTAATTGTATATTGGTAATCCCTTCACTTTTTTATTTACAGATGTTATCATCTTTTTTAACCCTATATATATTCAGTAAAAATACATAAAATTAAACTCTCAGTAAGATTACCATACGCAGTAACAACCACAAAACTGGATTTCTACAGTATGTAGAATCTGACTAAATCTATACAACAAACTACACTAATAATAATAGTGGTCTTATGTGACATTTAGTAACACTGTGAATGGACACACATCCATTTATGCTTGTGATCATCATAGACACATAATTTGTTTTTTCCTATGTGTTTTTTTCTTTATGCTCCTATTTTTTTAAGGTACCTTTAAAGGTATTGTAATGAATGGATAACATTTTTTTTGCTTAATAAGATATACAATACATGTCACTAATTTACAACCTAAAGGTGGCAATATATTGAACTGTATTAAATATATCTTGAAACATGTTGCTTTGTGGCCTGTCATGTGACTTCAACAGACATTTTATATTCTCCATGAGCTGGAACTGTGCTGTGTACAAACAAGCAATCAGATTTGCATTTGTTAAAATATATACTTGTGATATACTTCTGGCTTCTTTATTATCACTGCTAGGTCTAGTTTCAAATTGGATTTTATTATTATTATTATTATTATTATTATTATTATTATTATTACTCTGGTTTCTGGTGACATAAGTCAAGAGAGCAGTAGCTCGAGTGATTTA